>CAJQZP010001064.1:300000-1500000 GCA_907164705.1 Parnassius apollo | reverse complement strand
TTTTGATAGGTACTTCACCACGGTGAAATAAGTCTAGATATTACTACAAAAAGGTTTTCACGCAACAGGCGCTACACAAAAAATAGGATTCAGAAAAGTTATTTTGCATACCAAAATTATAAGACTGACCAGACGTGATAATAATACTAAATGAATATTGATATAATAAAATACTTGAATTTTTACTTGAAGTTGAACTCAAGTATCACGTACATACCTACCAAAAAAAAGTTTTAAATAATATCGAACAATTTTTTTCTGGAATCCAGGAGGTTAATATAGACAAGGAACAATAATGGAACAAAAATTGAACCCTAAGGAATGCCCATTAATACAGACGACATAGCAATTATTTTTAATTAATTAAGATATCGATTGGTGTATTTTTGTAATTTACGTGTTTTAATAGCTTACGAAATTATGTTTCGAACTTTTTTATTAAAATGAGTTGTGCATTCAACTTTTATCATTTATATTTTATTTTATTTACTGCTTTTAAAATAAAAACGTTATTTCGTCGAGCGACGGGAATAGAAGATAATATTGAACAAACATCAGGCACTTTTTTCTCGAAGCCAGGTCACGCGTTTAAGATTTTACATTCTTACAAAAAGTTACGATGTAATAACTTTTTGTAGGAATGTAAAATCCTAAACTTAAAATTATGTTTCTTTTGCAAAATATTTATCGCCAAGAAAAAACAGGATAACTATTATATTTCAAGGTATGTACCTATTATTTAATATTTACCTATACTTGCTACTTAACCTTAAAAATTACCTGATGCCTTCCATCGAAGTTAAGTCCTTCATACGATCGTCGGTCCGGGGTTTCAATCTGTCATATTTCAATATTGCCCAGTTACGCTTTATAGAAAACGCTAAAAGGTATTTATTGCCTGAAAAAATGTAATAATTTAAATCATCAATCATTATTCCAGCCATTACTTTTATTTAGTAATCAACCCGATCATCGAGTCGTCACTCAATCTAATGGAAAGCCATCATATACAACGCTTGCTCGTACGGGTCTGTCACTCCACAACTCATTTTTTTATTTCTTATCTATCTAATTACTTCTTCGAAGAGTCTCACACTCTTTAGATTTTGGGCTATAAATTGACATAGCATTATGGCCCCTCTTCTACCAAATATGATTAGTTTCTCTCTCTCGAGATTCCTATTTCAGAATCGAGGACTGGATAACTTTACGTTTTTTGTTGGTGTTATGAGTAGCGGCTTTTAAAATCTCTTCTATTACTTTCATTTTCGTAATAATTCATTTTAACTTAGAAAACTTCTTACAAAATATTATATTACGATAATTTCATTATCTTAAAGCTTTTATCAAAATATTTATTCGTCGAACAAAGCCGAACTTTAATAAAACTATTGCAATGCCATACGATATTATACTATGGAAATAGCTGAAATAACATAAAATACGTCATAAAACAATTCAAGAAAGTACAAGCAGAATGATTACGGATTTTATCGCGTTTACGCAAACGCAAACGTGATAAAATCCGTAAATAATAGTTTTATTTAAGGTACAATCAGGTGTTTTTGTTTTGTGTTTTGTTAATGTCAGTGGCAGTGTACGAATATCCACTACCCTATATCATCCCGTGGGAGGCGACAGAGGGAAACAAATCAGGAGATGGGCATCAGACTCTTTCTAATAACAACTGAACATAAAAAACTGCTGTTGCCAAGCCACTTGCCAAGCATGGCAACTATGGCATATATCCTCCCTATGAGGCAATCTATGGGGGAGATTTACGTTCAGCAGTGGATTTTAATAGGCTGCACCTTAAGCTCTGCGGATATCATTTCGAATTACGATATTAATCTGAAACTGAAGCCAAATCGGCCCCGACCCACCTTCAACAGTTGTGCACCATTCACCCAAGATGTGCAAGCAAGTGGCCAATACGGCTAGCACTAGTAGTGCAATGCAGATCACTGCAAGGAACCTCGCTGCGCTGGTCGGTCGCCTAGAGTTCGTTGAACTGCACCACTCTGCTGATATCACCTCCGCCTGATAAAATATCGTCAGCCTTTGAGAGTGCCTTCGAGTACATATAATAAGTATCCAATTCTTTTTTTTTCTTTAGAATAATCGACGAGATTTAACGGCATTTTAAAATTAAGTAGCGTTTGAGGATTTGGGCATGAAAGAAACTAACGAGCACACAATCCACGTGGTAGCAAGTGGATGCTAT
The DNA here is from genome assembly GCA_907164705.1 of Parnassius apollo. Taxonomy (NCBI): domain Eukaryota; kingdom Metazoa; phylum Arthropoda; class Insecta; order Lepidoptera; family Papilionidae; genus Parnassius; species Parnassius apollo. The sequence continues at coordinate 1,497,776 of CAJQZP010001064.1, read as the reverse complement.
GACCCTACACCTGTCCGCTCCTAAACTTTTTCGATTAAGAATCAAAATGTAGATGCATTGTCACCCCTGAGGACTAAGTTGGGATGCCTCACCAGTAGAAAGGTCTCTGGTTCTCTACACTCACTATACGAAACAGAGCAGATATTTTATGATGGTATTTTACTGTGATGTGAGAGCATGGTACTTTCGCGGTCGAATGGACCCATTTGTTCGGCAAATATATTCTAGCTACAGCATGGATCTACCTTGTATAATTTTTTTTCTATTCTTTCTTTAAATAGTTAATTAAAATAATAAAGTAAAGTCCGCCTACCAAGCGTGACAATCCCCCCTACAACAAGAGAAGAGTGGTCCAGCAATGGAATTTTACGGACTGATGAAAGACCCATAACCAGGACCCAGATTTTACCAACCAGAGCCAATACTTGAAAAAAAGCTCTAGCTAAAATACTAAACAAAATTGTTTAAGCTGTGCAACTCCAGCACTTGTTTTTGAAAATGCATCTTAGGTATAATCCATTTAACACATGTAATTTTGTATAGTAACAGTCGAACTCAAGACACATTTATAAAATAGTAGGTATGTAGCACGACTACGCTCTCACAGAATACTAGCGTAAAATAGTGTTTCGTACGGTGTGTGAAGAGAACCGGTGACTCATTTTACTATAAACGAGACATTCCATCTTTAGACCTCACGGCTGACAACGCATCTGCATTTTGTTTTGTAATCGAGGATAGATGTAGATGCCTATGGGCTACAGCAATCACTTACCATCTGGCGGACTGTGTGCTCGTTTGTCACCTTTATTATATAAAAAATTCAGGAGTACTTGACGAGTCTGTAGCAGAATGATCACAGACTTGACTGAACTCTCCAAGTTACGTGTTCAATTCCCGCACGGAACAGGTATTTATATGAATTACCAATAATTCTTCCAGTTTTGGAAAGCGTTTCCACAATACAGTAGAATTTCTTGTAGAGGTGTGGATTCATTTAGATTCATTACAGTTATCAAAGTTCAGCGCTAACCATGGTCCCAAGATTAGATCTAGACTGCCTTATAAAGGGGATTTGCCACAGTTGCCACGTTTGACAGGCGGACTATCAATTTTCTGTCTTTTCCCTCAATCGCCTCTTACAACTCCACCGTGACGAGATAGGGTTGTGGATATTCCTACAGCACTTCTATACATTACGGTAGGGTAAGTTAGTATGTGGATAACGAATATTAAATGTTAAACGTATACATGTTTAACGTTTTACATGGTAGAGTCACGCTGCAGATATACTATAATTCTAGCACGAATGGGTAGAATCGACTCGCTCTCACTGAATACTGGCGTAAAATAGCAGCTTTGTGCTGCTGTGTTTCGAATCCAGAGTGTAGAGAAGCGCAGGCCATTTTTACCGGAAACGAGCTATTCCATCTTAGTCCTCAAGGGTGACAGCGCATCTGCATTTTGATTCTTAATATTTTTACATAGATTTAGATGTCCATGGGCCACAGCTTCCACTTACCATCAGGTGGACTGTGGGCTCGTTTGTCACTTCTATTAAAAAAATAGAAAAGTTACATTTAAATATTGCCTACTTCAAGTCCATACTGAAGCACACTCTGGTTGACGCAAAGCTGTGCTGCATCACGCCAGTCGTCATCACTGTTCACGGGCCCACACTGTGACACGCACACGCCTCGATGCACTACCGTTCTATTGTAGTGCTTTAATGTTTGCGTTGAATAGTCCTAAAAAGAGGATAGTTAAACTGCTTAATATAAACTACTTACATGTAATTTACTTAAATTCGATGCTTAGTTCTTAATTATTTACATTTTGAGGACATATATTTTTTACCCTTTATAAATCCCAAATCGTCCAATAGGTGTTGTAAGTAGGCGACAGAGGGAAACTGCAACAATACATTATAATAAAAATTGCGGTTGCCAAGCTTGCCAAGCTTGCCAAGCATGACAACATGGCAAAATCCTCCCAATGATATAATCTTTGGGGAGGTCTATTTTCAGCAGTAGACTTTTATAGACCGTTATGAAAATAGCACTGATAACGACGCGGGTGCAGTACTGGCACTGTTTTAGTACTGCACTAGATAGAATACGCTAAGTCTGAATCCAATTTTGACATTACATCACCCGCGGAGAGTAACTTTTGCTTACATTATCTTGTTATTTTTTCATCGAAGTTTGCACCTGCCAACACTTTTGTGTATTTCTCAGAATCTATTAGCAGAGAATGCAACACATTCATTAAGTCCATTCATTGAAAGCCTTAAGATGACCATAATGAGGAACATGTAAATAAATGGTATAAGTTATGTAAACACTTTTTACTGGAAATGAGGCATTTCATCTTAGTCCTCACGGGTGACAACGCATTTGCATTTTAATTATTAATCATATAGATAAATGTGGGGCCACAACATTAACTTTATTTATTTATTGGGTCTACCAGCGACTTTATATTACATCCGTTACATACATTTCTTAAAGTATATACATTACATGCACAGGGTATGTAAAATTATTTAAAGGTAAACACTATATGCTTATTTTGCTAATATTACTGAATAAATCTAAAAGTGAGAAAACAGACACAAACCAAAACCAGAAATTAAAAAACGATATAAAAGTAATTTGGTAAAAGCCTGCAAAACCTTTTTTAATTTAAACTGTTTGTAAAGAAATTAATTTAATCAGACTAATCATTGGTAATTTCTCGAACGATGCCCAGCCAAGTTGAATCTATCGATTGACCTCTCGGTCGAAGTTAGACTTACCTAGTCGGACTATTTGTCCCAGGTAAACGTACTCGTCAACAAGTTTGAGCTTAACTTGAACTTAGAAATGAGGATATCCGCAGTAAGCCAGAGTGACCGACATAGCCCAACGGATTAGCAAGCTGAAGAGGCAATGGGCCGGCCATATAGCTCGAATAACCGACAATCGATGGGGAAAAAAGTTCTCGAGTGGCAGCCTCGTAGGGGTAGGCGTAGTGTAAGGCAAAATCCCACTAGATGGAGTGACGACCTTGTAAAACATCCAAGAACTCGATGGATGCAGGTGGCTCAGAACCCTGCTTTGTGGCTTTCCTTAGGGGAGACTTATGTTCAGCAGTGGACTTGTGAAGGGCTGTAATGATGATGATGATGATGATGATATAATTGGTGTTTTAATTAAAATACAATTAATTTTAACAATTATCATAATCTAACCCTACTTAATATAATAATGAAAGAAACTAAATTACGTACGTAATAATTAAAATAACAAATATCACATTCACGGTGACTGGTTAACTAGTTTGCTGATAATTAAGTTACGAAAAGTGTTATGGGAGTTAGTGTTGATGTCAATTAACTGACTGAATTTATTATATATTTTACATAAACGAGGGATCGTTCAGTTGGCGCCGAAGACTGTTCTGGTACGTGGAGGCACGACCGAAGCAAAAGCAGTATGCGGATATCTGCGTGATACTCGGAATTTGGTTTTACTTAGTAAGCTGGGGCAGTCTAACTTATTTCTTAGTAGTTAGTACTTTTTGTGGTAGAGCCATGCTGCAGTTATATTAGTAGTATAGTTGTAGCACGAATGGGTCGGCTCGACCGGAGAAGGCCACGCTGTCACAGAATACCAGCGTGAAATGGTAGTTTGATGCTGCTGTGTTTCGTATGGTGAGTGTAGAGAACCGGAGATTTTTTACTGGAAATGAGGCATTCCATCTTAGTCGTCACTGGTGACAACGCATCTGCATTTTGATTCGTAATCGAAGATAAATGTAGATATCTATGGGCCGCAGCAACCACTTACCATCAGGTGGACTGTGTGCTCGTTTGTCACCCTGTCCTATAAAAAAAAGTTTATGTGAAAATATTAAATCTAACATTTCTCGTCTTTGGTCAAGAGTCATGATGTTAAAGTATTTTAGCCTTTTTTTATAGGATACCTCCGTTTTGTAAATCTCTGCTGAGTATGCTAGTTGCCACATGTACCTTTTCTGTACATGCCTTAATTAGTGTGTATAATATGGACGCTAAAAAACGCTACAGTACTCTGTCTGCGGATAAGGCTGTTGTAAAGATTATTTGACCATTAACGACTACATAAAAAGAACGGGCATATAAGTATGATGTAAGCTATTTCAGTGAGCATCAGGCCTGAAATCCCATAATACGATAATTTTTCAATAAGTTTTCCATGTGGAGCTTTGTGAAATGCCTTTTTTAAATCAGTATATATGGTTTCCACCTGCTTCTGCGAGTCAATAGATCCTGAGAATGAGGAAGTGAAACTAAACAAATTAGTGGTGGTAGATCTACCTGGCATAAATCTATGTTAATGCTCAGAAATGAAACGTTTGAAATGCATTTAAATTTTGTTGGACAAACTAAAGATTCGAACACCTTTGCGAAAACCGAAAGAATCGATATGGGCCTATAGTTGCGTATATCTTTCTCATCATCACTCTTGAACATTAGAACTACTTTTGCTTGTTTCCATAAAGCTGGAAAAACACCCGAACACAAAGAGGTTTTAAAGATAAGATATAAAGGCACAGTAAGGCTAGTTGCGCTATTTTTTATGAATGCTGGTTTTGGCTTGGCTTTTTTAAGATATTCTGATTTATTATTTATTATACCTGCAAGGTTTTCAGGATTTTTCGTAAATAAAATGAAGGATTTAAACAACTGGTTCTATGTTTTTTTTTAAATAAAAAAAAGAAATAAACGTGTTTGAATTATCGTATACCGAAGCAAAATAACTAAAGAACATATTGCTGATTTCAACTCCGCTAATAGAGGTTTTAACTCCGTTACTCATAGCAGCTGGATACGAGTTAGAATTATTACGTTTACTTTTTTATAGGAGAGGAGAAAACGAGCATACGGCTCACTTGATGTTAAGTTAAGTTCTACCGCCGCCCATGAATAGCTGCAACACCAGGAGAATTGCAGTTTGGACATTGCGAAGGCCTTCGGTCGGGTTTGGCACAAAGCGCTTCTTTCGAAGCTCCCTTCCTATGGCCTTCCCGAGAAATTGTGCAATTGGATAACCAGCTTTCTTGCAAATCGCAGCATCAAGGTCGTTGTAGACGGTGCAAGCTCCGATTACAAGCCTATTAATGCTGGTGTTCCACAAGGCTGCGTGCTATCGCCAACGCTGTTTCTTCTGCATATCAATGATATTGTAACCCTCTCTATACAAATATATTCTATTATTCATAATTAGATAATTTTCCCTTTTTAAATAAAATTATATATTTGTGACCAGGATAAATAAAATATGTTTTGATCTTTCTAAATGATCTTTCAAAAGGTTTAATAATAGGCCGTTTGTAATATTGTGGCGTGATCGTTTTAGTTAGGACCCTTATTTACGTTGTGTTTGTTTAGTAAATTAGTTTTTTTAGGTGTTTTTGAAAGAATGAATATTCACTAGAGTAATTGAAAGCTGTTCGTAGTGCTTTACAAACTAAGTGAAACCCGGTCACGAAGAGAGGGCTCGAGAAAAGTTAAGAACATAAAACGTACTTTGTGTTCTTAACTAGCAGTTCTAAAAAGCATTAAATTTAATCATTCAACGGTCAATCGCGTAATATAGTAAGTCATTTGGAGTTAACCCAAGTGTTTCCACTGCTAACATGTGCCAAACTTATATGGGAACATCAATGCAAACGATTGGGCACACGGATTTGCTGAGATCAGAAAAATAAATGAAAAAGTTTTCTTTAACAATAAAATTGAAACTATGCCATTAATATAAAAAAGGATTAATAGTACTTTTTCGAATTTATTTTTTCAGATTTCTATTGTACCTACTTCCTTATATTTTAAATCCCGTAATAGTTATATATATATATATATATATATATATATATATATATATATATATATATATATATATATATATATATATATACATATTAATCACTTACCATCAGGTGAGCCACATGAACTTTTGGGTAAAGGTTTGGTATCAAGTCGCCTTAACGGGGTGGGGGGCGTGGGGTAGGGAGTAAAATTTTTATTGAATGATTTCTGAGAAAAACCGCCCTAGGCGGGGCGGAATGTACCACCTCCGCCGAAGTGATACTAAAGTTGATTTATTATGTGCTAAAGTGTAGTCGATGGAGCCTAATCTGTACGAATCAGGGTGCCCCAAGTCTCCAGCTTGCTCCGCTCGCTCTTGCACCAGATAAAACACCAAAATGTTAACTTTTGTAATTACTTTTAAGTAAACATATTTTATCACTTCCACCATTTCCAAAAATGGATCTTTATTATATTTCATAATGTTGCGCCTCCACAAATACTTCACTATCGCACCAAAATACTCTGGATTACTGTAATTATCTTATTTTTTAAAACGCTTCACGGCTCTCCATTGTGACTCAATCCTTTGTGAGTCCCGTCTGGAGCAAAAAAATATACTACGCGAATCTGGAGCCACTAAATAGATTGTCAGGGACCCAATGGTTAACTTTTTTTGGGTGTACTCATGTTCCGCTAGGCATATGACTGCCTAGCGGAACATGGCTCTCCAATAACGACTAAATTGTGGCGCCCGTTTTTATGTGTTTTTGAATTAAGGGCACCATTTTAAGCATTCTGTCAGATGCAAGTTAAAAAACGTAAGAATTTAGTGTAATATAAGTTCCGTTTTAGGTATTAATTAGTGATTTGAGAATATTTTTAGAATATGGTTTTAAATATTTCGATATTGCTCCGGCAGCTAAAATTGCATGTTGCGCTATGTACTTATACTATAATCATTTGTTACCACTACCACTTTGACAAAACACCAGCTTAAAAAGGCAGCATAATGCTATGCTGCTGGTTTTTCGTGTAGGGGGTGACGAGAACCAGAGATTTTTTTAATGGTAAGTAAAGTTAATATCTGTAAAAACAGTTCTCTCAAGATTTACAGTCCGATTGATTATTTTCTACTGGAATGACCTTTATTAAGTTGTAATGTATATGAATGACGTTATCAGTAGGAAGAATGACAGCTGCACCGTGCCTCTACCACGTAACGAATGGGCACTTATAAGTTCTCGTAACTGTTATGTGTTAAATAAAATATTCCTAATATTATTATTTATTTAGCATTCATTACATTATTATTACATTTACTTCCATAAAAAATATGCAAATATCAAATATCATAATGCAAATATCAGGTCAATGACTAGGAATAGTTACATCATAATTCTTTATACTCGTACAATAGTTTTAAAACTTTTTAATGTAAATTAACTATTATTTCATCATGTAAGACATTTAAATAGTCGTGAATGGGTCGTTTCCTTTCGTCGGACTTGCGTAGTATTTTTTACATTACCATTCAGAAATATTTCATAAAGGCAACAGGTCTGGTTGTAATATGCGTGTGAAGATTACACTCGTACACATATTTTAGCCGACTTCAAAAAAGGAAGAGATTCTCAAAGGTAAAGAGGTGATAAATCACGAGATGTGTTGCTTCTTCTATAATTTTAATTAATCTCCTTACTCTACAAATTATATCAATATATAATATGTCGTGTTGGCTACACCTACACTAAACTCAATTAGTCTGTATTTTTGGTATGTATATTACGCGATTTCTTCGCCAATTATGAACATATTATTTTTTTGCATATAAAATTATGGAATACCCGCGTGACTAAGTTTTGCACGGCGTTAAAAGAAAATGAAATTTTGTCATGAATGACAATAGGAGGTTATCTATCTTCGTAATTTCTTAATTAACTAACCATTTTTGACCGAGTTCAAAAAAGAATATGAAATGCAGAACATATTCGAAGCGTAATTTTTTGATACATGTTCCCCGATTTTTTTGGAAGAGGCTGAACCGATATAAATTTTTTTAAATAGCTTATATAGTTCAGGGGTAACGGTCCCGGATAAATTTGTAGAAAAAAAATCCATCACTAAGTGTAACAAAATAGTTAACATTAAATTAACAATAGAACATTTCTGTGACCTGGTGCTATAAGGGCCAAAATAATTATTTTAATAAATGAGATTTTAAAGCCATATTATTGAAAAAGTATGAAATGCTAAAAGGTCGTACGTTTATTGATAGTCTTTCAAAAGATACTATGTAAAAAAAGCCAATGTAATGTGTACTTCCATACAGTTTAATAAAATAAAATATGTACAGTACTGTAGTGTTTAATAAAAACGTACTTTGGCCCTTTTAGTACCAGGTCACAGAATTATATTTCTTATTAAATATGGTCTTAAACAACTAAAAAAATAAAAATTTTCATGATTACTAAAAACTGACTACAAAAATTGGTGACAATTCTCCGATACTTCATACCACCAGGTTCGGAAGCTATTATGTGGATTTTTTTATTCTTTTCAGTTATTGAACGCGAGTAGTACTTTTTATTCAAAGTTTAATTTTTAGTTATAATATTATAATTAATTTCATAAAGAAATAATTGAAAAGTCAATAGTTATATAAATTCATACTCACCCACGCTTAACATTGAGTAAAACGCAACCGGTGCGTGCTCAATTTAACTAATTGGATCCAGTTGGCGTGTGCTAGTGACCATTTTTACGTTGTTCATTATATCTTTATTTTTTGTATAGGACTATATTAAGTAGGAACTCAATCTTTTGTCTGTGTGTGTAAAAAATACTTAAGAAATATCATTGCAAGTGAATTCGCGGGTAAACGTATGTTAAAATCTTAGTTATTACGCTTGTATTAGCAAACAAAACCTGTTTACTTGTTACTTAACATTTGTTATGTGCTCTAAGCGCCGAGAGCGTTAGATCGCAGACGACCTTAACACACTAGCAGTGTAAGTGCCCTACCACAAACCGCTACGCTTATTTAAACATATTTAATTTTAAGTGCTAATTTGTCACATGATTAGAGATTAAGTAATTTAAAAAATATAGGCCCCATGTGAAGTCCGCCAACAATATATTACAGGTTTTATCGTATTTAATTTAACTTATTTTTAATTATCTAATAGAGAAGATGGCTGAGTACTACCATCTGCTTTGAATTCCATAATTAATAAAATTAAAACTAAACCCAAGTATACCACTGCAAGACACAGTAAGCTCATTTCCGCGTAGATCGTACCAAAATTAATAATGAAAAGCTGAAGGTAGTCTAGGTTAACTTTGACAGCGGGTAGCCAATTCTTCCGGTCCCCTCGTGACAATGAGGGCAAAGCAACCGAAACGTTGTGAATTATAAAAAAAATAAGTAAAATATAATTAAACGCGATAAAATTCGTTACTGTAGTTTTATTCAATGAGTGGTGTTCGCGTACCTAAATATAAGACATTGAGATCTTCTAATTTTAACCATTTTACTAAATTTAAGTGTATGTAGTGGCGCTGTAAGAATATCCACTATCCCATATCATCCCGTGGGTGTCGGAGGAGGCGACAGCCCGACAGAGGGAAGCAAACCAGGAAACGGGCAGCAGCGCCTTATTAATAACGACTAAAAATAAAAATAAAACTGCGATTGTGTTGGTACTATGTGCTGATTGCTGCAAACTCGTGTGCTCATAAACGAACATCAAATGAACTATAATTTTGTAACTAGTTTCAAATACGAGTAGGCCAAGCTCCCAATAATCAAGGTCTTGAAAATAACATAATCTCATTACACTAGAACACTTTGCGGACCGGTTTGTTACGAACGTTGGGCAGATATTGGTGAGCTTGCGAATGTGCAAGAGTTTCCCAACCTTACAAAAGTCTCCTTTGTAGAGAATTTAAGAAATACGAACATTTAAATCAAATAATATGAATACGCAAGATTGTTATCATAAGGTTTGGGTGATCTTACCATACATATTCACAACATTCACAAGTTACTTCTGCTTTTCTGTGTGGTGGCGGCGTCAGAAAATCCAGAACCCTCTTTCATCCCGTTGTTGATAAGATACATTACAATTAATTACAAGATAATTATACGAAATGCTAGGAAGATCTTATGGCTTCCCTTTAGCCATCCCTTTTAGATTAGACATAAAATAACCAGCCCGTTGACGAAGAGCTGCATCAAAAGTACGAAACATTTGGTCGATTCATCTGACGCAGTGATTTTGACGTATCCTTTATATATGAAAAGAATATTAACAATGCTATAAACATTACTAATATTCTCCTTAACCACTCGTGGTAAGCGTAAATTGCTTGTGTTACGAGTGGTTTACGCCAGTAGTCGAATAGCGGATTCGAACCCACGACCTTTTTGAGTTCGCGGTCCGCGCCCTGCCATTTGGTAACTGTCGCTTCATTATAACTGGAGAGTCTCATGTCCGTTAACGTTTTTAACGGGATGATTAAGAAAATAACCTCAGCTGGGTCGCGACCTGCTTTGGAAAAATATAAGTAAAGATTGAGATACTCATTCTGACATCATTAGTCCGAACTCAATGGAAGTGTGACTTAGATGGACGCGCCGCATCGAACAATCGAAAACAAAAAAAAAACAGGTACCCATGCCATGATTGTTAATATGAATATTTAACAAACTAAACTTGTAACAACAACTTTTCAATAATAAGCTAAAATCCTTGCTAATATAAAATGCTTTTATTCCATTGAACAGTACCGAAATTGATATAGATTAACAAGTACTTACGTCCTACGTAAATAAAAAGGGCGATCAAAGGAATAAATAAATATTCCTATGTAAATACTTACATTTTTAATATAATAAAAATATTTTTTATATTTTACTTTTTGTACCACAGTGGGTTTTTTATATAAATATGATTTTAAAATTAAATATTTAGTAAGAAATTTAATTACCACAAGTCTACTGTCTAAACCAGTTAAGTATTTGATTCTAAGAAAAAAAGAGGAAAGGGGTACCTCTTAAACAACTGAACCGCACCCAACAGTCACAAACGAATACTATCTGATTATAAATGGATACTGTGGCTCGTTGACACCTACATCTCGCTTCGATTAAGAAGCAAAATATATGCATTGTGAGTATTGAGGACTATGATGGAATGTCACGTTACCAGGACAGTATGGTAGTCGTATGGTTCGCGTCACTCATCCTTTGAAATACAGCAACGTTATGCTGCTATTTTACGCTGGATTCAATAATGGACCACGTTAATCGTTAGTACCGACACATACAGCTATAGAGTGGTTTTATCGCGTAATATAATTTAATACATAATGAAATCAGGTGTTACCTTGCGGAAATCCATTATTAATTATTATCAATATATTATATCCATAAATTATTATTATTATTATATTTAGCGGATATGTGCGAGGTAATTCTTACCAACTTTAATATAATTTAACGTCTATCTAAGATTCAAAAAGTTAGAAAAACACTAAAGCATGGGTGCTAGGTCGTAAGTTATTCGACCTAGCTCTTTACATTTCAACCTCATTTTTTGAAACCGGCGAATGCAATATACAAACACCAAGCATGTTTGATAAAAAAAAGTTGCAGCACCTGATCTTAGTGCGCAATATGAAAGATCATGGATAACGGAAAGTTTCGACTTAAATAGTTAACTTTGCGTAATTATTTCAACTTCTGTGAGATTATTTTAATATTTAGTACTATTGATAAATATTATTGATTACTGAAACTAAAATGAATAAATTAATATAATAATTTAAAATATAAATAAAATATATATAAAAATATTAAATTATTATAATTAAAAATACTTAAAAAAAATTAAAAATTTAATGTAACGATTTAACAAGCGTTTGTAATATTAATTATTTATTTAATTATTCTTATATATATATATATAATATGCAACAAAAACTCTGTGGTTCCCGCTAAGTGTGTTATCAGAATCATTATCCAAGCATATAAAAATAGTTTTTTTTTTCAAAAAACACATTTAAAAAATTAATTTCGATGAAAAAAAAATTTATTTGCAAATTGTACCTATGTGGTTTTATTTCCTCTAGCTCACACGAGTATCGGTACTGCGGGGTCTTTGACAATCCTCTTATTTTTCGGCCAATGCAGAAATAATAAAACCACATACAATTTGCAAATTAATTTTTTTTAATTAAAATTATTTTTTGTAAAGGTTTTTTTTTTTGAAAAAAAATTATTTTTATATGCTTGGATACTGATTCTGATGACGCAGTTAACGGGAACCACAGGGTTTTAGTTACATGTTGTATATATATAGGCCGACTTAATGGCTTCTTTATAGAATAAGGGTGATAAACGAGCACACAGTCCACCCGATGGTAAGTGGATGCTGTGGCCCAAAGACATTTACATTTATCCTCGATTAAGAATCAAAACGCAGATGCGTTGTCACCCCTGAGGACTAAGATGGAATGCCTCGTTGCCAGGAAAAAAAAGGTCTCCGGATCTCTACACTCATCATACGACACACAACACAACAGTATTAAGCTGCTATTTTACGCTGGTATTCTGTGAGAGCGTGGTCCTTCCCCGGTCGAGCCGACCCATACGTGCTACAACTATAATATAACTGCAGCGTGGCTCCACCACGTATTAATGCCTCAGGCATTCTCTACCAGTCTACCTTAGAGTAGTACAGAGATAAAAGAGGTAATTGTAAAAAGAAGTACGTAAAGTAAAATAAATAGGGTTAACACAATATTTTCATTCACTCAGCCTATCAAATTCCATAGCGAAGCAAAGGCCACCCTATATATTGCCTCATAAGCAATCCGCCGTAATTACCACTCCCGGCAGGCGAGTTAGCAATCGCAGCATATTATCACCATATACATATTTTCCATGGGACGATATGGAGTACTGGATATTCTTACACTGGTACAACATGGTTACAAGAATTTATCAGATGAATGCATTGAATTGTGATTGTTAAACTGCGACTTATTTATTTGCAAGCTTAGTTTCTATCATTTTTTTTAAGCTTTAAACGTTACATATTTCGCGGAAGGCTGGTAACGAACAATCAATAAATATTAAGAGGGTATCTTGAGCACGTAAAATTGTCTAACTGCCACTGTGTGGACTATGAAGTGCGATGTATCCCATCTCGTATTCCACATACGCCAGACAAAGTGTCAGATTGTACTCTTCGGACTTGTGTAAAATTTGCCGAAAGATATGTATGTGGTCTACGGTGCTAAAGCCGGGAGGCTTGAAGTCATCGTTAAGAGATAATATGTATATATATATATATATATATATATATATATATATATAACTATTACGGGATTTAAAATATAAGGAAGTAGGTACAATAGAAATCTGAAAAAATAAATTCGAAAAAGTACTATTAATCCTTTTTTATATTAATGGCATAATTTCAATTTTATTGTTAAAGAAAACTTTTTCATTTATTTTTCGCATTCGATACCCTTGCACTGATGTCTCTGCTCCATAGGTAAGCAGCTCTATTTGTCACTGTTTTTTATAAAAGCAACACTTATGTTGACTACGGAGTGGATTTAAAAGACTGCCTAATTATGTTCTTGCAATATTTGTTTACACTCTTGACTGATTTATTAATTTTTTACATTTTTCTTTATTTTTTCCTATATAGTTCATGTAACAATGGCCATAATGCTACTTGTAATAATATTATCATGACACCTTCACGACTTACGTCGGTTTTAATAAATACCCCGTCCTGCATCCCACAGAAAAGAGGTATTTATATATGCCCATTAATGTGTTTTAAATTAATATAATGTTGTAGTTTTGTATAGTACTTTTTCCAATATTGAGATGTAATTTAATGAAAATTATTACGCTAATTAAAAGATTCATTCAAGATGTATTTTCTGTATTTTGTTCGACTTTTCTTATTCTTTTCCTCCCTCGTCCTCGTTTTTGTCGAGAATTTAGTGACTGATGTACATTCGGATTATAATTTGTGTTAGATGAGTTCGCTGCATTTAATGATTGTTGTATGTCTGTTATGCCTAAAGATCGTTGCATGGTTTGCATGTGTTGTTCTTGGATGTTTAGTGAACGTTGTATATTCGATGTGTTTGTGGTGTTTATTGTATCCGTTGTGCTTGGTGACTGCTGCGTGTTTGATGACTGTTGGGTGATCTGTATATGTAGATGGTCCGGTTGATTATGTACAAATACGGTATCCCCTAGCACTTTCGTGAGTATAGTTGATGTGTGAATAGCTGCTTGTTTTTGAAGGATACTAATGTTAATATGGCTATCTAATTTATCTATGTATTTCCTAATACTTTTAGCTACCACTCCCGTTGCTCCTATTACTATGGGAATGACAGTTGCTTGTGTATTCCACAAACGACTGACTTCAGTTTTTAGCAGGTGGTATTTGCTTAATTTTTCAATTTCCTATATTGTAGTCTGATGGTACAGTTTTATCTATTAAGAATATTTTATTACTCTTTTATCAACATATATCAAATCAGGCCTATAATGTGTTACAGTAATATCAGTTTGAACGGGCATTTCCCACATGTTTTTAGCAAACTCATTTTCCTTAATTTGTGGTCGGATGAGGGTTTCTTGCCACCAGAGGTTAGAAACTTCTATTTTGTTCTTTTTAACCAGACACCAATAGACGTACTGGACAAGATTATCATGTCGCTTTACATAATATGTCCCTACTACTTTGTCACATCCGGATATTATGTGTTGTGTGGTTTCATCTTTATAGGAACACAGACGACATTTTCCATCTACTGGCTCATTTAATTATTGGTATAGGTTTTTTTTTTTTTTTTTTTTTTTTTTTTTTTTTTATAGAATAGGCTGACAAACGAGCACACAGTCCACCTGATGGTAAGTGGTTGCTGCAGCCCATAGACATCTACATCTATCTTCCATTACAAATCAAAATGCAGATGCGTTGTCACCCGTGAGGACTGAGATGGAATGCCTCATTTCCAGTAAAAAGGGTCTCCGGTTCTCTACACTCACCATACGAAATACAGCAGCATTAAGCTACTATTTCACGTTGTCACGTTGATGTTGCCGCGTATTAATGGCCTGGTCTTGTATTGCAAATATTGATGACTCTGTACTTGGAGATACCTGTTGCCTTTTAAGCCATTGATATGAAAGTTCTATGTTTATATTGGCCTGATCTAAAACTTTTTTAGGAAATTGTCCATGTAAGGGCTTTTTTCGCCACAGTTCATTGTGTCTTTTAACTATTGCCATCTTGATCTCTTTATCTGTATATGTATTTTCTTGTGATAAGTGTAATTCTCTTTCTATCTCTTGTGCTTCTTTTATTATTGAATATTTATCTCGATGTGTGTCGTGCATTATTATATTAATGAGATAATCGCTTTCTTCAGATATTGTTTATATTTTACTATCTGTGCTTTATACATGTACTCTATATTTATCAGACCTCTTCCTCCTTGTGTTACAGGTAAGTATAGTCTTTCTATTTCTGCTTTTTGCTGATGTACCTTTTTAATTGCTAGTAATTTCCTTGTTTTTATATCTGTTTTCTTAATATCATTATTTTTATAATTTATTATGCCAAATGAGTAAAGTAAAACCGGGACTGCGTATGTATACCTTTTATCAAATATCGTGAGTTAAGGTGGGTGTTCAGTAGTTTCTTTATTCTTTTAAAATATTCTTTAGTTATTTGATCTCTTATGATGCTGTGTTCTATATTTCCTGATTCATGTATTCCTAAATATTTATATTTATCTCCTATTGCAAGTTGCTCAAAAGTTTCCCCGCTTAAAAGAATGTGACCTTCTCTTATTACATTGCTTCTATACCCAGAACTCAGGTGTATTGTTTTGCATTTGTCTGGTCCAAATCGCATTGTCGCTTGTAAATAATTCCACACTATCCAACAATACTTTCAAATTATTCTTATTGTTTGCATAAACTTTAAGGTCATCCATGTATAGTAGGTGATTGACCCAGAAACTGTCTTTGAGTTTATATCCTTTCAGTTCGTATTTATTAAGTATATAGGAAAGTGGTTTAATTGCTTAGCAGAATAACAATGGTGAGAGGGAGTCACCCTGGAAAATTCCACGCCTAACATAAATCGGTTCCGTGGTAACTGAATCATGTGATCCACGGGCTGTCATGATCACCCTCCATAGTGTCATAGCCAACTGAAGGAATCTTTTAATCATTAGTGGACATTTATAAACATTAAGCACTTTAAGAAGCCATTCATGAGATACACTGTCGAAGGCTTTTTGATAGTCAATCCATGCCATACTCAGGTTTTTTTGAGCTTGATGTGCATCCTCCAATATGGCCTTATTAACCATTAGATGGTCTTTACATCCCCTGGCACCACGGCGACATCCCCTTTGCTCTACGGCCATTATGTTATTCTTATCGCAATGGCTATACAATACGTTGGCCAATATGGAAGTAAGTAATTTGTACATACTAGGTAAACATGCTATTGGTCTCCAGTTCTTTGGGTTTCGGTGTTTTAATTTTTGGGTATTAATATAACTTGTCCTGTAACGAACCATTCTTCCATTATTTCTGTACCTGAAACGATCTTAGTAAATAATGAAGCTATGTATTTATGAACACTGGTTAAGTATTTTAAATAATAATTTTGTATTTTATCCATTCCAGGTGATTTCCAATTTAACAGTTTTCTGATAGCAAATTTTACTTGGTCTTTTATTATCTCTTGTGTATCTTCTCTGTGTATTTCACTTGACAGCATTTCTACTTCTTTTATCCAATTAGCATCCAAATTGTACTGCGTTTGGTTTGATAAAATTGAGTTCCAAAATACTTCCACTTCTTCTTTACTCGGTATTTTGATGTCTTTGTTGTTATTACATCCTAAACTTCTGTAGAGTCTATGCTCGTTTTCATTAAATAATCTATTCTGAGCTTTTCTAGTGTTAATGTCTTCGTATCTCTTTATTCTACCTGCTAAAGCTTTAACTTTTTGCCTAATAGTTTCTGTTATATTATTGTGATCATTATCATTCCGAATGCTGTATTTGGTATATAATTTTTCTTTTATTTTCATCATCCTGCGCGTTTTGATTCCCTTTTCAATTTCTATTAATTGTCCTAGTTCCTTCCTATTTTAGTTTTTAATCTTTTTTTTCCATGTTGAATCACATTCTGGTTTTATAATATTATTAGTGATAGTTTTTGATTGTTATTTAATATAAGAGTTTTAGCCGCGGCGTATATTATATTATTTATCTCTCGCAAACTATTATTAGTAATTAAAAGATTAGGTAAATAATTATTTAATGTGTGTAGATTTTCTAAAAAACGCCTATTGATTTTAGCTTTAGGTAGAAATACTCGATCTTCAAGTCTGGTTTCATTAGTTTCCGCTAATATTTGAAGGAAGTGCAAGATTAATGGATCTTGATCATCATTTACCACTATATTACTTGTCATCTGATCTATTGTTTCAGCTTGTTCAATGGTATGTTGTGTATGTTGTAAATTTTGTTCCGTAATGTGTGTGAGTGTAGGTTGTGTATCTTGTACTCCAATGTGGTTTGAGTTTGAGTTATCTACAGGTGATCCTTCGTGCTTGATTTGATAAATTGTTTCCGTTAAACTTGATGAATTTTAGGGTTATTCGGGTTTCTTTCCGTGAAAAGTTTCTGTAACCTGCCTATGTATCCTGGTCCAATTGATCTTGCTTTAAAGTAACAAAACCTTAATTCTTGAAGTTCTTCTGTTGACCACTTTCTTCTTCTATCGTCATGTTCTGTATTATTTGTGGTCATTGAATATGAGCCGGCAGAGTTTGTAGGTAAATCCGTACTCTGCAAGGCATCACCCATACCCATCCCATCCTGTTGATCGGCTGTAATATTTTCGGGTTCCCTGACTCTCGCCCGCCTGCTCAGCAGAGAGCCGCTGACGGCCCGTACGCTGTCACGTGCAGCGTCAGCTCCAGACGTGTCCCGACGCTCACCCTCGGGTAGTGGCCCTATAATACGTAACTGTCTCTCCATCATTGAAGGTATTTAGAGCTCCGTTGGTCATTGGTTAAGTTAATTATAAGTCCAATATCCGACCCTCACTATATATATATATATATATATATATATATATATATATATATATATATATATATATATCGGGTGTCTCGGTAAGAGTGCACTTTTTAAAATTGGAATTTTTTTTTCATGCAAGTGGCAACCCTGAAATTTGACAGCTGTCATCTCTGTTTATTCCCATTATTAAAAATGGAGAGGTTTTCGAAAGAAAAACGCGTTATAATTGTGAAAACTCATTACAAAAATGGGGAAAGTTACGCTGAAACCGCTCGCAAACTTCGCCAAATTTTCAGCCGAGAAAATGCACCTAATGTGTCTGATTGTGTTTTTTTGTCTTTGGGGTTTTGTGAAATCTCGGGTTTATGCGAATAAACCCGAAACAAATCCTGAGCTCAAATCGGAAATCCAACGCGTCATCGGTGAGATACAGCCACATCTCTGTGCAAAAGTCATGGATAAATTTCATGAAAAGAGTAATGGCCTGTCATCGGAGCCGTGGGGGTCATTTGCCGGATATTTTATTCCATACTTAATCGGAACATGTCTTCTTTACAATACAATAAAAATATCAAAACTCTGTAATAAAATACTTGTTTTTATTTTAAAATGAAAAAGTGCACTCTTACTGAGACACCCCTTATATATATATATATATATATATATATATATATATATATATATATATATATATATATATATATATATATATATATATATGCACAGTATTGGAATTTTTCTTGCCCTAAACCCTGACTGGGCACAGGCTTAAAATTAAATTAAATAAAAAGAAAAAACAAACTTTAAAAAAGTCAAAAAAATCATATAATAACTTCTTACATGTATGAGTCAAAACTTAAAGCCAGCGCTTATTCCCTGAGAGACAGTTACCACGGCTTTATAATAATTACCTTTAAACTCCGTTGTTTAGCTCTGGCGATCGACAATTGACGAAGTAGTTCACTGCAATGAGAGAGCCACTTACTAGTACTAACGAACTTACAAGTCACCTGATGGTAAGTGGTTAGTGCAGCCTATGACCACCTGCAACATACTTTCAACGAAGAAGACTACGAGTGCCTTGTCACCTCTGAGGACTGGAATGCTTCTCAGCCTGTAACTCTACTTTTAGATCAGAATCCAACAGTGCAAGCAACCAGTAATTAAATACCAATCCAAATGTATCTGAAATGGCTGAGCATCGAAAAAGATGTAACGGAAATTTTATGATCTTATGATAACGAATAATAAAAAATAAAAAAAACTGCGATTGTCGGCCATTTGCCGTGCGTGGCAACTATGGCAAAATCAGGAGGGTGTAGGGGGTAGCCTATCAAAATTCAATCCTAAAAAAGGTGAACATAGGCGATCCCAATAGATTGCCCTATAATGGGTATGGGAATGTGTGCCAAAGTTGCCACGCTCAGCAGTCGGGCAACCGCAGTTTTCTATTTTTTTTCATCAGGACGACGATGCTAATGCTCGTCTCCTGTTTCATTTTCCTCAGTTGCCAAAGTAAAACAAATTTGAGGTCACCTTTCGACACTATAGACGATAATATATTTAAGCAATACTGTAGAAACCTTAGAGTATATATAATAGCTTGCTTATATACTATACTCTAATGGTTTTTTTCCATTTTATTTCAGCCATTTCGTATACGTCATACATTCCGGTGTAAAATGCAATAACTGAATAAAATGTCTAAATTCTACAAACTAAACACGAATGATCAAATGATAAATCGATGATCTCAGATAGTTGCATTCACGCCGGCTTCGTGTCAAGGACGTTTGAAATGTTACGACATAATATACATTACATCGGAATATTAAGTAATGTCCGTCTATTTATTACGGCGATATTATAGAATAGCGTTAGGAGATTTAGTCTTATTAAGGGCATCCTAATGTTTTTCTGCCTCCAGGGCGGCACCACTGATGAATATTGTTTTTTTTTTTTATAGGATAGGGTGATAAACGAGCACACATTCCACCTGATGGTAAGTGATTGCTGTGGCCCATAGACATCTATATCTATCCACAATGACAAATCAAAATGCAGATGCGTTGTCAGCCGTGAAGGCTAACATAGAATCCCTCGTTTCCAGTACAAAGGGTCTCCGGTTCTCTACACTCACCATACGAAACACTGCAGCATTAGCTATACTATTTCACACTGTTGTTCTGTGAGAGCGTGGTCCTTCCCCGGTCGAGCCGACCTATTCGTGCTACAACTATACTACTAATAATTGCAGTATTGCTCTACCACATATGAAATAATTTGGCAAATTTCATGAATTGGAAGTTAAACTTTTAAGAAATATTAAGGTTAATGTTTCTTTCACAAATATTAATTAAATTTTATATTAATTAAATTAAAATGGATTAACGGATATTCCTAAAAGTAAAATAATTTATGTGTTATACAGGCGCATTATACTAGAAACCAAAAACTTTCAACTCACAAAAAAAAATTCAAAAATGTTTATTCTGTAACAATAAATTTACAACCATAGCATTATATTAGAATTCTCCTATATATCAATAACCTTGTAATACATATTTAATTGAAACGCAACTTTTCTTATTATATGTACTGCGTAACAAATAACTTCACTACAGTCCCAACCGGTTACATCTAGTGAGCGGCAAATTATTTAGCCCCATTAAATGAGTATAAAATACAATGATTTCGTTCTGTAATTAGTCTGTGGACTAGCTAGGAGAGGGGGCGATCGGGCGGGGGCATGACTTGTTTTCGCATTCTAGGAATGAAAGTTATCTCCTCGCCGTATCTTTTTATTCGATGTCACTAAAAATCTCAAAATATCTAAAAACTTTTGATTCAAACGTTAAAGGATGGTAAGACTCGTTTTCTGCCTATGAGTTCGTTTGGGTTAGTACAAGACTTTTACATAATTCTGCCGCCAAGTAACAGCGCTAGCACTAACAAAGATATGTAGAGCCAGTCTCTTGGCCTGTAACTATACAGGCTAAGAGACATTCCATCTTAGTTTACGAAGAAAACAACGCATCTATAGCCTTTATTGTTTAAAGTCCGTTGCAGGTGTCCATGAACTGCAGTAGCCGCTTACCATCAGATGGACAGTAAATACGTTTGTCATTTCATTTTAAAAGGGTACTATATAAGGGGACTGCAAGTTCTAAAAATTGAGATAAGCTTCACACTTGTATTTGCCAGTTGTAGAGAGAGATAGTTAAAAATACATTATTGTTTCTTTCATATTTATAAGCAAACTATAGAGGGCGCGTTAGCGAGTATGAACAGAAAGCACAAGTACGAACAGCGAACGGTCTCGAAACAGCGACGTTATTAGTCACGATAAGTCACACGCATTAATTGTTTCTCTCGACGGTATTTATTAAGTTACCATATTGAAAAGTGCAGTGTCAAGCAGTAAAAACGATTTACGGAAGCAAATTAAGAGAAACCATGACATTTCTTTTCATCGCTATGTAATATTTCGATAAGAAAACACTGATTTTAACAAAATTACTTAGGGGGTGTCATAGGGAGGAGCGCACCCAGGGCCGAACACGAGCGCTGCGCTTCGCGCTTGGTGTTTTCACCGAATTATAGCAACATTGATGTTGAACATGATTTGTTTCGTAATAACTTTAACACAATTATTGTATTATAAAATAAGATCTTTTGTATTCTTAACTTATATGGATCAATGTCTAAAATAAAATTTTTAATAGTTTTTTTATAGGTACATAATAAAAGTAAATAAGTTAAAATACTTTGTCTAATTTCAGATTTCCCAAGATACGTGAAAATAAATGGGTGGTAACAATAAAATGACCCAACTGAGTTAACAACAAGCTTAAAATAACGAGTTTCGTTTGTTTCATCCATTTTTTTTTTCGAAAAATTTTGTTCATTTTACACTTTTTTAAAATCGATCAAAAAAACCTAGCTTCGGCATTTATTTATGTCACCTACGTAATTACATGTGTATGCGATTCAAAACTGATGGAAGTCATTTAAAATATAATTATAGAATGAAATACGTACGTAAATTTGCGATCAAGCAAACGACACGACAATTAGTAATAAATTAACCCTTTCAAGGTGGTAGTAAATTAATTAGATTTGATAAATAAATATCATTTTATAAATTCATACCTGTGTTTTAATCATAGAATACTATAATACATATATAATAGTACGGGGGTTTGGGTGGAGCCAGTGTAGCCACTAACATTTCACTAACCTGTCAATTCACACATATAAATGTCAACACAATCAAGCGTTTACAATTTTCGTTTCAAGCGTCGCTGAATGCAAATCATTTAAAATGGCAAATTGGGCAATAATTACGTGTCCAAAGAACAGCGGGAAATGGAATTTAAATAAAGGAGACATATCCTACAACCAGTAAGTCGAAACTATTTATATTTTGTGAATATTAGAAACAATAATAAAGAAATATTTGTGTCAAATCAGTCTGTCAACACAGCGAATCGGGTTTGTAGTAGTGATAACTGATAATACGACGTAATTGATTGTATGTGTGCTCCCGGCGACACCGATCCTCGTACAAAATAAGGTTGACAGCCATTCTATTGTGTATTATACTCGTAGTATTCTATGGTTTTAATGATCTGCTAAAAACTTAACTTATTACCACCTACATATTATTTACTATTTTTTTTTTAATTTGGCGGTTTTTTTTCTCGTTTCTTTTTTGTTAATACTTACATAATTTAAACTAATAACTTAGGTTCAATAACGCATAAGCGTCAATCATGGCGCATCACTAATTAACCGCTTCGTCTATGTATCATATTATGTATAGTAATAGTATAGTATAGTACATAAGTACTTAAGTAGCAGAGTCGGCAAGTGACGCCCTCAACGGAAGTTTGTCAACAAAATTGGTGATATATTGAGGATGGGCCAAATTAAAAGAATCATTAACTGATGAGCATGTATGCATATGGATGTGAAAGAACCAAACAGCTGTGTCAGGAGCATGCCAAATGGAAATTCGTAGTCGCTGCCTAACGCTCTGGGTAACAGACGTGGGAGTTTGTTCTACGTATATGTATATTTTTATACTGACAAAACACTAAAGTCAGTCGCTATGTTATAAATGCGAAAACTGCATAACTGAACCATAGCTTTTACTTAGGTACTCAAGTCGCGCCAAAAGAAGTTTAACTTCAAAAGCTTTCTATGAATAAACATAGACTGAAACTTCTTTTTATTCTTTTAGTGAAATGTAATTTTCTTTATCTTATTCTTACCTTAAGTAACTGTAGCAAAGGCGACGGTGAGCGGGAAACCAAGACGGCATCCACTATGCAGTACACATCTTTAGGGCCCTGGCATTGACTCCACTCGTCTAGAGCATAAAGTGGCGGGAAGGCCGCGTACGTTGTGTCTGTGGGCATGTACAATAAAAATATTTGTACTCGTGACTCGTGCTTATTAAGGTTACACTAGTCGCTTATTCTTCCATACAAACGTATTCTGGCGATTACTTCACTGTTTGATGTTATACGTTCAAAATAAAAAATGATTTCAATTTGTTTCATCATTATATAGCCCTGTATGAAAACAAAAAAGTAAAAAGAGTATGTTTAAAAGTTATAAGCGTCGAAAATTCCAAATTTCAACACTAGTTTTAACACATCTTTGAGCGGAAATAAATACCATTAGAAGAACGAAAATTGCAAAACAGTTACCATACAGGGATAGATTAGTTGTTCAAAAATGCAAATAATTTATTTTGAACAGATACATTCTATAGATTTTTCATGACATCCAGACTCCCAAAGGTCTGTTTATAAAATTTCGCGCGCTCCTTTTTTGTTGTAAATCATCTTGCCTTTGGCTACAAATTGTTTCCCCGATCAGTGGGACATGGGACACATGCTCACTAGGTTAGCCGCTGCTATCTATTTATGGTTGTAATACCTACATATCTACATCTTTATTTAGAAAAATTGCTTCCTTTTGTTCGTGTCCACTGCTGAAGCCGGGATGAATATAGCTGCTAAAATGTACCCGTAAGTTTGTTGAAGCACATTTAGTTGAAATTGAAGCCAGGTAGGTACATAATAATGAACTTTCGATACAGGTAGTACATTAGGTAGTTACTTAACTACTTTAATTTGCTAACTAACAAAAACATCTCATAGATAAGCACGATTATCGAAAATCTTAAAATTATCTATTAATTTAATTAGAATATGTAATTTTTAGATTTTCGATAATCGTGCTTACTTATAGTAATCTCATATCCTAATATACCTAATGTAATTTATGTAAGTACCTACATAAGAATCTAAGAAGGGCAGTCAATGATAAATAAAATTTGTTTTGTAAGTTGTTTTTTTTTTAAAAACACTTTAACACAACAAGAACATGAAACTGAGAAGAAGCACCCGACCTGCCGAAACAAACTCAGAGAGGTCAGTCCAGGTATTACATTGGTTATGTCATACGAGAACCAGGCAGGTAGCTAATGGTCCTTTGAAGAAAGAACCATACAGATGTGAGTGGTCAACTAAGTACTTTTTAGGATTCCGTACCCGAAGGGGAACCAGCAGGGCCCTATTGCGAAGCCTCCGCTGTCCGTGTGTCTGTCTGTCAGCGGGCTGTATCTCATGATCCGTAACAAGTAGATGGTTGTAATTTTCACAGAACGTGTTTTTCCGTTGCCGCTATAACAGCAAATATAAAAAATAAATTTGAAATTAAAGGATTTTCTACTTGAAAAAAATTTGGTATTTTTGTTTTTTTTTTTTTTTTGATAGATAGTAATATGTATACTTAGGTATTTAAATCTTGTAAGATGGTACGGAAGCTCGGAAGTCCGATTCGCACTTGGCAAAATATTTGTTTATATTTAACCTTACCTCAGACATACTCATATTTTTTTATTTATAATTTACTATACTACTATATAAGCTACTACTAAATAAAATAGTAGTAGCTTTGCTATGGTATTATAGTATATTTTGGATTAGATTTAATTTATTACAGAATAATACGAACTATATAAAAACTAAGGAGCGCATCAACCTACCTCTGATATTGGGTTATGAATACAGACAAGTACACACAGGATTTAGTTTCTAAGTTGTACATATTTTATATCCTTCGTTATGAATAGCATAAACAGGCCACGCCCCCTAGCCTACAAACGTTTCTTAACGAATCTCTTTCTACAATCGCGCCTTTTATTTGTTTGGACTGACCACCTGACTCGTTCAGTGATGTCATTCCCACACAGTGTTTAGTTTTCAACTAGCGCTATCTACTATCATAAAATAATTCAAAATTTTATTTATATTTCGCTAATTGTGTCTGTACCGTGAATTTGATTTACAATCGATCTCTAAATTGTAGTTTTCTTCTAATTACTTACCTTGTCTAGACGTGTTCTTTGGACTTCTGTAAGGAAGTCTGCGCTGTTAGTATTCAGTTTATATACGTAAATATTTTGATAGGCGTTTGTGCTTGTCCCTGCAGTGACAATGCCTATTGTTGATAACTTTCTAAGTACTAAGAGAATATTGCAAACTGCTATTGAACACAAACAATCAATAAACAATTTACAAACTAACATTTTTTATTTATTTAAATAACCTATATAAAAGCCCCACTCACATCAAAATCGCGCTGTCGAAAAAAGCAGTTATCCTGACACTGGCTGGCATATACTTCGGGGAGTTTCCTGTGGGCTATTATAGCTAACTAGCTATGGTAAGTAAATACCTATTTAGAATACATAGTACCTACAGTAATATTTGCATAACCTACAATAAAATACAAAACATAAAGAAAACATAATTATGTTACACTTTTTCTGTTTGTTTTAGAAATGGTTATATTTTTTTCAAAAAAAAGATTTTTATGTTACCATTTTTAGTTGAGAGTTATGTCCCTTTAGTGGGTACAGGCGTGATATTATATTGTGTGATTGCGTAAAGAATGCATAGATAGGCGATAGCAGCAATCGCGGTTGATTTGCTGTCATTTATTGAAGAGTGCCCCCGATTTCTCCAAGATCCCATCATCAGATACTGCCTGACCATCATCGATTACCGTGGGATCATCTGGAAAATATATCCTTTCAAACAAAAAAATAATTATCCAAATCAGTTCAGACATCTTCGAGAAATCGGGGAACAGAACATACATAAAAAAATACCAACAAATTGAAAACCACCTCCTTTTTTCGAAGTCGGTTAAAAAGTAGGTAAAAACAAATCATTGAAATTATTATATAATAACAACATCTACTTAAGTTCACTTAAGAACTTTCATAATAACAACTAAGTACATAAATTGGGTTCATAATAATTACGTTTCACACAGCAGATCCTAAGTTATAATAACACCAATTTGTTTTCTCTCTCCTTTCTCTTTTTAAAATACGTTACCCCCACAGTAGGATTTTCTCCAGTATCGTGGAGGCAGTTTACAAACATAAATTGCACAAGGACAAACATCCCGGACATACGCACTCCTGAGTGACGCAAAGCGACGGCGTCATCGCGTTATACCTACATATTGCGATTCTTTTTTGAATGACAACATAAACTCAAACCGCAATTGAAAGCTCCGTGGCGCAGTGGCTGCGCTGGGGTCGCGGGTTCGAATCCCGCACGGGATAAATATTTATATGGCCTACAAATAGTTGTTCCGGATGAATGTTTGTCCTTGTGCAATTTATGTTTGTAAACTGCCTCCACGATACAGGAGAAAATCCTACTGTGAGGGTAACGTATTTCAATAAGAGAAAAGAGAGAGGAAACAAATTGGTGTTATTATTATGAACCCAATTTAGTTGTTATTACGAAAGTTCTTATGTGAATTTAAGTAGATGTTGTTATTATATAATAATTTCTTTGATTTGTTTTTGCCTACTTTTTAACCGACTTCGAAAAAAAGGAGGCGGTTCTCAATTCGTTGTTTTTTGGTTATGTATGTTCTGTTCCCCGATTTCTTGAAGATGCCTGAACCGATTTGGAAAATTATTTTTTGGTTTGAAAGAATATACTTTCCAGATGATCCCATAGTAATCGATGATGAGAAATCGAGGGAACTCTTCAATAAATGACAGCAAATTAACCGCGATTGACAACAACACAGTATAATAATCACGCCTGTACCCACTAAAGGAAAATAACTCTCAACTAAAAATAATAGCATTAAAAATGATAAAAATATAACCGACTTCTAAAACAGAAAAAATTGTAAAATAATTATGATTTCTTTTATGTTTTTGTATTTTATTGTAGGTTATGCAAATATTACTGTAGGTACTATGTATTCTAAATAGGTATTTACTTACCATAGCTAGTTAGCTATAATAGCCCACAGGCAACTCCCCGAAGTATATGCCAGCCAGTGTCAGGATAAATGCTTTTTCGACAGCGCGATTTTGATGTGAGTGGGGCTTTTATATAGGTTATTTAAATAAATAAAAAATGTTAGTTTGCAAATTGTTTATTGATTGTTTGTGTTCAATAGCGATTTGCAATATTCTCTTAGTACTTAGAAAGTTATCAACAATAGGCATTGTCACTGCAGGGACAAGCACAAACGCCTATCAAAATATTTACGTATATAAACTGAATACTAACAGCGCAGACTTCCTTACAGAAGTCCAAAGAACACGTCTAGACAAGGTAAGTAATTAGAAGAAAACTACAATTTAGAGATCGATTGTAAATCAAATTCACAGTACAGACAATTAGCGAAATATAAATAAAATTTTGAATTATTTTGTGATAGTAGATAACGCTAGTTGAAAACTAAACACTGTATGGGAATGACATCACTGAAAGAGTCAGGTGGTCAGTTCAAACAAATAAAAGGCGCGATTGTAGAAAGAGATTCGTTACGAAACGTTTATAGGCTAGGGGGCTTGCCCTGTTTATGCTATTGATAACGAAGGCTATAAAATATGTACAAATTAGAAGCTAAATCCTATGTGTACTTATCTGTATTCATAACCCAATATGTGAGGTAGGTTGATGCGCTCCTTAATTTTATATAGTTCGTATTATTCTGTAATAAATTAAATCTAAACCAAAATATATACCTATTATAATACCATAGCAAAGCTAATACTATTAAATTTAGTAGTAGCTTATATAGTAGTATAGTAAATTATATATATAAAAATATGAGTATGTCTGAGGTAAGGTTAAATATAAACAAATATATTGCCAAGTGCGAATCCGACTTCCGAGCTTCCGTACCATCTTACAAGATTTAATATACATATTACTATCGATCAAAAAAAGCCAAAAATACACAAGGAAACCCTTTAATTTCAAATTTATTTTTAATATTTGCTGTTATAGCGGCAACGGAAAAACACGTTCTGTGAAAATTACAACCATCTACTTGTTACGGATCATGAGATACAGCTCGCTGACAGACAGACACACGGACAGCGGAGGCTTCGTAATAGGTCCCTGCTGGTTACCCTTCGGGTACGGAATCCTAAAAAGTACTTAGTTGACCACTCACATCTGTATGGTTCTTTCTTCAAAGGACCATCAGCTACCTGCCTGGTTCTCGTATGACATGACTAATGTAATACCTGGACTGACCTCTTTGAGTTTGTTTCGGCAGATCGGGTGCTTCTTCTCAGTTTCATGTTTTTGTTGTGTTAGTGTTTTTTAAAAAAACAACTTACAAAACAAATTTTATTTATCATTGACTGCCCTTCTTAGATTCTTATGTACTTACATAAATTACATTAGGTATATTAGGATATGAGATTCCTATAAGTAAGCACGGTTATCGAAAATCTAAAAATTACCTATTCTAATTAAAATAATATATAATTTTAAGATTTTCGATAATCGTGCTTATCTATGAGAGTTTTCGTTAGTTGGCAAATTAAAGTAGTTAAGTACCTAATAAATGAACTTTAGATACAGGTAGTACTACCTGTATCGAAAGTTCATTATTATGTACCTACCTGTTTTCAATTTTATCTAAATGTGCTTCAACAAACTTACGAGTACATTTTAGCAGCTATATTCATCCCGGCTTCAGCAATGGACACGAACAAAAGGAAGCAATTTTTCTAAATAAAGGAGATGTAGGTATTACAACCATAAATAGATAGCAGCGGCTAACCTAGTGAGCATGTGTCCCATGTCCCACTGATCGGGGAAACAATTTGTAGCCAAAGGCAAGATGATTTACAACAAAAAGGAGCGCGCGAAATTTTATAAACAGACCTTTGGGAGTCTGGATGTCAGAAAAATCTATTGAATGTATCTGTTCAAAATAAAATTATTTGCATTTTTGAACAACTAATCTATCCCTGTATGGTAATTGTTTTGCAATTTTCGTTCTTCTTATGGTATTTATTTCCGCCCAAAAATGTGTTAAAAATAGTGCTGAAATTCGGAATTTTGACGCTTATAACTTTTAAACATAATCTTTTTTTACTTTTTTGTTTCCATACAGGGCTAGATAATGATGAGACAAATTGAAATCATTTTTTATTTTGTACGTACACCATCAAACAATGGAGTAATCGCCAGACTACGTTTGTATGGAAGAACGAGTGACTAGTGTACCCTTAATTATCGATCTCTTTTCGAATTTTAGTAAAAAAAATGTAAAAATAGGTTCCTTGTTTTAGTTTTCTAATATTTTTTTCGTATTCTTAATTAGCATAGTTAAATCATCTACTTTGTCAGAAAAGAATACATAAACTCTTCGCGGATTACGTCACGCACTTTTTGCCGCATTTTCGTTAGAATCGTGTCCACAGAAGCTCCATCCAACTCCATGTCTTTCTCCTCTTTATCCGACAAAATAACTGATAATCATTGAGAAGAAGCATCTCGCTTTTGATCTCACGCCCTCAACAGGGATCAACCAATTACTTGCCCCTTTCCAATACCACACCTCATCGGTTTCGGGAATCAACGTGGTGGGCGTGATCCCTGATAAAACATTCGACTTAGAACCTTGACCGCTCCCTCCAAAGAAAGTAATCGCCAGACTACGTTTGTACGGAAGAACGAGTGACTAGTGCACCCTTAACTGAGAACTGAGTCCAATGACCTCACAGCGTACTGTTTCTCAGTGCAAACGTACTGTTAATTTATGAGGTAAGTTAACAGTACGTTTGTACTGTGAAACATCTAACACGCAATGTTTTGAAACAAATCGCATAAAATAAATCACATAACATGTTTTGTTGATGGTGGCGTTCGCACTCACAAAAACTGTGTAAAATTTTCAACAGATATTCAAACTTATCTTTCACCATGACAATGTTTCTATAAATTTGTTTTCAAACGTTTTGTTTCTGTAGTTATAAAGATATAATATAGTTAAAATATGTAATGTACAATAAACTGTCAAACATATTTCACTACAACATGTTCTTTGACTATGCAAACGCTTTTTGATACATTGACAGAAAACAGTGTTTAAAACATGTTTTTTGTGAAAATCGCGTCAGTGCAAACTCACGGTAACGAACGTCGCTAGCTGTACAAACAAGGGCGCACGCGGGGAGGAGCGAAGATTATTGTGCAGACGTACCTAATAAAGATTGTTTCAACCTTGTAGTCGCGATATAAGAATACCCACTACCCTATACTATCCCACGGTTAGAGAGTTAGAGGAAGTAAGAGGCGACAGAGGGAAACTGAAACGTGAGCAATGCAGCGTCTTTCTGATCCAAACTCAGAATACTAAAAAACTACCGTTGGACACGCCAAGAAGCAATCTATAGGGAAGTTTATACTACGTTTAGCGATGCTCGGTCGCCTGTTGTAGTCTCAAAAGTCCACTGCTTAACATAAGCCTTGGCAAACAGGTTGGCAGATGTTTATTTTTTTAGTTACTATTAGGAAGACGCTGCTGTCTATGTCCATATAGTGGACCCTACACTGCCACAATATGACCCGGAGAGCCTTATTACTTATAACGACTCATTCTAATCTACACTTATTACGATATTGAAATAAATCTTAGGTATGTATAGATTCATTTAGAAGAAGAGCACTACAATAAAGTTTTTTTTAATATAAAATAGAAGTGATAAATGAAGTTACAGTTCACCAGATTGAAAGTAGCCTCCGCAGTCCATAGACACCGGCAATCAACTTTAAACAAATAAGGCTAGAAGGCTACAGCTGCGTCGTCACCACTGAGGACCAATATGGAATGCCTCACCGCCTATAATTATACTATTGTGTAATAATAGTAATTCATTTAGTCAGTAAGGTCGCTCATCGGGTTATTCCGCTTATCCACCCTAAGAAATCCATCCTAGGATGGATAATCGGAAACGCGTGTTCGTTTATCCACCCCAGACGGGGTGAATAGATATATGATACAATATATAGATATTTGATATAGATATTTGATATAGATAATCTGAATTCACTCTGTGATTGTTGTTCCGCCTTTCCACCCCAAGGACAGTTCAACAGAAAATATATTCATACATTAACATATTAGAGATTATTTTTTAATAACCACAAACTTAAACAAAAATCATATTAGGTATTGTATTTAAAACGAATTAAACTTCCATGTTTTAAATAATAAAAAGTATTTTATAAATTCCGCAATACGAGTATGTCCAGGAAATGATCGACACTTATTTCATTATTGAGTAGACGTAATTGTATATCCTATATAAATCCGTCTCTCAATAAAAGACATTTTAATTTTTTTTAAGTACCGTACTATTTCCGGTACTGTGTTTATATAATTAGCAATGTATTTATTTAATTTTAATACCTAGGTACTTCAATAAAATATAATTTAAATCAATTGCAGTAAAACATTTCTTTCATCATAAGATATCTCCAAAATGTCATAATTTATGAGTTACTTTTAAACAACAAGTATGTATGTATTTTTATAGGTATGCTAATGTCAACTAAGTAATTTTGGGCCAGTTTCTATCACGTTTTTGTAAACGACTCCACACAGCCGAGGCGCAAAATCGGAAGAAAAATGATATTCCAATTCCAATTATCCACCCCGTCTGGGGTGGATAAACGAACACGCGATTCCGAGTATCCACTCTAGGATGGATTTCTTAGGGTGGATAAACGGAATAAGCACGCCCATCGAATTACAAACTAACGGCAAAGATAAACACAGATATAGCAAGCAATTTTTAGGAAATAACGGACTAAGAAACACTTTTACTAGGTGGTACGTCTTAAATCTTCTAACTTCTAAGGAATGCTTGGCAAGTTTCAAAAAAGATGAAATTACAATACAACAATAACAGCTCGCTGACAGTTCTACCGTACGGGTTCACGGCTGTATTAACACCATTGATGCAAACTGTAGTTGCCCGGTCATTAATAAAGTCACCCACCCATACTAATTAACTGGGTGTCGTATTGGAGACTGTCCGAGTAAACACACCTTGAACAAACCTTGGTCTTTCGATCAATGAGGCATGTGATTCCAACGAATTATAATGAGACTAATGACCGAGTCTCTCCAAGAAATATTTTGTATGAGGTGTAATACATTGTCTTGGTTCGATCTGTCTTGAGATATTGCATTACTATTTGGGGTGATACAACGTGCGCTGGAAACTGTATTCAAGACAGATCATATATGAATATGTTACAAGTAAAAAAGGAAAAAGAAGAAAAAATAATCTAGTTATAGTATAGTATAGTTATAGTATGAGTACCTCAAACTAAAAGTAATTTTGCTAGTACACAATACAATTAGTCGTTCAGTTCAAATTTATAATTAAATCAATGAAACATTACACATTTACTCCAAACAATATATCGGATGAAAAACAATATAAATACAACATACTGCTTAAAGTTTTAAATAAAGTAAACTCAAAGACTGAAGGCTTAAAATGGTTTCAATAGTTATACGTCGTCTTCAGTTGAGGAAAAAAATTGCTTGTATTCTTAACATTAGACTACAAAGCGCCTAATAATATAGTATAATACAGGTTTTAAAACTTTTTTTTTCACCCTATAGAAATCCAATGCCGGTCATGTGCCTCTACGGTTATCGACAAGAAATACCTAATTGTCACGCTTGATATTTTGGGTTAAAATGCTGAAATGTAGTCATTAAAATAATTGTACATAATTACCATTCAGCTCGATTAAGCTCCCACTTATCTCTGTCCAAAAGTCAGCAACGATGAACAGCAAGAGTAACTTCCTAAGCGACCGCATTTTAATGAACTTAGTATGATAAAAGTGTAGCACTATTCAATTCAAAATATCCGCACTCATTTATTTTTTAAGTTCATATCTTGTGAACACAAACTGGCACTATGTATCAAAACTTTATATGTACCAAGTGATTATTTGATTATGCTGAAAAATAAAACGAAATTCATGGATATGAAGTATAATTAATAATTACTGTTTTTTGTTTCTAATTTAACTTATAGGAAAGATATAAGTAAAAGTCCAGTAAAAATTTATAATTATTTTAAATTTTGTTTCCATGTTCATATAAATTATAAAATTTAAAAAAACAACGTCAGAAATGTAGATTATAAAAAAGTTACAAAAATAATATTAGAACGATGTACATGATTACGAATTCCCAAATTAAAAAGATAATTCGAGACTCGATAAGCCACTGCAACTCGATAATTCACGTGCAAGTTGCCACAAAATTCATTGGCACACAGTCACGAACAACGATGGCAGTCTACTGGCCGGCCATCGCAGAGGCACATGTCGAATTTAAAAATAATTGCGAAAGGCATTTATGCAATGGCTCCTCAGGGTGGAGGTCTCCCGCCCTTCTCTTGTACTCGTATACTGCGGCTATGCGGTCTTACGACAAACGTTGTTTCGATAGACCACAATCAGTCTCCAATAAAATAAATCGGTCAAGTTTTTCGATGTTTCAAACATTTAGAATTTTTACGTACTTAATTAATTTCGTTGCTAAAACACTCCTTATAATAATTAATAACACCATTCCTGCGTCAAACATAGTTCATTTGTTACATTGTTATGTACCTTTTTTATAGAAGAAACAAACGACTTCGAACGTCCGTAATGCGAGAGGAGAGAATAACAGGTGCTTTTTTTAAGAATTTCTTTTTATTATAATTGTGAAAAAAGCCGCTTGTTGCATTAAAATGTATACAGTTCTGTTTAAATGAAGGTTAAGTTTTACTTCCTAAAAATAGAACCGAGTTACAGCATACAGTACTATATAGTGGGCCCTTAGAAATCCACGAATCGAACCCCATATATCTTCGTAATTTATGTATCAAGCAGTCATATTTTGATGCGGTAATACCTAAAGCATACGCGTTAGGTTTGTACCGACTATTGGCCACGGAAAACCCAACGAATATAGCCCAAGAACCAGCCTCCCCAACCACTGAAATGTTCTCTGTGAAATTTCCTCTCTACCATGGACCTAAAAAAGTGACCGAATGAAAGCATCAGTCATCCCGGCACACATATATTTGAAAGTTTTATATAATTAAGCGCTCCACCAACGAGCTGAAACCTAACCTAATTCATAATTTTCAAGTTTTAAAATTAGTGAAAACGTAATTCACTCAAATGGGTAATAAATAAGAAATAACAGCCTCGGCGGTCTAATGGTCGTAAACGCGTTTGCTGATCATGAGGTCTTGGGATCAAATCCCGGGTAGGTACAAATCAGTTATTGGTTTTTTGTCAAGAAATTCCAAGTAGCAGCCCGGAGTCAGGATGTTGGCGATGTTTCACCCTCGTTCCTCGGAGAGCACATAAAGCTGTAGGTCCTGCGCAGTGGCGTAGCTACCTTGGGGATAGGCGGGGCAGTGCCCCGGGGCCCTCGAACTCAAGGGGCCCCTCAGCTTCCATGACTACGAAGTACGAAAAAATTATACATATATTATCCTAATTGAATAAAAATAATTCGACTATTAACTTTTTGGCCCTTGACTCGACTTGACTCGAACTGAAATCGCGAGAATTTCTCGCACCTCCAGAACATAAATATGATTGAAATAAAATCACCTACTTCGTTTTATTGTCTTAGTACCAATATTAGATATTAACTGTAATCTACTTTATTTTTACCAGCTTCCGGCCGCGACTTCATTCGCCTGGTATAGACCAACATTGTAAATTACCCCACGGGATCCTTTTATCGGAATGAAACGGAAGCTTTTCTAAATACTGTTCGATTAATTTAGTTTGTCACTTGATTATTATTACGAAAATGCGCTAAGTAATAAAATATATTATCGTGTGTTATCGTGAAACAAAGATCCAAATTCGTCCACGGCCTACAGATTTAACAACTTTGGATAATTTGGCTGTTAATGTCATAGTTTTATCATTAGTGCCAGTTGTTACATTGTCTATATATATACAATGTTTACAGCTGACTTTTCATTACACAATACGAACAGATTTTGTTTGAAAATGACACCCGAAAGGGCTACACACATCTGATCATGAAATGTTTCATGTGCTGAAACGAAGGAAGCCGCGGCAGAGACGTGCCGGCCGTGATTTTTTTGCTTGCACGTAATTTTGAATATTCATTTAAATGATAATATAATTCAAGGCTTAGTATAGCTATTCAGCGAGAAAACACAGCCAGCGTTCTTGGCACTATAACTCGGGGAGCAGGACTTTTTGACAATTTAAATTTTTAGTGTTAGTTTTTCTATATTATAGTTTCTTTTTTTATATTGTGTATAATTAGTATTAATTGTAAATATTATAATTTTAATTATTATTTTTATTAAAAAAAATAAAAAAATCGTTATAAATAAAGAAAGTACTACATACTTAATTCAAGGAATATTTTTCATCATCCAAGGGATTTTTTTATCATTAAGATGAATATTAACACTGAATTAGAGAAAACATCTTCGCAAATAAGCAAATATTTTTAGATAAACATAAAAAACAAACATAAAAATGGTAACTGTGAGTCAAACTTAGGAGATAAACATATTATTACGCTAGCGCGGACTTTTGGTTTAGACTTTTTGAAGAACTACGATTCCTTAGTACGTTATATTGAGGTATTTCTTAAACTTTAACCAGCTAATTAAGCGCTCTAATATCGATTTTATGATGAATTAATTAAAAAATATTGAAATTTTTCTACTATTCAAAATTAATTAGAATGTATTGTACATACCAACCTTCAATAAAACATTTCTAAACGACAGTGAAAAACGTAATAAATTCGTTGTTGGTTGTGTAGTTTAAAAGAAGTAAGTAGGTAAGGCGTTACTTAGAAAAATGGAAAACTACGTATTAATTTAATTTAATACTCTAATAATAAAAGTAAAATAATAATAATAAAAATAAACGTAGTCAACAGTCAACGCCCCGTAAAAGTGTCGTACAAAATTTAACACCTTATTTCACCATCTGAGGGTTTGATTTTTTTTTCAAAATGTTATCTTAGTTAGTTAGTGTAATATCTTCATGCTGGTTTTATCCCGGTTGAGACGACCCATTCGTGCTACAACCATAATATAGCTTCATCGTGGCTCTACCATGTAATATAGAGTACTTTTGTAAGTTTCAAGTTAAACGCCCCATAAAATTAAAAGGTTCATACAAACTATAACACTCTATTTTATCGCCATAGAGATTGAATTTTCCTAAATAATTTCTTAATGGATGTTTATGTTATAACAGGCAGCAACTGTTAAATTTTCAGATTACTACGTAATGCGGTTTGGGCTGTGCTTTGATAGATGGGTCAATTACTCAGGATATATTCTTTAATATATATGTATATATTACAGCAAGTACGATTAAATATTATCTGCCGCCTTACACATACTACATACTTACTTAATTTTGCTTTATTATGCCCTGCAGTTGCCTGTAAGGAGCTGTTGAATAATTAGTTTTGCACCTTTAAAGTAGGTTTTGAGTTTAGTTCATAGCTACGCCACTGGTCCTGCGCCTAATCTCTCTTCGTCCCATCGTACTATGATAGTGAGGGAAAAGAGGGTGCTCCTGTGTGCATACACTCGGGCACCATAATCCTGTCCTCCGCATGGCCTGCATGGCTCCGTTAAGATTGGCCGACGGGATCGAAATTCGGACTGAGTAGGTACTTCGATCAATTAGTGATCGAAGTCTGGAGGACATTATTATTAAAGTATCAACCGAGTCGATGGATGCAGGTGGGCTCAGGACCGTGCTTTGTGGTATACCTTAGGGGAGGCCTATGTTCAGCAGTGGACTTGTGAAGGGCTGTAATGACGATAATAATGAACCGAGTCACAGAGCCAGGCACAGGTCCTGCTCTTTGTTTCTTAAAGTTTTTGAGAAGAGAAGATCCGCCGAGCTGCTCCATGTTTAACTTCAAATGTCCTCCAAATACTTTGTCATACTGTGTAGTGCTTAGTTTTGAAGATTAAGGAGAGTCAATAATAGCCTTTGACTTCAATACTTACCATCAGATCGATCATTAGCTCGTGTGTCAGTTATAGCATTCTAACTCAAAAAACTTGGCAAACCAAATATCAAGTACCGCCTACTTTTACTACTTACTACATTTCGAAACTCGGACACCATTTTGTTTAAGCAATCAGAATTTACGTATATATTATGCATTTCTCAATAAAAAAGATTGTGTACTATTCTTCGTAATTATTTTTTTATTCATACCACTGTAACAATAAACATGAACACAATTTCAAGGTATTAGGTTTGTTTGAACTCGTTTCAAGAACTTATTTAAGAATATACGAGATCCATACAAGCTCAATGTGGCCTACTTTGAGCTTAAGCCTACTT
Organism: Parnassius apollo; assembly: GCA_907164705.1. Lineage (NCBI taxonomy): Eukaryota > Metazoa > Arthropoda > Insecta > Lepidoptera > Papilionidae > Parnassius > Parnassius apollo. Next base: position 1,460,018 of record CAJQZP010001064.1, on the reverse strand, counting down.
TGACTTTTATTAAGAGGTTTTCGGTTTTCGTAACTCGCCATACAGAACACTGCTGCATGATTCTGACATTTTACACTGATGTTCTATGCGAGCGTGAAATACCGTAGTTTGTAAAAGGATTTAATACATTACGCAACGTTTAGTTACTCGGCGAGCACAGAGGAGTAGCCATGAGTACGAGCATGTAAACGCCTTGTTCGGGTGTTCTCGCCCCTCAGGGTTCTGTTGTTTTCGCTACTCGGCCCGAGCACTCACCTGTGCTCTACTCGATGTCGACTTTTTGGCACAAGTAAAAGAAATGCTCGTGGGTGTATCGGTGTTTACATACTCATCATTATTCGCTTGATCCATGAACATTTAACTATTTGTTTCTTATAAAATAATTTTATAAAAAATGTTAAATATACCTACTGTGATGGATTGGAGTACCTAACGATGGATTCGTTTAGTTTCGTTTATACGAGTAGTACTTTATCAAGGAGAACCCGTGAAATCAGGTTTAAATAAATATTAATGAAAATGAATTTCTTCATCATTATCATCATTACAGCCTTTCACAAGTCCAGTGCTGAACATAGGCCTTGCGGAATGCCACAAAGCACGGTCCTGAGCCACCTGCATCCATCGACTTCCTACATGTCTTACAAGTCGTTGCTCCATCTAGTGGGAGGGGGGATCCACATCACGCAAATAAATATTTGTGTGTCTATAAATATAAATATCAAGTATGTATTAAGGCGTGGCAATGAGACGCACGTCATTCTCTAAAAAATCTACGTTGAATGAATACAGACGAATATGTAAACACGTCGTACTCGTCCACGAATAACACAACGATAAACTAAACGTGCCCTGGCACGTTTAGATTATCGTTGCGTGTGCAGACTGTTACACTAAAAGATGCCTTTAGGTGTTACGGAATTAACCGGTTATTTTGGGTTTCAAAACCGCTCGTACATTAGTAACCGGCATTCCTTATCGTTTGGGTTTGTTATAAAACATTCACTTACTTACCCGGTAAATGAAGAAGCGATATAATTACCGGTATTTAAACGAAATTAACCGCTCTTTCTAAACCAGTTCCAAGCCTTGATGGCAACTATGCTAAATATGCCGCCTATCAGGCAATCTGGGCCTATGTTCAACAGAGGACATTAAAAGGCTAGAACGATGTTAATTTTATTACTACTCAACTCTCAACTACAATGACATCGATCTTTATTTTTGGCTTAAGATATTCATATTTACTCAAAAACGATGATTATCTTATTTACTGGTTAGTGAAAATTAGAATAAGTATTATTTTAATATTCAATCAACTGAGACAGAATCGTAATAGTGTTATGAATTAATTTATATACGCATGAAACGCTGTATACATTATGCTGGTCGAAAGTTCTTAGAAAATACGTAATAATAAAGTGGCCTGTTTAACAGTAGCCTAAAAGGTATGAAGGATTGATAAAATAAAACATTCGAAATATTGTAACCTTATATTTGCCTTAACTTCTCAATATCAATATTATTTACAGGGTAATCGATACATTAGTAATAATAAATTGTAGTTATCTCATCAGATAACTCAATTTATTATTACCAATAAATTGAGTTATCTGTTAATTAATTTTTAGTTATTGACATTTCAAAACAAATCCATAATGCTATCGAACGATAATGATTATTAAATTGTAACCGTAAAGCAACGAAATAATCGCATCGCATATATAAATAAATTAAAAGTTACAGCCTATATACACGTCCCACGGCTGGGCACAGGCCTCCTCTCATTTCTGAGAGGATTTTAAGGCAAGGAATTGTCCGCAGAAGAAGCACGAGAGTAAAATGAACGCAGTAGAAATGCGGTCGTTAAGAAGTATGTTAGGGCTGAATCTGAATGACAGGGTGAGAAATTGTGTGATAAGAGAAGAGTGTGGTTTGCAAGATGATGTTGTGACCAGGATTAAGAAGGGAATGCTTCGGTGGTTTGGTCATGTGGAAAGAATGAATGAGAGATGAATGAGCAAAGAGTGACAAAGAAAATTTATGTTGCGGAAGTTAATGGCAGAGTCGGAAAGGGACGTCCTAGGCGAAAATTTATCGACCAAATTGGCGATTTATAGAAAACGGGCCAAATTAGGAGTACCCTTAAGCGACGAGCATGTATGCGTAGGTATATGGATGTGAAGGAGACGAGAGAGGTGTGTCAGGATCGTGTCAAATGGATATCTGTAGTCTCCGCCTACCCCTCTGGGTGACAGGCGTGAGTGTTTATGTATTATGTAGTATATGTTAGCGAACAAGACAGTTAGACAACAAGCAGTTATATTTAAACATATTTTTAATATATTTCAACAGCAGTTATATTTGAAAACTCAACATACAGAGAAATAGATATATATATATAATATAATACACAGAAAAGCGTTTTAAAATGTAATATTACTAAAAAGCAAGTGGATTTATGAACGGCCTAGTTAAATGGTCCCCATGTTTTTACAATAAAAGCATGTTTGCGTCTACATAGGTGTCTACATGTTGGATGTATATTTTTTCCTCCATTAATTACTGAAAACACTGCAATATTCTGTAATGTTTATATGAATACATTTATTATTATTGAATCAATTCCATATGCGATTATTAAGTTGCATTATATCGTTATCAGGCAAAAGACCGTAAATGTTTAATGGAGTGCTCTTTCTATTTATATATCTATAAACAATAAATCTCTGGACGGCATTCATAGCGTCTCACTGTTACTACTTGCGTTATGTTAAAGTTACAGCTTATATACGTCCCAATGCTGGGCATAGACCACCTCCCATTTCTGAGAGGATTTTAGGGCAAGGAAGTGTCCGCCACGATGTCCCAATGTGTTCTGGCGAACTTCACATGTCTTCGAGTTTTTTTTTTTAGTAAACATGCAGGTTTCCTCACGATGTTTTCCTTCACCGCCGAGCAAGTGGTAAATCAGCACTTAAAATTGCAATTAACAATTTCATTGGTGCCGGCGGGGATCGAACCCGGGTTGTTCGCGTAATGTAACTTTACAGCGAGCGCTAACCATCTGAGCTACCACGGCTCTAGCAAGTTAAACACGCACATAAAGCAATTAATCAAAGCAGGTGGCGACGTAAGCTACCGTGTAGAGGCGTTATTAGGAATATCCAGTCCGCCATCGTCCCGTAAGTGGCGTGAGAGGCGACAGAGTGAAGCAAACCAGGATATGGGCAGCAGCGTATTCCTAATAAAAACTAGAAAATAAAAACTACCCACGCGCCTACCAAGCGTGGCAGTTATGGCAAATATCCTGCCTATGAGGAAGGTATATTAACGATGGCAGCGTAAAAAAACCCATCACCCCATTTCGTCGTTCGTTAATGTCATAAAAGGCGCAGGCAACGGTGTACGTAGTTAGTTTCTATAAGTTGATTTTGAAGTGTTGTTAGTTGCCAAAGCTTATTTGCTATTTTTTTTAATTAATATATTAGTTATAGTATACGACTTTGTGTTTCTCCTAATTTTGGATTTATAGGGCAGCAAAGCATAAGGTATATTACGCTCATGTACCCTTATCAGAAACCTTCCTTTACAATATATCCACAAGCAATAACTAAATAATTCAAGCCACGAGATTACAGGCCAAAGTATGAAATCAAACGGAATAGATATGAAAATTACTTTACTCAGAGCATTATTAACCAATGAAAATACAATTATACTACTTTTTGAAAACGCTTTATCAACCGCGTCTTAAAAAAATATACTTGCAATTTGTGTTTAATAACATACACATGCAAAATGGTTTTGTAGCCCCTAGCTTAGCACTAGCCCATTATTATTTTAAAAGGTTAACATTGAAAATTGTCTAAGTTTTTTTTAAAGGAAAGAGGGGAATGAAACGTATCGTTCGAAGGGTACTGTACGTACCATAGATGTGCAGAATAAAATAATTATATATTTATGTCGCCCTTAAGGCAGGTAATATAAAGTAAAAATGCGCCCATAATTTTTCGCGTTTGTACGCTTTAATAAATTCAATAAAAGCGTTTTTATCACATTCATGGACGTTTATTGTGTAATAGGTCAAATATACAGACAAACTATAGTAATGAGATTTTAAAAGAACTTACGTAAGAAAAAATACTTTTGAACTTCATTCTACCAACCTCTTAAAAATCAGCGGCCTACCACAGGAACGTATACAGACTGTAACTTTACTATCAAATGTGACCGATTGCTTACGTAATCCCCGCAATGACAGTACCACTTACTAATACGAACTAGGCTGTAAGGATTCGTCTTCCTTTGCCAAAAGGAAAAAATATTAACACGAAGAGCACTCCATCACAATTTTTAAAAAGAACTGCATCTGTCATTAAACGAATTAAGTATTGATTTGATAAACACAATAATTACTTACTTACATTAAAATAATTATAATTAAATAAATACAGGGTGTAAACAATTGCTTGTTCTAGCAACAATATATTATTTCTACTATTCCGATAAAATTTCACTCCATTTCATGGACAAACAATCCCAATTTTATACAGTTTATAGCAATTTCTTACACCTTATACTAGACTATATACAGTGTTACGAATATTAAAATATCTTGTTTTTATATAACCTCTAAAGCAAAAAGCGATTCTACTATAAGCGAAATCTGAAAATAATACAACTTTGACGCGATACCAGTTGAGAGAATTATATTATTGCTTATGAAGCCTCAACGGCTTCTATCTTATATAAATGCAGATTAACTAAAATAATAATAATGAATAACTTTTTAATGTATACGGGTAGTAGAGTTTACATAGATAATAGAAAATGATTGACGGATAATACTTTTTGCTGATTATTAACTATGATAAAAAAATATCAAGTTTTTATTTTATTTAACGTACTAACTGTCTAGTGTCTATCATAATGTCACCTGAGGTTTGATAACACCATCATTCTCTTAAATTATTATCTTTTACTAAAATTATTTCTTTAAAATTTAAATAAACGCGTTATTTTTTAATAAAATCACACTGTTTTATTAAAGTAATGGCACAAATTTGAAAAACCGAAATATTCTCTCAACTTGTATGGAAGTCGACATAATTCTTATATTTGATAACGTCATTTCCCGTAACGGCACCGCAAATACTCGTTGCGATATCGCTTCAGAAGTAAATAATACGTTTAATAATTAAAGCCACTGTAAACGCTCATTACCGATTTATTTAATACATATTTAACGCACCGAAATACATCTAATATAATATATTTATCAATAAATATGTATTAAAGTAACTATCATATAATTAAAAGTTGTTGCAACCTATTTTACTTCCATATTCTATACAATTCAAACTCGACACATTTCATTTCAAAAATATTCCAGGGGAGTTCTTCAGTGAAATTGAAACAGACTCAATCAACTTATCACTTATTCGTGACAAAAATACTTTTTATTAATTTTGAAATTGGAATGTCAAAATTAATAAAAAGTTAGATTTTTAATATCTTCAGTTATTGGTACTAACTACAAAGGATTTTATTACAGCAAATAATTTTAATAATTTCGTATTTCTGTTATATTAAAATAAAGTGATGATGTTAAAAATAAGTTTCTGATGTGAGAAAATGGAACACTGTATAAAATGGAATTATGTGACTAAACATTCAACTTAATACATTGCCTTAATACAGATAAATTGACATCGATTCATATAATTATTAGGATTGCTTTGCCTTTATATTATAAATTCGTTGTTTTTCTTTTTCTTCATATACTAGTGACCTTTTTAAGGTCTGGAAAAAATAGGGAGTAACTTGTGAACGGAGTAGAAGCATGGCACTGATATTTTACAAAAATTAAAAAAAATTTTTTCTAACGTTTAATTCAAAATTTTTGGTTTCCTTTTTATAAAATATCAGTGCTATAGGCTGCTACTCCGTTCACAAGTTACACCCTATTTTTTCCAGACGGTAAAAAAGGTAATAGTAATTTCAAATTTGTGAAACACTAGTACTTTTATATTGCTTCATATAAATTTTGTAGCAACTTAAATTAAAAAAATATATTTCACTTTATTTGATACTCGGTGCCCATCATGTATCAAGCAAATAGCAAAAAAAAACAATTTGTTGACCATATTAGATTCATAATGGAAAGGTTTACTATATTATAGGTTTATTATATATTTTTACAGAGGAACCTACAATCGTCAGTTATTTAAGTCTGAGTAACGAAATACAAGAAAAAATAAAGCCGCATACACATGAATTTATCCGCGATAAAGTTAAATGTACATGTAAAGCCGGTAATTTAAAATACACAGATGACATTTTTTATAAATCGAGACGCGTTGTTACGCACCACTTCATTTGGTAAAAGTAAGAGTCAGATGTTTTTCCAACCCTATGTGAGAGAGTAAAAATGGAGTGAGCTCAACGTTTAGCGATAGCGCTATTGACAAATATCATCAGCGTGATTGTTATCGGGATTTGTGAACGTCCGAGTCCGTTGGGGACTGCGGGAGGTGCTGGGACTGCGGGATGTGTGGGAGGAGTGGGAGAGGCGGGGGGAGTGGGGGGAGTTGGGGTAGCGGCGGTAGCGATGCGCTCGCGGCAGCAGGTGTTTGGCGAGGGTGCGCAACGCATGGGCTGGCCCTCAGTCAACACCCGCGAAGCCCTGCGAGCCCTCAATTGCCTTTATCAGCTTCTCACGCAGCTGTTGATAGCTATCGTACGGTGGTAAGTCAATCCGGTTGAAACTGAAACAATATTATACGAATTATGTTTGAATAAAAAAAATCCCCCCAATTCGAATTTTATGAAGGGGAGCGCTCATTTCCTAGTCTAGTATTTTTAGTATTCAAATAGTGCGAAAGATATTATAATACACATGATGTATTTCATGTTCCAAAATTATAAATCAGTCCTCAGTGGTGACAACACACCAATAGTTTTGTTAATTCTGTTGTCCATGGACTAAAGAAGCCACTTGCCATAAGTATTTTTTTAAATATATTATGAGCTTGACATACCAAATAGATTAGTTTATTATAATATTAAAGTAATTAGATAACATTCACGGTTGTAAGAGCTAAGAATCATTTGCCTTCACTGCATGGGAAATGATTATAAAAAAATTACGTGTGGCACTCGGTGACTGCCGCGGTAAAGCTATTGCATAGCATTTTTATCTACTTATGCAATTATAATTATTTATTTATTTTATTTATGCAGTTAAGTCTTTGATATCAAATCAAGTTACACTTTTTGAGCGTGGTGACCGATAAGAAAACAATTTTTTTCTCTTATTGAATAAATGAGAAGTTAATATTGTTTAAAATATTTTTAATATCTTACAATACATGTAGGTTATTCAGGAATTTTATTATTGAGTTAGCAGCTAGTGTACACGCACACAAACACCGTGCCGAAGTCTGCCGAGTGCCGAAGTCTGCCGAACTAAAACGACGTTAGACGATGCACGGCTTTCAACGCCACACCTCCGTGCCCGTCGGAGTGGGGAGCGTGAGGTTTTTTTCGTTACGGAATTTCTGGATTCGGTCCCCGCGCTCAAGGCCCGCCATAGAAGCTATGCAATAGCTTAAAAAGTTATATAAACCAATACTTAGCACTAGTTTCGTACAAATTATTGAATTTCGCCCAAAGGTGATACCACTTATTGTTATAAAACATAAAAATCGTCCTTTATTGCTCTCTCACATACGTATATCCCCTCCACTTTACAGTATACACTATCTATGGGCTTAAAAAGAAAAAACAGTCGTACAATGTAAATAACGTTCTTTTAAGGCACAATATTTTTATATTAATACTTCGGACCAACTAAAAAAAGGTAGACGGACGCTGCTTAAATTTCAAGTGATTCGGAAACAACAAAATACTCGACTTCTTGTAATAACACGAACACACATGTGTCTAAAATTATTTGCAACCTCAACATAATTCGATTGTATACATAATATATGCGTCCCAGAAGTGAACGTTTACAGGCTGTTAATGAAATAAATATAGTGTGGGAAAGGAGTTGGATCTAGTCAGCTTTAATTACTTTGAATGATTAATTTTTTTAATCTTTTTTGTTCGAAAACTCAAAATTAGAATTTTGAAATAAGTTTTATGTCATGAAAATCCCAGTAAACGTAATGTAGGACGCCTCTCTGCTAGACAGAGTGAAAATCTACACATGGCAACGGTTGGATTAAGCTTAAAATGGATCTAAGTAGCGCTTCAGAAAAGACTCTTTATCGCGGCCTCCATGCGAGGAAAACGGATTTAGAATATTAGGTTATTTATTACCAACTTGGATCCAATCAATTACAGCTAAAAGTTTACTGTTGAAAATAGGCCTCCCCCATTGACTGCCTCATGGGAGGATTTTGCCATTATACTCTCTTGTTGACAATCGCAGATTTTATAATCATAAATTGTTATCATAAAGATGCTACTGCCATCTCCTGTTTCAGTGTCTCCACTGTAGTCTCTTATACGGGTACTTGGATCCAATAGTAAACTTGAATCCTTGGATAAGAAGGGAGACTTCGATTACAATAGTTACATTTAATAACTGTGACTTTTGATGATATTGTTTTCACTTTCTAAAAACATTAACCCAAAAAATTGGATGCTTCTACAGGACATCCCCGGAACTTCTCGCTAATTTTAATGTCAAGGCGCTCTAAATTCCACTTATTCTCTCTTCTCTTCGAGCTCAAAAACGTCATAACTTTAGTAAACACCATTTTTATTTATTTTTTTCAAAATTGAATAAATCACGAACTAATCATCCGATTTTCACTTGATTTATGGCTATCGACACAATTTTTTCAGCTTAACAAAAAAGCCTATTACAAAAAAAGGATTTCACGAAAAGTTTTCAAGTCATTTTGAAAAAATACTTTTTCGGAATTTCTTTCAACAACTATATCTCTCGAACGAATCAATCGATTTTGATTCGGTACACGGCAATCGACGTCGTTTTTTTGAGTACAAGAATTGATTAAATTTATATAATAATATATCAAACATTAAAATTTGAATCGTACTATGTGAGAAACACCAGGTTTTAAATAAAAATCGCCATTATCATCATCTCATCATCAAAATCGGTTCAAACAGAAAAAAGTTCTGAGGTAACACATAAAAAGTACAGTCGAAATAAGAACCTTCTCCTTTTTTTAAGTCGGTTGAAAACACAATTTAATAGAGGGTGACAAAGGTAAATGTTGCAACTCTTAGGCCCGATTATTCAATCATCAGATAAAACAATTAAACTATTTTAATCATACAACAGTAATTTTCAATTTGTTAATGTTGCATTTTATCCTATGAATAAATAATTTTTATGAGGATTGAAATTTAACCATTAGACATCTATTTATTCTCCAGAAATGTAACATATTGCCCATTTATTTGATAAATTTCCGTCTAGCAGTCTTGAGAAACTCCCAAGCTGATTTTGTCTCACTTCTGCAGCATAAATTTACTTTGTCACTCTACCCTCATAGTAAAAACGTGGTAAAAAATAAAAACCTCTTACCATGTATGCGCCCTAGGATAATTCTCCGGCGTTCCCCATTTCTCAATAGTGAACAACTGTGGGCCGTTTGACCCGTATAGCTCCTTGAAACCGTTCATTGGCACCCTAGACGTGCCCGTTACAAATTGAAGTAACCTCGAGCGCATTTCATTAGAGAATGAAAGTACTACCTGTGAAGGAATTGTTATATTAAAAACTTGCGACCTATCTTGACTTCGCCTAGGTTACATCTGTTCATTTGACATCATTTAAGTTTAAAATATCATCAAATACCATTGCTTATACTACTCTATCGATTTCACAGAGATTTAAATCATCTAAAAATGGTTATTCTATATTACTAGGTTATATATATATACAACATATAACATAATTAACGCACATCCTGGAAGTAGTTTGTTCAGAATCATTTACTGAATCGATTTCTATCATTTTTAATATTGATAATTTTTTATCCCAAAAATAATCAAAATTACAGTCACACTAAAACTGTACAGTCAAAACAAACTGAAATGGACCGTAACTGAAGGCAATAAGACTTTTAAGAGTGCAGTTTTATGTGTATTATTACAAATTCTGTCATTCAATAAAGAAAAATGAACGTTATTTCAAACACGTTAAAGTCTTTGCATTCGTGGATTTGTACTGTGACCACAACATTCTTCCGGAATTAGTATAACTAATTTGATAAAAAATCAGTACATAAAAATGTTTAACTAAAAATTCAGTGTATATTATGATTATAAAATACTATACTAATTGGGGTGTTTATATATATTAAATATAGACACCCCAATTAAATTATAGGTACATTATAGGTTGTTACAGAGCACGAGGAATCTGTGACAGCAAACACCTGGTCGCCGAGCTTCAGCACGTCAAGCAGGTTCTGCACGACAACAAGCTTCGAGTCCCGCGCCTACGTCACAGTGAACGAGTGAAGCCGGCCACAGTCGAGCGTGTGCCTGCTGTACTACCATATGTCAGAGGAGTCACAGACAAGATTGGCTACATTTTGAAGCGAGCTTCTATTAGAAAATTCTACAAGCCGCCGAAGAAGATTAGTCAGTTCTTACCATCCGTCAAGTGTCATATTCCTCTACAAGATGCAGTAGTGTACAAGATTGATTGTGATTGTGGTCCTTCATATATAGGGCAAACAAAGAGATCAATTAGAACACGCGTAAAAGAACACATAGCTGACGTGAAGCATCAACGTTCCGGGAAGTCTGCAGTTTGCGATCATATTCTAGACGGCCCCAACCATTACATCAGATTTGATAGACCACAAATCCTCGCGAAAGAACATCGATTCCTACCAAGGATGATACGTGAGGCTATTGAAATTAAAAAACATCCTAATTTCAATAGAGAAGGAGGCTGGGTACTACCACCTGCTTGGGACCCTATAATTAATAAAATTAAAACTAAACCCAAGCATACCACTGCAAGACTTCAAAACACAGTTAGTTCATTCTGCGTAGATCGGACCAGACAATAATTAAAAAAGCTGAACTATTCCTCCGTGTTAACTTTGACATCGGGGCATCAGTCACCTCAGACCCCGTGACCATGGGTGCTGGAAAACACCCGAAACGTCGGGTATTAAAAATAAAATAAATAAAACGCGATAAAATCCGTAAAAGTAGTTTTAATCAATGTGTAGTGTTCGCGTAAATATAAGAAATCATTATGCAAATCTGTCTCAACATTGGTCATTGGCAAGTCCGCCTGCTAATTTAGATATATGGAGGCCCCCATTGATCTGGTCTGATCTTGGATGTGGTTTCATACTATGGTGTGGAAAGAAAATAAGTGTACAGACCTTATTTGACAGTTGTTACAACCTCAAAAACTTTACTTAATAGCATTTTTCCGTGGCCTCTAAATGAAAAAATGATAAGTTATTACGTTATCATAAACAATAATTGTTTTATACAACACTAGTTGAAGGTCGACGCGACATATAAAACGAATCAAGTGACAGGTAGTGTATGGAAAGTGGGTATGATTATTTTATTTTACGAAAAACCTTTCTCGCCCCGTTTTGCCCTGGCTAGAATCTATTAATGTGGCGTTACTTAGATATAAGATGATCAAAGGTCATTTATTTTATTAATTTCACGTTTTATCAAAAATGTCTCCTTTCGATAAAATATAGCCTAGTTCACTCCTGACATTGCTTTTTACCTGGTAGTGAACTTTTATTACAATCAGTTGAGCCATTACGAAAATTAACCGGAACCAGACAGACAGACAATAATTAAAAAAAATGGGTATATCTTAATATGCACAAAGACCTCTAAACTTAATAGAAGCCAGTTATCTGAATATTACAGACGGACACGACAATTTTATATATGTATAGATATAATGTTATAGACAAGACATGGCACTCACCCTCCAAAACCATTGTACCACCAGATGGTTCGCGTGGTAGTCTCCCTTGTATAAAGTGTTGGCCCTCCAATCTCTGACGTCTATATGCTGAATGCCACAGAGCAACAGTTCGAGCTCGTTCTCGTCGAAGATCTTGAGCAGCGGTAACGGCACCAGGCCGTCGAATCCCTCCAGGAACGCGAACATCTGTTCCTGGACGCGGCTTACGAAGCGCCATTGGATAACTAATCTGTTGATAAAGATGACGTAAGCAAATCACTTATCTTAGACGATAAAAGATGAAAATTTTATAACGTGTCTTCTCGTCACAGTGCCACGCCATATCTACAGTACTTCAGTATAAATATTGTGCATCGGCTAACTCCGTGTTTACGAATATGAGAGACCGCATCGAGAGTATATAATATATATCATATAGAGCTGCTATTACGAGGGCGTCACTGAAAATTTCGGGAATCAAGGAAGTGACACAACATTACTATTTAAAAATGTATTTTATTGCTTTTCGAAGTATTCTTCGCGAAATTTGACACATTTTTCCATACATGGAACCAATCATTGAAGCAACCATTCCATTCGGAAGTTGGGGTCCCTAAAATGGCCGTTTTGTAGGCGTCCACAGCTTCTTCAGGTGATGAAAATCTCTGTCCACGCAATTTATTCTTTATTTTAGGGGAAGAATAAAAATCAATAGGGCTTAGGTCGGGGCTGTACGGCGGATGGTCTAATAATTCTATGTTTTCTTGCTCTAAAAACTCTTTTGTTCTGTGTGCGGTGTGAGAACTCGCATTGTCGTGATGGAGGATGATGCGGCGGTTGCAGTTCTCTTTACGGAGTTCAGAAACGACCTGTGGCAAACAAATGCTAGCATACCATTCTGCATTAACCGTTCTTTGTCCCTCAAGGGGAATAGTCGTAACATGGCCGGTTTTGGAGACAAACGTGGCCACCAAATGATTTTTTTTGCAACACTCCGTGAACGAACAATTTTTGTTGGCTTTAACTCATTTTCGAACACCCAAACTCGTGACAGGTTTTTTGTTTCGGGTTCGTACGCGTATATCCAGGATTTGTCACCTGATATGATGTTATCCTCATCAGGATCCCCAAATGTATACAGCATTTGAGGATCCTGCGTAGAGTCCTTCGAGAGCCACTTTTTGCTCTTCACAGAGCGAATGCGGTATCCATCGGGAAAACAACTTTTTTACACCTAATTGTTCATGCAAAATTATTTGTATTTGACTCATGCCAATGTCTAAAGTTGCCTGAATTTCGCGGTATGTCACATGTCGATCTTCCTCGATCAGCTTACGCACAGCATCAACGTTTTCTTGGGTGACTGCAGTTTTTGGACGACCTTGACGGAGTCATCACTGAGCTTGACACGTCCACGTTGAAATTCAGCAAACCAGCGATAAATTGTGGTTTTGGATGGGGCTTCATCACCAAATGCAGAAATCATCCGGTCAACACACTGTTTTTGTGTTAAACCACTTCGAAAGTCATAATAAATCATCGCTCTTGAATTTTCTCGAGTCAATTCCATTTTCTCGACGACTAAACAAGTTTGACAAAACCTTGTGACAAGACCGAGAATCTTTTTTTAAATAAATAAATGGTATTCGATTTTTAAAACCAAGGAGTTTTCAATTAAAAAGATTTTAATATGACAGGAACAGTGGAAATATTCCATTCCCGATACTTTTAGTGCAGCCTAGTACCAAATTATTATTGCGAAATTATCGGTATTGCGAGATAATTACAACTTTAGCACAATTTTTCAGGTCGTATTGTAGAACACGATATCGTTCAATAAACAACACAACAACAAATTTGAACCTTACTTTGAAAAACAAAACATGATGGCGATCATACAGCTCTGTATGATTCCACAAAACGGTAGCGCACGTTCTCTTCATTTAATCTTAAATTACAGTAGCGAACTTAGCTACAGGGCAGATGATAGTAAACGGTTAAGTAGGCAGTAGGGTTCTTAAAAATGTCTTCGTGGCGAGTTTAGTTTAAAAAAGTACACTTTTATATTTTAAGTGACGAACGCGAACACGTTGCGTCCTGTCGACGTATGCACTGAACTAAACTCGCCCGTTCACACGAGCGGCGAGTTTAGTTGCGAGTGGCGGGAGACGCGCGAGAGGACAACACTTCGAACTTGACTCGCCGAAAAATAGACCGGCCGGCTATCCCTTTCTACTTAATTGTTAATTTTCCGGACCGATACGACTTAGGGACCTTCAAGAAAAGAGTCTATTTCTTTTTAAAAGGCTGGCAACGCATCTGCAATCCCCTGGTGTTGCAGCTGTTCATGGGCGACGGTAATCACTTACCATCAGGTGAGCCGTATACTCGCTTGCCCCCTCTCCTATAAAAAAATTTGCTACTTAACTCAATGATTGCCGTTCAACGAGATTTTTTACTTAACTCGCCAGGTTCACACGTTAACTCGCTACTGTACTTGTCGAACTGTAAATCGGCCATTATAGGCTGTCAACGTCGTGCAGTCCACGCCCACGGGGTACAGGGTGGAGAGGGACGAGGAAGCACGCGGCTCGTGCACGAGGCCACGCCCACGGCTACACACGTAGGGATTTGGGATCGAGTTATCTTGAGATTAGTATGGATTTATTACGAAGTATTGTGTGATGTAGTGATGAATTCGATATAATATTAAATCACTTTATATTATAAAAAAGTCCCCCGCCGCGTCTGTATAATAAACTCAAAAACAACTAAACGGATTTTCTCCAATAGACGGAGTGATTCATGAGGAAGCTTTGCAAAATCTAGTACAAGTATAAAATGTAATGCACGCCGAAAGTAGAACGAAAGGAGAACGAAAATTGGAAAAATAAAAGATTAAACACCGAATAATAGTAATAATATTTTTTCTAAATAAGAAAGTAATTTAATACTGTTTTTTATTTACACTCATATTTACAACGAAAACAATTATAGTCGCAATCCATATCTATTTACACACACGGTTTTTGCCAAATTAATATCGTTCTGGTATTCTTGCGATGATTTACCATTTTTACGCTCTTTAAAATACATGTAGGTATACGTTATACACAATTTCTTTTGATTGTCGTCCAATCGGTTTGCTCATCTTCGGATCGTAATCTCGTGTGCGTCTAGTATACAAGTAACCGTTGCAAGCGACCACCGGCGACTGGCGCTCTTGAGCACGCGGCGTGCTCGCTCGCCCTCCCGCATACCGCTCGTTTCCCCTTTGAGGCCGTTTTACCTCGTTCTTGCCAACCCCTGTAGCCCCGCGGGCGCGGACTGCACGAAGTTGACAGCCTATAGTGACTTGTACGGTGCAAATAATTGCTGTTCTTAGAAATTATATTGACATTAGTTGGTGATAAAGTTGATATTACGCGTGTTTTTAGGAGCAAATTTCATTCGTCAAATAATTTTTGTAATGTACAATACGATTCTTTCCAATGTTTGCCAATGCACAATATTTATTCATAAGTACTGTACTTAGCTATTAGGTAATAATGTTGTAAGATCAGCTCTATATGATATGTCCTCTCGATGCGGTCTCTCATATTCGAAAATACGGATTTAGCCGATGCATAATATTTATTCAGAAGTACTGTACTTAGATAATAGGTAATAATGTAGTGTGACATTTTTTTTTGGTCAGATAACAATAATTCCAAAGTATCGTGTCGTCAAATACGAAACCAGCTCGGCCACAGGAACAGCATCAAAGGTTCAGGACGTCTGAAACGGCTTAGGGACTTACGAGACTTAGTGAGCGTCTCCAGATTGTTTGAACGTAGCTCCGAGCTTTTAAACCTACCCCTCACCCCCTACAATTCCTCCCATATACTCACTTAATGTATTCGAATTTGTTGTCGTTGTCGACTGAGATATTGGCTCCGCCCGGCTTTAATTCGCGCTGCACCATCTTCCCCAGCTGCTCCTCGTCGACCGAAAACGTCAGGTACAATTCTGACGGGTCGTTCTCCTGTAAACGGAATCATTATGTGATTAACACGTACTGGTGAAAGGTTCACGAGTGGCAAACTCTTACTAGTAAGCGAAAGCGGGCCTCCTTCTAGTTGAGGTGACGAGTAAGAGATGCAGATAGTCGATGACAGCAGCTGAATTATAACCGTGCTTGGTGGAGTTCCTTGGGGAAGGCATATGTTCAACAGTAGGCTAAGGACTGTATATACTATCTATATCATATCATTATCATCACATACAGGCTTATTTTTCAAAGAGTAGCCTAATATACAACTTAACTTTAATTATATAAATAATAATATGCAGTTACTGCAGTTTACGAGTAAATAAGATTTCTACTTTTATTTAAAATAAAATTATTTTAAATGAATATCCCAAGTTGAATGTGATTTATGGACAACAACGTTTTTACCTACCTATCGACCCTTACGAAGATGTGCGTGCACAATAAAATCAGTTAAAATAATGCATATTACCACGCATTTTGAATTTAAAGGATAAAAAGGGCTATATTAATTGTATAGTTGTACACCAATGGGTCAGCTCGACCGGGAAAGGACCACGCTCTCACAGAATACCAGCGTAAAATAGCAGTTTAATTGCTGCTGTGTTTCGTATGGTGAGTGTAGAGGACCGGAAACTCCTTTTACTGGAAAAGATATATTCCATCTCCGTTCTCAAGGCTGACAACGCACCTGTATTTTGATTCGCAAACGAGGATAGATGTAGACGTCTATGGGCCGCAGCAACCACTTACCATCAGGTGGACTGTGTGCTTGCTTGTCACCCTTTTCCTATTAAAAAAAAATTTCTTTACTTTTGGCCTATATTACTTAATCTGAACCTTCTCTGCAAATTTGGATGGTAGTCGCATAATAACCCTGTACATCAACATAATTGTATTGATGAACATAAACTGGTTTACCTTTTACTTTAATTTGTTAACCGTTTATTATTAGTTAATATTTAAATTTATCAAATAAGATTACTATATTTTCTTGTTTTTTTTTTAAACGTTACCTCCACACTAGGATTTTCTCCTGTAACGTGGAGGCAGTTTACAAACATAAATTTCACAAGGACAAACACCCAGACCCGCAACATATATTTGTAAGCCATACAGGTTCTTCTGTGCAGGATTCGAACCCGCGGCCCTTAGCGGTGTAACTCATTGCTAAGCCACTGCACCACAGAGCTATTTTATATTACTCATATTATTTAATTTATTTAATCATTTTATTTAACTATTTATTGTAATATAAATATGTTCAACAGCTGCACGGAAAATATAAGACACCGACTGCTATAACCAAAAATGTATTTATTTGTGTATATTGTTTCCTTTTGTTTTGTTTGTTGTTTTAATTTAATACCATATTGTGTACATTCCGTTCATCCATTACATCCGATAAAAGTCCACTGCTGAACAAGTGCTTCCTCCATACATTGCTTTATAAGGTCATAATAATTTCCCAATAGTTGCAACACTTGACAAGCGGGTATAGTAATCGCAGTCCTCTTTTTTTAATTATTATTATCCACTCAAACGCCCAAGCCGCGCGAGTGATTCTCGCCCCACCCGTCCGCCTATTTTGAATTTTTATCTTTAAATGTCACGTTCCTTATTACGACCGCGCGAGACACTCTCAAGTCTCAACAAAAACTATTACTTCTAAAAAACTACTATATCTACATTCAAATAAAAATATTCACGAAAAGCTCAAAAAAGTTAGAATTTTGTTATATATATATATATATATATATATATATATATATATATATATATATATATAAATTGCTCAAATTAAAAACAAATAATAAAAATATAACTTAAAGTTGAGAATATCAAAAAAATTATCGTATTTTTTTCTAGTTTTACTAGAAAGTATAATAGTTACCCTTTAAAATAACACCAATATCTCAATATTATTTACTTAGTATAGATAAATATATAACATTTACTCAATATAAATATTTACTCCCTAACGCAATCATGAATTGCATGAGTTGCATTTTAATAATACTTAGACACATCTCAACATATTTATTTTGTAAATGGCTATTAACGTGTTAATAGTGAAGCATTATTTTATGTTTAGCATTTATTTAACAAAAACAACCGATTAGAATACATTTTAAACAACGTATAATAAAAAACTATGATCGCGTATAGTGATTCAAATTTCGAGACACACAGTCCACCTGATGGTAAGTGGATGCCGTGGCCCATATACATGCACATTTATTCTCAATTAAGGATCAAAATGCAGACGCGTTGTCACCCATTCCACGTTCCATCTTAGTCCTCACTAAGATGGAATGCCTCGTATACAGTAAAAAGGGTCTCCGGTTTTCTACACTCACCATACGAAACACAACAGCATTATGCCGCTATTTTAGGCTGTTATTCTGCGTTATAATCACTCTATGTAAGCTAGGTGTAAAATACACGGACAGACGACAAAGAGAAACGGAGCAGCATGCAAAATGTTTCGCGAGCTCACATCTGGTTCTGCGATCGAAAGCCCAATGGGAGAAGTCTAACAGCGAACGGATGGATACGGGCTGAAGCAGAATACTTACTTTGATCCACATAAGCGAGTTGTAGTACTCCAGATCCACTGATTCCATGTCCTGTAACGCGATCGACTTGCCCAGCATCATTTTGTAAAATGGACGGATGAAAAATGCTGCGAACAAATTATGTGCATTTCGTTTAACACTCAAATTATATCTTTATTTATAGTTATAATTTAATGAAAAAATATTTTTATAGATTTGTACATGGTAGAGTCACGTTTTATTACGCGCCTTATTATGGCTGTAGCACGAATGAGTCGGCAATGAATGGGCCCAGCAGTAGGAGTTATGAAGGCCATTACCTTATACTTATTTAACCTCTCAACCCCCTAGCTGTCTCCTGAGACCGCGGCCATATTCCGTCAAATCCCTAGCGGTCTCATGAGGTCGCACCCACCCACAGCACTTTAACCCATAAAAACTTATATATAGAGACTCTATGAAGAACTTTGACATTATATAATCAATATTAAATACTCTATCCTCTAGTGCAATAAAAAACTGTTATCCTATGAGTATTTATTTATAATCGACGTTCATTTTGTACGCCATTTTCGCGTGAATGTTATTGTGTTGATTTTTGGATTTTTCTAATGTTTTAGTGTAGTGTTTTATTATAAAATTGTAATGAAAGTTTTTGTTTGAATATAATTTATCTTTTTTACGTAAATAATTTCGAGTAATATAATATATTGAAATAAATGTGATTTTCACGCTACCGACATTCGGTTGGTATGTTTTTTTTTTTTGTTATCAAAATACAATAAAATCTTTTTTGTAATGAAGTAAAACCTGACTTTCGTTTAGACCACAGGATAGAGAATTTTGTACAAGATTTTATAATTCTGAACTTCTTCATAGAAAAGTAGTCTCTAAATATAAGTTTTAATGGTTTTAAATGCTGTGGGTGGATGCGGTCGCATGGGACCGCTTGGGATTTCCCGGCGCATGCGATTGCATGCGATTTTTATGGCGTTTGAAGGGATAAGCGATATATACCGCTACCCTTACAGCTGTTGCCGTTTCAGCGCATTTGACGCTAGATCTAGTGCAATTCTAGGGTCTATAACGCTTTTTTTAAATATCTACGTGCTAAAAATATCTAGTCTTAGTCTTAGATTAGATTTTTTTATAGGATAAGGGTGACAAACGAGCACACAGTCCACCTGATGATAAGTGGATGCTCAATTAAAAATCAAAATGCAGAAGAATGCAGCGCTGTCACCCTTCAGGACTAAGATGGAATGCCTCGTTTAAAGTAAAACGGGCGTACGGTTCTCTATACTCACCATACGAAATACGGCAGCATTAAGCTGCTATTTTACGCTGGTATACTGTAAGTCCTTCCCTGATCGAGCTGACCCATTCACGCTACAATCATAATAGCTGCAGTGCGGCTCTACCACGTATAAAACGCGCGTAGATGTTTAGCGCGCGTAGATATTTAGATTATAAAGCGCTATAGACCTTAGATTTTGAAATAGATACATACATACATAAACACTCACGCCTGTCACCAGAGGGGTAGGCAGAGACTACAGACTTACATTTGGCACGATCCTGACACACCTCTCTTGCCTCCTTCACATCCATACACCTACGCATACATGCTCGTCGGTTAAGGGTACTCCTAATTTGGCCCGTTTTCAATAAATCGCCAATTTGGTCGATAAATTTTTGTCTAGGACGTCCCTGTCCGACTCTGCCATTTACTTCTGCACCATAAATTTTCTTTGTCACTCTTTGCTCATTCATTCTTTCCACATGACCAAACCACCGAAGCATTCCTTCCTTAATCCTGGTCACAACATCATTTGCAAACCACACTCTTCTCTTATTACACAATTTCTCACCCTGTCGTTAAGATTCAGCCCTAACATACTCCTTAACGACCGCATTTCTACTGCGTTCATTCTACTCTCGTGCTTCTTCTGCCACACCCAACTTTCACTACCATACGTTAAAGTAGGGACCAACACAGCATTGTGAATTGCCATACGTGCCTTTTTCGACACATTTTGACTCTTCACAATAGACTGCAAGGCCCCATTTACTCTATTTTGAAATAGATCTAGCGCCAAATGCGCTGAAACGGCAACACTGGTTACAGCCTATCAAAACTCCACGGTTGAACATAGGCCTCCCCTTAGATTGCTGCATATTAAAGGTATTTATCATGGTTGCCAAGCTGAGCAAGCGGGTTAGCAACGGTCTGGTTTAAGTTCTTATTAGGAAGACGCTGCTGCCCATCTCCTGGTTAGTTTTCCTCGGTCGTCTCTTACGACACCTACGGAACAATATGGAGTAGTGGATATTCTTATATGTAGTAAAAAAAGTAAAGTTACAGCCTTATACGTCCCACTGCTGGGCACAGGCCTCCCCGCATTTCTGAGAGGGTGTTAGGGCGAGGAAGTGTCCGCCGCGCTGCCCCAATGCGTGTTAGCGAACTTCACATGCCTTCGAAATATTTTTTTCTTTCTTATTCTTCAGACATGCAGGTTTCCTCATGATGTTTTCCTTCACCGCCGAACACGTGGTAAATCAGCACTTCAAAATTGCAATTTCATTGGTGCCGGCGGGAATCGAACCCGGGTTACTCGCGTTCTATTATATTTACAGCGAGCGCTAACCATCTGAGCTACCACGGCTCTTATATGGTCGATATTTATTATATGGACTATTCTCTTTAGAGACAGAATAAGACATAAGTGATAAATGGTAAAAAGGTCACCGTCATTAACCGCTTCGGGTCCAGATTATGTTATTATGTTTTTTAAGCACTCAACCTACATATTTATATAGGAATATTTTTTTATAGAATAAGGGTGACATACGAACACATAGTCCACCTGATGGTAAGTGGTTGCTGCGGCCCATAGACATCTACTTATACCCTCGATTAAGAATTAAAATGCAGATACGTTGTCACCACTGAGGACTAAGATGAAATGCCTCATTTCCGGTAAATAAGTGTTTCCGGATCTCTCACTCACCATACGAAACACAGCAGTATTAGGGCCGATCCTCATATGATGCCGTTCACAATTCGTTCTCGTTCGATCTCGGTCTGATAAAATATTATCAAGTAAAAAATATGTGCATTCATACTATCCGGTAACAGTCAAGTTTCGGTCGAATCCCATTCCATTATAATAAATCAGACCGAGATCGGACCGAGAACGAACTGTGAACGGCAAATTTGGGTCGGCCCTTACGCTGCTAATTTACCCTGGTATTCTGTGAGATCGTGATAGTTCCACGGTCGAGCCGACCCATTCGTGCTACAACCATAATAAAGTTGCAGCGTGGCTCCACCACGTACAAACCACCACATATGAGTCACTTTGGTCCACAAATACAGTATTTATTAAGAGTTTAACTACAGCTCCATCTATCTGATACTAGTATGGGTATGAACCATCGTTTTGAGAATACTTATCAATATATTGTGTTAATACGAACTTAATCGGTAAAGTCGTTAACAAGTTACACAATCACTAACGGGCGAACTAACGATTATATAATATACAATATTATACTTCTATACTGCTGTAGACTCACCATCGAGCAGTTTCCCGTGGTACACAGCCATGCCAGCCACGCGGCCTATGAACTTGAAGTAGTTGAGGTGTTCCTCATTACAGACGCCACTGTTCGGGTTGATCTGTAGCGTGTAGTTGTCCATCGCGGAGTACTCGAACAGACCGTAGTACGGATTGAACATCTCTTTCGACAACAGGAAGAACCACTCCCGGGCCAGGCCACCATAATCTGAAGCAGAAATTTTAACGATCAGTCAATTATAAGCGTTTGAAAAACGAGAGAACATTTATTTACTTCACATCGCGACTTTATAAATATATACAAGTTTAGGCGCATAAAGAAATGAAGAATATTAAGCAAGAATAAGAATCAAACATATTACTAAATAGAAAAGTAAAAAAAATCTAATAAAAAACTAACTAGGTACCTAACAAAATATAAATCATCATCATCATGACTATGATCCACAAGAGCATTGACCTTGTCCACATATTGGCGCAAAGACCGATTCTAAACTAGCCGTAAGTAAATTTTTGCATACAGAGATGTTAACTCTTTTTAAACCCACCAGTGTCCGAAAAGAAAGGTTGACAGTTTATGTTTGATGGAAGGAACATATTTATTTGATAAACACAACACCTTGACAAACATAGAATATCGTACATATTAAAAAAAAACAGTTATGTAAGGATTCCGCAATTTTGATAATAAATGGGATAAACTGTGGCAGAAAATGATGTCAAACCTAAACGGAGATACCGTTTCAATTTACATCAGGTACAAACACAGTAAAAATGAGATCCAGTGCGTGTAGTGTATTTACGGCACTATATTTTTTTGATGCGGTGGTGATGGGGCCCGGGGGGGGGGGCGATATTGTACGGCGTCGCCGTTCCTACAACCCGCAGTCGAAACTTGGTTGGCAGCGGATCCACAGACCAGATCTACCGATCTGAAAGCGTGTGCTTCTGAGTATTCGTTTTCTCCTGACTCCATGGCCTCCGCGTAACGTGCTCACGGGGGTTGCGACGGTGGAGTTAAGGCCGCGGAAAGTACGATATGCTATGCAAAAGTCTCCCCGTTTCACTGCCAATATGCGAAGAAGGTGGAATACCATGGGGGTTTTAGTCGGTGCGCGTCCAACATAACCCGCCCTTGCCTCTGCAAGGCCATGTAAAATGTCCCCCTTACCTTACGCGTGTGTGTGTGTGCCGACCAGGATTGCGTATCTTATACTCAGAATCACTAATCGGTATTCGTTGAAGGTCATACAGGTATACTCATAACCTTGGCACATCCCGATGAGGATGTAGAGTAAATGTATGAGGATATGTCTAAAGCCGTGCATTGCTCCAAAACCCACTATACGGTGTTAATAGGAGACTTTAACACAGAACTAAGCACAAGTGAAAACGATAAGCTGAAAGTAGGGAAGTTCGAAATAGGGCTACGGAACCCAAAGGCCCAACATCTGGCTGACTTCATGGCGAAAGGATTCTTTATGATGAACTCGTTTTTTTAAGAAGCTGCACCAAAGGAAGTGGACCTAGTCGAGTCCCGAAGGTTTCACAAAAAATTAGATTGACTTCATTACGACGTGATGGTGAAAATTGACAGCGATCACCGAATAGTTAGAGCTATGCGGTCGGAGCTCCGTTTTGCAATACCCGTCGCGGAAGAACACATACTCTTCGATCACACTCTTAATCTCATGGCTGTTAGATGGGAAATGAGGCTGCAGTCTTCAGCAGATTTAACAGCATACAGGCAACTGAACAGACAGATCTCCAATGCATGAGGCAGGACTCACGCAACTTCAAAGCAGCCAGTATTGACGAAGCGATCCAGTGGACCCAGGGCTCCAAAGTCTTTCCCAGAGACATGTCTACCAGAAAGAGCCAACTGTCGAAGCTTAAGACCGAGTGTGGCAGCATCGTTTTCAGGTCACCTGAGATTTTGAGTGAGATTGAGAGGTTCCATGGGCAGCTGTACACGTCATCATTGGATTCACATGCAAGTGTAAGTAACGATCCAAGAGCAAGTCTTATCCGACACTGTTCCGATGATATTTTGGACGTAAGACATCACCTTAAAAACGGCAAGGTTTCATCAGGCGAGGATGGAATTACAGCGTAGCTTCTGAAAGCAGGTGAAAAATCGGTACTTGTCTTTTATACGCTTTTTATTTCCGTCCTCCATGGTGGGACTACTCCGGAGGCGTGGAGTAGAAGTGCGGTCGACTTGTTCTTCAAGGAAGGCAACAACACTCTATTCAAGAACTACAGACCGATTTCCCTTCTGAATCGCGTCTACGTGCTGTTTTCGAGTAATTACGAATCGTCTCGCAAGCAGACTCGACGACTTTCAGCGTCCTAAACATGCCGGTTTTCGAAAAGCTTTTACTAAAGCAATACTTTAGAACACATACATACCATTCAGCAAATTGTACACAAGACCGACGAGTATAATCTGCAAGTTTGCCTTACGCATGTGGACTATGAGAAAGCCTTCGATTCCGTCGAAATTTGGGCGGTGCTACAGTCTCTTTAGCGGTGCCAAGTTGACTGTCGATATATCAGTGCTGAAGTGTTTGTACAGTAGGGCTACGATGGCTATCTGTGTACAGAACCAGAGTACGAAACCCATCCAACTGCAGAGAGGTGTAAGAAAGGGTGACCCCCAAAACTCTTCACCGCAGCATTGGAAGACGTTTTCAAGCCACTGAACTGGAAAAGATATGGTATTAACATCAATGGCGAGTACATCACTCACCTTTGATTTACCTGATCTTCTCGTCAGGTACCTATACCTCAAAACTTGAAAACAAGATTGTACAACCAGTGCATGTTTCCAATGATGACTTATGGATCTGAGACGTGGTCTTTCACTGCTGGCCATATGAGGAAACTCAAGGTCGCTCAGCAGGCTATGCTCGGGGTTTCTTTACATGATAAACTTAGAAATGAGGGTATCCACAGTAGAACCTGTGACCTACATAGCCCAATGGATTAGTTAGCTGAAAGGGGCAATGGGTCGGTCATATAGCTCGAATAACCGACAACCGATGGTAAAGAAAGATTCTTGAGTAGCAGCCTCGTACCGGTAAGGGAAGTGTAGGGCGACCTCCCACTAGATGGAGTGACGACTTGGTAAGTCATACAGGAACTCGATGGATGCAGGTGACTCAGGATCGTGCTTTGTGGCACTCTTTGGGGGAGGCCTATGTTCAGCAGTGAACTTGTTAAAGGCCGTGATGAGGATCACGATGGTGATGGTCATGATGATCATGATAATGATGGACCTTACGCTAAAAATCGAATATGCAAGTCGTCGCCATCAGTTCGTTCATTTGTATGATAAAAATATTATGTCGATGGAATGGTTCTACTCACCAAGGCCCACTTCAGACTCGAACTCTACCCACAACTTCGTCTTGAGCAGATCCAGGCGGCTGACGGAGCTAATGGTGCGGTACGAGTCCTCCAGGATGAAGTTTCGTCGGACTTTGATCTCGAATTTGTTTGGCACGTTGCTCTACGAGAAATTATTTTTCGTTTTTAATTTGAGGAGAAATCATTTCGTAAGAGATTTTGCGAATCTTTTGGTTTTCTTTATCTGATGATAAGTAGCTAGTGTAGCCCCTAGAGACTTGCAACCAACTTTTTTTATATAGAATATATGAATTTAACATTGTTTTAAACTTTGTTTTAAACAATGTTAAAAACATTATGTGTCTGTTACCAAGGTCATTGTATGGCCATTAATTTAGTTTTTTAATGACAGCCACCATTCGAGAGGTTAGACGTGATTTACTACATGATTTTCAAATAAAAAGTTATGAAATGAATCTATCATCGCCCTATATTTTACAACATAGGGTATCACCTCTTTGTGATAAGCTTCAATAAAAGATAAAGCTTTAGAAATATCTTCACGTGTGAGGTTTTCGCCCCTGTATTTAAGATGTAGTAAGTTTGCTGAAAAATAAACTGGTCACATTGCTATTTCAAACCGAGCATTGAACTTACTTAAATCACCCAGTGAATACTCGGTTTCAAGCTGTCGTATGGTATGTGTACCCTCAAACTTATTTTTAAGCTTTATCCATGCTTCAGTCACTTTGCCAATACAGCAGAATGTCCTCCGGAAGATGTCAAATGTAACTGATATATTTTCCAGTTTCCTGTGGAGGGCTTGGGCTTGTTGCTTTAGCGGCATTTCATTTACTTTCGATGAAATTAACAAATATATAACGGTTGCATTATTTAAGCACATGTCAGACATAATATGCCAGTTTTTCAATAAAAAACTTTTAGTCTGTCAGCCATTATGTTCCACCGTACTTGGTGTGGTATAAACATTACTTTTCCACCAGCTTGTTTGTAATTGGCAAATGCAATTTTTTCTGCTAGTTTATAGTATGGGAACGGCAGACTAAATATTGTTATGAGATACTAATTCTTCCTGTTGAGTCAAATCTCATCTCATACGGCTCATATTTGCTGCGTTATCTGACATTACGCTTCGCACCGTGCATTTGAAAGTCTCACACTGTTTTATTGACGCAGTAGTAATTTTAATCAAATAGTTAGCTGTATGGATTTCGGCACCTGTGTCTACTCGTATTACATCAATTAAATGAGTTGAATTTGTTAACACATCTATGACCCAGACACAGACTATCGAGTCCTGTCTGACTTTGCTCCAACCATTAATAGACAAATTAATAACTTTGTTTTTCGACTCATATTTTACGCTTTCTTGGTTTGAGTTGTAGACTGCGTCGAGTAGATTACCGGTAATTTGGTTTCGGTTTGGAGGTGTATACCCTCATAAATTTTGACTGTGAATGTTCTACGTGGTTAAAAGGCGTGTTGGTAGCAAACATATAACGAGATAACTGTAAATCAATTTTCTTCTTATCGTCTTGACTTGTGGTAATAGTATTTTTTTTTCATTGGAACGTTCATACGCGCGCAGCTGTTGCAGCCACTGGCACTTTTAGATTAAAAAGTAGTAACAGAAACCAATGTGGTATAAGTATTATCTTATGATCGGGAAGAACCAGCATCACTCAACAATTCCACCACACAATCCTCGGCCGCATCAAAATCTTTTTTTTTATTAACTGGCTTTACGACTCTGGTTTCTAGACCTTCCGAGCCTATCCTTTCTTTTGGAATCTTCATTTTATATTCTTTTTCTTCACAATATGCTCATGCGTCACATTGCGAAGCCCTTGGGAGATTTTTACGACAGCTCAACCTAGCGGACAGTTCATGATGACAGCCACTCAAGTTCATGAGGTGCCCAAGCGATCAAAATAACTTGAGGTTTATATCGACATCAAAGCACTTGTTTCGTCGTTTTCTCTAGTAGTTCACATGCGTAGACACTTAATTCACAAAATCACATCACTTTTACGAATCAAAATCCACTTCAAACCATTATTCAAGCGACAAAACAGGAGCGATAATCCGTCTACGGCCAAGTTCCCGCCAAAAACTCCTACATCAAGATCTACCATCAGTGTGAGAACAGGTGCTACATTTCTGGAAGAGTGCCTCCATTTTGTTTAAAAGTTCAACAAGTTATTTCTTACATTTTCTGCAACGCACCCTATTAGTCTTAAGTGTGGTATTTTCTTGAGGAATCTATATGAATTGTTCTCAAATTGCATGCTTTTTTAGTCCTGGAGTTGACATTTTAATGATGTGTTAAATGATCAGTTATATCAATAATTAAACTAAATATTAGAAAAAAAGGCTCTCGCATTTATACTCTTCATAGGTTCACGCCGGTAAATTTTCGCTGGGAATGTCCCTATGTCGACCGTCTTCGAAAGAAAGAAATTTATTAAGAATGATCATGATGTATGTAAAACATATATCGATTGATCGATTTCGTAAATGTTTACTAAGTAAGTTTTAATAATATTTTAGAAATGAATTGATTAGGTCTTATTGATTTTAAATTGATAACAAGAGGTAAAAAGTGTAAAAGATGAAAAACAAAAAAAAAACAGTTTAAAGCATTTTGAACTGTTTATTTTATGAGGTTTAAAAAGACTGTATTTTCCTTGGCGTGCATGTATGTGCGCGTGTACGTGCGCGTGTACGTGTGCGTGTACGTGTGCGTGTGCGTATACATACCGGCTTCCTGAGCTGGCTCTTGAGGTACTCGTACTTGCGCTTGTAGTCGCGCGAGTAAGGTACGGCGGGCCCTGCGATCTGCGGGTTGGATAGCCGCGGGTCCTCCCACTGCGTCGTGCGCGTGTCTGCGCACACATACACACGTGGTTAGAGGGGGGCGGGGGAGAGGTTATAAATGCCATGAGTATTTATTAGTTACAAATCTTACTGCATTTTATCGCACTAACTCTTGTTTACCGTCATAGGCAACCATAAAATTTCACGGCATTCAACAGATGGTATAACCATCTTTGTAACGCCAGGGGTAAAAAACCGCAGACCGACAAAGGTTATGAAATCTTCGCAATGTATTCCATAGTCGACGTACGCAACACCCTCGAGAGAATATGGACCACGACCTAAACACGTTAAGCATAATGATTTCTTATATTAACGCGAACACTATACATTGATTCAAACTACTTTTACGGATTTTATCGCCTTTATTTATGTTATTTTTAATACCCGACGTTTCGGGTGCTTTCCAGCACCCATGGTCACGGGGGGTGGGGGGTAGGAACGTCGTGTATTAAAAATAACATAAATAAACGCGATAAAATCCGTAAAAGTAGTTTGAATCAACATTAAGCATAATTTCAAAAATTCTATTTCTTATTATTGACGGTGATAAGCTCTTCGCTTTGTTTCCTATAGATGAGTATCACAACGGCCTCGGAAAGTATTGGGCCTCGACCAAGGTCGTTATTATTAATCATGCATCCAATTCAATGTGATTTCCTAATATCGAATGCAACGTAAAAACAAATACAAACTTAAACACTTACTATGATCAATAAAGAAGATCCTGCCGTCTGTGTGTACGCGTTCCTCCCAGCCTTCGGGCAATGGGCCAAGCTCGTCAGCCTCTGCCACAGAGCTGCTTTGTGCCGCCGTCGGGAGGCTCGACGCGCAACCTAAAATCAACCTTAGTGTTGTAAATTTGGAGTTCGTTTTGTTTTACAGTTATTGAGGTTTATTTTATTAACTTTATTCTCATTAAGAAAACAAAAATTCCCTCATCATGAGAAAAAAAATTTATAAGTTATAACAATATCTGGAGAAACACAGAAGTTGGGGGTACATTACAAATACAGTTAAAAACAGTCACAGGGTTAGAGAGAGATACAATCACAGATATAAAATTGAACTACGCTCAACAAGTTACACGAAACGGCTTGAAATACATATTTAGTAATATTTTATTCTAATTCGAATTAGTAATGAACAATAAAAAAAACTTTATACCTTATTTGCACCTTTTTAAATATATTTAAAATACTTATTGATTATTATTAATATTTTAAACTTACGTTATTTGATAGATTTTACAATATATTTTAGTAATTTTTTTGAAGAATTACTACACTATGTTTGAACATTTGACTACGATTACTTAATGTCTTTAGGCAGTTTGTTATATAATTGTGCCCCTTCACACACTAGGTTTGTTTTACCATAACTAGTTCTTGGTGCACGTAAAATGAGATCTGCATTTCTGAGCCGAATTTTTTGAATTTGTCTCTTTTTAGTGAAACTTAAATAAGTGTGGATATCTTTATTTATTATTTTAAGAAACAGATTTCATGTTGATAAACGTATTTTAAAGTAAAAAAGCACAGTTGCACTAACGGTACAAAACAAAAGAAAGACATCGCATCGTGATAGCAACACACACCAGTTCTAGGATCAATCCACGTAGTTGTCTTTTGGTTGTGATCGATGAAGAATATCCTTCCATTAGGCGCTCGCTGCATACTCCATCCGGGTGGCAATCCTGAAAAATTGATACAATGTAGCGATCATTTATCTATGATGATTTTTTTGTGCCGAAGCAAAGATTTACCATTGATCCTCATGGCCTGAGTCTTTACCTATTGAGACGGTCCATTATTATTATAAATAATTAATAATTAATTTCTACATAAAGCCGTCAAAAATTATCTTAGAAAAAAAATATTAACCAATAAAAATACGCATAAAGTTAAAATGAATACATTTCAGATATTAAGTATTATAGTAAATTAAAAGCTTAATATTGTCTTTCAAGTAAATTAAAGGCTTAATATTGTTTTTCAAGATCAACAAATTCATTAAAATCTTTGTTAAAATATTCAAATTTTGATAAATAATAGAAATTCAAGTCGAAAATATTATACAAATAAGGATAAATAACATTTATAATAAGTAATGGACCGTGTTCGCGTATAAGAAAATTCTTAAGTTATGGGGGAGTTTGTGTATAGACGGCTTG
The DNA here is from genome assembly GCA_907164705.1 of Parnassius apollo. Taxonomy (NCBI): domain Eukaryota; kingdom Metazoa; phylum Arthropoda; class Insecta; order Lepidoptera; family Papilionidae; genus Parnassius; species Parnassius apollo. The sequence continues at coordinate 1,429,480 of CAJQZP010001064.1, read as the reverse complement.
TATGGGGAGCTGCCGGAGACACATACCCAAGGTCGTACATATATATGGAGTGCTCAGGTGACTGACTACTTATATTACTGTTGCACAATGTATAGTCCTATATTAGGGACTTATGATAGTAAGGTCTATGATACAAAAGCATTACTATAGAAGGTTCTATGAAGTATAAGCATTACAATTCTAGAGTTGTGGGTTGAAGTGCCATATATTAAATACTTATAATAGTAAAGTCTATGATACAAAATCATTACTATCATAGAAGGTCTCTATGATGAATAAGCATTATGATACTAGAATTGTAGGTCGAAGTCCCATATATTAATGACTTATGATAGTAAGGTCTATGATACAAAAGCATTATTTTAGAAGGTCTCCATGATGAATAAGCATTACGATACTATAGTTTTGGGTTGAAGTCCCAAATATTAAAGACATATAATAGTAAGGTCTGTGATACAAAAGCATTATTATAGAAGGTCTCTTTGACGCAAAAGCATTATGATAGTAGAGTTATGGACTGAAGTCCTATATATTAAAGACATATTGATAAACGTATGAAATAAAGCAAATATGTGGAAGGTCTCAAATAAGTAAAAGCATTACATTAATAGGAATTGGACTTGAAAAGGATTATTATAGTGACGTGTATGCTGCTTCACGAGCAACTGAGACCGAGGTAAACTTGGACTCGCTAACCGACGTGTCCTAGATATATCATCTTAGTGCTGGTGGTAAGCGGGTTTGTTGTAGCAATACGTTACGAAACGGCTTTTGTTACGAAAGTCGATAGGAAACATGTGGATGTGTTGTGAGGGGGCGCCATCCGTATGCTAGTTGCATTGATGCTTACCGCTACTTGCGATATTGCGTCTGGTGATGGATCTGCGAGTGTGCTGCACCCGATTCGACGCATCTTGTGGTTTTGGTCGATGGATGTAAGCGGGTGGTGATGTCTGCTGGGATGTATGGGGGACCTCGAGATGGCGTAAGCCTGACGGTAGTCGTATTGATGCTTGTTGCGTTCTGCATGGTTGTTTGGTGGGACACTGTTCTCAATGGCGCTCTCTGCGTCTTGGTTTGACTCACACCTAAGCAGCTCTGCCCAAGTCGGATCCCTTCATTACGGGTCTGCAGACTGTCTGACCTCCCCATGATGTTTTATATAACAACATAATAATATATCTCTGTAACTTTCCCACCTTTAAATGATTGAAGGCAACTTGTTGGTGGGTAAGACAAACATGATCGAAAATACATATACTCAACGTCAGAGACAAACCTTTTCTGATGGCGATTATACGATTTTATACGATTATTTTTATTTTAAGATACTATTGAATACGATTATCTTATAACTGCCTTTTGGCTATATCTGGCGTTGTATTGGTTGGTGGAGCATATGTGTCAACCTCATGCGTTTGGTAATTGGAGGAAGGATCTGAGGAGATTCTCAAGGCTGCGGCCGAAAGCCGCACAACGTAGAACTCCATTTCCTTGAGGTGAGGGGTAGACTCATGACACGCTCAGTGGCTAGTAGCTGTGCAGATCATGCAATCGGTGGTAATGCCACACACTTACATCTGCAGAAACGGCGGTCTGGCAGGTGGTGGCGCTCACGGAGGGTTTATTTCCAATGTAACTATTTGCCTAAACCGTGTGACGTACATTCACTGTGGCTGGATTTGTTCGTATTTTGTATGGCTTTTACACGCTTTTTTTATCAAGTCGCGGATGTCAATATCCGCGACTTCGGTCGATGTTTGTGCTTACGCACTACCAGGGGGCCAAGTCTTTTTTTATTGGTTCGCCAGTTATTTTGCTGTGGACTACGGTCCAGTTCCCAAATTAACGTCTCCTACGGGGGGAGCGCATTAAATGGTTGGCGCTCACCGCGCACGGCGTGTGGTGTGGAGCCGTGTGCCTCCCCCACATTTTTTTAAATAAATGTGGGTGAGTGAAACCCTTATATCGGGTATTTTATATGTATAAATATATTGCGAGCCTTTCCCAAGCGGGAAGGTATAATTAATAATAAATTAATAATGTAAACCTGATACTAGTGGAATAGGGACGTCTTAATGTTTTTAACGTTTCTTGAGCCCTGTCTTCGTGAACGGGGTTCACTTAGCTTGTAAGGCTCTACCAACAGCTTTCAATTGCTCTAGGGAATATTCATTTTTCCAAAAAATACCTAAAAGAACTAAGTTACTAAATAAACACAACGTAAATAAGGGTCCTAGCTAAGGCCTATTATTAAACCTTTAGAAAGATCAAAACATATTTTATTTATCCTGGTCACACATAGATAATTTTATACATAAAGGGGAAATAATATATATATATATATATATTGTGTGTGTGTGTGTATATATATATATATATATATATATATATATATATATATATATAAAAGAAAGAGGGAACGTTACACTATGAAATTGCTGTTCTGTACCAGCCATTTCAAATCAAAATAATTTTTGTTTGGCTAAGAATTCTAATTTCAAATTCTTTTTTAAAAACATAGAATTCTTTTTTCACAATTAGTCATTAGTTTATTGATTAGCGTTATGTTTTCAACGCATTTGAATCGTTTTCGTCATCATGGATACTATTATACTAATTATGGAATATGAATACCGTCATCGCAGCAACGCGGCACAAGCGACACGCAACAGGAACGACGTTTATGGAGCGAATACTACAAACGAATGCACCACCTGTTATTATAATGCTTATAAAATGTGTGGCGGCTTAGAATAGAAAAGGGAAATAAACACTCAATATATCCAGTCCCAAAATTCGTGCACATATACGATGCATATTTCATTCTGCATTATTGTCATTGGAACAACATAACAGACAAACAGCTTTTTCTAAATAATATATATTTATATGTGTCGTGCTGATCAACAATATCATTCTGGTTTATTCGAGCACCGTCCGGTTTTTAGATTTATTACATAGGTGGGTTTATATTCGACCCCAAAGCAACTACTATATTTTCGGCTTTTATGTGGCTAAAAAACCATTTCGAATATAAAGACTGAACTATAGTTAAAAGCCAACGTGAGCCCAAATTTTACTGCAAATTCTTTAACTCTTTCTGTCAGCTATAACTTAACTCTCTGATCAAAATTATTTAAGCAAAAATTAACTTATTTTATCTGAGATTACTATTTTTAAAAACCAATAATTATTAAAAAAAGACTACAAACCGTCACTGTTCGGTAGATTTTGGGAACTGCTAGCACTGCTACTTCTTGTACTCTCCGTCGATCCGTCTGTTTCGTCCTAAAACATACAAGTGGTTGCAATCTCGACTATGTAACACTAGTTATAGAGTTCAAATTCAATTTTTTGTATAAGATCTACAAATTCTTTTCCCTAAGCCATTTTTGATATGAATACAATATAAAAAGAAATTTGAAGTAAATTATCTTAATTTATTTCTCTCTATTTCTATTTTTAGAATTTTGGATGTATAATTCTTATAAATAACATTTAAAAAAGAATTTTTTTGAGGGGTCTACAAAGGTGATATTTGGTTATCTCATGTATTGGTCTGGGATTACAAAGATTAAATTAACTATTGTTATTTTAAAGACAGATTAACTAATCACGAGCTACGTCACAACAATAGTAATACATAGATAGTATAATATAAAACAAGCACCAAAACTACATTATATTAGCAAAACATGCAATTTACTATTTACATGCATTTTCTATTGTCTACTATTAATAATAACAATCAAGCGTAAAAAGCAACAGCACAGCTTATGATTCGATGTCACTACGAAGTCATTCACATCTTTTTGTGACAATTTCAAAACATCTTTCCTTAATATAGATTCGAATATGAGGAACCTCTTATATGTGAAGGATTCCCTAAGCATTTAATTATGTTTGCGAAGTATAATAATTAATTAAAAGCAGTAATTTCGATAAAACGTACATAATCAATAGATTTAAGGATAAAGTAATAAATTCAAGTAATTTATAGGCGATAAGATTTAGAATTTTGTACCCAAGATTTGAAAAATATGCAGTTTGTACCTACTTAATATGCGATTTAAGAGCAATCGATAAGGATAGTTTATATAAAGCAAGTGTTCATTATTCCAATGATGCACTGACACAAAACAGAGACATATTCAACAGAACACTAAATAAATACACACAGTTAAATTTTAGGTTTAATCGGGCCGGTGAAAACATCGATCGTAAGTTTATAATTGTTAGATAAAAGCATGTAGCATGTTATTGGTGTCCTTCAGAACGCCGTCATAGACAATTGTGCAAAGCGTCCAATGTCGTCATTATTTGTTGATTCAGGCAGCGTTTTTAGTCCTTAGTAAAAACAAAATATTTGAAAAAAAGGGCTTATCTGGCCAAATAAACTATGTACGTTTGAACGTAACAGCTGCAGGCGTGTGTTGAAGCTTGTTTGTGTATTGTGTACAGACTAATATTCCATTGACATCATTGATTGAAAAAAAGAATTCGATCGTTTTATACGAGCAGACATTCGTAATACTTAACGGCATTTTTTACACAATACTAATGAATAAGCTGACGGTGTCAGGTACAGATCATATTCTCGTATTATCGTATATCGTATACGATGATACGATACGTATACGATATGTATATGATACGATACGTATCTCGTATATCGATCATAGTCTTTAGTAACAAATGTTAAAACTCACCAAAAATATCTTCGCGGACATAAATCATGTGTATAGTGTATGAATTGTCTCTACATTAGCTATACTCATCATCACCATCTTTACAACCCATCACTTGCCGTATTGTTTGTGTGTAAACGTAATTAATAAATTTAGATGGTCCTAAGGCATCCGCGCTTATTAAAATAGATGTAAGGTTCAATTTACGTGTATTGAATGATTTTAGAATTCGAAGTAATACAACACGATTAATCGTCTTTACAATAACCTTCAAACTTTTGTAGTTTAAGAACAATTTACTTGTTCCTGAAATTATACCAAAGTTACCACATACTTTCAAACCTGAAAGATGAAGCGCTGCATAATTTTAAGTGACGCAAAAACCGAGAAAAAATCCATGTTCAACTTATTGAAAAAACACGCACTCACGTACGTACTCACGTATCTAAAATGATTCGCAAATAACAACATAGTTTTAGGTGCATATGCGTGCGTCTAGCAATGAACTTTTATTACGAACTGACAAAGGAAGAAAGAAGAAAGATGTATCAAGAAGTTGAGGATGGTTTCGGCATCATCATTTAAATATATGCAACACTCCGTCTATCTTTCCTTGTTCTTCTGAGCACAGATCATGTTAATCATCTCATAGGAGCCAGTAACAGGTAAAAAGGTCTAGAAGCATTTTTGGGGAAAAAATTCTTCTGAACATAGAGAGTGATAAGAGGATGTTGCTTGGAACCTTATAATAGAGATGAAGAAGGAAGTGGCAAAAAGGAATTAACCGACAGCCGATGGGAAATAAAGGTTCTCGAGTGATCTCCTACTAGATAAAGTAACACAACCTGATAAAAAATGCAGGATAACATTTTGTACAACAATATTTTGTGGCAATCTATAGGGGAGACATATGTTCAACAGTGGGCTTGTGAAGAGCTATTATATTGATTAATCATGATAAACAGCTTTTACTTGGCAGAAGTTTCCTTCCAATTCTGATGGTATTTTTTCTTTCCAATTGCGTTATAGCGGATTTCGCACATCATGTAGCCGAAATAATTTTAATACATAGGTTTAGGTTTCTTTCGTATTAAATCAGAATTCAATATTGCGTTCAACTCTGCAATATTTTTAACAGAATAAGAGCGACAAACGATCGCACAGTTCACCTGATGATAAGTGGATGATGTGGCCCAAATGTGATGTATCCTTATATCTAAATATTTTCTAGATTTAGAATCAAAATGCAGATGCGTTGTCACCCCTGAGGACTAAGATGAAATACCTTGTTTCCAGTAAGAAGGGTCTCCGGTTCTCTACGCTCACCGTATACCTTATATAGTTGTAGCATGGCTCTACCACGGATAAAATATAATAACACTGATCGACATTAAGTTAAGCACTTATATTGTGAATAATTTAGCGAGTTTGAATAACGAACATGAATGAAAATCAGATCAGTGATTGCGAACTTACTTTGAAATATTTGACCTGTACTTCAAAGACTATATACTATTTGTGTCATGGATGTAGTGTGACTATAAACACTTGTATGTAATGAATGTGGTGTGGTTTTAAACATTTTGTACACACGTCACTCCGCAAAACTCTTGTCTTACCTCCGTATCATCCATAGAGCTGGCTGTAGCCCTCCTTAGGCGAGAGGTTGGTGTTCTGGTCTCTGGTGTGCCTCCGGTCGGGGTACTAAAATGATTTTCGTCAAAAGTCAAAGATTCATCTATTATTTCAATTAATTCAACCTCTTCATCTTCAGCCTCTGTCGTTGTTCTTGGCTCTTGCGCACCATTAACCCTTGAGCTGTCTGCATTCTCATTACCTTCTGCCTCCTCGGTCAAATGTTCTGAGTTATCAGGTTGCACAGAAGTACTATCATTATGTTGTCCCCTATTTGGTAAATCAACATTATCGTTATCTCTTGTAGATTCTTCAGTATTATTAACATCAGCAATAATGTCTTCACTATCAACTTGACTAGTGCTAGCGTTATCATTTAGACATGCCTCTTGAGTATTTTCGATAGTGTTGACATTGGCCTCGTGCACCTCGACGTTGCTTTCAACTTCTGTACGTATGCTTATTTGAGCCTCAACAACATCGTTATCGTCGTCATTTCCATTTTCTCTTATATTAGTATCACAGTCATTGCTTAAATTAGCTGTCTCTGTAGGAACAATTTCGCCGGCCGGTTCTGGCGACCGGGTTGGTGTGGAGAATGGCGTGACCTCAGTAGAGGTGCTGTCCGCTCTCCTATCCCTTATATCCTCCTGTCAGACAGTTGTATTTGATTCTAACATGTATATAAATAATAGTGATCAGGACCATATCAATAAAAACCAATAATGTAATAAATTAGTGTTATTGACTTTATGTAAATTATCAAAACTAAGACTACCCTGAAATATATGATTTTTATATTTCGTTTAAAGTAACTATAAATTACAATCTAACAATTAATAGAGTTAATCGATACGGTTTTAAGTCAAAAGAACTTGAATTTTAAAACACCCAATGTTTTTTATTGCAATTATAAATTTTATTTCGCACATTTATCATGAGCAGCAAAATTGTCTATGATAAGGACAACATAATGATTCTGGAATTATCCACGATTTGTAACTTGAAACAGCAACGTGTTATTGAATATAAAAGGTGTAAGTGTAAACACCGTTGTCACTAAAACTATAGGTAGTTGGCTTTAATATTTATCCGATGATTTTTTTAAAAAAAACGCTATTTTCTTTCATAAAATTTAAAAGGTTTCTGTAAAAGGACTCCGTCCGTAAATTCATGGATACCCTATGCGCCCGAGTGACGTTATCACTGTAAATATCACCGGCCGCCCTAGCTACCTACACAACATTCCAATAATAACACAATAGGTACACATAACCTGTGATGTAACTCTTCCTTCATACTTTCATCCTGGCTTAGGACAGGCAAAAATTGAGGAATTAAGGAAAAAGTGAGATTTTACTTTTAAAAAAATATTGTTATTTTTCATTGAATTTACGTTCTATAAGTGAAACCAAACCACTGGTTTTAAGGATAACGGTGTTTACACTAACACCTTGTAACAGAAGCTAAGAGGTATTTGTAAGACGCTAGCCATAGGCGACCGTTGCCGCTACAAATTAGGTTAAAATTGAGTTGTTCTCCTATTGGATTTCTACCATGCAAGCACCTGTTATTTTGCAGTGTGACCAATAAATCAAAATGGTACATAAAAATGCTAGCGTAAAAAAGTTACGGGAACAATCATCTGAGTCTAACCGGTAAGTAGATAAAAGTTCTTAGCTTGTTAGATATTTTTATTAAGTAAAGAAATACCGTAATTTATAAAAACAAAAAGAGTTGTTGCTGTTGCAAGCTACGCTACATCAAATGCATACATGATTCCTCTGTTAGTATGCAAATTTATGACATGAATGAATATTATTACGCAAGTGTGTTCTTTGCAATATCTTGGAGGAGAGTTTCAGACACATATTTTATTGATGTTAAAAAAATATTTTTATATTTATTCTTCGGAAATTCAAATTCAGATTAATCTAATATCCGTCAAGATACAAAAATAGGTTTCGTTAAATCGTTTTAATGTTAGTTCTCTCTCATCCGTAGAGGCCCATGCTGCGATAAAAATAAAATTCATTGAAAATATAAAACCGCACACTAAATGCTTTAAATGTATTCAGGTACAAATTCTACCAAGTTAGGTTTTTCATTTTGCCCATTGTAAAATAATTAAAATAATTTCAACCAAAAAATAAAAAGTTCTTTAAATTGCAAGTTACCAATAATATAAATTGATATTTGCCAATAAAATTTCAACAAATAAATATTAATAAAATGCATAATGAATATATCAGGTAATCGACTAACATATCATAATATTAACGTGCTTGTGCATGCAATATTTAATATTCATAAGTGTCAAACAGTAGATCATGCAAAATTCACATAACAAATAGAATACCAAAAATTATATGCGTAACAACTATGTCGTTAGAGAACGTTATTAAACAAATAAGACATGAGATACTTAACTACTATAAAAATATAAATCACTTTAGAAATATGGATGATGTTAAGTGGAAATGCGGGCTGGAAGAAATATTAAGAAAAGGTTTTTAATGATCTATTGCTGTCGAGCTGTGCCCGAACGACCGAGCTAAGCAACCGAGAGAGACAACTACATCTCGGACTGATTTATACTTATGAAAAATAGACAAAATATCATCCGCTGTTTCCTCCTCCAATACTGGACCGATTTTAATATATTTTTTCAAGAACAAAATAATAAGGATTGTGCCTTTGTATGTTTTTTAAACGTTATCCTTACACTAGGATTTACACAGTTTACAAACATAAGTTGCACAAGAACAAACATCCGGACCCGGAACCATTATTTGTAGTCCATACAAATACTAGTTACGTGCGAGATTTGAACCCGCGGCCCCCGATGCAGCAATTCATTGCAAAGCCACTGTGCCACGGATGTTTGTCTTGTGTTTTGTTTCCTGGTTATCGAACAACGGCGCAATAACTGAACATTAAAGTAATTTTACAAGATTTCCAGTTTTTAAAATAAGTAATTTGTGGACAAAAAAGTTGGTATTCATGGGTCACTTAATAGATATAGTTTAAGTATCCAGGAAGAAAACAGAAGAATACATATTTATGGACTTAACGCCACCCGGATATCCTCTTAATATGATTTTTTAATCCCACAAAACGAAAAAGGCGACAAAGCGACAAGAGATTAGAATCCGCCAAACGGTAAATGGCCATCGCTGCCCATAAACATATTTAAATGAAGAAGGCTACAGATAGATACGTTGCCTTCGCGTGGACTGAAATATATTTTTTATAGTCTATATTCAAACTAATTTTCTTACCATTCAAATCGGAACACAGCATTACGTTGCTGCTTAGCTGCAGAAATATTATTTTAAGATAGTTTGTAACAATAATCTTACAATAATACAACCTTAAAATAATATTGAAATTGTATTATTTAGTTTATTCTTTATCTTCAAAATAAATCTGTCGCACACCACTTTTGGACACGAGCAACTCTCAAATTGATGAGGTTTTTCACCCAGTTTAAGTCTTGTAAGTTTCATTCATAGTAATAGAAATAGCTCGAAGATGCTGGCAATGGGGTATGTCCATCTCGAATATACCATTGTCATAATCCCATATCTAGGTGTAGCACGCAGAGAAACTCCGGCTATAATAGCCCTCTCCATAGCTCGCTGAGCGACCTTGAGCTTCCTCATACGGTCAGCAGTGAAGAAGAGAGAGTTTATATATAAGATAAATAACGAGGCGGATCTTAATCATTAAAATAGTATTTTTTATTAGTTAGTCTTTACCGTTTTCAAACAATACAAATTGAAGCGCAGATAACATTAAAAGGTTAGTAAAAATATAAAGATAAATCACCAAATAGTTAATTAAATTTAAAAAAAATAACGCCCTCTAATTAAAATACTGTTTTACATTCCAAACTAATTTAGTGAGAAAGTTGTTAATGCATCTTTAAGTTAATTTTCTTTGTCAAACATTCTTTGGGCAACTTTTTTCAAAATACTAAAAATCAAATTCAACATTGCATGACCGTGCATAATGTGCATTTTAATAATTATAATAAATATAGTATGAAATGTCTCATTCTGAAAATACATCAACTTTCCCGCTCAAAAAAATTAAGCCTCTATCACTAGAGCCTTAAAAAATATTCTCGTTTGCGCGATTATTAAACTGACACGGTAAGGCGTTACTAAAAGCAATTAAATTTAGTGTAAAACAGTACGTAAGCTGTTTAACATAAAGTTGCATTTGAATTGTCTCGACACAAACCTGATGATTGGAGGCTGAAGGGCTGGACGTGTGCTCCTCGTCGGCCGAAATGTGAAACCGCCTTTGGAACTCGGTGGCTGCCGTTTCCATACGTTCCGCTTGTGTTTCCGTGCTAATGTTACGGCTGATGACACAATGAAAATAACATTACTTGCGACAGACCCTTTTTACTGGAAACGAAGCATTCCATCTAAGTTCTCAAGAGTGAAAACGCATCTGCATTTCAATTTTTAATCGAGGATTGATGTTTATGGGCCACAGCATACACTTACGATCAGGTGGACTGTATGCTTGTTTGTCAACGTTAGTAAAGAAGTAAAGTTACAGCCTATATACGTTCCACTGCTGGGAGAAGGCCTCCCCTCATTTCTGAGAGGGTTTTAGGGCAAGGAAGTGTCCGCCGCGCTGCCCCAATGCGTGTTGGCGAACTTCACATGTCTTCGAAATATTTTTTCCTATTCCTCAGACATGCAGGTTTCTTCACGATGTTTTCCTTCACCGCCGAGCAAGTGGTAAATCAACACTTGAAATTGCAATTAACAATTTCATTGGTGCCGGCGGGAATCGAACTCGGGTTACTCGCGTTCTGTTATATTTACAGCGAGCGTTAACCATCTGAGCTACCATGGCTCTTTGTCAACGTTATTTTATAAAAAAACGCATGTCCAGGAGTGGTTAACAGTCCACAGCTGGGGAAATGCTGGACAAATTAAAAAGAAGTCCGTGGGTTCCGAACTCATAATCGTAAAATGTTCAGTTAGAGATTCCTTTTCCATACTTACGTGAAATTCGGCCGCTCCCATTGCGTTGATCTTGCTATGTGATTGACATAGTACGTCCTCCCGTTAGCGTCCTGCCTTTCTTCCCAGCCCGGTGGTAATGGATCCCCTCCAATAGTCTGGAACAAAAACAGCAATAATAAATAAAACTACAACGAGAAACGTATAAGAACAATAAATATAGTTCTTCACACATTTTACAATGCCTCATTTTGGGGCGAATTTCGTATAGTGATAGCGTATACACTCTTGTTTGATTATATGTGATAGTATGCACGATTTATAAGAAATCTGCCCTTTAGTATTATTTTATTGATAACAATAGATCTTTTAGGCCGCAGTGATACTGGTCTCTTTCTCTAGACCTGCATAGCTGCTCGCACATTATTTTATTGTTAGTATAATATTTTTCTTATATTTCTTTCATATTCTGTACGACGAGAGTTGATAAATATTATGGAAACGTCACGCACTAGCGACCGTCGCAAAAGTATCGCAATTCATGTGCCAGGCGTCGCTCGTCGCCGTATAACACGTACACGTACAACATTTTTTGGTACGAGGCTCGCAGCTGTTGTCAAGCGCGAGGCCGAGCGAGCGAGCGAGCGAACGCGGCGGCCAGCTATCAGCAAAATAATTAGCGAGCCGCAATTTTTACAAATGTTTCTTTTTTTTTACTAACACTTGTTACACACACCATAAGTTAGTAACAACTGGACACAAAATTATTAAAGCCTATTCACACAGGGACAAAAATTATGGTCCATCGTCTTATGGAACTCGTTACCGTTGCAGCATATCAAAAGTCCCCTGCTGAAGATAGGCGTCCTCCGAGGATTTCCCCATAAGACAGATATTTGCCACAGTCACCACGCTTGGTTGTAGGTTGGCAAAAGCAGTTTTAATATTTTCAGTTGTTATTACGTTGACGCTACTGCCCATCTCACGGTTTCTTCTGCCACCTTTTACTACACTCACGAGAAGATAGTAGTAGTACATATTCCTAGACCGCCACTACAAGACTTATGGAACTCGTATAAAACGTGTACATAAATAAAACTGGCAAATAGGCAATGGGCATACACAAAGTTCAAAAATGTTGTTAAACTAAGTTTGTATAAAAAGGGTTATTATAATATTAAGGAATTCATGGATGATAATAACCCCTGGGAAGGGTGATCGCTACCATACTATTTCTAATTTGTCTTGTGTTGTTAATTGTAAACATGATGTAAGCTAATATTTGAAAAAAAAAATAGTGTCGCTGGGTTTCTTACTGGTTCTTTCCAGGACTGAGTTCTTTTGCTAACCAGTGGTAAATGAAAAAAGTGACTGAATAAGTAAGTTATTATATCTACATTGGGTAAAAAAGTTTCTGTTTCTGTTTCTGAAGTTTATTCTGTTGACAATTATCCGTAGGACTCTGTTCGGGCTTCCTCGCACGTGTCTTACTAAAGACTCTAGTATTTTATTGCGCACGATTGCGTAAAAACCTTTATACTACTTGGAAAAATAAAATCCATTTTATTTTTCCGGGTAGTTTACCTTGTGTTTCCCATCCTTTCTTCAATTTGTGTTTGCTACATAATAAAGCCACGCTGCGGATACCTACGTTATAGTTAAAAATCAGCCAGGTAAAAACCATGCTCATACAGAATACTAGTGTTAAATAGCAAATTAATGCCGCTGTGTTTCGTACGTTGAGTTTAGATAACCGAAGACCCTTTTTACTGGAAACGAGGCATTCTATCCTAGACCTCAGGCGTGACAACGAATCAGCATTTTGATCCTTAGTCGACGATACGTACAAGTTTGTTAGATTTACATTTTATTTTTAAATTTTATCCATTCAGATGTATTGGCAAATATATTCATTTTGATTTCAGATTCCAAAAGCCATATACTATACTGAAGAATAAAAAGGTTCTTATTAGAAAAGCTGAGGGCAACATGAGAACTTAAAGAAATAAATCTTCAATACAATTTCTTTTAATCATATTATTTAAATACGTTTTTTTTTTTGAGGTCTGCTTTTTTTATTATCCTCCCCCCTCCCCCCACCAAGGCGGGGGGAGGTGCGCTTTCCCGCCCTTAGATTTTTTTTTTGCCCCCTTTCGGCGGGGGTATTATTCGGTTTTCCTTTCCGCCGTTATTAATTGTAATGAATTAAAGTTAGTTTATTTATTTTATTCTTTATTGCATCCTTAAACAAAAGAATACAAAGGGCGGACTTAATGCCTTGAGGCATTCTCCACCAGTCAACCCATCAAAGTTACAGTTTCTCATATGTTTGAATGTTTTTATACTAGAGAAGTTTTTTTATGCTATTTTATATACATAACAAATAATTTAAAAAAATTATATGAAAATGAACTTCAGTTTGATTAAGTAGAATTGTTATAAGCTTGGAACTGTTCATTTAGTTTATGTATTGACTTAGAAATGCTAATGTATTATAATAATAATATATAAAATACATACTTTATAAAAGTATTTGACGGCCATGACTTTACGCAATAATGCGGAAAATCTAAGCCTTTATATTCAAGCGTAAATATATAAAAGATTGGAAAATAAATTTAAAAGAAAACACCTACTAAATAATTCAAGTATGATGTCTCGACAAACTCCCAATCATCGTCTCCGGTAATGGAAGGTACCGTCTGACACGACGTTGCAACCTAATAGTGCAAAACTGAGCTTTATGAGTATTCAAATTAGAAGTATCTTTCTGCTTGAGGCAAATAAAATCAAATCAATAAAATCAACCTATTTACAAATAGTGTTTTTAATAAATCCTAGAGTGATAGTGAAACACTATAATTTTTACAATTTTTTAAGCCGACACAAAAAGTACTTTTAATTTATCGTTTTAAATTTTTGCGTGAAAACGCTAGCCGCCGTGGCGTTAAGCTCGTGACGTCACTGCCCTAGTAAATAAAACGTTTGATGCAAAGGAATAAGACATTTTTAGATGTTTAATTGACTATATCATTGGTATGTTGTGCTTGAATGCAAAAGTTAATATATTACGAAGTAGTCCTTAGTATATTATAGTACATTCTGCTTTTACGAATCTATCTTCCGTGAAGCATTTTCAAATAGAATGAATAAAATCAATAATCGCGATGATAACTTGAAAATTTTTGAAATAACACACAGCTTGTTTACTACAAAATTGACGTCACCATGGGATCTAATATGGCGGATAGCGTTTTTTTTTTTTTTTGTAGATTTGAAGCATAGACTAAAAAAATCTTAAAATTGAAGTATAAAATTTATAATGCATTTTTATAAATAGAAATCAACATTTCTCTTTTACTTTTTACAAAACCTATCGTAAATATGTATCTTTTTATTTTTTTACATACAAAATACCCTATTATTTTCCCAAAAAGGTTTAGTTATCAATCTGTACACTGAATTAGTTTAGTTATAGAGTGCAAGGACAAAGAACGTAGTAATAAATATTTATTAAAACATGTAGGATGGTTCTTTTCCTCAATGGTAAAGCACTGACCATTTATTGTTACGTTAAATGTAAAGTCGGCGTGTTCTATGTTGGCCAGAACAAAGGCTTGGCTCTCCGAGACATTTGCGATCCGATTATAGTAGTCTGGCGAGGAGACGATAGAGAAGTGCTACTTTAGAAACAATTTGTTAAAACTAATAGTTTATAGAGTGCAAAAAAATAGATATGAAAATGAAATAACTCCAAGCACATGCAACTACTGCAATACAATATTCGCGACATACGCTTTATCACGTAGCAATAGATTCTACTTTGAATTTACTTTCCATGCATACTTCTTTACCATTTTCAGTATAAATTCAGCCCCAACAGTCATCGAAAACAAAGTAGGTATTCGTTGTGCTCGAATTCAACAAATATTGTGTATATTTTATAACATTATTTATAAAAAGAAAATACATAACAAAGCTAAACAATTACCATTGACTGAATACAGACGTTCATAAAACGAATTTCGAAAATCCTTAACAACAAAAATACCTGTAAATCGTGTTCTCATAGGAATTTCTGATGACACAAACTTAATACTTGGTGGCCACTTGTGAGATGAAAATAAAGTGATTAATTCGAAACTTTTTTACATCGTTATTGAGCTATTGATATCCCTTCTAATCTACTTTTAAACTACATCTAACGTTCTGACGACGGGATAAAAAAATTAAGATTTTTAAATGCACAACTTCCAAACTGAACTCCCAAATAATGCTAGTTATTTTGTAAAATATAACTGCTATAAATTCATAGTTATGATGTTTAGAATCTCCAATTGTAAACATAAAAGCTATCTACTTAAAAATAATTAAAAGTGCGTTATTCTCACCGGTTGTACGGTCCCAGTCTGTGGTTCCGGATCGACCATCTCCCAACCATCTGGCGCCGACGCACCTGCATTTGCTTGAGCTTCCTCCTCCGTTTCACCGACGCGCCCCACCAAGGCCGCGTATACCTCGATGTAACCACGTACACGTGACCTTGCACTGTATACATATATATTTGACGAAATATATAAATGAATCATTTGTAAGTACCTACTTTGTGAAGAATCGTCATAATGAAAATACCCACAACCATATGGATTCGATCTCGATTGCTTATTGAGTTACCTACAGGCTGCAGTGACTACACACAGCCCACCCGTTTTACATGACCAGCAAGTGGGCTGTGTGTAGTTTAAAATCAAAGTCGTATATATCGAAGTTGATATATCAAAACAATCAAACTCATTATAACTAGATTATTCCTCCCTTTGGTTATAACTGTGAGGTCGCGAGTAATGCTATTGACATGGTAAGGATTCCGTTAATTATTCCAACTGAACTTGACAAGTTTCTCCTCTTACATAAAGGACATCCTTAGACAATGGGTGCGTTTGGCAGAAAAAAGCGCTAGTAACCGCTTACAAGCGCTAAAATAGTTTTCGGCCACGACACGATTGCTACTTCAGTAGCGCTGACACAATCCGCCATTTTGCTTATTTAATTTGTTTGTTTCGAAGTAGAGTTTATAAGTTGTTTTGTGCAATATTAGTTTTAAGTAATATAATGACATGAATAGACATATACATGTTATTAAAAATTCATGATTGGTAAGTTTTTAATATGAATACTTTACAAACATATATTTAAATTAGGTAGGTTCCCCGGTTAAAACTAACATCGTGTCCTGGAGGAAAATAGCTGCTTACGATTTGACAGCGCTTACCACTTACGATCGCCATTTTGCTTACAAGCGCTTGCTAGCGCTTTTTTCTGCCAAACGCACCCAATATGAAATATCGAACCTTACAGCATAAAGTTGTAAAATAGCCGACAGTGTGAGTGTCTAAAACGAAGGTTTAGAAAATAAATATATACAAAAAACTGCCCAAGTAACTGAAAGTTTACGCACTTTTAACCACGCAACTAAAATCATTTCAACGAGTTTTAAATTAAGTGGCAATTTACGAGTACAATAATAGGATCTCGATAAAAGTGCTGGTCTCCCCTAAGGACAATATTAGGACCAACACTTTATTCTAAAACTAGACAATAATATAACACTTTTTGACACTGTTTATTCTAACTTAAAACAATTCAAATCACATCACATTAATAAATATAAATACATCTAGGAAAACATTTATCTACCAGTGCATACAAGCTCACACGTGAAACTTGAAGCGGATTGAAAGAAAGCAACACACAGAATTCCAGTAAAACATTCATAAGTAAAATATTCGTAATTTAAGTCAAACAGAATTTAAATCCAAAGGATATTAAAAAACAATAATTTTATTAATTAAGGGATGATTTTTCAATCATCGGATAAGTTATCCGTGAAATTAATTATAACCTCACTGAATATAAAAGTGAAACAGTTGAACTTTCATATGTCTGAAACTTTTAATTTTTTATGTTGTATTTTATCCTGTAAATAACTTGTATCTAAAGATTGACAAATTGGTCCTAAATCATAGTTCACATTATACTTCAAATCCTATACCTTTAAACGAGCAATTCTTGTATATGTATAATCGGAATCTTGGAAACGGCTCCAACGATTTTCATAAAATTTAGTGCCCAGGGAGTTTCGGGGGCAATAAATCGATCTAGCTAGGATTTATTTTTAGAAAATGTCCTTTTGTCCGTGTTTTCAGGCAATATAAAAACTGCTACAATATAAGAAGGTAAATGTCGACAGATCACAAACGATCGTTATAGCTCAGGTGGGATGTCGGTCGGGCGTGATATCGGAGTTCCGTGGTTCGCGTCTTGTCGCTGGTCTAGCTTTTTTCCTTTTTTCTTCAAGTTCCCTTCTTTTGTGAGAAAATCTATTATTTCAAGCCCTTATTTTAGTAATTTTTAAAAATACGAAAATTTTAATAAAACTCATGACTTTTTATTCAAATAATCAGTTCAGTTTTTTTTTCTATTCTGTCAATAAGATCAAAAAATATTATTTAAGTTTCATCGGTATGTAATTTATAAATGTAATTTCAAAAAAAACTGAGCAAAGCTCGGTCATCCGCGTACTTAGTAATCAATACATATATAGATCAACAACTTTAACAATAATGTATGTCCCTGAAATTACAGGTATCACATGAGTAATGTGAGTCAGACCTAATTGATTGTTTTTGAGACGTCTATTTCCATCAAAGTGCACAAACACATATGAAAATGAAATAACTCCAAGCACATGCCACTACTGCAATACAATATTCGCGACATACGCTTTATCACGTAGCAATAGATTCTACTTTGAATTTATTTCCATGCGTACTTCTTTACCATTTTCAGTTTAAATTCAGCCCCAACAGTCATCGAAAATAAAGTAGGTATTCATTGTGCTCGAATTCAACAAATATTGTGTATATTTTATAACATTGTTTTTAAAAAGAAAATACATAACAAAGCTAAACAATTACCATTGACTGAATACAGACATTCATAAAACGAATTTCGAAAATCCGTAACAACAAAAATACCTGTAAATCGTGTTCTCATCAGAATTTCTGATGACACAAACTTAATACTTGGTGGCCACTAGTGAGATGAAAATAAAGTGATTAATTCAACACTTTTTTACATCGTTATTGAGCTATTGATAACCCTTCAAATCTACTTTTAAACTACTTCTAACGTTCTGACGATGGGATAAAAAAATGTAAGACTTTTTTTATGCACAAGTCCGAAACTGAACTCCCAAATAATGCCAGTTATTTTGTAAAATATAACAGCTATAAATTCATAGTTATGATGTTTAGAATCTCTAATTATAAACATAAAAGCTATCTATTTAAAAATGAGGGAAAAACAAACGCATCGCATGCTAAAGTCTCTACTTACACAGACCTGCGCGGACGTAGTGGGTACTTAGCGGGAGGTGGGCGGGGAACTGAGGGCCATTCTGTTGGAGCACCGGCCAACGGTATCTCCACCATACCGAGGAAATCATCCCTCGTCAGTCTGTTCTCATCGAAAACCTGTATTAAAATCTTATGCTCTTGCGGTTTCACCTGGAAAAATAACCATTTTCTAGTTTTCAAATTATATTGACATCAGATAATAAGTTTGTACTCGTAATCTCGTAAGGCCTTGCTAGGTATATTTTGTATGAATGGGCAATCCATTGCCGGCCTTCTATCACTTCGACATAATTATCCTGCAAAAAAACGAAGTTCATAGGACAGCCCACTGCAAAAAGATAAATATGTTTTATGAATGGATAAACATAGAAAAAAATCTATAGTTTTGAGATGATGAAAACACCCTGTCTTACATCTCTCTGCTGTTGGATGGGTTTCGTAATCTGGTTCTGTACTCGGATAGCTATCGTAGCCCTACTGTACAAACACTTCAGCACTTTGATAATGTTTACTTTGTTAGTTGCCACGCTTGGATACCTAGGCTGCACTAAAAGTATCGGGAATGGAATATTTCCACTGTTCCTGTCATATTAAAATCTTTTTAATTGAAAACTCCTTGGTTTTAAAGATCGAATACCATTTATTTATTTAAAAAAACATTCTCGCTCTTGTCAGAAGCTTTTGTCAAAATTGTTTAGTCGTTGAGAAAATGGAATTGACTCGAGAAAATTCAAGAGCGATAATTTATTATGACTTTCGAAGTGATTTGGTGATGAAGCCCCATCCAAAACCACAATTTATCGCTGGTTTGCTTAATTTCAACGCGGATCCCCGTCAAGGTCGTCCAAAAACTGCAGTCACCCAAGAAAACGTTGATGCTGTGCGTAAGCTGATTGAGGAAGATCGACATGTGACATACCGCGAAATTCAGGCAACTTTAGACATTGGCATGAGTCAAATACAAATAATCTTGCATGAACAATTAGGTGTAAAAAAGTTGTTTTCCCGATGGATACCGCATTCGCTCTGTGAAGAGCAAAAAGCGGCTCGCGTTACTTGGTGCGTCAGAACTCTCGAAAGATTCCACGCAGGATCCTCAAATGCTGTATACAACATCGTATCAGGTGACGAATCCTGGATATACGCGTACGAACCCGAAACAAAAAACCAGTCACTAGTTTGGGTGTTCGAAAATGAGTTAAAGCCAACAAAAATTGTTCGTTCATGGAGTGTTGCAAAAAAAATGGTGGCCACGTTTGTCTCCAAAACCGGCCATGTTACGACTATTCCTCTTGAGGGACAAAAACGGTTAATGCAAAATGGTATGCTAGCATTTGTTTGCCACAGGTCGTTTCTGAACTCCGTAAAGAGAACTGCAACCGCCGCATCATCCTCCATCACGACAATGCGAGTTCTCACACCGCACACAGAACAAAAGAGTTTTTAGATCAAGAAAACATAGAATTATTAGACCATCCGCCGTACAGCCCCGACCTAAGCCCTAATGATTTCTATACTTTCCCTAAAATAAAGAATAAATTGCGTGGACAGAGATTTTCATCACCTGAAGAAGCTGTGGACTCCTACAAAACGGCCATTTTGGAGACCCCAACTTCCGAATGGAATGGTTGCTTCAATGATTGGTTCCATCGTATGGAAAAATGTGTCAAATTTCGCGGAGAATACTTCGAAAAGCAATAAATACATTTTTAAATAGTAATGTTGTGTCACTTCCTTGATTCCCGAAATTTTCAGTGCCGCCCTCGTAGCGAATTGGCAGTTTATCATTTCCAAGAATACTGCAATAGATATTTAGAATTTTTTCTTTTCTATTTCATTAGCCCATTAAAATCCACATGAGCCTCTCTCATAGACGGACTGACGATCGCAGTACCAAATGTCTCACACTTTTGACGCTGCTTTCCGTTGCCGTCGCGGCTGGGTATTTCACGTCTGACGTTAACGCAATGGTAATACTGCCATTTCGACTGCCTTGTTGGTCTAATGGTTGTAGTAGTGCGACTGCTGATCATGAGATCCTACGTTCGAATCCCGGGTCGGGTTAAAAAATCAATTATTGAGTTTTTCCGTCAAGAAATTCTCTGTAGCTGCCCAGAGTCAAGAAGTTGGCGGTGACTCATCCCCGTACCTCGGAAAGCACGTAAATCCGTTGGTCCTGCGCCTCCTCTCTCTCCGGTCGTGTCGGTTTACCGTCACATCGGATTATGAGAGTAAAGGAATAGAGAGTGCACCTGTGCTTGCGCATAAACTTGGGCACTATAATCCTGATAATATAGATAAGTATAAAAGTATAAATGAAGATACCAACCTTGAATAAAAACTCTTGATTCCATACTGGATTTAACGTCTGTGGAAAAAGTTCAGTTTTAAAGTTCAAACACGATAGAAGCAATTTTTAATATAACTTTAACAATTTAAACCTGTATTTACGCGAACGAAACTCACCTAACATCATTTAATTATTTTTATAAACGCACACTCATTATTAATTTTGACGACTCCGTGGCGCAGTGGCTTAGCAATGAGTAGCTGCGCTGGGGGTCGCGGGTTCGAATCCCGCACGGAACTATTAATTGTATGGCCTACATATAGTTGTTCCGGGTCTGGATGTTTGTCCTTGTGCAATTCATGTTTGTAAACTGCACCCACGATACAAGAGAAAATCTTAGTGTAGGGGTAACGTTTTTAAAACGGAAAAAAAAAAAAATTGGCACGCAGTAAGTCGGCATAATAATTATAGTCCTTGCGTTGTAGCGTGATGCGGATGAAAGGTTGACAGGTCACTTGAGTAATGATTTCTTAAATTTACGCGAACACTACACATTGAGTAAAACTAAATTTACGGATTCTATCGCGTTATGTTCATGATCGTCCCCACCATTACATCAGATTTGATAAACCACAAATCCTCGCAAAAGAATACCGATTCCTACCAAGGATTATACGCGAGGCTATTAAATTAAAGAAAGAAAGAAGGCTATTAAATTAAAGAAAGAGAAGATGGATGAGTGCTGCCATCTGCTTGGGATCCTATAATTAACAAAATTAAACCCAAACCCAAGCATACCTCTGCAAGACTTCAAGATACTGTAAGCTCGTTTTGCGTAAATCGGGCCAAAAATTAATATTCAAAAACTGAAGGTAGCCGGGCTAACAATGACATTGGGACGTCAAACATCTCAGTCTTCACCGTGACCATGGTTGCTGTAAAGCACCCGAAACGTCGGGAATTAAAAATAAGTAAAAGTAGTTAATTAAACGCGATAGAATCCGAAAATTTAGTTTTATTCAAGGTCACTTGAACCTTACGTGCGTGCGTTTGCAAGATATGGCAAAATTTTCAACTATGAGAAAATAGCACTATATTTGTGTTTATTTTCTCTAATCTGCGATGACTATTATATTAACATTAACTTCAAAAATCTCATCTAAAGTAGTTTTTTGTTACTAATAAAATTTTAAAAGATAATTTATTTCACTTGCTTGCGCAGTTACGTACTTGCTAACTACTTAAAAATGAGGGAAAGTAAATTAAAAGTAGTAGTAAAATGCTATTTTAGTACGTGTGGTGCAATACCGTCATATTCATGTAAATTGTAAAAATCGTCATTGGTAAAATTAAGAAAAAGAAATTAAATATTTTTATATTTATTCCGCCATTTTGTTGTCCCTGCTTAAAGAAATCTCGAAGGCGAATGACTGAACCCCCGTTTGACTCTCTTTAACAATTGTTTGTTCGTTTTGGCATTTTAAATAAACAAACTCAGCAAATAGCAAAAATAAACTTAATAAAACACATAAATAAACTTAATAATCGTAAGTAAAAGCAATATTAACTCAACCGGAAATTACAAAACTGCCGATAGATACTTCATACAAAGTGCCAGGCATAGTTTTTCACATTAGTGTTGCCAGGTGTCCCGATTTGCGCGGGATGTCCCGATTTTCAGGAGTCTGGTGACACGTCCCGATTCACCTTTCATCGGGACGTCAAACGTCCCGATTTTTTAACCTTCTTAAAATCGCTGCATACATAACGTATTTTATTCCGGACGAAGCGGGACGTGAAATTTTGGAAATATCGTTTCATAGAAAATGTACGTGATAATGCATACGTTACGGATGCACGGACAGGACGGGACGTGGCATGAACAGGACGGGAAAAATATCGTCGCTGATGATGTTTACCCCGTCCCGCCCGGCACGTCCTGTTCACCTTCTTGTACTGTTTTATGCCACGTAGGATGTACAGAAATATTTCATATTTACCTACTCACCAAACTCGGACTTACATAATCAACATCAAAGTTTTAAACTTTACGCGTATTATGTTGACGAGATACAGATATCATTCATGCTGTTTCGTTTTTTCTCTCGCCGAGTGTTGCCGCCCGCCCAGCCACGCTATGCCTCGACGTCATCAATTCTACCATTATTTATTATTTAATTCTTTTACTAGTAATTATTACAGTACCTAACTTATACATGATGCGATTTAGACAAGTGCATTTACAAACATTCACTAAGGTCTTTCGGGTTAGTTCTTCCACTAGTCAATTTCTTAATTGGTTGTACGTACTTGTTTTCAATAAATAAAGTGACATTATGCGTGCCATGCAAGAATTTTATCTGGGCGTTTGAGATTATAATTTGATTATGAATGAATGTGCGTTTTTATTGTATGATGCCGTTTTTAAGGGTTTTTTGAATTGCACAACATTTAACACAACATTAAAATGAGTCATTCTGAAACTTCAGTCTGCTAATCGCTGCTGTCAATAGCTAATCGCTCAACAAATTCTGATTTGACGAATGTGAAGTTTTTCCCACGTTTGGGAGACAAATTATTCGTTTATTAGCTCAGTCGCAAAAAATAATTATAATACAAATTGCGCATTGTGTCAAAAAGACTTTACTCATGGTGGCCAAAATGGCTACAAAAAATACTACTACCGGACGGCACTTGTACCTTGAACAGCTGCAAATGTAGTCAACGCCGTACTGAAAATCACAGGTGCTGCATTATTCTTGACATTTGTTTTAATGTCAAGAAAAATATCGCAATTAACATAAAATAGAAGCTGATTTTTGGTTTCAAATTAATACATAATATAATATGTAACTATAATGTCATAATTTGTATTATACTGTAACTAAAACTTAGTACTACTTACTTGCATAGTAATTTATAAATAAATATGTGTTGCACTCTAAATTTCTTATCGATAGCTAATCGATAACTTTTGTATTGCTTTGTATATCGATAATCGCCTTTATTTAAATCGATTTAACATTATTATATCTCCAGAAAACGCTAAACTGAAAGCTATCACCCGCCCTATGCTATAACGCATGAACTATAACATTTATCAAAATAAACCTTATAAACTTATGATGTATTTAATGTCGGATAATGTGTAAAACTCGATACGTACACAAACAACATAGAAAGCCACTACTGGAAATTCATGAAAATGAAAAAGATTCAACCTAAATGCCACCGTTTCGGCGCTGTCGTTGAGCCACAAGCGAAACAAACTGAAGCCTAAATCACGATATCAACATTTCCAAAGTACCCTGGTATATATAGAATAGCTCTGTACCTTGCCCGGCGAGAGATCTGACCTCTTCTATCCTACTTTGGCCACGGGGCATAAACACGCTTGGGAGGGACTGTATTTTACCACTTTTTATAAAGTTACTTTCTTGTTTGTCTGTCCGGAATTCAGTAATTGATTTTAAACTTATTTTCCAATAAGCTGAAAACTTGAAATGTTGAAAATAGCTCAAATTCGGATGACAATCCAAGATTATGGTAAAAAACGTGGTATATTTCAAAAATACAATTTTTTAATACACTTGTTAATGTCTAAAAGTATATCAAGCGAGCGAGAGATTTGACGACTCCGTGGCGTAGTGGCTT
Source organism: Parnassius apollo (assembly GCA_907164705.1). Classification (NCBI taxonomy): domain Eukaryota; kingdom Metazoa; phylum Arthropoda; class Insecta; order Lepidoptera; family Papilionidae; genus Parnassius; species Parnassius apollo. The sequence goes on along the minus strand of CAJQZP010001064.1, from coordinate 1,404,804 downwards.
AACAATTGAGTGGCTGCGCTGGGGGTCGCGGGTTCGAATCCCGCACGGAACAAGTATTTGTATGGCCTACAAATAATTGTTCCGGGTCTGGATGTTTGTCCTTGTGCAATTTATGTTCGTAAACTCATACAGGAGATACAGGAGAAAATCCTAGTGTAGAGGGGTAACGTTTTTAAAAAAGAAATAAAAAATAAAGAGTAGACCATATTGACCCTATCCTTATTGATGGAGGTGTTCAGGTCATCTCATAAAATCGAGATAAATTATTGTTTCATGGCCAATGACTAGGCCGTCGGCATTGAATACTAAAATTTTGTAATAATTTTTATAATAAACGTCTTTATCAATTTCACTCATTATTAATTATTAGAAAGTTACGTAACCTTTTTCTTGGTCTTCGTGAGGAACGTCGTAACCGTGACATCACCTTCGATTTTTTGTAGCTCAATACGGACGTAGGGATCACTGCAAAAAAAATAATCTTTCATCAATATGCAACGTTATTAAAGGTATGCTATCAAGGGAAGTGTTACATGAGCTCTTATGCGAGCATATTGCTGTCAGTCTTGCATTAATCTACAAAAGTTTACACGCGGTAGAGCCACGCTGCAGCTGTATTATGGTGGCACCACGAATGGCTTGGCTCGACCGAGGATGGGCGACGCTTTCACAGAATACCAGCATAATACAACAGCTTAATGCTTTTGTTCTTTATTCATACCACTGCAATTTCTTGAAAGTTCTATACCTAACAAGAGAAAAGGTATACGTAGTCCTGTATATAGAAATGAAGAGTACATTAAGACGTCAAGGTTTTTTTTAGAACGAGTGACAAATGGGCACACAGCCTCCTGATGGTAAATGGATGCTGTGTCTTATAGACATCCATAAGACAGTAGAAGATGACGATGTACATCTAACATCGATGAACTAAAATGCAGATGCGTTGTCACCCCTGAGGACCAAGAAGGAATGCCCCGTATCCAGTATTAAAAGGGGTCTCCGGTTCTCTACACTCAGCGTACGAAGCACAACACAGCAGCGTTCAGCTGCTATTTTACGCTATGAATGTATTTTTTCCAAAGTAAGTAAAACATTTTAATGCAGTTTAAGGATAATAGTATATATATATATATATATATATATATATATATATATATAATACATATTATATATATATATTTACTATCGGTTAAGTAGGAATTATCAGTCATTACCTCTTAATTTTAATATTTTATACGAAAAACGCATCATTTAAGATAAATTCATATCGAAGTTTTTTCCATGTGATAAAAATCACAAACATTTAAACAAAGGTATAGCAACAACAAAGCCGTAGGGACACGCCGAGCATCTGGTATATGTTGGAAAGGAAAGAATTAAGTTCATAATACGATCCATATTTGTTTTACATTAGAGTGGTAAATGAGCCAACAGTCCAATTGATGGTGGGTGGCCACTGAAGCCTATGGACACCTACAACCAACATTTAACAACACTGGCTACGAATGTAATGTTGCACCTGAGGACTAAGAATGCCAAACTCTGCAATTATATATGCAACGCCCTATAAATCGAAACACAGAAATAGGTGTACTAATACTAGTTACCGTTGCAACAGTTAAGTTCTCCCCCGTAGATTGTTACCGCGCTTGGCAACCTATTATAATTATAGTTATAAGGAAGACGCTGGTGCCCATGTCCAGACTTGTTTCCCTCTGTCACTTCTTACGACACCAACCACGGGGTAGTGGAAATTTTTACACCGCCACTACACGGTAAATACTAGTTTTTAATGAATAGTATAGACAAGACTAATAAAGGCAATTCGAGCGGCCTTTCAGCCTCAAACGGAGATCAGAGTCGAAAATATCCCTGAGTTAGTTTCGTATGGTGAAATCGTAAATACAACTGAAAGATCTTATGGCCTCTCACAGACGGCGGTATAAAAATATTGCATTCCGTGGATGTTGTGATCCATAAACATATACATGTATCCCCAATTAAGAATCAAAATGCAGATGCGTTATCGACCCTGAGGACTAAGATGGATATTCTGGTTTTGGTAGTCATCGATGACCATGTGCCTAAATATATGGATGTGTACGAAGCGAGAAAGGTGTGCCAGAATCGTGCCAAACTTAAGTCCGTAGTCTCTACCCCCCCTCTGGGAAACCATATAGCGCCTGAAGCGTGAGAGTTTATGTATGCATTTATTCTGGTAACCACATTTCATGATGAGATTTGACAGGGAGGGAATGCCACGATGCATTAATTCCGTCCTTTATATCCTTCTTACCCAACTGCCTCGGAAGGAGTGTAATGTTTTTCAAGTGAACTAGTCCGCCGCGCTGCCCCAATGCGTTTTGGCGAACTTCACATGTCTTCGAAATACTTTTTTCTCTTATTCCTCAGACAGGCAAGTTTCCTCACGATGTTTTCCTTCACCGCTGAGCACGTGGTAAACCAATAATTTCATTGGTGTCGGCAGGGATCGAACCCGGGTTACTCGCGTACTGTGAAATTTGCAGCGAGAGCTTAGGTCCTAAGTTACCACGGCTCTTAATGTTTATTGTTTATATGTATGTCTATTTTTTGATACGCTCTGTATGAAATGAAGAATTTTAACATATGGAGCGTCGTTCGATTAGTCTTCAAAATGACATACGATATAAAAAAATCTCTTCTCAATAAACTTTTTTACTCAGTCAGGTTTTCTTTAAATTACGTTTAATAACCGATATCTTTTAAAGTTTGTTGTACACAATAAAGTGTAAATAAATATACAAATAAATACACACCTATGTCCGACGATAGCTTAAGTCAAATAAAGTATGTGAACGGATATAAATATATGTTCAAGGTTAAACGACTGATAAACGTTCAAGTTCTCTAGTGAATAAGAATTGTTTTGTATGATAAGTGGACATTCCCGGTTATAAGAGTATTTACTTACTCTTGTAACGATTAAAATACATAAACATATTGTAATGAATCATTTTCTTCAGACCGAATTTCGGTCTCAACGGAGATTAGCAATCTGAGCAGGAATAGATTATTGTGCACTCTCTATTCACTCACTCTCAAAGTCCAATGGGACCATAGAATACCATAGAATATAATACATACATAATAGAACGGGGGAGTGGGTGGAGCCCGTGTAGCCACTAAAATGTCACTAACATGTCAATTCACACGTATAACTGTCAACACGAGATGTGTTTTGACGTTACAATCGTTTCTAAATTTCACATGCAATTTATTTAGAAAACGCCAAATTGCGCACTATTTACAAATAAATATGGATTAAAATTTAAACGATTTTTTTTAATGATCTTGACCATTAATCAAAAGTCTAAAATGTTTAAATTTACTAAGTCTGCCAACATAGCGATTCGGGTGTGTAGTAGTGATAATAAGACGTAATTGCTTGTATGTGTGCTCCCGACGACGCCGAACCTCGTATAAAATAAGGTTGACAGCCATTCTATTGTGTATTATAGTATTCTATGGATGGGACGGTAAGCTTACACGACCGGAGAAAAGTCAGACAGAAAAACAACGGCTTTAGGTACTTTCCGAGGCACGGTGATAAAACACTGCCAACTTCCTAACTCCATGTTGCTACTGAGAATTTCTTGACAGAAGAACCCGATAACTGATTTTTGGCCCGCCTGGGAATCGAACCCGGGACCTCATGATCAGCAGTCGCGCTTACGACCACTAGACCAATAAGGCAGTCACTGAATATCTCTGAATGGACAATAACTTTTTCATTATTTTATATGTTACAGATAATGTGAATAATAAACTTAACATTATTCGGCTAAACTTAGGTTTAGTTTTGAGCGTAAGCTAATTAACTTTTGTCCTGCTAATGGCCAAATATTCGAAAACTAGTTAATTTTAAGATGTCATTAATTCTTATGGTGTCACAGTCACTTTGACTTAAAAGTGACAGATAAGATCATCTGTCACTTTAATGATTTCTTATATTTACGCGAACATTGCACATGATTAAAACTACTTTTACGGATTTTATCGCGTTTATTTTTTCTTACTTTTTATTTTATTTTTTTTTTTTAATTCCCGACGTTTCGGGCGCTTTCCAGCACCCATGGTCACGGGTGGATTGAAAAGTACTCGGCCTAACACAGATCCATTCAATTCTAAAAATCAAATCTACCCACATTATTTAGTTCAGTCCAGACTAGTTCATTGTGTGAAGTTCGAAACGTGTGCGATAATTAGTTGTGATTTTATAAATTTATTAACAAAGTAATCAGACATAATTTCCGCGAATGGAGCAAATCGAGCAGCGTGCCGTCATTAAGTACCTCCATAAGAAGGGGCTATCATCAAAAGCCATCCATGATGACATGGTCAGTACATTAGGAGATTGTGCTCTGTCATATTCATCCGTCAAAAAATGGATAGCAGAATTTAAGCGTGGTAGAGAGAGTGTGAAAGATGAACCCCGCTCTGGAAGGCCTTCGACGTCAACTACTGACGAAAATATTAAAAAAGTACTTGATTTAATAATGGGAGACCGCAGATTAAAAATTAGAGAGATAGCCGAGATTATAGGCATCTCTTATAAACGAACTCAAAACATCATTGTCAACGAGTTGGGTTTCCACAAGGTGTCTGCGAGGTGGGTTCCGCGACTGCTTTCAGTTGAACAAAAAAGGACGCGATTGACTATTTCACGCGACTGTTTGGAGTTATTTGAAGGCGATGCAGATGATTTTTTTGAATCGTTTTGTTACTGTGGACGAAACATGGGTTCATTACTGTACACCGGAAACAAAACAACAATCAAAACAGTGGAGAAGACCTGGTTCACCACCCCCTAAAAAGGCTAAGTCGATTTTGTCGCAAATAAGGTGATGGCTTCAGTATTTTGGGACTCGAAAGGTGTGATTATGATTGATTATCTTGAAAGGGGTCAGACTATAAACTCCGATTTCTACTGCACCTTACTACGTCGTTTACGAGAGGAAATAAAAGAAAAACATCGAGGAATACTCAGAAGAAAAGTCCTGTTTCATCAAGATAACGCCCGTGTTCACACGTCAGTACAGTCAATGGCTGAAATTCACAACTGTGGCTTTGAAATGTTACCGCATCCGCTGTATTCACCTGATCTGGGAGGTCAAAGATTTTCGACAAACGACGAGGTCAAAGCAGCTGTAGACGCATATTTTGACTCTAAGGAAGAATCATTTTTTTTTCAACGGTCTAAATGCTTGGGAGGTGGCAAAAGTGTATTGAACTTGATGGTGATTATGTAGAAAAATAAAAATATAACTGATTTAGTGTGTGTATGTGTTTATTTTCTTGGTTAGGCCGAGTACTTTTCAATCCACCCTCGTACCAGTACTTTATTTTTACAGCAAAATGTTAAAAAGTACCAAGGTACTGGACAGGCAGCTTTTTGGACAACATTAAGTGATTAAGTGATATATCCAATGAAGAACGACCACAAACATCCCAAAACATATCAGATAATGTTGAGCCTGAAAAGGAAAGATGTCTTTATGAAAAATGTAAAAAAAAAATTTTATAGGATAGGATGACAAACGAGCACACAGTCCACCTGATGGTAAGTGGTTGCTGTGGCCCATAGACATCTACATCTATCATCGGTTAAGAATCAAAATGCAGATGCGTTGTGAGCCGTGAGGACTAAGATGGAATGCCTCGTTCCCAGTAAAAAGGGTCTCCGGTTCTCTACACTCACCATACGAAACACATCAGAATTAAGCTACTATTTCACGTTGGTATTCTGTGAGAGCGTGGTCCTTCCCCGGTCGAGCCGACCCATTCGTACTACAACTATACTTCTAATATAACTGCAGCATGGTTCTACCACGTATAAAATTATATATTTTGTCAGATGGTTAGCGCTCGCTGTAAATTTCACAGTACGCGAGCCACCCGGGCTAGATCCCCGCCGACACCAATGAAATTATTAATTGCAATTTGTATGATGATTTACCACGTGCTCGTCGATGAAGGAAAACTTCGTGAGAAAACCTGCATGTCGGAGAAATAAGAGAAAAAACATTTTGAAGACATGTAAGTTCGCCAACACCCATTGTAGCAGCACGGCGGACACTAACTTGCTGTAAAACCCTCTCAGAAATGAGAGTTGATGAGGAGACCTGTACCCAGCAGTGGTTCGTATATGGGCTGTAACTTTAACTTTAAATTTTTAAATTAGTACTAGGTGCTTGTTGCGTCCAAGCTTAGATATAGTATTAAATTCTGGGACTTTGGTCTATTTATATGTAGTTATTGCTACATATAAATATAATATGAACAAAGCATTAATCGCCCAGAAAAGCGATATCAGAACAAATAAACAAAAATTGTGTAAAGAATATTTTAAAAAGCTAAATGTTTTATAGCACCCAGCTTTTTTATAGGATAGGGTGACAAACGAGCACACAGTCCACCTGATGGTAAGTGGTTGCTGTGGCCCATAGACATCTACATCCATCCTCGACTACGAATCAAAATGCAGATGCGTTGTCACCCGTGAGGACTAACATGAAATGCCTCGTTCCCAGTAAAAAGGGTCTCCGGTTCTCTACACTCACCATACGAAACAGCATTAAGCTATTATTTTACGCTGGTATTCTGTGTGTGTATATATGACAATTCTGTCAATTTCATTATCACAATCAAAACCTTAAAAGCCAAAATTAAAATAAATGTTTTAACAGTAGCAGTACGGAAATTGTGTTGTTCAAGAAAACAACACCAACATTTGCGCTGTTATTACAAGCTCAAATAAACAATTTAAAAAAAATCTACAGGACAGATGGACAAAAGAGGAAAAAACCATCAGACAAACAATATATCGAAATTTTTGAAATGTCTTTAAAAAAAAACATGTCATTAACCCAAAATAAGATTTGATTGAAGGGTATCAGGATCATGGTACACAAAGAAAATCTCCAGTTATTGCATCATACACATTAGTATTTATGATTGTTAGTATTAGAAAGACGGTGAAACAAACAGCCCGTGTCCCACTATTTCTCCGATGCATTTTTAACGGCAGATACACTTGCTGTGTTATTAAAGGGGGAATTATTAGTACTGTATGTATGAAATGTTTCATTTTATTAAAATAGTTGAAATTAAAGTTGACTAAAAAAGCTCAACAGCAGTATAACATATTTCACATTTTAATTTCAGGTCTTGAATCAGTGCTCTCGCGCTGTTGAAAAATCGGCGAGCTCTCTCTATCTAGGGTGCAAATGTCCAGAAATCCTATTTTGCATTCCACAACAAAGAGATAGTGAAACTTTTTGATACATCTCATTTTTATAATATAAGGGATCTTGCACTAGGGTAATGCGTTTCACATTGAATTTATCTTTGTTTTGCGGAAGAGAGCCATAAGAGAAATTTACAAGTCGGAAAATATACAGCCTGTCATAAAGTGAAAAATTTTATGAAGCAATATTGTTTAAAAAGGGTTATTAATTATTACACTAAAATACATGGTTGATAAACCTCTTGGGGTGGTTACTATAATTTTGTTTCTAAATGTTTTCATATTTAATTGTGAATAATATAATTTTTTATAAATAATTTGTTTGGACTTCTTGTTTGTATTCTTCCCAGGACAGATTTTTTCAAAGCAATGATGAGAGCATTAAGAGGCATGACCCTAAACGCAAGTTTTATAATGCCTCAAAGTATATGATCTACTGCAGTAAACAAACCCAGAAAAATATATGATATTGTCCAGGATATATGCTAGTTAGATAGTGTGTTGAAAACATGATAGGTACCAATAATTTAATACGATAGAAAAAAAATCACAAACATACCTCTAAAAATTTCTTTTAACAAGTAAAAACCATACTAGTATACATGCAATCATTCTGATTTTTTGTCAGATTTTTATACATTCAACATATTAACGTTATAGTGTTTTAATTTTTTAGTCCAACTAATAGTTTTATTTTTTAAATCGCATATTCTTATTTCTGAAATAATACGTACGGATGTTTGCGTAAACGCCTGTGCAGTCACTGCCGGGTGCCGGCCGAGGCCTGGTGCTGTAGAGACGTGTCGCTCTTTTTGCCGCAGTATTTACGTTAAGATTTTTTAAGGACGCGTTTACAAAATTGATATAGGTATAGAATCGAATTATTCCATTGACACCGGTTACGCACACAAGTGTACGTAGGCACGGTTCGCTGCGGGAATCGTAGTCAAATAAAATTATTTCGATAATTTGAAAGATCGAATTTGTTTTTGATTTCTAATACGTCAAAAATATACTTATATAGATACATAAAGTAATTAGACTTAGATACGAAATACGAATACCTTACTCTAGAGACTGCTTGGCACTGGGAGCCCTCTACTGGCAGTGCGATGTTAGCTGTGGACTTTGGGCTGATTTTGTCAGTTATGATAAGACCCCACCTCTGGACTTGATGGAGTGACCTGAAGGTGAACATCAGTAACTAATACTGGAACATCTGCAGGTCATTCCGTCAAGTCCGGAGGTAAGAACTCATCATACCTAACAAAACGAGCCCAAACTCGGCACACCTAGTAGTACTCGGCGACCAGTTCCAATAGTGATTACCAAAGTACACCTTCAGATCACTCCGTCAAGTCCGGAGGTAAGAACTCATCATCCCTAACAAAACGAGCCCAAACTCGGCACACCTAGTAGTACTCGGCGACCAGTTCCAATAGCGACTACCAAAGTACTCCTTCAGGTCACTCCGTCAAGTCCGGAGGTAAGGACTCATCATACCTAACAGAACGAGCCCAAACTCGGCACACCTAGTAGTACTCGGCGACCAGTTCCAATAGCGACTACCAAAGTACTCCTTCAGGTCACTCCGTCAAGTCCGGAGGTAAGGACTCATCATACCTAACAGAACGAGCCCAAACTCGGCACACCTAGCAGTACTCGGCGACCAGTTCCAATAGCGACTACCAAAGTACACCTTCAGGTGACACTGTCAAGTCTGGAGGTAAGGTAATACAAAACAGTAAAATAAATTTGAATTTTCAAATGGTTTTATTTGAAACTATTCTTTTTCTGTTATTTTAGCTATTTTGCCAACGAAACTTAGGTTTTTTTAGAATTTGTGAGTTGGCGTTTTAAATGTATATGTATGTATATAAATATTTGACGTACCTGCTCATATCATAAAACTGACTTTAAAAAAATATTGATAATTAAAATATAGTATGATGTCCAGACTCCAGACCTCGTAAACAGTTTTGATATTAGTGAGTAGGTACTCAAAATATTCTTACTATAATATCTAGTAGTGTTGCGAACAGGAGACCTCTCGGGAAAGTGTTTGTTTGGAGGTGAATGTCTGCTTGCTTTGCGCATACTGTGTTCACGGTACGCTCTCCGACTGCCGGTTTCGCTCTGCCCACTGCAGGACGCGCGGGTGAAAAACGAATTTGAAATCGTGCTAAGACCTCGTCTTAATGATTATCAACGAGTTTTGTAATCAAGTATCCGTTAATAAGTTTTGTATTTTTGAATAAAATTATTCTATTTTACGCCGCCACTGCTAGAGCATACAATATAAAAGAAAAAATAGTGTTACATCAGGGAAATGAATAGACAACCAATTATTATCAAAATGGAATTATTATTTGCAGTTTTGTGTACAAGAGGCTATTTATTACTTAACTTGTTTTTGATTAAAATATAGATATTTTCGTTATTGTAGACATGCTGTGATTTGTAATTGTGCATGTTATTATCAATAAATTCATAATTGTAAATTATCTATATTATTTTATCCCTATGTTACATAGGTAATTGAAATATTGTAATCAGTATTGATTTTTATTATCTTGTTTAAACTCATCTAATGACTTTATAGACAGACTGAGTTGCTAGAGAACTTTTGTCTCTCGTCAGTAGTGTTCTAGTATTATGCACGTTCGAGGAATGTATTTCTGTACCTTAGAACCACCTGCTATTAGGCGGCCAGTACACAAATAATAATCACGGTTGATATCGGTCACATTGTTAGGATTATAACGCCAAGCCTTCAAGACAGACATTGTAGCCTTAGTATTACGGTCCTGTTAACACCCTTTGGGTCCGGACTGAGAAAATTATGATAAATATTGTTTCCATTATATATAGCTTTCCAAGGAAACTCAGATTATGGGAATAAGCTTAAACTTTGTCAAGCTTTCTAAAATAATAAGAAAAAGGTGGTACACGCTTTGATATGACTTTCTCACATATGTAATTAGTTAGTAGAACATGTTGTGGAACGAAAATTTCTTTTCAGTTATAACCATGGACTTATTATACTACTGCGTATGGATCAAGTCATTGAACAAACAAAATGGCACCGACTCATTGGTGCTTATGAAGCACCAACGCGACCAATAATACGTGCCGTGCGTCCGGGCAGTGTTTCCACTTTTAGATATTTTGCACTACTTTAGGGTAAATCTACTAATATATAGGTAGGGCTTTAGGCGTTTCTTCAAGTTGACAGGGTTTTGGATAATTTGTGGTGAAACCGAGCTTCATGTAACCTTAATTTTTATTCCCACCCAAAGTATTTTTAGGGTCAAAAGAGCTAGAAAAGTGTAGAATGAAAATGTTTTTCTTTAATAAATATTATATAGAATTGAATAATGGTATATTTTTACTTAGTTACATATTCGTTATTCATATGAGACTAAGTGCTGTTATAATTTGAAAATGAGAACGTCTTCTTCATCACAAAACTCGATATTTTTAATCGTGAAATGATATTTAAATCTTGCAATGATGCTGTTCCTTAAAATAATGAAAATTAGGTGCAATAAATAAGGCTGTTTTGATTTTTTTACGATAATTTAGGGAGTACTTCTACAGGTTCTAGAGCAAAGCCAAAATCATAAGTGAAAACATTGGTTACGTGGTAGTTCATGAGTATTTAAGAGATTGCGCTAATTTATTCTATGCTTAAACCGTGAACAACTTTTGTTCGCACGGCCATATCTTGTCATTTATATAATTATGATGATGACAGTGACTAACTACATTATTGGAAAACAGTTTTGTAAAGTTCTTTTTTTTAAGTTATGTTTTTTTTATTATAATTAAATAAATAAATAGAAATTTTTATTTTATTCCGAGTTCTGGGACAGGCGACAAAAATATACCCCAAATAAAACCCCTCTAAAAAAAAGACTAAATTTTCCCGCCATATTAGAGACCAACATAACCAGTAACAGATATTAAATCTGTTACTGGTTATGTTGGTCTCTAATATGCCGGCCATATAGCTCGAAGAACCGACAACCGATGGAGAAAAAAGGTTCCCGAGTGGTAGCCTCGTACCGGTAGGCGTAGTGTAGGGCGACCCCCCACTAGATGGAGTGACGACCTGGTAAGACATGCAGGAAGTCGATGGATGAAGGTGGCTCAGGACCGTGCTTTGTGGCATTGCTTGGAGGAGGCTTATGTTCAGTAGTGGACTTTGTGAAGGGCTGGAATGATGATGATGACAGAGAATTGCAGGTAGTCTGACTATAGATGGAGTTAATGCGTATATACCACATTTATTTTATTTTATATGAAGTTATCGTTTTTCTCCGCTAGGGGTAATAGTGTTTTGTGATGTTTAGCAATTAAATTCGATAACAAAAAAACACGATTTAAAACAAATCTCTAAATATTAAAAACAACATTGCGAACGCTAACGTTGACAGATCTATAGATAAACAAATAGAATGTCTATGTTGTACTTAATGCGAACACAGATAACAACAAATCTTAATATCTGTTGAGAATTTTACACAGTTCTTGTGAGTACCGACATCGATCACTAATAAAAAAAAATTATTAGTGATCGATGGAGGCGAACGCGACCATCACTAAAACATGTTGTGTGACTTATTTTAAGCGATTTGTTTCAAAACATTACGTGTTGGATGTTTTTCGGTGCAAACAACGTACATTAACAAAATCAAATATTATAGCGTTGCGTACAAATGTTCTATCGCATTACAAACGGGGTATAGTTTTTAATCCGGCAACAGTTACATGCTCGATCTATTTCCATACTGCAGCCATTTTATAGCGTTACGTGTCATGCATTAACACCAAAAACCTGCTTGTATTTATAGAGTAACGCCTGATAAAAAGTCCCGCTGAGTTTCTATTTGGTTCTTTTCAGGACAGAGGTTTTTTTTCGAACCAGTGGTATAAGGAAAATTACTTTTAAGAAATATTTATAATCTACTAGGGTTGTTTTTTTTAGTACTTGGGTAAAAATTGAGTGTGCAAACTTTATTAAAATCGGTTAGGAGTCCATCGCGGACAAACAACGTGACACGTAATTTATACAATATGTAACGTAAGTAACGCACACCCTCAGACACCCCAATTAGTATATTATGTTATAATCATAATACATACACTGAATTTTTAGTTAAACGTTTTTATGCACTGATTATTTATCAAATTAGTTATACTAATTCCGGAAGAATGTTATGGTCACAGTACAAATCCACGAACGCAAAGACTTTAATGTGCTTGAAATAAAGTTAATTTTTATTGAATGACAGAATGAGTAATGATACAAATAAAACTGCACTCTTAAAAGTCTTATTGCCTTAAGTTTCGGTCCATTTCAGTTTGTTTTGACTGTACAGATTTAGTGTGACTGTAATTTACGTAATTTTAATTATTTTTGGGATAAAAAATTACCTATATTAAAAATGATAGGAATCGATTCAGTAAACGATTCTGAACAAACCACTTTCTCAAAGTGCGTTAATTATGTTAGGTACGTGTTGTATATATTAAGATTTTGATCATTATATTCTATTCTACGCTGTTCGTAGGTCTTGTCTTGTGGGGACGTCAGAAAAACAGCGCTACAGGCTGTAGTATACAGCACTACTGTTGCAGGATAATGATGAGTCGGGAGATTTTTGTTTTCTCTGATAGAAGAGGAGGCAAACGAGCATGCAGATCACCTCACCGACCGCCACCCGTGAACAACTATAAGACCAGGGAATGACAGGTGCGTTACGGGCCTTTTAAACAGAGATTCGATTGCTGTCCTCGATCCATATAATAAAGGTTCCGCAAATTTTGTTATGATTTAATAAACGCAGAGAATGTTTAGAATTTTTTTATCTCACTGGCTTTAAAAAAAATTTATAAAATATTATTTTTATTTTTTATTTTTTTTTTTTTATTTAATTTTAAAAAATAATATATATATTATAAAAAAATTATTTAAAAAAAAAAAAAAATAAATAATAAATAAATATAAAAAAAAAAAAATAAAAAAAAAAAATTTAATAAATAAAGGTTATTTATTTTTTTTTTTTTTTTTTTTTTTTAAAGGAGAAATTTTTAGTTTTTTGTTGTTGGCGGTTTCCGGAATGGAGCTTTGATGGGTGATCGTAACACCGCATAATAAATAATAGCACTGTATTAATAATAGGTAATACGTATTTCTTCTCTCTTTCTTTTTACGCATGTTATGTAACTTCAATGCCCATTAAGCACTGTGAGCCTGCGAGGCATTTCATCTAAGCCCTTAGGGGTGGACGTACCTGTGGTCTATGTTTAATATTACTTAATACTTGATTGATCTAGGCCACTAATGACACTAATCAATGCCTAATTGGTCTAACTCTAGTGGTTGTAAACGCAACTGCTGATCATGAGATCCCGGGTTCGATTCCCAGGTCGGGCCTAAAATGTTCTTCCGTTAAGATATTTTCAGTAGCTGCCAGGAGTCAGGAAGTTGGCAGTGCCTCGTGGAACTGCGCCTTATCTCTCTCCGGTCGTGTTAATTTACCGCTCCATCAGACTATGAGAGTGAGATAATAGAGAATAGGCACCTGTGTTTACGCATACACTTGTACACTATAATCCTGTAATGCGCCGATGGCTAGTCTCTTCTACTGAGGTTGGCCGCCGTGATTAAAATTTGGCCTGGAGGACATTAATTAAATGTCACTAATAGTATCATACATAATCCTCCTACTCGCTGCTTTAGGTTATGGCTTATGGCAACTCTTTTGAACGCTGGACATGTTTCAGGTCGTGGTAGGCTGGACATGTTCAAGTATGACTAGCGATACCAGAAGCGTATGAGTCGAGTTCCCCAAGGATGGCGCTTAGCATAAAGATCTCATCGCGATATTTCGAAGGTGTTCATGCCCTTGTGAACTCTCATTCGCTATTCGTTAATCTAAGCCTCTGCAGTACAAACTCCTCCCATATATTACTTGATATGCTGCAGTCAATGAGGTGACGTGCGAGCACGTCCATGTACCGTAGGTACTGTCTACTTGGTTACGTTTGTCGCATATTTATATAGTAGTTTTTTTTTTTGGAAATTATATTTAGATATAAATTACATACTGATGAAACATGAATAATATTTTTGATCTTATTGACATAATAGAAAAAACTGAACTGGTTATTTGAATAAAAATCGTGAGTGCAATTAGTTTAATTTAAATTTTCGTATTTTAAAAAAATACTAAAAAAGGGCTCGAAATAATAGATTTTCTCACAAAAGAAGGGAACTTGAAAAAAAAAAGGAAAAAAAGTCGGACTGAAGACAGGACGCGAACCAGGGCATTATGATGTCGCGACGGCCCGATATCCACTTGAGCTATTACGATCATTAATATAATGTCAAAATTTACCTTCTTATATTGTATCAGTTTTTCATTGCCTGAAAACACGCACAAAACGACATTTTCTAAAAATGAATCCCAGCTAGATCGATTTATTGCCCCCAAAACCCCTTGGACACTAAATTTTATGAAAATCGTTGGAGACGTTTCCAAGATTCCGATTATATATATAATCTATAGTTGTGGTCATATAATTAAGAACGCTGATATAAGGGGAAGATTTTTTTCAAACTAAAACACAAAACTAATTGCATGCAATTTTTTTTTATTTCTCTCGGTATCGTAAAACTTTTCCTTAATACCACTGTATTTATTGATACACATGATTAGCTAAAAATAAATAGACAAACTTTTTACACCACTTCTAAACATAGTGTTTCTATTTACTGGCTGTTCACGTAATTAAGAACGTTAAATAATTTATACCTTTATTAAATTAAATAGAGAAATGTTAATTTTTTTTTTTTTGCCATTTAGTGCTGTAAAAGCTTGAAAGTGATTGCTTCTTAGGAAATAATAATGGGAAAAATAAAAGTTGTTATAAATCTACAAGGGAAGGAATAATAAAACTTCGCCGGAAGAATTGGTCTTATAAAAAGGTAACCGACCACCTGCAATGTTCAAAAACGATGGTTTTCCACGCTGTAAAGCATTTTGCTACGTATCAAATTACTTCGAATGTTCCACGTGTACCTAAACAGAGAAAAACAACTCCTCGAGATAATCGAAACATCGTTCGTATTGCAAAACCAAAAAAACAAAATCCTTTCAAAGGGTCCAATGAGCTGAGAAAAGAATATTTTGGTGAAAACAACCCTTCAGCAATCTCAGCACGCACTATTCGAAGACGTTTGGTAGAAGAAAAATTGCACGGTAGGGTAGCAAGAAAGGTACCCATGTTGAAACTTTGCCACAGGCAAGCCCGGTTTGCATTTGCGAGAAAGTATGGAAACTGGACTGTGCGACAGTGGGAAAATGTACTTTTTTCTGAAGAGACGAAATTAAACAGAGTATATTCTGATGGAAAACGATACGAACGACGTCCCCCGAACACAGCATTCAACCCTAAGTTCACGACAGTTACATTAAAGCACGGTATTGGAAATGTGAAAATCTGGGGTTGCTTTTCTGGACATAGTGTTGGACCTGTAAAGTTGATAGAAGGTAACATGGATCAGTTCCAATACAAAAATATACTGTAAGAAACAGTGTTACCTTACACTGAAGACGTTCTACCGGTTATTTGGGCGTTTCAGCATGACAATGATCTAATGCACACTGCACGCACCGTAAAGGAATTTCTTACAGTGCAATCAGTTTCTGTCTTAGACTGGCCAGATCAAAGCCCAATAGATAATCTGTGGTTTCTATGTAAAGAAAAAAGTTTCAAATACACAGTATCGGAATTTAAGAGAGCTGTATGAGGTTTTTTTAGAAGAATGGAATTCTATTTCTCTTGCGAAATGTCAAAAATTAATAGAGTCAATGCCTCGCCGGTGTAAAGCTGTAATTAAAAGCCGTGGATATGCTATTGACTATTAATTTTAGTTAAAAATGTATTAAATTGGTTTTTAAATTTGCCGCGCTACATATTATTGTGATTTTTTAAATGTGTCATACAAAAAAATTTCCGAGCAGTTTAATAAATCGTTCTTAATTATTTGTCCAGTTTCAGTATTATTTGAACGAGTTACTTTGGTAAAATAAATAAAATGTAAAAAAATGTCAGCGATTTTATTCTTTATTCCTAAGCCATGTTGCTCTATTAATGTGGCTATTTTATAACATAACTAGTTGCTTCTCAGAAGGTGCACATCTCTATGTACGACATGATTTAAATAAAAAAACTTCTAGAAGTTCAAATCGTTATTAATTATGTGACCACAACTATATATACAAGAATTGCTCGTTTAAAGGTATAGGATTATTAAAAGGAATAGTAAGATGGCTTATAATACTTAAATAAGAATAGACACATAAGCGCCATGTATTCCAACACCGCTGCACAATCCATATACTAAGGCCTACGCCACACTGAACGAAAATTCTGTCGCTGATCCCTTCGCGGCGGAACTCTAATACATTTTTTGCATATAAATGACTAATAACGGGTCCGCCGACGTACCGACCGATCTTTCGCGTAGTATGATTTTTATTAGTAACTTATATGCAATAAAATGTATTGGGACACCTGAGATTTTGAATGAAATCGAGAGGTTCTATGGGCAGCTGTACACATCATCGTTGGAGCCACACGCAAGTGTGAGTAACGATTCGAGAGAAAGTCTTATGCAACACTATTAATTAGGATGATATTCCAGACGTCAGTCTGGGCGAGATTAAAATGGGTCTCCATCACCTTTAAAACGGCAAGACCCCGTTCGAGGATAGAATTACAGCTGAGCATCTGGAAGCTGGTGGAAAATCCTTTCGAAGCCCTTTAATTCCGAGGCATTCGGCGGCATTACTCCGGAGGCGTGAAGCAGAAGTGTGGTGGTCTTGTTCTTCAAGAAAGGCAACACTCAATTGAAGAACTACAAACCGATTTTTCGACGTTTTTGAGTCATTACGAATCGTCTCGCACGCATACTCGGCGAGTTTCAGCCACTCGAACAAGCCGGCTTCCGAAAAGGCTTTAGTACCATAGACCACATACAAGTTCTTTGGCAAATTGTACAGAAGACCGATGCCACAATGTTTTGCGTATGTGGACTATGAGAAAGCCATTGATTTCGTCGAAATTTGGGCGGTGCTGCAATCCCTTCAGTGGTGCCACGTTGACTGTCGGTAAATCGGAGGTTCTGAAGTGTTTATACAGTAGGGCTACGATGACTATCCGAGTACAAAACCAATCCAACTCGAAATCGAGGATGTTGATGACAACCAGTGCGTGTTGCCAGTGATGACTTATGGATATGAAACGTGATCCTTCACTGCTGGCCGTATGAGGTAGCTCAAGGTCGCTCAGCGAGCTATGGAAAGGGCTATGCTCCGGGTTTCTCTGCGTGATAAACATAGAGAACGTATAAAAGAGGATATCTGCGGAAGAACTAGAGTGAAAAACATAGCCCAACGGATTAGTAAGTCGATGCGGAAATATGCCGGCCATATATCTCAAAGAACCGTCATCCGATTGGGAGAAAAGGTTTTCGAGTGGCAGCTTCGTACCGGCAGATGAAGTATAAGGCGACCTACCTAGATGGATTCTGAGGACCGTGCTTTGTGGCATTCCTTGACTTGTGAAGGGCGGTAATGATAATGAAAATGTATAAACTTTCTGCCGCTGCCGAGAAACGACTACGGTCAATTTCCTAAAAACGAATTGGGGAATTCGTCTCGCAATGAACAAAATGTGTTTACAGACTGACAGCGGCCATGATGACGATTAACTTTATTGCATTCTTTACAATATGTAAACAATAAAAAAGTTCAATAGTGAAGGCAATAACGTTGATGATCTCACACATCTTTACAAACTAGTTTAATCGGACAATAACATAATTATTCTATTATAAATTTAAAATAAGATTGCTTTGAATTTTATATAAATATTAATGAAGATTCAGACCATACTCGAACAAATGCATGTTCTCTGTCTCCCGTTGCCTCACGGTATCGGCATAATTGTTACTGTTTAATTGTATATGTTTTTTTTGTTTTTATTTTGTTACATCTTGATTTTTTTAGTTTTCGTTTTATATATAGGGTGTCTTGTTAATAGTAGTAACAAATAGGAAACGACACAAGAAATAGAACATTTCAAGGACTGGATTATCTGTCTCTTTTACTCCCTCCTAGCCAAGTTCCGAGCTTACTTGTAATCTCGCTCAGGCGCGGCATTCATTCAAGGATGGGCTCAGGTAGCAATATCAAAGACAACATGAGTACCTCAGTGACATTTATAGATAAAAATATTAGTCGTTCACTGACAAAAATAAAAATTGTTTAACATAGCAGGCGGATAAAATTGATTAACTTGAAAACCTGTTTTGTTGCCCGTTTTGTTACCACCTCTCTAATTTTGGCTACAATCTCTAATTTTTAAAATATTTTGAGCTGTTCTGTAAAATAAAACTAAAAAACTTTTATCGAACAATTAGGCCCTTCAGCAATGAAATAGCAATAACTTTTTTGTTTTATTTAAAAAAAAACTGGTTTTATTGTTTTTTAATCTTTATTCATTGCACTATTTTTCAAACCAAAGGTCATAGTAGTAGGATATAGTAGTTTTTAACACCACCGTATTTTAAACTTGGACGAAAATTTTCGTCTCGTAGAAATTTGCAACTTTAATACCTGTTTTTTCTAAAGAAATTGTTCATGTTATTGGGAAACTGCAATAAACATTCAGTAACATATGTCAGAAATAATATTAAACGTTTTCGCTATTTCAATAGAATGGCATAAATTACACGTATTAAAGTGATAAACATTTTCAATAAAATCATGATAATCAGAAAGTCTTGAAAACTGTAAGTTTTATTTTTAAAAATTTGGCTGTTCTCATAGGGTACGATCTTTGAGTTGGTTGAATACTCAAAGGGCACGATCTAATGTCTCGCCATATTTCACCACAATTAACAGAACAACCTGTATATTGCGTGACACGCACGTAGAACGCGTTCAGGCGTGTGTACGTCAATAAATAAAAAATAACCTGCAATTTACCAAACCTTACCTGGCACCAAATATGTCTTTTTTGGCCAATGAATATGCTCCGATTATCTTCAGGCGAAGCAGAATATGGTTGTTCTCGTCCGCCTGAAAAGATTGATAAAATATTTTTACATCTATTTTAATATAAGTAAACTATTATTACAAACTGCAACATGAATGGTTGAGACCGTCACAGAATACCAATGTAAAATAGCAGTATAATGTTGCTGTGTTTCGTATCGTGCTGAAACAATTACCGGAGATCCTCTATATCTATCTGGTAGCGAGACATTCATCTAAGTCCTCCAGGGTGACACAACACGCCTGTAATTTAATTTTTCAAAGTTAAAGGTAAGTTCTGTGTGCCACAGTATTCACTTACCATCAGGTGGACTGTGTACTCGTTTGCCTTACTTCTATAAATTAGTCGTCTTCTTGAAACTCGCGTGATATAATTTCTTTCTTTCTTTTTGTGCCGTGTGTTGGCGACGTAGGAGATATCATTTCAACGTATAAGAGCCATGCTGCAGCTATATTATGGTTGTGGCATCATAAACTTAACCATCAGATAGATGGACTGTCCACTCGTTTGTCACCCTTATTATATAAAAAAATCACTCTATTTCGTCCCGTGGATGTGTCGGGCAACTAAGGCCAGAAAGAACACTGATCCAAAACCTTGCGGTTTACTTGTACGCCTATACAATTTCAACAAAATTGTTAAAAGTAGTTACTTTTTATAGAATGGCAGAGACAAACGAGCACACAGTCCTTCTGTTGGTAAGTGGATACTGTGGCCCAAAGACATCTACATGTATCTTCGATTAAGAATCAAAATGCGCATTGTGGACCCCGAGGACAACGATGGAATGCCTTGTTTCTAGTAAAAAGAGTATCCGGTTCTATACACTCAACATACGTGTTTCGTAGCAGCATTAAGCTGCTATTTTACGCTGGTACTCTGTGAGAGCGTGGTCCTCTCCGGTCGAGCCGACCCATTCTAGCTAAAACCATATTATAACCCTAGCGTAGATCTACCACGTAGTAAATTAATACGATAAAGTATCCACATACCATCTGGAGGACTATGTTGAAGTTACATTACTAGCCATCCCTGGAACTTTCCACTAATTTCAAATGGCTCCAAATGCCACGTTTTATTTTTTCTTCAATATTGAATATTTCATGAACCAATCAACCTATTTTGACGAACTTGGCGGTATTCGACGCAGTTTTTAAGCACTCATAATTTCTTTCTTTCAAAGTAATTTGAAAAAAAAAAATACTTTTTTCAAAATTTTTCGTTAACGATTTCTCTTCAACGCACGCATCAACCGATTTTGATGCAGTTTGCAGCGATCGACGGCGTTTTTTGAGTTCAAGAGCTGATTTGATTTTAGAATCGATTGTTGCATCTGTCTAAATGTTATTCCAAAATAATTTTTTTTGAGATTTCTTAAAATCTATTGGTTCGAATCGTTTCAAATGCTATAGAAAATCTAAGTTTGGTGAAGCCCTTTCGAACGCCACCGAATTCGTTGAAATCAGTAACGCTATTCAAAAGTTAAGAGTATATTCAAAAGCACTCACGTCCAAACACAATACAGGTAGGTGTGTTAACATTCTTAAGGACTATGACAAAATTCAAAACCAGCTGTAAAAGTTTATCCTCATTAAACATGGGAAACATAGCAGCATAATATTACTATTACAATATGCTGTGATTTAGTAAGAGGATATTCACAGTATAGCCAGAGTAACAGATAAAGCCCAATGGATCAGTACGAGTAGGTTAAAGTACTAACTTTAGGCAAGCGATATAGCTCGAAGAACCATCAACCCACGAGAAAGAAAGGTACTCAAGCGACAGCTGGTACTCGTAAGCGAAGTGTAGGATGACCCCCACTAGATAAAGTGACGACCTGATAAGAGATGCAGGAAGTCGATAGATGCAGGTGGCTCGATGAGTTTAGATGTAAAATTATGAAAGTAGTGATAGGTGGCTAGCTAATCGCCTACACAATCACAAGCCCAATAACCTATTAGTTATTGTGGTGACACCACAAGAATGAAAACTATTAAAAAATAATAGAATTATAGTCGCTTATTGCGACATACAAAACAAGTAACGCAGTTAGCACATTTTTTAGTTGGACATGACTTAGCAACAGCATGGTCGTTGCCCTGCCACGTCGAACCATTTATGTTACAGATATACAGAAACAGGGCGGCTCTACATCGTTACTAGGTACTGTTCACCACATGTATGGTTGTATGTAATAGTAGTATCAGTGTGAAAAAATATTCTCTTATACAGACTTATGCAGAGATATCCAACAAGTGGAAAGCAATTTTAGTTGATCTCTTACTTGGTTAATTTGTTAACTTAGAAATGGATTAAACCGCATAGAGTACAAATTTAGGACCCTTTTTAAGGTGCAAACACAGTGTATAAACATAGTATGTAATTTCACATATCCATCTTCCCACTTCGATTACACCTATGAGAACAAGTTGATTGCGACAAAAGTTTGCTACCCCTGCTCTAATAGATTGCGGAAAAAATATGAGATGGACACAGCAAGTAGCTGAAGTCTTTAAGTTGTATTTCCGGCAGAGGTCAAGGTGTATTTTAATAAGACGTGTGCAGAAAATTTGGCAATGACTAATTCACTCTCACCAATCCACCAATCCTGTGCCTGTCTGCTCAGCACTGTCGACCAAGTTAATTTACTGTTATTAAAGCTAATCAAAAAATGAATGAAATCAATGTTAAATCTGGCTAACTTCAACAATGTGTAACATCATGGCACTATTCGCAAACCTAAACTCAGACTTTTGGGACACACTGTAACTACTGTAATTTTTCCTTGGAATCTTATTCACACTAGGTAATACACAAATAATATGGTTTCTATCTTAGTTAATCATATTTACATTTTTTATGACCTTTGACATTGTATCAAGTCTTTAGAATGTAGTAACTAAGCATTAGGAAAATATAACTTACTCTGTTATTATCTTTAATGCACTATTTATTATTATCTATCTAATATTTATAAATATAATTCATCTTTACATGTATTCATCACTGAAATCCTAAACCACTGAACCGAAACCAAAATTTTATGTGTGTGTTTTTCAGTAGATTCCTGGATGGTTAAGACCCACAATTGGGTTCCGTAGGTGGCGCTGTTGTCGAGATCCAGATATCACCTGTGCGAAGCCGAGACGGATCCCAAGTATGATTATAAACTCTCTTTAATCAATTTGATTGTGAAGAAAAATATGAACACATGAATTTTAATCATTAAAATCCAATAATTATTTTGTGATATCACAGCAATGTGACCTTAATAATATTTAAAGTAGGGTTGTTTAAGTAACAAGAAATGCTAATTGACTTTAATGTATGAAGTACTACTACTACTAAGTAATATGTTACAAAATTATGCTAAATAACATTATAAGGTAAGTTATTATGAGTCCGATGACCAAGTGCCTGTTGTATGAGTAAAGTATTTCATAACAAATTTTATTACTAAATAATTCACTTCTAGTTTTATTTCATGTATGATGTGACAACGTGGTTAAGCCATGCTGCAGCTATATTATGGCTGTGGTATGAATGGGTTTGGCTCGACCGGGGTTGGACTACACTCTCACAGAATACCTGCATAAAATAGCAGCCTAATGCTGCTGTTTCGTATGGTGAGTGTAGAGCACTGGAGGCCTTTTTACTGGATACAAAATATTCCATCTAAGTCCTCAGGGGTGACAAAGAATCTGCATTTTGATTCTTAATCAAGGATAAATGTAGATGTCTATGGGCCACAGCGTCAAAAAAATTTTTGAGAATAGTTTCAATTGGTCACACAAAGATTACGTACATTTTTACTTCTTTGACAAACCATTTCAATTATTGTTTTATTCAACTACTCATTAGTTATTTGGCCGTTGTATTAGTCACCAGCACAACAATGTATTGCACATATAAAAAGATTCATAGATTTCAAAATGTGTAAATAATATTTGCTGAAGTAGAAATGAAAAGTGGCAAAAGATTTTCAGATTTTCAGCAATTATAGTATCAGTAACTGACATAGCCCAAACATTCTAATGCGGTTATCCTCGTTTTTAAGTCTATCACGCAAAGAAACCCTGAGCATAGCCCTCTCCATAGCTCTCTCCATAGCTGGACAGCATTTGGGAGATCCAAACGCTGTCCAGCCGAGTTGAATCCGTCGAATGACCTCTCGGTCGAAGTTGGACTTACCTAGTCGGACTATTTGTCCCAAGTAAACATACTTGTCAACATCATGCTTAGTGCTCCCAACATCTACCGCCATAGGTGTGACATGGACGTTACACATCTATCCGTTGGGAGACACTATTGAGGTCACTGAGCATAGTGCTTAGGTCTTCCAATGATTTTGCCAAAAGGAGTATGTCATTGGCAAATCGGAGGTGAGTGACATACTCGCCATTGATGTTAATACCATATCCTATCAAGAGTGGAAGTGAAGAGTTTCGGGGAAATTGCATCACCCAGTCTTACACCTCTCTGCAGTTTAATGGATTTCGTACTATGGTTCTGTCCTCGGATAGCCATCATAATCCTGTAGCACCATCCAAATTTCGACGGAGTCAAAGGCTTTCTTATAGTCCACTTATGTAATGCAGTGGCAGATTGTACTCTTTGGTCATGTGTACAATTTGACGAGGGGTGTTCGAAAGACATTCGGGTTGTCAAATCTCATAATAATTCGGAATGACTCTCAAAAACAGCACTTGAACACGGCTCAGAAGAGAAATCGGTCTGTAGTTCTTCAAGAGAGTCTTGCTGCCTTTCTTGAAGAACATGACCACTGCACTTCCGCTCCACACCTATGGAGTAATGCCAATGGATGATGGAATAAAAGAGCTTCTGAAGGACTTTAAGGACTGGTTTTCCACCTGCTTTCAAAAGCTGCACTGTAATTCTGGCTTCACCTGGGTTCTTGCCATTTTAAAGGTGATGGTAAGTCATTCTAATTTCGCTCAGGCTAATGTTTAGGATATCATTGGAATAGTATCGGATAAGACTTGCTCTTGGTTAGTTTCTCACACTTATGTGTGGCTCCAACAATGACATGCTCATAGAACCTCTCAATCTCAATCAAAATCTCAGTTGTCTCGGAAAGAATGTGGCCATATTCGGTCTTCAGCTTTTACAATTTCCGGCAGACAGATCTCTGGCAAAGACTTTGGAGCCTTGGTTCTGCTCGATCGCTTTTTTAATACGAGCTGTATTGAACTTACATAAGTCACTTCACATGCATTTGGAGACCTGTCTGTTCAGTTACCTGTATGCTGTCATATCTGCTAAAGACTGCAGCTTCATTTTCCATCTAACAGCCATGATATTAAGACTATGATCTGGAGAACTTAGCTCCAACTACATGAACAGTTTCCGCAAGTCATTCATATTGTCCACTGCATTGCAGTTTTCTAGGCACAAAAAACTCTAGCTAAAGGTTTTCAGGACTTTGAATTAGAGCAAAAGGAAGATGGAGCTTTGACTTCATTAGGCATAAACTCCCCAACTTAACCGTTCACCGTTCAACCACCATTCGGTGACCGCTGCCAATTTTCACCCTAGCAATTACTAAGACATCACTGAAACACAACATATTTTGGTATTTCAACTGAGAACCCCATGACCAAATATCTGGTAATCAGATTATTAACTAGCCTAATATGTTGAGGATAACAAAACAAAATATTAAGTACTAAATATGTTATGATCTCTCCATTGTCTGACATTTCAACCAATCCTTGGTTTTTTCCCATAAAAGGTCATGGGAAAACATAAAGCTGAAGTAAGCACTTTAGTGTTTGAGTCCATATAGTATACACACATAGATATGGAATTGCAAAAGAAAACTCATTGCAAACTAACTTATATAGGAAGTTATATAAAATGCCTAATGTTCTACAAGGAGCTGCAACCATATGGTAATTTCACTTTTCATTACTGTAAACATTTCTTTTAGATAGTTAGATATTTTTGAAGTATATTGTTAGAAGTATACACACACAAAACTATGTGTAGGTCATAAAATAATCTCAACTTATTTCCGGCAATTTAAAAATTGATTTTACCTAAGTTCTTACAAAAGCAAACAAGCATTTAGAACATTTCAGTAGCATAATCATCTACAAAGAAATCACCTATAATACCGTACACCTAGGAAGGAATATCCGTATAAATAATCAATTACAAGGACATATTTACATAGATGAACTATAATAAAAGTTTCGTTTTTCGCTTCCAAATTGAACTATCATTTTGATACTTACACGTGTATCCGATTGCCAAGCCATCACCCATGTGAAAATAAACGAATTTTAAACGCAATTATGAACAATTTGGACACTTTTTCGTATTACATCGGTTGGAATAACTTAAAGCAATGACACGTTAGCTAGAAAAATCGTTTCAGCGACACCTTAAAACTTGTTCTACACGGTGATAACATCAGAAAAGAGCACTGATTGTGTGCTGTTACAAAAAATCTAAACACTAGAAACATACGAATTTTGTTTATCACGGAAACAAATAAAAAAGTAATTCATGAAAACTATCCACTGCGCCTTGAGTGACAAATCAAGTGACAGTTTGACAGTCTTTGTCGTACATTTTTACGCATTGCATTCCGCTTTACGCAAGATTCTAAATAAAGTATTTTTTAATTTATCAACATCATCATTGTATATTTTTATTGAGGCTGTTAAAACAATTACTTATGTGTTTATTTATATAATTTTCGTGAAAGTAATGAAAATTTTGTGCATTAAACAAAATATATTCTGCACTACTTATGTATGTTAGTACAAATATAAAGAATATCGGCCTATCATCCTTTATTATGCGATATCATAATAGTATACCTATTATGTGTTCATCTCATTCCAGTTCCAGTTCTTATTACATTGTTATTCATCGTAAACAACTAAACGACTAAATTTTACTATTATAACAAATACCTAGTCATATACTATTCATAACTGCAGCCTATATGAATATTAAGTAATAAACTTTATATAAAAATACAGACCTAAAAAAAATATTTACAGTTTATTTATTAATTAAATTACCTGATACTGCAAAGAGAATCTGGGTTCCGATCGTTGAGAATTATTCTGCCGTCTCCACGATGACCAAGACGATGACCGACTTCGATGCGGCTCACCTGACCTCGAAATGAACTCCAACGGTCTCATGTTATGCATGACTGATATTGAACGATAGTCTCTCATTTCGAAACAACGACACAACACTTGTATTCACCATCACTTATGTTCTAATTCACATAAAATATCATCAATTAACAACAATCCTGTTCACATGCCACAACAATTAGGTACGATTCGTTTCTAAAGTGGCACTGCAGAACGCCATATGACTGCCGTAATCTTATCGCGACCAGAAATGAGCACGATAAAGAGAGCGAACGGTAATAATTAACATCTAGATGATAAGTCGGAACGGCCTAGTCAAGTACAGTTCGTATGCTTTATTCGTCTGAATTTTTGCGATAACGGTACTCCTATCAGTCAGTCAATATTATCATATGCCTCTTTTGTTGATTCCATATAAGTTCTATGGACACCGTTTGAGGTCGCTTTAAATGGAACTTATTAAGGAATAACAATATATATTATATATGTTATTTGTCATTTCGCGTAGAAAAATTATAACAAGTGTCGTATATGTCTAAGTGGGTTAGTGTTTGGTGACTTATTTATAGAATTATGACTAACTTAGGATTTAAATATCTGCTTAAAATAGTGTAGGTATATAAATCTTCGGGTAAATGTCAAAATTGTCAATATTTTGTTTCACGTCATATCAACCCGATTACGATTATATTTCACATTTATAAGTAGATACAACTTTCTTCCTGCAGCTCCACCGGCGTGGTGGTCGGAAAACATAATTTTATAAAATCAATACTCATTTTCACCCTTATTATAATAAGTATATCTCTAGTCTGCGACTTCTGCCAATGACTATTTTCGAGATGTTTTTGCTGTTAGTCTATGCGAGTCTTACAGCTTCATGCCAATGAGGGCATGCATGACTTTTTATGCCACCAGGGCGGCGTCACTTAAAATGAGGTGTAATATTTGACGAATTTCATAGCGGGGAAGTTAATTTGTTCGAAAAATATAAAGGTTAATATTTCTTCTTTACTATTAGTTATAATATATATAATTACATTAAAAATAAATAAACCAAACCACAGAATATTCAAAAAAGTAGAAAAAAAGAGTTTAAAATGAGCAGAAAATTAAAGAGCAAACCTTTGAGCAAACTATTTACTAACATATTATATGGATTATTTGGATATCTAAAATAAAAATTATTTTTGGGGTATCTGTATAGTTTTCTCATCTGTTTGGTTTCTATAAATATATAATTATAAATTAAAATGAAAAGATAAATATACATAAATATCAATAAAATAAAATAAATACAAAAAATACACAAATAAATAAAGATCCAACCAGATGGAAGCCCTCGGCAGGGGAGACCAAACGGCCGAGGGTTAGGGGGAAAGGGAAAGAAACCGACGGACGATGCGGGCGGTATCGAGGACCACTGCCTTCTGCATTTGAGCCCGGAGCGGTCCGTCACGGAGTCCCAGTCGCCTCAGATGACCCGAGAGGCTGACTGGGATTAGCCCGTTTGCAGAGACGACTACAGGAATAATTTCGGTCGGCAGACCACCCCACATGTCGGTCACCTCGTGAGCCAGGTCCAGATATTTTGTTTGCTTATCTGTTTCGGCTTTCACGAGGTTCTCGTCATACGGAATGGTAATGTCGACCAAAAATATCCTTGACTGTGCCCGGTCCATCAGCACAATATCAGGCTTATTTGCAAGAATAGTCCTGTCTGTGATGATGGCCCGGTCCAAGTAGAGCCTGGCGCGGTCATTTTCGAGCACGGCTTCCGGCAAGTACTTGTAATACGGCAATTTCCGGTCCACGAGACCGTATTTCAGAGCGAGCGCCTGGTGTAGAATTCTGGCTACTAGGTTGTGCCTGTGCAAGTACTCAGAGTTAGAAAGCGCCGAACAACCGGAGATGACATGTCTAAGTGACTCCCCGGGATGGCGACAAGCTCGACAGACGTCGACGGTGCCATCCTTTAGGATGTATCTCCGATAGTTGTTGGTCTTAATAACCTGATCCTGTATTGCACAGACAAAACCCTCGGTTTCCCCGAAGAGGTCACCGAAACGTAGCCAGTTGAGGGAGGCGACTGTATCTACGAAGGGCTCATGTAGAACCCTGTAGTACCTCCCGTGGAGCTCCTTCTCCTTCCATACGGTCTCCCGGTCGGAAATGCTAAGCACTGCTGGGTCCTGCCATTGCTCGTTGGCCAAGGATAGAGGGGTAAGCCCTTTATCACTAGAAATGACGTCATTATAGAATGGATCATCCGATCTCACGATTATGCATAGTGAGCGCGCTTAGAAAGCCACGCCCACCATGCTTTCGCGGCAAGTACAGCCTCATTACCGACGATCTCGGATGATGCATCCTATGGGACGTCATGGTAGTGCGGACTTTTCTATCCAGGGCGTTAAGTTCAGTCTGAGTCCACCTGAGTATGCCAAAGGTATACATAAGGACAGGCATGACCCAACCGTTATATGCGTGTGTCTTATTCACACCGGACAAAAGGCTATTAAGCACTTTGGTCAAGCGTGCATAAAACACGTCGCAAACTGACTGTTTCACACCAGCCTCATCGATACCGATGTTCTGTGACATACCCAGGTATCGGTATGTTTCAGCCTCGGAAAGGGTCCTTAAGTTGACGGGCATAGATAAATCTATGCCCTCAGAGTTAGCAACCCTTCCCCTCTCAACATGGAGGACCGCACACTTATCCGTCCCCAGCTCCATTCCAATGGAACTGCTAAACTCACAAGTGATTTTTAGCAATTCCACAAGATGGGAGCGACTGGAGGCGAATAACTTGAGGTCATCCATATAAAAAAAGGTGGGTCACTTTTGTCCCTCCTTTCCGTAGCTGAAATCCTCTCCCGGATCCCTCCAGTAAGGTACTGAGAGGGTTCAGGGAGAGGCAGAACCAGATTGGACTCAGACAATCGCCCTGGAAGATACCCCTTCTTATCCTTATGTGGTTCTCCGCAGCCATCATCCGCTCACCCAGATGACAAAGGATCGTACTCCACTGCCCCATACACTGCTCGAGGAAGTCTCTCACTGTACAGTCTATCTTGTACAGCTCGAGGACTCTCTTTAGCCATGTATGGGGCACCGAGTCGAATGCCTTTCTGTAGTCTATCCAGGCGGCGGAGAAGTTCCGACGGTTGCGTTTCACCACTTTGCCAATGACCGCGTCAATGAGGAGTGGTTCCTTAGTTCCACGACCACCGCCCCGACATCCATTTTGAGCGCGTGACATCACCTGATTTAGCTCCAGGTGACGAGTGATTCTCGCGCTCAAAATGGATGTCAGTGTCTTATATATGGTGGGTAGACACGTAATGGGGCGGTATTTGCTCGGGTCTGTGGTAACCTGGTCTTTAGGAACCAAATGAGTGATCCCAGTAGTGAAGAGGCTAGGGAGCGACTTCTGGTTGAGAGCCTCTTGAAACTGACGGGCGAGCACAGCGTGACACACCATGAACCCCTTCAGCCAGTAGTGATGCAGTCCGTCGAGTCCCGGACTTTTCCAGTTCGGGGCTCTACGGACCGCCTCAGCTACGTCATCCGGCGTTATGATGACGGGGTCCATGGGCGTAATACTCGCACACTGACTCGCCACAACTTCCGTCCAAGGGCCCTCGCTGTGGTTTACGGGCTCTGACCACAGGCCACGCCAAAATGCGACAGTGTTAGCCTGATCCGGTCCTGGGCCCGCTCCACATACCTCTGGTCGCTCCAATGATTTGTAGAGCCTCTTCTGATCACTCTGGAAGAGACGATTCTGGTTGAACCGCCTTGACCTCTCGGTAAATCGGCGAATCCGCTTCCCCCAAGCGGCAATCTTTTGCTTCAGGTCGTCTATGCGCTCCGTTAGTTTCTGCGTGATATCCGGCTGGGACAAACTGATATTTGTCCCAGCAAACGCCATTCTAACGGTGCGCACAACCCTCGGTCTATTATTACCCGACCTGAAGCTTATCAGTCTGCCGATAAGGGCCCTTGCCTTTGCGATACGGTCCTCAATTCTTTTTCTCCAGGCTGGGATGGCGCTACTTTGTTTAGTAGCGCGTCCAGCCATGGGAAGTTTGGCGCCAATAATACGGCAAGCTGCCACTGCGGCGCCAAAAAGAACTGAGTCCGTCTCGCAAAGGTCCCGGCTGGCTTCCAAATAGGTTACCAGCATTGGGTTAAGAGCCCTCACGACAGCCCGATTTCGCTTGCTTAGGGGTATGCGGGGGAAGTCGCGGTCGATTTTCGAGAGGCATGCTGCGCGTTTCTAAAATCGCCTCTTCCAATATACTCCTCATTTGCTCTAGTTCGTGGGAGACCATTTCATCATCGTCTGAATCACCCACAACTGGAAGATCCATGGCGGCTTCTACTCGTGGCAGCTGGTCTGTCGCCTGAGGAGCCTCATCCCCAGCCGTAGCCAATTCATTCGATGAGGGAATGGCCTCACGTCGTAGTCGTTCGAGCTCGGCATCATCGAATATTTTCGAGCGCATGATGTACCGAACTCGGTCTGCCAGGTTTTGTTCCGTGACGGGAATAGACGGCTCCAGCTCAGCAAAAAAGCAATGCATCCGAGCCCGATACGCTATCCCCGCAGTTTCTTCCCCTTTCGCCCTATAGTACGCCCGCATTGCGTTTGCGTTCATATCCCTTGTCCAACGCATGCGGCGCACTCCACCAGCGGCGGATGCCGCTTGCCGAGTCCGAGAGGACCCTGCCGACATCAAGCCGTCTGGTGGGGAAAAATAAAAATTATTATTATTATTATTATTGAGGTATTGTTTTGTGTAATAATAATATAATACTCTAGAAAGTTTTTATTTTAAACTATCTTCCCAATTAAACAACATTGTTTAACAAAAAAATTCACCTCATTGTCAACAGGCGACATCTGGTGAGCGAAAGATTACTATATACGCCTTCGTTAGTTGAGTATAGTAGTATTTTTGTTGCTCCAACGCACCACTGAATGTCATCATTTCAAAAAGCTTCCGACTACGTTTTCTTTCGCGTGAAGTTCTAATTGCTACATCACACATAAAACATCGTTATATTAATATCTATATTAGGTTGCCTATTTATCAATAACCCATCAACGAATCGCTTTAGTTTTAGAAGAGTAAAATGACAACTGGGCGGAAAACTGGCTGATGTAAGGACGCAATGTGAAGTTGTCTATACCGCAGTTTTATACGTGTTAGAGCCACGCTGCAGCTATTATGCTTGTAGCATGAATGGGTCGGCTCGATCGGGAAAGTGCTCTCACAGAATACCAGCGTGAAATAGCGGCTTAATGCTGCTGTGTTTCGTATGGTGAGTGTAGAGAACCGGAAACCCGTTTCACAGTAACTTTAAGATGGAATAGAGGCATTCCATCCTAGTATTCAGGGGTGACAACGCATCTGCATTTTGATTCTTAATCGAGGATAAATGTACTGTGTGTTCGTTTGTCATCTTTATTCTATAAAAAAGTAAAAGGGGGTGATCTAAAGAGAAATTGATCTGTACACCGTACCCACGTTATTTAATTTATTATTTTCCACCCGCACGGTCGTCCAGCGCTTGATACTCTCCAACAGCCAAAATTCAGCTGATCGTGCGAAAAGTACTGTGTGAATAAATAAATAGCCGCCACTTTTAAAGTCAGACCCTGGGACTTACTCGTATTAATTTTCATAGCAAATACTATGTTTACCTGGAATTGTAGTCTTCAAAATTGAAATGGTAAATTATTTTAAAGCATTCCAATTATTGCTAAAAAATCCATCCAAATTCATCCAGTCTAAAATTCGAAACTGTTCCAGTCAGAATCGATATAGTAGTCTTTCTCCCCAGCTCTGTGAAGCACAGCCTGGAGCCATTGTACAATTTTGGTGCATCAATGTTATGCCTCAGCAGAATTGGAACACCAACTTATGCGTAGGCAAGCCCGTTGACTCCAAGGAGCTGAGCACAAAGTCCTTTTTATAAATCGAGTTTTAAAAGAGCTGAGAAACGCGACTAGATAGGCAGTACTCCCATCACTGGCCATTACAGTATCCGCCGGCTATCACGTCTAATTTTTTATTAATCATTCATTTTATTAGCATATTTATTTAAGTGTACAATAAGTTCCTCTTCTAAATAAATGTAATATATTATTATGTTTAATACCTTAGTATTTTAGTTTTTTTGCGATTATAATTTTAAGGTCGGAGTAGATTAAAACGGTTTCTTTTTTTTATCCAATGTAGTAGTAGACGTAGTGCATTCATCCCACACGATCAACATGCTTTGCCGCAAGTCTTTTGCTGATGTTGCACATTGGCTTTTCTGAGTTGCAAAAATTTGAATACGGAAGTGAAGTAGAAAAAGTGGCAATTTGAATACCGAATATGCAGTCCGTGCGCCGTTGAGCAACGCTGTAGCGATAGTTATGGTCCTTGCGAAGTTAATCAAGCAGTACCTAAGTCCAGCATTAATAGTATTCCCATTCAATATAACATAAAAATTTCGTAAATATACTTAAATTCACCATTTTATGTCTTGTTTTCAAGTCTAGAGGTAGGTATACCTAACGAGATGATGTGTCGTAATCTCCCGAATGCTGCTCAGGAGAGCTGAATCCATCGATAAAACTCTCGGTTCAAGTTGGTATTATCTAGTCGGGCTATTTGTCCTGGGTAAACATACCCCTCGACAACTTCTTTTTTTATAGAATATAGGTGACAAGCGAGCACACAGTCCACCTGATAGTAAGTGGATGCTGAGGTCCATAGACATCTACGTATATCCTCGGTTAAGATTTAAAATGCATATATGCGTTGTCATGAATTCAAAATGTGAATGCTTCGTTTCCAATAAAAAGTGTCTCTGGTTCTCTACACTCACCATACAAAACACAGATGCATCAAGCTACTATTTTACGCTGGTATTCTGTGAGAACTTGGTGCTACCCCGGTCGAGCCGACTATAAGAACATAGCTGCAGCGTGGCTTTACCACGTAAAAATCTCTTCGAGCGTAGTACACAGTAATACAACTATATTTATTTGTATTAAAATATATTAAAGAGCGTTGAGATGTCACAGTATTTAGTTTTTGTCAGAGTACTATCGCCTTCGCTTTTGGAGAACACCTGGTGCACACAAAGATTTGTAGAAATAATGAAACTATCTAGTTCATAAAATCAACACATAAAGTACTTGAAACAATCTACAGATCACAGATTGACATGTTCTGTAATTTTTAATAATAAGCAATCAGATCATTTGTTGGATCCATAACATTTAATGATTCAAGGTTCATTTAAATAATGCACATTCCGCGTGCTGAACATACAAAATCTTACTTTTTTAAAGTCAACAACGAGCAAGGAAATCTAAAACAGTGCTTTAGATAAAAAAATTTAAATGATTTCATATGGTATGCAACTATTTCGCGCTAAATACAAAACACAAGATACAATCCACACCCTCTGGATACTCGATGGTCAACCACTGTGCGTTTTGCTAGTAATTTTCTTGCTCGCACAACCAGTGTGTAATAGTTTTCCACCGATGATTTTTCCGGACCGATACGAGTTTGGGGCCTTCAAGAAAAGAGCTTTCTAAAAGGCCCACAACGCACCTGGTGTTGCAGTTGTTCTTTGGCGGCGGTATTCACTTACCATCAGGTGAGACGCATACTGGTTTGCCTCGTCTGTAAAAACAGTGAAATTTATAAAAAATATATGCTACAAGTTGAATGTTGTTTTTGTTGTTATCACATTAGTTTCCTATACTTTTTTATATTTTTTTTATAAAACTGACAAACGATCTTATCAGTCAGCCTGGTGGTAAGTGGTTACTGGAGTCCATAGAAATGTCTCACAGCCTGTAATCATGCTGGTTTTCTATAATTACCTTTAACGCGAACGCACTGTTATTTGGCTGCAGAATCTGCCCAGACGGACTCTGTGGCAGAAAAAGACTCGAAGACTAGTTAAATCGGCCATCCTCTTTTTACTGCTTACTGTGCTACTTTAGAAATATCTCTTCAAAATACGAGCACTGCATAATCACCAGTGTCTTACCTTAACACTGCTATGCTAATACGAACGCTCTACTTTATCATACTTCTATAGATTAATTTAAATGGCTTTTAAATAAATTCGTGCAGTTTTTGATTTAAGTACTTTCATGTTGTAACTTTTCTGGGATTTGAAATTGTCATTGAAAATGTTAATTCTATATTAATCTAGCATTGTAATGCTACGGCCACACTACCATGATATGCCAATAATTACTGCCATAACTTCAACAACGCCTATAATAGGTGTAAGTGTAACCAAGATTTATGGTCATAATTTTACAATGCCAATCAATATGGCAAATGGCGGTAGACAATAGCTCCGGCGGCGATCTTTTTTCGTACATCAAAGAAGATTACCGCAGTAATTAATGCGTTTGTGGCCACACTACCGTTTATCCAGTTCCAGTGTGCAACATGAGTTCAACGGCGACGGACGTATCGACCGACATGGAATGTTCGAATGAAAAAGCGCTTGCATTTTTGGAATTATTCCAATCCAAACCATCACTTTGAAATACAGAAAGCCCATAAAAATGGCAATGTATAAAATGATGCTTGGCATGGGATCGAAAAAATAAAGTCATTTCCAAGTACAAAAGATGATTTGAAGACGAAAAAATAATCTTTGATAAATTATTACTGAAATCATCTAAATAAATACTTAACTTACAGTCAGGAGCGGGAACAAAAATGAAATTTATAGTACTACTTACTGCCTAATTTATGGACATATCTAGGTAAACTCTAGTGTAACCTTAACGCAATAATTTCGACGGTAATTTAATGCCATAATTATTGCCGTAAATTAGCGGTAGACGGTAAGGTAGTGTGGCCGTAGCATAACTGCTTAAATTTAAACGGATGGTTGTTTGCTATAATATAAATGCAACAATAACTGCTGAAGAATTAAACGACAACATTATTATACCTATGACATAATTTCACAGCAAATGGCTTATTGTAAAACCCAACCAAAGCTAATATCATTATTTATTTATTTATTCTTTATTGCATTCCTTATTAATATATAAGAAACCAAAAGCGGACTTAATGCCTTGAGGCATTCTGTACCAATCAAGTTCAAAATCACCGCTAGAAACAATGATATAACAGAAGTGTATATAAATGGGGAAACAATACAAACTGTAAGTTCCGTGAAGTTTTTGGGAATTCATCTAGATTCTAGACACTGGAACTGGAAAGATGAGCTGGCAGCCATTGCAGATACAATACAATAATTTCAACTAGTTATTCCTTACGCACCCTGTGAGAAGAATAAACCATTGTTAAGTTTTTAAAGTCGTGGTAGCTCAGATGGTTAGCGCTCGCTGTAAATTTCACAGTACGCGAGCCACCCGGGCTAGATCCCCGCCGGCACCAATGAAATTATTAATTGCAATTTGTATGATGATTTACCACGTGCTCGTCGATGAAGGAAAACTTCGTGAGAAAACCTGCATGTCGGAGAAATAAGAGAAAAAACATTTTGAAGACATGTAAGTTCGCCAACACCCATTGTAGCAGCACGGCGGACACTAACTTGCCGTAAAACCCTCTCAGAAATGTGAGTTGATGAGGAGACCTGTACCCAGCAGTGGTTCGTATATGGGCTGTAACTTGAACTTTAACTTTAAATTTTTAAACTAGTACTAGGTGCTTGTTGCGTCCAAGCTTAGATATAGTATTAAATTCTGGGACTTTGGTCTATTTATATGTAGTTATTGCTACATATAAATATAATATGAACAAAGCATTAATCGCCCAGAAAAGCGATATCAGAACAAATAAACAAAAATTGTGTAAAGAATATTTTAAAAAGCTAAATGTTTTATAGCACCCAGCTTTTTTATAGGATAGGGTGACAAAGGAGCACACAGTCCACCTGATGGTAAGTGGTTGCTGTGGCCCATAGACATCTACATCTATCCTCGATTACGAATCAAAATGCAGATGCGTTGTCACCCGTGAGGACTAAGATGAAATGCCTCGTTCCCAGTAAAAAGGGTCTCCGGTTCTCTACACTCACCATACGAAACACATCATTATTAAGCTACTATTTCACCTTGGTATTCTGTTAGAGCGTGGTCCTTCCCCGGTCGAGCCGACCCATTCGTACTACAACTATACTTCTAATATAACTGCAGCATGGTTCTACCACGTATAAAATTATATATTTTGACACTTCTGACAGACGTTTTTATAAACTGACATTGTTATGGATGTGATGATGAAATGAAAGAGAGAAAAAGCACCAAAAGGATGGACTTGACTTTGCCTATTACGCCTAAACTGAATATTGTGAAACACTGTCCTCGTTATCAAGTAGTTTTACTTTTTCACAAGATGCATTATAAAACTAAAAGAAATAAAAAAAATTAAGTGCTTTCAAATCAGAGATACAGGCACTACTGAGTACTGATGGATAAATGTATCTGTAACAACGACGAATTTTAACTGTAGAGTTAATAGAATTTTATTTAAATAATACTTATAAAGTAATTTATGAGATATATTATTTTTTTGAAGACATATATTGTTTTTTTTTAATTTTGGAGTAAGTCGACATTAGCTGGTTTTTTTTAATTGGTTTTTCTTTCTTATACAATGTAAATAATATAGTTTTGAAAATTTATGATGAATTTGAATTAAGAGAGAGAATTAATTTGAAAAAAGTAGGTAGAATAATTACCTATATCTATAAATAAGAAAGTACAGAATAAAAGAAAGGTACAATGACATTATTTGTTAATTAATTTTACTTTTGGTTTGATAATTTAACTAATTTATTATACCGACTTCAAAAAGAGGAGGTATTCAATTCGACTGTATATTTTTTATGTGTGTTACCTCAGAACTTTTTTCTGGGTGAACCAATTTTAATGATTTGATTTTTTAAAGCTGGTGCTTTTCTTGTGGTCCCGTATAAATTTGATCAAGATCTGACCAGTAATTTTTGAGTTATCCTTAAATAATTCGTATTTAATTGACTTAGAATTCGTTGATTCGGTCGTATTGAAGTCGGTTGTACAAAATTTTTAATTTTACCACTTGTGTTCAACCCTATTTTTAGCTATTTTATTTTATTATAAGTAGTTTAATAAAGCCTAGCATTATAATAAGGACATTGCTATAATATTCGTAAACAATTTATTGTTTATAAATAATATTAAAAAATACGTCTAAGAACAGTCTCTTCACTGGCTTCTGATAAAATTGTAGCGTTTTATGCAAGGCATCTTAATTTATGATTCATCAGGCTACAACTTTTACAGTTCTATCTATTGTAGTCAACGTAGTGCACGACAGGGTTATTTAATTTATTTTTCGGTAGTTATTTTAGAAGAGGAAATGCATCTAATACCCTAAATCTCAGTTACAAAAGCGGACCTGGGAGGAGCAAATGCATTCCGGGTTTGTGCTACACAAAAGTCCCGCTCGGAGCCTACGATGTAAGAGTGGTCGATGACCGGTTTGTCAGCAAAAGAGTTCACGTTTTGGTTTCTATACAATTGCAAGATCTTGCATGTTCACGATGATATCAAAGGGAAGGATAGGCCCATCTTAATATATTACTCATAACTTTTTCATACAAGAAAAAGTAGCGCATCTGTCATAATACAAACGTCATATCAAAACACGACGTAAGCAGGGTTGGATTTCGAAGTATAATTATCCTAATTGTACCATTATTTCTAGTTTGTAGTACATAGTATCGTAATAATACTAAGCGATAAAACCATAATTTTACCTAAAGATCGACTTGTATTATTATTGGTTCCTTTTACATGTTAAAATTAACCCTACAATATCGAGAACTTCTGTATTGTACGTGGGTACCGCGTTATTTTTTATAAAATTAGAATTAGCTCCCTTTCTGGTCAATCGATGCTCGATCGATGCATTTATGTTGCATCCTTAATACAACTATAATGAGGAGCTACCACGATAAAAACTCTATGCTCCAGAAGCAATCGGTTTGAAAACAGAATTTCAAAATATTTTATGAATCAGATTTACAGATTCAATTAAGCAAATATGGTTTCTTTTATTTTATTTTGGTTTTACCGTTAATATTCAAAATTTCACTTACGGTTTAAGTTCTTTATATAAAAACTAAACCGTCAAAAAACGAAACGTATAGATAAACTAGACGCGTGACACCAAAATCCCGGCACATGGGAAAAAATAAACATGAAACCTCAAACGAGATATAATTTTTTTTAAATAGCATAATTTTATTTTCCATGTACAATATTTTGGAGGGCCTGAATCCAACCCTGGCCTAATCTTGGTAACGTAACTAAGCTAACTATAAAATAAAACTTTAAAAATGCGTTTATATAATAATTTAATTGTAACAAAATTAATATAAGGCTATTTACCGACGATACGACATCCCATGTTTTTTAAAAATCTTTGTATCGTAATTTTTGTATTCTTTTACCACGCAAATAGACATATTTATGACAGGCAAATCTGTCTTGCACGCGCACCAGTGTCGACCGATTCGCGTTGGCCCTAAACTGTAATTTTAGGGCCAGCGCACTGGTCCGTTTTAATTTTTCGGTCGGCCCGGTCCTTACGCTAGTAATATATAAGTCAATGCATGTTCATAGGAAATTATACACTATTTCCATAGAATACTATAATACATATATAATAGAACGGGAGAGTGGGCGGAGCCCGCGTAGCCACTAAAATGTCACTAACACGTCAATTCACACGTATAAATGTCAACACGAGATGTGTTTTGACGTTACAATCGTTATAAAATTTCGCATGCAAATTATTTAGAAAATGCCAAATTGCACCCTATTTACAAATAAATATGTATTAAAATTTAATGATGGTCTTGAACATTAATCAAAAGTATAAAATGTGTAAATTTACTCAGTTTGTTAACACACCGAATCGGGTTTGGCGACGCCAATCCTCGTATAAAATAAAGTTGACAGCTATTCTATTGTATATATTATGTTTATTATATTTCTATTCTGTATATTTATGTATTATTATTTATTAATTATTTAAATAGAATATGTTAAGATGACTTAGTGCCGATATGTTGACGCGCCTACTTTTTTTTTTATTTATTTATTTATTTTAACAATAAGTAACATTATAAAGAACACAGGTAGCTGCGGGTCCTAAACTAAGCGCAGCTTGTATCTTAGGACCCTGGCATGCGATACAAAACGGTTTGTCACGGGACCTCATTTACATCGAGATAGTGTTAATATTGCGTGCTTGTCATCGGCCTTTAAAATTAATGCTTCTAATACAAAAACTAAGGAAGTATTGTTTTACTACATAAATAAATTTAAAATAAATAATAGCGCCTGCAAGAGATGATTCCGCAATAGTTATGTGGAATAGGAATGATTACGTCCGGGTCTGGTTTTGTGTGTGTGTGTGTGTGTGTGTGTGTGTGTGTGTGTTCGTGCGTGTATGTGTGCGTGCGTGTGTGTGTGTGTCGTGCGTGCGTGCGTGCGTGCGTGCGTGCGTGCGTGCG
Source organism: Parnassius apollo (assembly GCA_907164705.1). Lineage (NCBI taxonomy): Eukaryota > Metazoa > Arthropoda > Insecta > Lepidoptera > Papilionidae > Parnassius > Parnassius apollo. The sequence goes on along the minus strand of CAJQZP010001064.1, from coordinate 1,364,652 downwards.
TGCGTGCGTGCGAGCGTGCGTGCGTGAGTGCGTGCCTGCGTGCGTGCATGCGTGCGTGCGTGCGTGAGTGCGTGCGTGGGTGCGTGCGTGCGTGCGTGCGTGCGTGCGTGCGTGCGTGCGTGCGTGAGTGCGTGCGTGCGTGCGTGCGTGCGTGCGTGCGTGCGTGAGTGCGTGCGTGCGTGCGTGCGTGCGTTGCTGCGTGCGTGCGTGCGTGCGCGCGCGCGTGTGCGTGCGCGTGTGCGTGTGTGTGTGTGTGTGTGTGTGTGTGTGTGTGTGTGTGTGTGTGTGTGTGTGTGTGTGTATCTTATGTGCTATTTAATTAGCTTTAGTTTTTTGTGGTGTAGTGTTGGGTTGAGGAAGTATTCTTTAAGGTCAATTATTTTTAATATTTTGTTGTAGATGAAAGATGTGAGGTGGGGAACGTGGCAGGTAACTTTAATTGGAACGGGAATTCTAAAAGTGCGTTTGCTTCTTAATTCATTGTAGTCCGGACGACCTCTTACGGTTTTGTGCACTTTGAGTGTGACATTAGAAATAAACAGCTGTCGCACCCGTAGTACTTTAAATTCTTTATATAGAAAGTATGTGGAGTATGTGAATGGCTTACTTAGAATTACTTTAATTAGTGCACGTTGAGCCCTTTCCAATGTCATAAATACAGTCCTCCCAGCGCGGCCCCAAACACAAATGCAATACTGCAGTATAGATTGGCAGAGTGCAAAGTATACCTGACGTATTATATCTACGGGAGTGCAAACTCGCAATTTTTTCATGATCTAAATGAACTTTCGCACACGGGAAGATAAATTAGAAACTTGAGCATCAAACGTTAGGTTTTCATCTATGATAATTCCAAGATATTTGGTTCACACGGTTCACAGTTGCAGCCATGCAGATTGGTATAATCATTTTTGCAGTAATGGAGTTTCAAGGGCGTAGCGGTCGGAGGACTTGTTCGTCTCGATTTATAAAAGCATATGTATGTAGTCTTTTCCTTATTTAGTGTAAGAAGATTTAAGTTTAAGGACATGGCAATACGTGATAGGCCTTGTTCCGCGGTACTGTATACTCGACTCCACGTCGTATCGTGAAATAATATGGTTGTATCATCTGCGTAAGCAATTGGATTTGAATTAGACAAGTTTTGTTCTAGGATATCATTCATGTACAGGATGAAGAGGGTGGGTGCAAGGGTACTGCCTTGTGGAACGCCAAAATGAACATCCAGTTGCCTACTAGTGTAATTTCCTACTTTTACACATTGTTTTCTCATTTTTAGGTAAGTTTCAAACCATTGAAGTGTATTTCCCCTTACTTCAGCGACTTCTAGCTTTTTCAAGAGGAGGCCAACAGAGACTGTGTCAAAAGCTCGCGACAGGTCGAGAAAAACACCTATGCAACATTGACCATTCTCCACGTGTTGTGATATCTGATCAGCTAATGCTGCTACAGCATCCTCGGTCGATTTTCCCTGACGAAACCCATATTGCTTATCTTTATGTAGAAAACGGACAAGTTGCTTATTCACTATCTTCTCTAGAATTTTTGATATTATACTAAGTAAAGAGATTGGTCTGTAATTTTTCGGCAAGGTTGGAGAAACATTTTTAAAAATAGATGAAATTGCTGCAGTTTTCCAGGATTCTGGAAAAACTCTTGTTTCTAGGCTTAAATTAAATATGTGAACGAGGGGAATAATAATATTATTGCAGGTCTTTTTAAGCAGTGTAACAGTGACATGGTCTATTCCTGGAGAACTGTTGGTTTTTAGGTTATAAATAATTCGGCTCACTTCTTGTTCATCAGTAGGGTGCAGATAGAAAGAGTTTGGGTTAGATTTTGAACATCTGTGATTCTTGATTACTAGGTCTTGAGTCGTGCCTAGGTTTTTTATGATTTTTTTAGCGAATACCTCCCCTACGGTTGCAAAATGGTGATTACATTGGTCTAAGGATGAAGTTGGGTTATTGAGATCCTTAATGAGTCTCATGGAGTGGTACTCCGACGTAGAATTATAGCATAGACTTTTAATTTTATTCCAAAGGTTACGCGCATTGTCTTTGTTTTTCGTAATTTCCTTTCTGTTATATTCAGCTTTAATATTCCGTAGTAGAGTGTGAAAAAAGTTTCTATACCGCGTGTAGATCAGTAATTTACGTTGGTTATTCGGATCAGTATTATATTTCTATTGTGTATATATCTATTCTATGACTATTTGGTTGTCGGACGGTGATGAAGAACTTTTGCTATTATGAGCATGGGAATAAAAATACCAAACGGAGTTTGGTACACGATATAAATACGAAAGGACTACTGTTTGGAGAGTTTGAACACCGTTATTACAAAGTCCATTTTTTACTTATTTTCATGTAAGTAAAAAAAAATCGGGGAGTAGCAGGAACTTTTGCTGCTGTGGCGTAGCCACATAAATATATGTCAAAAAATTAAAAAGATAGTTCTGACTGACAACTGTCATAAGCGATATTCACTTCGTTTCCTTAAATATAAAATGTAGTTGCTAAATGAGTAAAAAAACCTAAATTCTTACAAAATTGTGTTAGCCTTCTGCTTAAAGATTTGTGTGTTGTTATAAACCGTATCGTGATAGTAAATGTACTGTTAGTGTGAACTTTAAATGCATTTGTGTTCTGTCCGAAATCTGTGTAATATTTCTCTTGTAATTCTTAATTTATGAACATTTATTATTATAATAATAAACTCTAATTTGTGTATATTGTGAATTGTGCAGCTGTATACAAGGGAAATAAACATTATAACAGTGAACAGTGAGTATAATTTTATCACCAATTTCACTACACTGGTGACCCCGGAAGTTTGGACACTAAATAAAATAGTTCATCAAAAGCTCATTAATAACAATGGCAAAAACCAACGACACTAATAAAGCAGGAGGAAGTAGCTCATACGGGGTGGAGTCATTTACATCTTCCGACATTTGTCGCGTCGGAGTACGCTTGCCCCCGTTTTGGCCAGAAGAACCAGGCGTATGGTTCGCCCAAATAGAAGGCAATTTTGCACTCTCTGGAATAAAAGATGATGACACCAAATACTTTTATGTCATTTCACAACTGGACCATCGCTACGCAGCTGAAGTGAAGGACATTATCGTCTCACCGCCAGAAAAGGGCAAATACGAAAAATTAAAGACCGAACTGATTAAAAGATTGTCAGCATCAAGAGAAAAGGAAGTAAAGCAACTACTGATGCACGAGGAGCTTGGTGATCGCCGTCCCTCACAATTTCTGAGGCATCTGCAACATTTAGCAGGTCCTAATGTTCCTGATGATTTTATTAGAACAATTTGGTCTAGTAGGTTGCCAAATAACCTACAGACTGTCATAGCGTCACAACCAGACTCAACGCTGCAAGCACTTGCAGACTTGGCAGATAAAGTTCACGACCTCGTACCTACTGTGCCACAAGTCGTGTCAACAAACGCAATATCCGTTGCTGTGATAGACAAAATGACTCAACAAATAGCTGAACTCACTCGTCAGGTTCAAGCCCTATCAGTTCGGGACAGCAGGAGTAGATCCCGTTCAAGGAACCGTTACAGTCGCAACCAACGCAAAAATAGTAGGTCTCGTCGATCACAATCCAATTATAAAAAATTTCCCATTTGTTTCTATCACCACAAGTACGGCGACAAAGCAAAAATATGCCTTAATCCATGCGACTATAAACAGGGAAACTCTCAAGGCAGTCGTTAATGGCGACAGACGATTGCCTTAGTTTATCCGGTCGCCTGTTTGTTTCGGATCGACGATCAAAAGTGCAATTCTTAGTCGACACAAGTAGCGACATCTGCGTTTTTCCCCGCGCCGCAACAAAGCAGAGACGACCGCAAACGACGTACGAACTTTTTGCTGCCAACGGAACGCCTATATCTACGTATGGGTTCGTACACTTTAATTTAGACTTAGGTCTTCGGCGCGATCTCAGCTGGCGATTTGTAGTCGCTGATGTAAATAAGGCCATAATAGGTGTTGATTTTTTATCATTCTACCACATAATTATTGACTGCCGGAATCGACGTCTCATCGATAGCAGTACAAATTTATCAGCTTCCGCCACATCAGCTCTTTCGTCAAACGCCATATCATCGGTAAAAACGATTTCCGGTGAATCTAAGTATCACAATCTTTTGCGCAACTTCCCTGATATAACTCGCCCTTCAGGCACGCACAAAGTTCCTACTCATAATACTCTTCATTATATTAGGACAACTCCAGGACCTCCAGTTTCTTGTGCACCAAGGCGATTGGCTCCTGACAAATTGAAAATAGCCAAGGCAGAATTTGAAGCTATGCTCAAAAATGGAACAGCAAGGCCTTCAGAGAGTCCATGGTCATCTCCACTACATCTGGCACCCAAAAGGGATAACGGGTGGAGGCCATGTGGCGATTATCGGCTATTAAATGCACGCACGATACCCGATAGGTATCCTATACGTAATATACAGGACTTTACGTACAATATATCAGGATGCAAAATATTTTCAACCCTTGATTTAGTGAAAGCATATAATCAAATACCGGTAAATTCAGAAGATATTTCGAAAACGGCTATAACGACGCCCTTCGGACTGTATGAGTTCCCGTATATGACGTTTGGCCTCCGCAACGCTAGCCAAACGTTTCAGAGGTTCATGGATGAATTGACGAGAGGACTCGATTTTTGTTACTCCTATTTGGATGATTTTTTAAGTTTTTCGAAAGATGAACAAACACACCTTAAACATCTTCATCAAATTTTTACAAAATTACAAGAATATGGAATGGTAATAAACACGTCCAAATGTGTATTTGGAGCCTCCACTGTAACATTCTTAGGCTACACCGTTTCACCCGAAGGCGTAAAACCCTTGGCTTCAAAAGTACAAGCTATCAAAGATTTTCCAGTGCCAAAGAACGTGAAAGAATTAAGAAGATTCCTGGGAATGTTAAATTTCTATCGCAGATTTGTCCAAGGAGCAGCAGAAACTCAAGCACCATTAAACTCACTCCTAACAGGTGTGGTGAAGGGCTCACATCCAGTTAATATTACAGGTGACGCACTAATAGCATTTGAAAAATGCAAAGAAGAATTATGCAATGCAACCCTTTTGGCCTACCCTGATCTAAATTCAAAACTAGGAGTAGTAACAGACGCTTCAGATATAGCAATTGGAGGAGTTCTGCAGCAATTTAAAGATGGTGAATGGCAGCCTCTGTCCTTCTTTTCTCGCAAATTGAGTCCTTCACAGAGAAAATATTCTCCGTACGACCGAGAATTATTAGCGATCTATGAAAATATAAAATATTTTCGACATATGCTCGAGGCCAGACATTTCACCATATTTACTGATCACAAACCAATATGCTACGCATTTCAACGTCGAAAAGAAAATTGTTCACCACGGCAATTTCGCTATTTAGATTACATATCCCAATTCACCACGGACATACAACATATTTCTGGAAAAGAAAATGTCGTAGCTGACACTCTTTCACGAATAGAGGAATTATCTAAGCCTGTCGACTTAAGCACACTCGCAAAAGCGCAATTAGAAGATCCTGAGCTAGAAAATTTAATAAATGGTGAAACATCGCTTCAACTAATTAAGGTTAAAATACCGGGTACACTAGAAGAACTATACTGCGACAATAAATTGAAGGAAGCACGCCCTTATGTGCCCAAAAAACTTCGACGGCAAATTTATGCAACACTGCATTCACTGAGTCACCCAGGCGCTAATGCTACCGCAAAATTAGTAGCACAGCGTTACGTTTGGCCCGGTATAAACAAAGACTGCCGAGCATGGGCTAAAGCATGCCACGCCTGTCAGACTTCAAAAATTACCCGACACGTGTCATCTCCACTACATACATTCGAACTACCTCGTGCCCGGTTCCAACATATTCACATAGACATAATTGGACCTCTTCCACCATCAGAAGGTTTTCGGTACTGTCTGACAGCGGTAGATAGATTCACACGGTGGCCAGAAGCAGTCCCTTTAATAGAAATTACTGCGGAATCCGTTGCAAAAGCCTTGCTACTAGGTTGGATTTCGCGATTTGGATGCCCTGTGGAAATAATAACTGATCGGGGAAGGCAGTTCGAATCATCGCTGTTCAAGTATCTTTCAGACTCAATAGGTTTCCAACATAAGAAAACAACTGCTTATCACCCTGCATGTAACGGAATGGTTGAAAGAATGCACAGACAGTTAAAATCAGCCATAGCTTGTCACAGTAACCAAAACTGGACTGAATATTTGCCTCTAGTACTATTGGGTATGAGAAGTGCTTTGAAGGAAGATCTACAAGCATCGCCGGCAGACTTAGTTTATGGTGAACCGTTAAGACTACCGGGAGAATTCTTCTATCCTTCCTCAACAGCAACCACCGATGTGACGGATTTCACTGCGCGCCTACGTGCTAATATGGAAAATATACGTCCATTGCCAGCGTCACGGCACTGTAAATACAAGACCTTTGTTTTCAAAGACTTGCCAACAGCTACACACGTGTATCTGAGAGATGAAACAAAATCGCGAGCATTTCAACCATCTTATTCAGGGCCATACAAAGTCATAGAAAGAAATGATAAAGTTTATAAACTTCTAATTAGAGGAAATGAAGTTACAGTTTCCATAAATAGGTTAAAACCAGCCTACACAATCCAGGAAAACACTGCACTCCCAGATACTGCCATAATGCAGACGCCTAAAAGTAAAGAAGACACAAACATTAAAAAAACACGTTCAGGACGAAGTGTGAGATTCCCAAATTACTATCGCCCGTCATGAGACGGTCTCGGGGGGAGTGATGTGGCGTAGCCACATAAATATATGTCAAAAAATTAAAAAGATAGTTCTGACTGACAACTGTCATAAGCGATATTCACTTCGTTTCCTTAAATATAAAATGTAGTTGCTAAATGAGTAAAAAAACCTAAATTCTTACAAAATTGTGTTAGCCTTCTGCTTAAAGATTTGTGTGTTGTTATAAACTGTATCGTGATAGTAAATGTACTGTTAGTGTGAACTTTAAATGCATTTGTGTTCTGTCCGAAATCTGTGTAATCTTTCTCTTGTAATTCTTAATTTATGAACATTTATTATTATAATAATAAACTCTAATTTGTGTATATTGTGAATTGTGCAGCTGTATACAAGGGAAATAAACATTATAACAGTGAACAGTGAGTATAATTTTATCACCAATTTCACTACACTGCCAACAATATAAAACCCGATTCAAATTGGAGGCGACTCATAAACTATATAAGTAAATGTATGAATTTGTTGAAAGACTAGGTATTTAAGAAGTCTTAATAGGCGTTTAAATTGAAGATTTATTTATTACACTGCCCCTTTATTACAAAAACCTAATAATGGTATTAATCAACAACAGTCATAAAACGTTGATATGTACCTATGTACTCTCTGATTAATACTAACTATACTTTTATCGTATAGAAAGTAAAGAAAACGCACTCAAACCTTTTAAAATAATACCTGCCTGCCTAGATAAATAAATAGGTATCTATGCATATACAAATAAATACTTAGCAAGAAACCTTGCCTCCGAATTGAGCCACACCCACAAACACAAATTAATAAGAAGTGAATTATTAGTGAAGGAAGTAGCACAGTCACATCGCTCCCGCTGTATTTTAATATGACCAGTAGCATCGACTAAACCGCGCCCGTAGATTACGCTCGCTCTGTATAGCATCCACCTATTTGGCATTCGCCTCAATACCAGTACTGTACCACCAAAAATCCCGGCCGGTCTTTATGTGACGACGACTATGCTCTAATTGCAAAAATTACCGCTCCCGGAACGCTTACAGGACGGCCTTCGTGTGGCCTGAGCTCTTATTATTTAGGTACATTAAGGCCCGCCACACACTACATACGGAATTCCGTTTTGCCCGCAAAATTCCGTGCGGAAAACTACCGTAGGTATGTGACGGGTCATTGACTTTATATGGACTTGCCGCGTTCGGAATCCCGAATCGGAATTCAAATGAGACAGTACCCGGATGACCGAGCTTTGCTCGGTTATTTTTTGAAATTACATTTATAAATTACATACTGATGAAACATAAATAATATTTTTTAATCTTATTGACGGTATTTACCTTCTTATATTGTAGCAGTTTGTTTATTGCCTAAAAACACGGACAAAAGGACATTTTCTAAAAATAAATCCTAGCTAGATCGATTTATTTCCCCCCGAAACTCCCTGGACACTAAATTTTATGAAAATCGTTGGAGCCGATTCCGAGATTCCGGATTATATATATATATAATATATATATATTATATACATATATATATATATATATATATATATATACAATATGTAACGTAATTAACATACAGCCTCAGACACCCCAATTAGTATTTTATACTATAATCATAACACATACACTGAATTTTTAGTTAAACATTTTTATGCACTGATTATTTATTAAATTAGTTATACTAATTCCGGAAGAATGTTGTGGTCATAGTACAAATCCACGAACGCAAAGACTTTAACGTGCTTGAAATAAAGTTCATTTTTCAATAATAATACATAACGTTATTCTTGGACTCGATGATAAACAGCGTACTACTGTACTTTTCTTCGATATGTCTAAGGCATTCGAATTTGTAGTTCACAATGTTCACTTGTTAGATAAACTGGAAAAGTATGGGATTAGAGGTCTTTCTCACTCTTGGCTTAAAACATATCTAGAAAATAGACATCAGTGCGTAGAAATAAATAGAATAAGCGAGAGAAATACAACTACATCCGATTGTTCTAATTATAAAATAAATAAGTTGGGAGTACCACAGGGTAGCGTTCTGGGTCCTATATTGTTTTTATTATATATGAATGACTTACCGAGAGTGACTAAACATCAGTGCATAATGTTTGCAGATGATATTTCCATTATTGTTAAATCAAATTATAATGACAATTTAAATAATTATGAAAATGACATTAATAACACAATTAATAATATAGTCCAATATCTTAAATTAATTAATCTGAATAAGACAAATTTCATAAATTTTAACATAAAAGGAAGAGCAGCAAATAATCTTAATGTGCTGTACAAAAACATACCTATTGAAAGGACTACCATGGTCTCATTTTTGGGTGTAGTACTTAACGAGAACTTAAATTTCACTGGCCACATTGATAAAATTAATAGGTTTGCTTTCGTCTTAAGGCGTTTAACTAAGATAACGACTCTTAGCGTAACTATGTCTGCTTATTATGGTTACGTCGCGTCTAATATTAATTATGGTCTGGTTCTGTGGGGCAACAGCGTTGAAGCAAATAGAGTTCTCATCGCACAAAACAAATGTATACGTGCTATATTCGGTAAAGGGTATATATATATATATATATATGTTTATTTTCACATACATACTTCGTTTTGTCATTTATTTAATGAGTAACATCTTCGAAATTATCTTTTACTTAGCAATAAATTAATAAAAAATAATATATTATTAAACTGCTAAATTCATGTGCAAATAAGATAATTTAATGCGTAGACCTGCTAAGTCCTTATATTTAAGTTAGGAGTTGTATGCGTGTATGTGATGAAAAACATTTATTTTAGACACTAAATGAAAAAAATAGAGGTAAAAAATATAAACTTACCTTTTTTACCGTTTATAATTTAATAATTTTAATAATATATAATTTTCAAAATTTGACACGTTGAAAACGGCATATGGATTTGGGAACGTTGTCAGTGCAAAATTGTTGTGGAGATTGGCTGGTGGTCAAAAAGCAATTTTCTCTAACTTTAGAAGTGCTCTCCGAGCCACTTTCCGTCCTTTCAGGTTTCCTACACATCAACTTTACTTGGCGTGTAGTGTACTAACTGTCCGTCAGTTGTTTATTTTTTTTTAAATTCAAATTTATTGAATTGCCATAAATAGGGTAAGTGATAGGTTTTTTACAATAAAAATAAGTTACTTAAAGACCTATTTAGCCATGAGATACGGCATGCAACTGTTTTTTTTTTAATTACCAAATAATATAGGTGGTAGTCGATTCTAAAATGTCAAGTTATTAAATGTAAGTTATATAATTCAAAATGTCATAATTTACTATATCAATATCATAATTAAAATTTAAATACACTCAATCAAAAATAAAGGTCTGATAAAACCGTGATACGCAGTGATACACAGCAATTACGTCTATCATATGTCAATATGCATATTATTATCATTTTGAAATTCTTTAACACTATAATAACATTTTCTTATTAGCCATTCACGTAACTTTTTGGTCATGAGAATCATAGAGCCGTATTTGAACTGCTTTGGAATTTTATTAAATATTTTTACACACATACAGTAACAACCTTTCTGATAGACAGAAGTTTTTGGTTTATGGTCTAAGACAAGCCGTTTACTATCTCTAGTGCTTCGTGGATATATATCACAAGCTTAAATAACTCTGCATGTTCTTCAAATTTATATATTTCCAATATGTACATGCCAGGGACTGTTAATATACCCAGCTTAATAAATAGGGGCTTGCATGTATCAAATGGACCTTTACCGCATATAGCACGTATACATTTGTTTTGTGCGATGAGAACTCTATTTGCTTCAACGCTGTTGCCCCACAGAACCAGACCATAATTAATATTAGACGCGACGTAACCATAATAAGCAGACATAGTTACGCTAAGAGTCGTTATCTTAGTTAAACGCCTTAATACGAAACCAAACCTTTTAATTTTATTACAAACTTTATCAATGTAGCCAGTGAAATTTAAGTTCTCGTTAAGTACTACACCCAAAACTGAGACCATGGTAGTCCTTTCATAGTGTTACGAGCTTGAGGTTCGTGACAATAAAAATTGCCGATAAAATTACCTAAATTAACACTTTAATTTACTTTACACAAATTAAAATTAAAAACACTAATAATTAAACACACTTATTCACTTTATTCCGCTCCGAAGCTTCGCTTGTTTCGCCAAATCAACACTACCACGATCGCATCTTGCAGTGCCTACTTATTTAAATTAGCAAAGAAATATCCAGAATGTTCAAGTAAACACGCGCAAGGTACCGAGCGTTCGAGTTTCGACTAGGCGCTGTCGGTTGAGTGATTTGTGATGTCATTTTCTCAATGCTCCCCTCGCTCTCGTTCCTGACACTAGATGGCGCTAGTGTATCGTCGACTTGAGCGCGTAACAATAGGTATGTTTTTGTACAGCACATTAAGATTATTTGCTGCTCTTCCTTTTATGTTAAAATTTATGAAATTTGTCTTATTCAGATTAATTAATTTAAGATATTGGACTATATTATTAATTGTGTTATTAATGTCATTTTCATAATTATTTAAATTGTCATTATAATTTGATTTAACAATAATGGAAATATCATCTGCAAACATTATGCATTGATGTTTAGTCACTCTCGGTAAGTCATTTATATATAATAAAAACAATATAGGACCCAGAACGCTACCCTATGGTACTCCAAACTTATTAATTTTATAATTAGAACTATCGGATGTAGTTGTATTTCTCTCGCTTATTCTATTTATTTCTACGCACTGATGTCTATTTTCTAGAGATGTTTTAAGCCAAGAGTGAGAAAGACCTCTAATCCTATACTTTTCCAGTTTATCTAACAAGACATTGTGAACTACAAAATCGAATGCCTTAGACATATCGAAGAAAAGTACAGTAATACGCTGTTTATCATCGAGTCCAAGAATAACGTTATGTATTAGATTAAAGCACGCGAGGGTAGTTGATTTTACCTTTTGGAACCCATTTTGCTCCGGTGTAATGATTTTGAGTTTCGTTAAATAGTTGAGCAGTCTTTTTTGCATGGCCTTTTCAAATACCTTTGATAACACCGGTATTAATGTAACTGGGCGATAGTTACCGATTTCAGATTTATTCTGTTTTTTGTGGATAGGTTTCACGATCGAGAATTTAAGAGCCTCAGGAAAGCATCCTGTTTCAAAGGATAAATTAATTAGGTATGTTAATACCTGGGCTAGTTCGCTTTTACAGAATTTTAACACTTTTGTTGAGATTTCATTACACCCACATGAGCTAGAATTGTTTAGTAATTGTATAATGCGAGTAGTTTCTGTTGAATTCACCGGTTCAAGAAAAATTGACTTTGATATATGATTGATCGTTGATAGTATCTTTCGCTTTTTATACATATCATATATATACCTTCCATCAGTTAGGTTTACGTAGTAATCATTAAACAGTTCAACTATTTTGGCCCATTTGTTATTATACTATTTTCGTATTTCATATGTGTAATGTAATTTTGTGGGGGTTCGCTTTCCGTTACATCTTTGATGAGTTTCCATGAAGCTTTACAAATATTCTGACTGTTCTGGAGATATTTGATATTGTAATTTTTTTGGGCTATTGATATGCACTTCTTAAGCATTTTTGAATACCTCAAGTAAGCTTCTCTGTTCATGTTAGTTTTTTGTTTATAATACTTGAAACGCAATGATCTTTTAGTTTTTATGCAAATTTTTAATCCCTTGGAGATCCATTTTGGCTTTGAATTTTTATTGGTAATTTTAATTTTTAATTTCGGAAAGCAAGATTTATAAAGTGTGCAAAAAAGATCATAGAAACGATCAAATGCTGCATTCATGTTTTTCGCGTTGTAAACATCTAAGAAAGATACTGACTGTAAGTAGCCACGAAACTTTAGAAGATTTTCCTTGCAATAGTCTCTCTTGTGTAAGAACCAGTATTGTAGACTATGAGTATTTTCTATTGAGAATGACAATATTTGGGCAGTATTGTGATCAGATAGATGAAGCGGCATTGTCACGCCCTTAGCTTGTTTAATATTACTTAAAATGTGGTCTATACAGTTGTTTCCTCTAGTAGGTTCACTTATGTGAATTTTTAAATTAAAGTATTTAGCCATATCTTTTAATTGTTGCGATGCTCTAGATTTCACTAATGTATTTATATTAAAATCTCCAGTGATGATAATTTTATAATGTGTAAATGTCTTTAACAGTTCATGGGTCACCGCTTCCAGCCTCGTTAAAAACGAGTGAGCAAATCTATTGTGAGTGGTGTAAACACATAATATCATTACTTTGTATTTAGGGATTCTTATTCCGCAGCACTCAAATACTTCTGGTAATAAGTACTTGTCAAAAATTTTGAGTTCGTTGCAAGTAAGGCCCTTCTGCAGAAATATGCAGGTACCACCACGTTTATTATTCCTAGAATAGCTTGCTGCTTGTTTGTAATTTGAGAGAGTAGCATTTTTCTCCTCACCTTTTTTTATAAATGATTCTGAGAAGCATATTACACCAGGTTCTGAATCACAATCTTTCAGTTCAGAGAGCGTTACTTCTAAAAGGTCATTTTTGAGAGCAAACTCGCTATATTTTGATGCAAAATAATAACACGTTTTTTGTTTAGGTCTTTAACAGATTGATTGGAGGATGTTTTTGGGTTACTGTGTGGGACGAAAAAGATAATTTTGCCGTAAGGGAAAGAAAAAGCCTAATATGGAAGTCTGCTTGTGTCTATATCCACAATTTGTCAGTTTTTGTTGTGATTTCTTTAACACTTTTCCGTTACATCCGCTCCTCTGAACATGGTTCTTGATAAAAGAATAGTTAATGTTTTCTCGTAATATAAAGAATCAACAAACATGTTAATACTATAACAGGCGTTCTTTAAATAACAATGATAATAATTTTTAGTTTCAATAAAGTGACTATTTTTAAACTTTTTACATATTAATTTTAATTGCGTGTTTAATGAATTATTATTTAAATGCTTACTACTAGTTACATTCATTACAATAACGGTGGCATGCTTTAGTAATTTCAATGCAGCATATAATTCCGCTAGGGCTGTTACCGGATCATCATCGTTTTCTCCTACACATAAAATTACCTTATCGTGTGTGTCTACCTCTAAATTGGGACATAGCTTTAGGACTTCTTCCGTAGATGCAAATGTCTTGATGAACGTGCTTTTAATTATTGGAGATTGACAGATTTTCTTTAGAACCTCAATTTCCTTTTTTAATTTATTTATTTCTCTTTTGTATTCATTGTTTTCTATTATCGTATTCTCTAACTCATTTTGTGTACTCAAGAGATTAATTTTTAATTCTTTAATTTCTTCCTTCATTTCCTGCATTTCGCACATTTTAATAGTTGAGTAATCTTCACTCTTTGAGAGCATTTCCAAGGAGGATTCCTCTAGTTCGTCGCATTCTTCTTCCGTATCGATCCCGCATGAATCAAGCAGAGGAGATGATATCTACAACTGATTTCGATTTAGGTGACGCAGTTTGTTTAGCTGCTGAGACAGTCTTTTTTCTTAATGTGATGTTTTTATATTCCGTGTGTGAACGTGTAGATTTTAATTCTTTTTGGCTTTTTAAGCAGATTTTGCATTTCCACGCAGCTTTTTTTCTGCTTGCATTAATCGATATAGCTTTTCTGACAAGCCAATACAATGAAAGTCGAATCTTTTTTTGCATTGCGAGCATAATATCGTATCTCTTGCCTCTCTGTTACATTTGCATTTATCACATATAACAGATTGATATCGGCTAGTTTGCATGTCATTATTCTGTTTTTCGTCCATTTTTAATGTTCTTGTTTAATGTTTGTTATTTTTATTTTTTATAAAATTTGTATAAAAAAGATATTAGACAATTTTACAAAAGCTAGATTTAAGTGTTAAAAAGAATAAAAATAAAAAATTAAAAATTTATTCGAGGATTTGAAGCCTATCTCGTTTACAGACCGTGCCCTCACTAAATAAACCAGGCGTCACAGGTAGTCTTTGAAATTTCTGTTTATATTGTGATTGTAATGGAATGACAATCGGGTAGTTCATTGACCTTTATTATGGACTGCTGAGTCACAATAGCTATTTCACTTGTAATTACCGTGACAGTCACTATTCACAACGATTAAATTTTAAGTTATTTTTGATAATATCACGTCACTTAATTGTTTACTATAAAATTTTATTTACTTTCTAACGGTACTTGATCTTAGCTTCACGTATATATATAATTTAGCTGTTAATATGTAACTTTTCGTTTAATTACGAAAAAAATCTACAGAGCTTCGATTTAAAACAGCCGCACGGTCGGGTGTACACGACGTATCCAATCCATTTAACCAAATCCATTTACTCTGAACATCATATTAAAACAGCATACCGAACTTACATTTAATTTAAAATCCGTAGACAGGAGAAGAATGGACTTAGTTTGCGTAAACCCTCAAACTAAACACGCATTTGTGAACTAATTTTACATATTTTTAGGACTATTTCTATATAACAAGCTCAACAAGTCACTAAAGATATATAGTGTAAGTTATAAGAAATGTAATATAGCTGTAAGGGTATTCCTGAATAAATTAAATTACGAAGACACAGAGAAGTTGTTAGAAACCGGCGAACGATGCGGGTGGTATCGAGGAGCACTACCTTCTGCATTTGAGCCCGGAGCGGTCCGTCACAAAGTCCCAGTCGCTTCATATGACCCAAGAGGCTTACCGGGATTAGCCAATTCACAGAGATGAATACAGGAATAATTTCAGTCGGCAAACCACCCCACATGTCAGTCACCTCGTGAGCCAGGTCCGGATATTTTGTTTGCCTATCTGATTCGGCTTTCACTAGGTTCTTGTCATATGGAAGGGTAATGTCGACCAAGAATATTCCTGACTGTGCCTGGTCCATCAGCACAATATCAGGCTTATTCGCAAGAATAGTCCTGTCTGTGATATGGCGCGGTTCCAGTAGAGCCTGGCGCGGTAATTTTTGAACACGGCTTCCGGCAAGTACTTATAATAAGGCAGTTTCCGATCCACGAGACCGTATTTCCGAGCGAGCTCCTGGTATAGAATCCTGGCTACTAGGTTGCTCCTGTGCAAGTACTCAGAGTTAGAAAGCGCTGAACAACCGGAAATGACATGCCTAAGTGACTCACCGGGATGGCGACAAGCTCGACAGATGTCGACGGTGCCATCTTTAGGATGTATCTCCAATAGTTGTTGGTCTTAAAACCTGATCCTGTATTGCACAGACAAAAACCTCGATTTCCCCGAAGAGGTCACCGAAACGTAGAAAGTTGAGGGAGGCGACTGTATCCACGAAGGGCTCATGTATAGTTCTTTAGTACCTCCCGTGGATCTCCTTCTTCTTTCATACGGTTTCCCGGTCGAAAATGCTATGTACTCCTGCCCTTGTTAATTGGCTAAGGATAGAGTGGTAAGTCCTTTATCACAAAAAATTATGTCCTTATAGAATGGATCATCCGATCTCGCCAGGAAGTAATGACGATTTCGCGATTATGCATGGTGACCGCGCTCAGAAAGCTTTTGCGGCAAGTATAGCCTGATTACCGACGATCTCGAATGATGCATCCTATGGGACGTCATGGTAGCACTGACTTTTCTATTCAAGGCGTAAAGTTCAGTCTGAGTCCACCTGAGTATGCCAAAGGTATACTAGTATCTTTGGCATACTCAGGTGCCATGTATAATATGTAATATGTGCCAAGGTATAATAATATATAGGGACAGGCATGACCTAACCGTTATATGCGTGTGTCTTATTCATCATCATCATCATCATTACAGCCCTTCACATGTCCACTGCTGAACATAGGCCTCCCCCAAAGTATGCCACAAAGCACGGTCCTGAGCCACCTGCATCCATCGACTTCCTGCATGTCTTACCAGGTCGTCACTCCATCTAGCGGGGGGTCGCCCTAAACTTCGCCTACCGGTACGAGGCTGCCACTCGAGAACCTTTTTTCCCCAACGGTTGTCGGTTCTTCGAGCTACATGGCCGGCCCATTGCCACTTCAGCTTACTAATCTATGTCTATAGGCTATGTCGGTCACTCTGATTCTACTGCGGATATCCTCATTTCTAAGTTTATTGCGCAGAGGAACTCCGAGCATAGCCATCTCCATAGCTCGCCGAGCGACTTTGAGCGTCCTCATACGGCTAGCAGTGAAGGACCATGTCTCGGTTCCGTAAGTCATCACTGGCAACACGCACTGGTTGTACACTTTAGTTTTCAGGTTTTGAGTATACCTGACTAGAAGATGTGTCGTAATTTCCCGAACGCTGCTCAGCCGAGTTAAATCCGTCGATTAACCTCTTGGTCGAAGTTGGACCTAATTGGACTATTTGTCCAAAGGAAACGTACTCGTCAACAACTTCGAGCTTAGTGTTCCCAACAACTACGGGCATAGGTGTGACATGGACATTAAACATGATCTTTGTTTTGTCCATGTTAAACTTAAGACCTATCCGTTGGAAGGCACTATTAAGGTCATTGAGCATAGTGCTTAAGTCCTCCAGCGATTCTGCCATAAGGACTATATCGTCGGCAAATCAATGTGGTATACACGCCATTGATGTTAATACCGTATTCTTTCCACTCCAGTAGCTTGAAAACGTCTTCCAATGCAGCAGTGAAGAGTTTCGGGGAAATAACGTCACCCTGTCTTACACCTCTCTGCAGTTGGATAGGTTTCGTACTCTGGTTCTGTACTCGGATAGCCATCGAAGTCCTACTGCACAAACACTTCAGCACTTCGATATATCGACAGTCAACTCGGCATCGCTGAAGAGACTATGGCACCGCCCAAATTTCGACGGAATCAAAGGCTTTCTCATAGTCCACACACGCTAGGCAAGGTGGCAGATTTTACTCTTCGGTCTACTGTACAATCTGCCGCAGGGTATTTATGTGGTCTACGGTACTGAAGCCTTTTCGGAAACCGGCTTGTTCGGGAGGCTGGAAATCGTCGAGTCCGCGTGCGGGACGATTCGTAATGACTCTCGAAAACAGCACGTAGACGCGGCTCAGAAGGGAAATCAGTCTGTAGTTCCTCAAGAGAGCTTTGTTGCCTTTCTTAAAGAACACAACCACCGCACTTCTGCTCCACGCCTCCGAAATAGTGCCATCATGGAGGACGGAATTAAAGAGCTTCTGAAGGACTTCAAGTACCGGTGTTCCACCCGCTTTCAGAAACTCCGCGGTAATTCCATCCTCGCCTGTGGCCCTGCCGTTTTTAAGGTGGTGGAGAGCCATTCTAATCTCGCTCAGACTGACGTCCGGGATATCACCGGAATAGTGTCGGATAAAACTTGCTCTTGCATCGTTACTCACACATGACTGTGGCTCCAAC
The DNA here is from genome assembly GCA_907164705.1 of Parnassius apollo. NCBI lineage: Eukaryota > Metazoa > Arthropoda > Insecta > Lepidoptera > Papilionidae > Parnassius > Parnassius apollo. The sequence goes on along the minus strand of CAJQZP010001064.1, from coordinate 1,346,411 downwards.
GATGATGTGTACAGCTGCCCATAGAACCTCTCAATCTCACTCAGAATCTCAGGTGTCCCGGAAACGATGCTGCCACACTCAGTCTTCAGTTTTGACAGTTGGCTCTTACTGACAGACAGATCTCTGGCAAAGACTTTGGAGCCCTGGTTACGATCGATCGCTTCTTTAATACGAGATATTAAAGTTGCGTAAGTCTCGTCACATGCATTTGGAGATCTATCAGTTCAGTTGCCTGTATGTTGTCGAATCTGCTGACGATTGCAGCCTCATCTTCCGTCTAACAGCCATGAGATTAAGAGTGTGATCGGAGAGTTTTTGTGTTCTTCTGCGGCGGGTCTTGCAGAACTTAGCTCCGACCGCATGGGCAGTTTCCACGAGCTTATCATTCATATCGTCCGCTGCATTGCAATATTCTAGGCACTGAAAGCGGTTACGTAACTCGAGCTGAAAGGTTTCGGGATTCTGGATTAGAGCACGAGAGGGACGGAGCGTTGACTTCATTAGACGAGACCTCTCCAACTTAACGTTTAGGTTCAGTGTGCCTCTAACCATTCTCGCTGGTGATCGGTGATCGCTGTCAGTTTTCACCCTTGCGATCACTGAGACATCACTGAACAGTTGGCGTCTGGTCATCATAATGAAGTCAATCTCATTTTTTGTCGAACCGTCGGGGCTCGACCAGGTCCACTTTCTGTGGGGCCGCTAAAAAGGCCCTCCTTCTCTATGAAGTCGGCCAGCTGCTGGCCCCTTGGGTTCCGTTGCCCTATCCCAAATTTTTCTACCTTCAACTCACCGTTCTTTCTTGTGTCCAGTTTTGCGTTGAAGTCTCCCATTAACACCTTATAGTGAGTTCTGGAGGAGTGCATAGCTCTAGAAATATCCTCATACATTTCCTCCACCTCCTCATCGGGATGTTTGTAAAAGTTTAAATACTTTTGGACTGACGACGGTCAGTGCGCTGATATTTCGTATAGAGGAACAAGGAAAACCGTTTCTAGTATCGTATCACATCGTTTTCTCATTTGTTCAGAAGCATTAGAACTCATAAAATCAAACATTGAAAATATAGGTGTGTGTGTTTTCTAGGGTACCCACGGGCGCACACTACGGTCATGCCCGTGGTCTACGAAGATTCTATGCGACCGTTTGAGTTAATGGTGGTTAATATAGCGCATAGCGCCATGTTATAGCGCGCTATCTCTTCATAACGCATAGCGCGTGCTATGTAAGTAGTCGCAATGGCGCTATGACGCTATGACGCTTTGGCGCTATTCATATCAAGCGGCAATTAGTTCTAGCATCAGCGCTGTTGGGAGTAGACGTGTGACGCAAATTTAATCTAGCAGCAGCACGCTATTCATCGCGCGCGTACTAATTTAGTGTTATACGTTATTTAGGTGTATACTATATATTTATAAGTGATCGAAGGACACAGTTGTCTGCTACAAAAGAAGCCTAACTAATGTTTTTAAAATGTAAATAAAATATAGATACAAAAGTGTATATAGTAATGTTTGTAAATAGTAGATAGTAGTAGATTTTGTATATACAATCAATAAATTTTTAAATACATCTTTAATTCATTCATAATTTATATTAAGGTTAAAATAACGTTTACATCAATTATAATAAAAAAAATTAATTTTATTTTGTTTCAAAAAGTACACGCCTTAAAAATATTTTTAGGATTATAGAAAGTCGTAAGCCTGAAAAGTATGAAAGAGCGTTCATTGATTTTTCTTTGCCACTTTAGTTTATTTTAATCTAAAATGCGACTTATTACGAAACAATCTTCGATCAACAATACCAATGATCGAAGGAAACAATGTTCTTATATAGCACGCGGTCTATCCAATGAACGACATGTAATGTAGCGTGCTCCGAGATATAGCGTGCTGCTAAACTTAACGCGCTTGCCGGCCTCCTACACACTTTTTTATAAATAGCGCGCTATAACATAGCGTATTTAATAGCGCGCTAGAAAATTCTAGTTTATAGTCTGTAGCGTGCTATTGATTTACAGTCGTTTTGAACAACTTTAATTTGAGTAGTGTCGCGCCACGCACCGATTGAGAACGTTGTGTTCTTCGATTTTTACGCTATTTTTTCGTGCCTAAAGTGATGAACGAACGTGAGTATTTTGATTGTTATTTGTAATAAAAACGGTTTGTTAGACCAATGAGACTAGCAAACAAGAATGTGTAGATTGCTAAATCTATTTCAAGGGTGCCTATATGGATGTGTAACATGAATGATCATATTTTATTCTAGATGGATTCAGATCGCATCAGTCGTCTTCTGGAAGATGTTTCAACATCGGAAACCAGCGATATCGAAGGTTCGTACCACGATGACGAGGGAGAGTATGGTTCTAACGAAGGTTATCGTCCATCAGCTCAGTCAGCAGTGAATACAGCCCTTCAGTCTCCGGAGGTGGAACAGCCTGGCGCACAAAAAGCTAGTGATGATTTCCTGCCTAACGACATGGATATTTTTCTTCAGTCTCCAGAGATGGAACAGCCTGCTGCGCAAATGGTCACCAATTCAACGCAGCTCCAAAAGATGAAGTGTGGTCAAAAACATCTATATCAACTGCTGATTTTCACTTTGACGAGTTCTCAACAGGATCAAAGTTTGATGTAAATCTCGTTCACATGCCACTAGATATGTTCAAATTAGTTTTTCCGGATAGCCTTATGGATCACATGATTGAATGTACAAATAAGTATGGAAAGAAACTAACTAGTCAAGATGGGCCCCGCACGAAGAATAGTCGCCACTATAAATTTCGACCTGTGGATAAGCAGAAGATGTTATCTATTTTAGGCTTATGCCTTCTTCAAGGGCAACTAAAATTCCCCGTTAGACGGTTTTTTTTCCAATGATCCGCTGTAATATCATCAGTTTTTAAATATATAATATCTGGTAGGAGATTCAAACAAAACATAAAATGTCTGTGTGTAGCGGATGATCAAGCAAAAGGTGAACACAAAATTCTTGATTTTATGAAAGCTCTGAATAATAACATCCAGCGTATCTACGATCCTTCTAAAGGGTTATCCATAGACGAATCTCTTATTCTATTTCGGGGTAGAATATACTTTAGACATAAAGTCATAAAAAGTCTTAGTGAAGGGACTGTGCCCCAGATATGGAAGAACGCTAATATAACACTAGTTTATAAGAGTGGGCGCAAAAACGACGTTTCTAACTACCGCCCTATATCTTTGCTATCAACCATACCGAAGGTTCTTGAGAGGTTAATACATAAGCAAATTTATCCTATATTACATAACATAATTATACCTGAACAACATGGATTCGTAAAACAGCGATCGACAACAACTAACCTTATTCTTTACACAAATTATCTTTTTTCGCTGCATGGATAACCGTCTGCAAGTAGATGCAATTTACACTGGTTACTCTAAGGCCTTTGATAAGGTTGATCATAATATACTTTTAGCGAAATTAGCGTTTAATGGAATACGAGGAAACTTGTTAAGATGGTTTTCATCATATGTTCTAAACAGATCTCAACGGGTTGTGATTAATGGTTTCTCATCCAATATCATAAATATCAGCTCAGGCGTACCGCAAGGTTCTATTCTTGGGCCTTTGCTTTTTATATTATTTGTAAACGATATCGGTGATTGTTTCCGTTTTACTAACTTTCTCCTTTACGCCGATGACCTTAAAATTTATCACAGTGTCAAAAGTGTCGAAGATTGTGACAAAATACAACAAGACCTAAATCGCTTGGAAGGCTACTGTATAAAAAATAAACTTCACTTAAGTACATCAAAATGCAAACATATCACTTTCACAAAAAAATTAACATTATTAAATACACTTATAAACTAAACTGTGTTTCGTTGGAATCGGTATCTTTAATCAGGGATCTAGGATTGTATTTAGACTCTAAACTACACTTTGATGAACACGTAACGCACATAACCAATAAAGCCTTTCAGCTTTATGGTTTTGTTATGCGGAAATGTTCTTCCTTCAAACATCCCACCACATTTTTAACTTTATATAAATCTCTAATAAGATCACAGGTTGAATATGCTTCAGTTATATGGAGTCCAATATATATATTAAATATAGTTTACAGTTGGAGCGTGTTCAACGAAAATTTTTAAAATCTACAATGTACAAATGCTTTAAAAGTAATTATAATGAATGTTATGAACTTTTATTAAAACAATTTAATGTTCTTTCTTTAGAATCGAGAAGGATGCTCTTGGATCAAACTTTGCTTTACAAAATCTGCCATAACGAATTTGATTGTAATGAACTCACCAATCAAATATACATTCGTATACCTAGTCGCTCGAATCGTATACGTGAGCTACATTCACATCAAATTTTCGCTCCAAAACCAAGTAAAACAAATGCAGGTGCACGTGCACCTCTAAATCGTATAATGGAATTATACAACAACAAATTTAATGACATAGATATCTTTGGATTAACTTCTTCTAGATATAAAAAAGCTGTGTATGAGGTTCTATCTGAATTTGATGCAAGTTAATGTAATTGCTTAATTAGGTTAAATTTAATTTTTCACATCTGTGTATTATCTATATATGTGTATGTGCGTGTATGAATATGTTTGTATATATGTGTATATGTATATGCGTGCACATGTACATGCATATGTGTAAATTAGCTTGTTTTTTTCTGTATTTATTGGTGAACGGGTCGTTTTTAATAGAACATTATATTTTAATTTTTAATTGTTACGTACATAGACCCAGTGGTAATATGTGGATAACGGTGTTGATTGTATGATTATTAAGCTTAAATATAGTATTGTGTTTAATAATAAGATTATATTGTACTATTGTTTGTTAATATAATATAAAGAGAAAAAAAAGCGAGGTATGGTATAAAATTCTATGTCCTCACAACTGCCGACGGTTATGTCCTTTATATGATGATGTACCGTGGTAAAGATAACTCAGAGACAGGAAAGGAAACTCAAAATATCGTGGTGAAACTGTTTGAACCATATTTGTTCACAGGTCACCATGTTTTCATGGATAATTTTTACAATTCAGTAGAATTATCGCATAAGTTACTTGGTTTGCGGACACACTTTTGTAGGCCATTGAGAAAAAACCGTAAAGACATTCCAAGAGCACTAACAAGTCTAAAGCTAAAAAAGGAGATTATTACTGATTACGCAAAGGCCAAATTTATGTTTCGATGTGGAGAGATAAAAGACCAGTTTTTACAATTTCTACTCGGGATCACCCAAAGCTAGCACAAGTGTCAAATCGATATGGCAAAGTAGGTAGCAACCAAACACAATGAAGTAGCTGCTTACAACAGTTTTATGGGGGGAGTAGATAGAGTCGATCGGATGACTTAATATTATTCATCACCTCGTAAAAGCCTAAGACGGTATCTGCAAGGGATGTGTGAAAAGAACACTTTGTGTCCGGAATGTTTCGAAGATTGGCACATTTTGCATGCCAGTAATCAGCAGGAAGACTAAGTTTTAGATAAATTATTATCTATTTACTTAGAGGCCGACTAGGGGTTTCCTATGGATTGCAGTATCCGCTTACCATCAGATGAACTGTAAATAAAGATAAAAGAATAACGTAGCAATGCCATCTGTGTGCATACATTTCTACATTTCGTGACACAAACTCAAAGAGATTTAAATATATATGTATAGATATATATATATATATATATATATATATATATATATATATATATATATATATATATATACCATAGAGCGGACATTAGAAACGTTTGCACGCGTACAAAAACTGTGAGCTCAAAACATTTCATTTCAGCTATTCCCCATTAGGTGACGCTAATAAATATAAGGTAAATATATAATATAAGTTATAAATAATTAGTTTTATTATCGGTTTTTTTAAAGTTTAATGTTCCCGTTTCGACATCAAAGTATCGATAACGTTGTTGAAGGTTACTTAGTTTGAAATGCATTACGATATAATAGTAGCGAATATGCATGATTGTTTTATAGTGTAAATCTAATTATTATGGCTTCTATCACACATAAAAATCATATTAACTTTTTACGCCACTTTAGTGTCATGAAATAAAATACTTAATTTCCAATAACTAAGAATCAATTCAAACAGCAGTCACATTGGTGGCATCTTGGATGACGTCGCTCGGTCCATTAGATGCTATAATAATAGCATATCATAGCACACGTTTTTGAATTCGTTTCTTTTACAAAAATACATTTTCTAGCATACTTGTAAGCAGCTAGAGAGTAATAACGTTAGAGCAAATTTACGAAAAGAAGGATTAAATTTACGACGAGATAATCCTGCCTTCGTCGATTGCATATTGAGTCTATTATACACGGCTTGTGTTTCTACTGTAGCATTTAAGGAATTAACCATATTTTTTTTTAAATATCAAACTTCTTTTCTAAATGTTTAACTAAATCTTTTAAGTTTATTATTTTCCATTTGAAATATTTATTTTGTTGGCCTAGTTTTTTAATTTTAGCCTTATGGCGTAATTTTTATTTTTGTAAATTGCGAATTTGCAACTTCAATGCAATTTTCCTCGGACTATCAAATATCGACCCAGAGTTTGATACTACAACACTGATTGGTGTAAACTCTGGTAGCCTCCGCATTTGTTTCATTATTCTGAAATTATAAAAAGGTGATGTCAAGAAAAAATTAAATAAAATCTGTGGTTAAGACTAATAGGCAAATGTTCAGCTTTGCTTGACTGTACCGCTATAAATAACATACAATTTACTTCACTTGCTAAACGAGGAAATGATCCTTTTTTAAAATTATGCGACTAGTCTTTTCGTAGTACATATATTCGCTTCCAAAATGCTTTGAGCATAATTTTTATATAGCAGATGGAAGCCAATTTTTTCTCTGCGCTCCATTTGGACAAACCGTATCCACTTTTCACGCTCTGCGGTATTAACTGACGGAAATCTAAAATTACCAGATTCATGCTTATACAAAAAGCATAATTATAATGCCGGTTCATAGAACTCTGTAAGCAAAAGGTTTTAATAACATATGTTTGTAAGCAGTTTATAAATTTTATGTTATTATGTCAATTTAATCAGATGCAATACTTATAGACCCACATCAATAAAAAAAACCGTTTCTTTAGGTTTTTACCTTATTTTCTAACTCACGCTTAACCTACAACTTCTTGCATCTTATATCTTTAATAGTGTAAATTTTTTTTAATGTAACAAAGCTATAACCCTCCCCTATCAGTGTTAGCCAGGATCTATAAGGCTTCGTCTTTGAAATCACTAGACAATGAGGCCCGGTGTGTAAAAGCACAGCAAGCAACACCGTAAATCTCATCAGCATGCGTAAACAAACATTTTCCCACCCTTTCTCCACATAAAGTAAGCTACTTAGCATAGTTGGTATATTCTACTCATCTTTATTAGTATGGGTACAGTATCGTTGACGTTTCACCTCCCTAAATATTGTAGATGATTAAATCGGTATTCTGTATATTTTATCGATAACGCCAATTGTCAATCACTAACACATTTGTAAATAAATAGTGACACTACTGGATAACAGAGGCCGCTTATGACAAAATAATAAATGTTCTAGAAAAATAGTTGATTTATCAAGATATATTAAAATTAAAAGATTATTTTGTAAGAATACATTATAATTACGATAATAGACCGAAATCACGTTCATTTTTGCTCCATATCGTCACTTACAATATCTTAATGCACAACAGGGCATATTTTCTTTAAAAATAATTTTTAAATTTACGAAACGATTGCGTCTTGACCTTTTGACGATGTCACTAAGAATAAATGACAAAAATCGGAGATATATCCTATAGGACAAAAGTTACAGACGACAATTTTGTTGCTGATGTCCGGTCTATTACTATTACTACTTACGGCCCCGGTCTTGTAAAAATTAGTGTTCTCGCAAAATTTACAGCAAAACAAAAAAATTATAGTATTTAAAAAGAAAAAGTGAAACATATTTTACATTTATTTAAAGTGTAGGATTTGATATATTCGAAACTGTTTTTTAATTTTATTTTGGTGTTTAAATTAATAGCTCTATTAGGCGTCAAACATGCCTATGTTTAGGTTACATGCGTAAAAGGTCTTATTAAAGCCTCTGCTATGTACAAACTATAACAATATCAAGAAAAGTATTCAAATCACATTTATTTAATTGTCTACAATAATTTGATCTGGTCACTTTTTTTATAAATGCTTTAATTTTCTTATTTGTAGGGCTTAAAAAGTTGTAATTTCATGACTTTTTACTGCAAATATCTATTTTTTTCTATTAGAAGTATAAATGTAGCAAAGTCGTACTTAAAACCACATAAAATAGAATTATTTTCAAGTGAGTTAGACATAAATAAAATTAAAAAAGTATATATTTTCGTACTTTTTACCTATATGCCATTTATAAACCAGAAACGCCTGAAAATTCTCTCAGTTCCGCTGGGATTTCTCGGCGTTCAGACGTGTGCAGTGTTGCTCAACGTTACTTTACCTCTCGCTCGCACGGTTGATCTCTTTCTCTCGTGCAGCTTTTATGGACTGAGCGGAGCATATCGTGAAAGTTGCTTTAAATAAATATATATTATTTTTATTTAATTGTCATATTAGTTCTAGTTTTTAGTGTTTATATTAGTAATAGATTAATTGACTTGGACTTTTATATTTAGTATGTTTTATATATTTTAAGTTTTATATATAATTTATTACTAAAAAATAAACGGAAAAAGATGGATAGAAAAAAGTAGAAATATCCTTGTGTCAGTAAAAATAGTATTAAAGTACAAAATGTACAAGATAGAGGCGAAATTTGTATGAAGAGGCAGTTTTTATTTTCCTTCGGTTGTATATACCCTTTTTAAACCTACAACCCGTATAAACATTACTAAAAACGACATTTATGAAATATAAAAGGGTAAAAAATTATACTACCACGACAAAAGTAAAATGAATATTTTTGAAAAAAAAATTTAATAAGTTATATATTTAATGAAGTAGAGCACCTTCACCTGCGATCTCGAACGTATTTATGCGCGGGGGAGAGCGCCCCCGCTAATGGCTGGGAATGTAAAACAGTAAAGCTAGACGGAAGCCTTAAATGTCTTTGCACAAACTAAATGTCGATTAAACAAACACAGTTATTATTCCTTGTGAATCTATAAAATCTAAGTCAAAGGATAATTTTTCAGAAATGTACCGGTTGAATTGAAGTAGATTTTATAATGAACTTTTCACGTTATATTTTAAATTATAAGACGATTATATGACGTTCTGGATCATTGAACTACGTTTTGTTGGAAGATGTCAGATGAAGTTTCCATAAACTTTCGTTGATATAAATAAGTATTACGAACATTGACTTATATATTACTAGCATAAGGACCGGGCCGACCGAACAACTAAAACGGACCAGTGCGCTGGCCCTAAAATTACCGTTTAGGGCCAACGCGTATCGGTCGTCAGTGGTGCGCGCGCAGGTTAGATTTGTCATAAATTGCCTAGTTGCGTGGTAGAAGGATCCAAAAATTACGATATAAAGATTAAAAAGGAACATGAGATATCGTATCATCGGTAAATAATCTTATACTAATTTTGTAATTCTCGTCTGTCCACAACCTTCTAAAGGTCGCTATCAAAAAGTACGCGTCTGTCCACAACCTTTAGAAGGTTGCTGTTTACTTATAAACTTCAGACACGAAACAGGCAGCCGTAGTAAATGTATACGTATCTCCCTCTAACTCGTACAACATTGCTTATCTCAATATGGAATTGTCGCTATTGAAGTACAAAATGTGCCTTTTTTGTGCGTTTTTACCGTGGTAGCCCACAGATTACCTCCTAATAGATACCGCATCATGGAATATTTGTTCCGTTTCGATTTCACCAAATTTCGGGTTGCGGGGGACGCGTCAAATGCGCTGTGATTGGATAATTCAAGGTTGAACTTAGAATGCTCGGAACCATAGTGATGGGACAGGGTTGGGACGTTGATCGATAAATTTGGGATATATTGATTATTGATTAATAAATGAATTGATCAATTTTTATTTGAAATTTATTAAAAAATAAAACAGTGTATATGAATAAAAGAATGTATATGTGTATATATATATATTTGTACATGTAATCTAATGATTTCTTAAATTTACGCTGGTCACGGGGGGGGGGGGGGGGCGGGATTAAATGTTTGACATCTCAATGTCATAGTTAGCCCGGCTATCTTCACTTTTTAAATATTGATTTTTGGTCCCGATCTACATAAAACGAGCTTACAGTATCTTGAAGTCTTGCAGTGGTATGCTTGGTTTTGGATAGATTTTGTTAATTATAGGATCCCAAGCAGATGACAGCACCCATCCACCGACTGTGGCCGGCTTCACGCGGTCGCTGTGACGTAGGTTTGGGACCCAAAGCTTGTTGTCTTGCAATACTTGATTGACATGCTGAAGCTCGGCAGCCAGATATGTTCTGTCACAGATCCCTTGTGCTCTCTGAAACAAATATTTACCCACAGTAGCAAACTATGAAGAATGATGGTGAGATTCACCATTGAAATATCGGATGATATAGGCCTTTTTCCTATACATAGTGTATAAATGACCAATAGTGTTATCAGGATTTCGGGTGACTAAAAACATCTAGGAAAGTTAAAGTATTATTTGCTTCTAACTCCATCGTGATTTGTATTTTGAAGCTTATGGAGTTAAGGTGGCCTAAAATTGCAGTTGCTTTGTCAGACGGTAAAATTTTGAAAATGTCGCCTACGTACCGCTTGTATAATCTTGGATTTATAGGAACAGTAAGAAGGATTTCTCCTCATAATCCTCTATAATATATGTCGGCGACTATAGGAAATACAGGTAAGCCCATCGTTACACCATTAACTTGCTTGTAGAACTCTTCCTTCTACAATAGATACTCAGATGTGAAGCAGTGTTTGAGTAATACTGCATATTCTGCAGGCATGTTGTTATCTTGTAGCTTCCTAGTTACAATTGAGAAGCAGTCTTCAATAGGTAGGCATGTGAATAGTGACTCAACACCAAAACTGATCATAGTTTCATTGTCAGCGAGATGTAGGTTTTTTATTTCACTAACAAAATGGTGTGAATCCTTTGTGTGTGTTCTGGTATGTCCTTTCGGTGGTGACAGTATTTTTGCCTAGTGTTGCACCCAAAAGTAGTATTATTAATTAAAAAACCATACGGCACGTTTTTCAAGTTTAGATGTACTTAATAATAATAGGATATTACTGAAGTTCATGTAACACTAGAATAACATTAATCACATTATAACTTTCTCTTGTATTATTTATTTATTTATTTATATGGATCTCCAACAGTTGTACATATTAAATTACTTCTAACACATGCTTTACATCTATAAATTACTATGTACTACCAATTATAGGAGAACACATCATAATGATTTCTTATATTTACGCGAACATTGCACATGATTCGTGACCATGGGTGCTGGAAAGCGCCCGAAACGTCGGGAATTAAAAATAAAAAGTAAAAATAAACGCGATAAAATCCGTAAAAGTAGTTTTAATCAAGAACACATCATTCTAAAACAATAGCAGTGTTTATAATTTGGCTATTTTAATGGTAGTTGGAACAAAAATAAGTTTTACGAACAAAAGAAAGTTAATAGTTTTTATAACATAAATAAAAGTTAAGTTTGGCATAAAGTTAGTGAATAATTAATTTTCTAAACAGTCGTTACATTTTTTCATAAAAATTGTGAGCCCGTCACAACCAATGTCCAGTGTTGCTATATTTTTTACACATACATTGTATACGCGTGATATACATGTTATTGGAGAATTCTGTCCAAGTTTTGTTCGAGTGCTTTCAGTCCTAAAGAAAGAACATAGGTTGCGAGGAGGTCTCCGAGGTACGTTAATATTAAATCTGCTCAACAGCTCACTAACTAGCTTTATGGTTTATAAATCCGTTAAAAATAGTTTAATTTCGACGTGTAAGATTCGCCTAAATATTAGAATATCACCTTTCAATCAACCACTTAATGCTATTACTTATTGTGTAATTTTCAACATTGGTACTTATTTTTAATACGATACTTTTTTTAAATATAAAAGTTCATACTAAAACTGGCAAGTATAGAGATGGTATAGCGGAATCCAACAGCTTTCTACGGTTTTTCCTAATATGAAGATTGTCTTCTGTGTAATGTCTTGAGCATAGCACACTATTTTTGGTGGGAAACCATTGGTCCCCTCGACATGTAGCGTTGATCCACATCTTTTCCTTTCGGGGCATTTAGGAAACCTATAACGTATAGGTACCACAATTATACGCCACTATTTGTATAAAATAATGACTATAAAAGCAACGTAAACGATGACCAAACAAATATCGACTTATAAATCACAACACTATCGATACACGTGCTGTCGTTAGACAAAGACAACTATTTTAATTTACGTAATGAGTGAAAGGGACATATTAAAAAAGACATCAACGGGTGCTCAAATGATATCACTTTGCAACATTTAATTTCCAATGTAAGTTGAACCGATAAATTTTATGCTATCTTTTTATAACTGGATGTCTTAGCTGACTTGCCACACTATTTCACTGCATAGGAAGCCATTTGTAATGTATTTTGGGTCCCAGAATTATTTTTCGGACTGTCCGAAACTCGGACGTGCCTACGGGTCACAAACTTGGTCGACAATGATATTGTGATTCTTAGCGTCACATCATATGCTAGCTAAAGCAAGTATGTGTTGCGCGCGTTTGTGGCCCTGTATGCGGAATCTATTAGGAGGTAATCTGTGTGGTAGCCCCACACTATAGTTGTATCAATGATACAACATAAATGCATCGATCTAGCACTGATTGACCAGAAAGAGAGCTAATGCTAATTTTATTTTTAAAAAAACGCGATACTCATGTTCAATACAGAAATTCTCGGTATCGGAGGGTTAATATTAAAAAGTAAAAGACCCAATAATAATACAAGTCGGATCAGTGGTATTACGATACTACATACACACTATGAAATAAAGGTACAAATACGATAATTATACTACGAAATCCGACTCTGGTTACGTTGATTACAAACCGGATTAATAAAAATCCTTAAATTTTACTAAGTCATAGACTAAATGAATTTATCGACAACGTTTTTTCTTTACTATGTTTTGTTGTGTTACGTTTTTTGTTTATTATATTAAAAGGCACATCAATAGAGGTATCTATGGAATGAAAAACGGCAACCACTTTGTAAGAGAAACAAGGTGAGAATAATATAGCTATCTTATTTTGTACTATGTTAAACGTCACATGTATAATAACTTCAGCTATACGAATTTTGTTCCTATTTTAGGACTCTCTCTCTCTATACTAGTAATTACTCCGAGAGTTTGCCGTTTACCATAGATAATATATTATATAGGGCACCAAGAGCCGTGGTAGCTCAGATGGTTAACGCTCGCTGTAAATATAACAGAACGCGAGTGACCCAGGTTCGATCCCCGTTGACACCAATGAAATTGTTAATTGCAATTTTAAGTGCTGATTTACCACGTGCTCGGTGGTGAAGGAAAACATCGTGAGGAAACCTGCATGTCTGAGGAAATAATAGAAAAAAAAACTTTTCAAAGACATGTGAAGTTCGCCAACACGCATTGGGGCAGCGCGGCGGACACTTCCTTGCCTTAAAACCCTCTCAGAAATGAGGGGAGGCCTGTGGCCAGCAGGGGGACGTATATAGGCTGTAACTTTACTTTTTACTTTTAGGGCACCATATAACTACGGAGAACAAACTCTGTATAAAAATGTGTCCGTAATAAAAATTTTGAAAATAATAATTATTCTATTGTTTTCAAAATTTTTTTTTTCAAAATCACTCTCAACGTATTTTACGGCGATTTTTCATACCCTGTAGCTATTCAAGCGCATTTGTGCAGATTTTGTGAACTGTTATTTACTGCTTACAGATGGACACATTTTCAATTATTCTCATATGGGAGATTATGAATGGCGGACTTTGCAAAGTAACGATTTATAGTGCGCGCAAGATAACTGCGCGCGACTGATGGCGTATTTAATGTTGCCATCGTAACTAATATTATTTCCTTCATTTAATCCTATTGCTAGAATTACATAATTATATCAAATTACACAAATGACCAAATTAATTACAAAAGCTTAGTAAAAACTGTAATATTAAGCTTAAGCTTCGAAAGACCCAATAATATTTTAAACCCTATATTTATTGCTTTAATCCACGTAATAAATATATTTCTTGAATGTAACTTTCGTTAGTTAGACATATATTTATATTATTCTATGTTAAGACTTACGATAGTTAAATTATTACTTAAATAACCATTTGAATTTTTTTAATTTATTTTTTTTAAAACAATATATTTTTGCCAGCGAGTTCGAGACAAATATTTTTATAGTTATAAAAAACACGCTTTACCTTTATTTTCGGTATTTTTCTCAATAAAGCCTTTTATTTGATACTCGTATCATGGAAATGCATATAAAATAACTAGTCCTCCATCTTTGGGAGTCCGTCATACAGAATTTAGAATGATTTCATTTATCTTACCATGCATTGTCTACCAAACTAAACGTGTATGCAAAATTTCAGCTCATTCGAAAATCGAGAAAATAGTCTTCAAACTGCCAATTTTTTTTTACATAATTACAGATGGAGATATTAACGTATTAGAAATGGCTATTACCACAATATAATAAATTAATAGACTGAGCTATTACTATGAATATTGAACAGTGATATTTTGTCTATAATAATTTTTTCAAAAGGGTATATATTTTGAAACAGAATATAATTATAATAGCATTATAATATTTATTATAAGAACGAAATTAATGCTCCATAGAAACTTTGTAAGTCTTTTATTAGCATGGCGCAGAATATATTTTGCTGTTTAATATCACTGCGTTATTTCAATACTTTTCAGACTGGCACTTTTTATATTTGGAGCCCAGTTTTTAAAATACTCCTCAACGAAGTTCAGCCATATTTAAAATCAATATCAGCTTTTAATTCCAACCAAAGTTTATTTATGGTAGGAATCTCTTTCTTCACGGCTTAAAACATACGTAGCGCACATATCAAAATCGACTGAATCATATTTTTTTCCTCCGTTCCTAGTTTTTCCCTGCGTCACAATTTTAGAAGATGAAGCTACTGCTACATTACCGTCTCGAGTTATTTAGGTGACGTGGTATTCTGAAACGCCTAAAAAATAAAAACAATGCTATATGATATTAATGACACAAAGGAAACTATAAACGAATAACGAACCAAAAGAATTGGGAAAATTTATTGTTATGGCAGACCTAAAACTTACCTGTCGAATATGCAACGCGTTCTCTAACTTTAGAAAACAGAGCTGTAGGATCGTTATTGTTTCTTTCTTCTACACAAGCACGTTTGACGTTAAAGATAATATCCATGCCAGCACTTTTAATCACTTTAGGCATAATAATGACGATTTTTTGGTGCAAAAACGACTAAAATACGGCTCCAAACACCATGGAGGACGATCCCTGTAAAAAATAGGGTCCCAGAAGTATGGACAAAATAAGTGAGGCGCTGCGATCGCTTAGTTGTCTCAATAAAAGTTATTTTCAGTCTATTTTTCCGATCAGATGCTAAAACTTGCACATCACGCGCAATACAATATTTGACCATTTCTTAATGTTTGTCTTTGTCAAAAATTAAAAAATTACGGAGCACGATTATTTTCTTACCAATGCCGCGAAAAAAACAAGGCAAAGTCAGAGCACATACGCAGAATTGGCAAGAAACTAGTTCGCCTTCCATGCATTCTGCATGGTTTCCAGAAGTCTCTTGTCTCTGGTCTCTTGCCAAGGCTGTCCAGGGAAATTTCTGTCAGCCATCTCTAATCTCATCATTATTCAACTAACTTCATCTACTTGAACTCATAAAGAGCTGACTCGCGGATACTACTTACTGACAGAGTTATCTTGTGCACACTCTAACATTTCCGCTGAAACCCCTATGATATGTGTGTCAAACACTGACCTCTATACATATACGTACCTACTTTTATTATAGAGTTCAGTAGTATCAAACGAAAGGAATTATTGAGAGAAACACAATGTACGGCGGACGCCACAAAAGGGCGATTAATAATTTCCGTAGTAACCCCTATGATATAGGTAACAAATGAAAGGGCTTGATAAGCAAAACACAATAGGTAAAGTGCCGTGATTCTAAATCTAATATGGCGACTATTAAGGTTGTTCCTTTATTAATTATTTTTATACAATTTTAGAAAGATCAAATTTAGATATAAAAGAGAGAAGGCAAAAGTTTACATAATACTTAAAAGGTTTGGCTCCCAATCTCTGATTGTAATAAAACAACTGTCACTGCTATAGAAATAAACATTTTCGATTTTTTTTATTCGAAATGAAAGCTTGGCTTAAAAGGCAAGCATCTAAGCCAAAAATCTTAATAAAAAATAAAGGATTGATTTGACATTGACATTTTGATTTGACTTATTTGAAATTTGAAATGTTTGAAATAGTTTGAAATTTGGAAATTGGAAATTGAAATCGGACTTGCTACATATTTATTTATCTATGATCGGAAAATAACAGCTGAGTTTAAGATCACAGAACGCTATTACTCCTAGCGGAGATTTAAGATTAAATCTGCTAAGACTCCCATTCATCATAAAGGTTAACATAAATAAACTGAGGAACATTCATGATTCAGTTCAAAATAGATCGTAAACATATGTATAAAAAACATTTAAAATGTCGCAACAATTGATAAATGAACAAAGCAAATATATCTTGGAGTACGTTAGCATTGAGTTCAACCCATTATTACCTTGAGGATTAGCAATCTTATTTATAATGGCTTATTTTTATTTACAGCTTATTTTCTGAACAGACTATTGACTCACAAACTTTAGATTCGCTTTCAGCACAAGTGCAGAAAAGGTTTCCTAAATCTGAACATTTCAACTGTTAGTATATTATCACCTTTATTTTCTTTCTCTCAAAACAATAAAAAATCAAATTGAAAGTAAAAAGCTACTTTGACTTTCAATATATTTACAAAAATATGAACAATACAAATTACACCGAAGCTACTAAAAGCTATACAAATTTTGTTCTTTTTTATTTGGCAGATTTGAAACAATGTGGCTATAATTCTATAGTCCATATGATTCCAATAAGAAACAATAATATTCACACAACCAATTAATAATATTATATTACATTTAAAGATCTTAGTGTTTGTCCTTGTAAAGTTTATGTATATAAAACACTCAGAGGATAAATCCCTGTCGATATTCATTATGTTGCATTCATTGTTAAAATATGTTCGATCCATTTTTGAAAAATGAACAAGTGACAAAATTAAAAAATTTGTGCGAAATAAAATGAGACTATCATCAATGTAGTCTAAGTCAAATATGAATTATTAAGGATAACTCAAAAACTACTGGTCAAATCTTGATAAATTTAATATTGGACCATATGAGAAGCACTAGCTTTCAAATAAAAAAAGAATCATCAAAATCAGTTCACCTAAAAAAGTTCTGTGGTAACACACAATAAAAAAACTGTCAAATCGAGAACCTCCTCTCCTTTTTTTATTTGAATTCCGTTGAAAAATAACTAGAAAGCAATTTTTAAAACATTAACCTGAGGTATTAAAACTTACCTTTCACATTGAAAACATAATATCATTTTTATTTATTTTTTATTCTAGTCGGGCTCTTTATCTGTAGTTACTACATACCAAGGGACTTTCTATGTTTTGCAATATTTTTTTCTTAATTTTACCAAATTTAATTAATAATTAACTAAGCTACTAAACCTCCCTGAGAGCTTTAGATTAAAATTAACTAAATAATTTCATGTGATGATAATAAATTTCATGGTCCTCAATGTCATAGAACTTAGTACCATCTATTTAAAAATATTAATTTTTATGTATTTGTTGCGAAAGGACAAGGAAAATCAAATTTTCAACATATACATTACTTTATTAATGCAGATAGTTTTTATAGTATGTACCTATTTATAATAATAAAAAATAAGAGCCAAAATTATTGTATAGTGCTAAGAATGCTGTGTTTGCTTTTGTTGTTTACCTCAATTTACAGGTTTAGGCAATTAACTTTTGCAAGTGCAGTTCTTTTAGAAACTAACCTGTGTATGGGTGGGAAAACCTATGGTGTTTACAGCAAATGACAAAAATATAAACTCATCCCTCAGAGAATCATATTTGTGCCATTTACTCAGTTCAGCTACATCTGATGCTACCCCGACTCCTAAACAAGCTAGATAAAAACCATAGCATATTTGTATAAATTTTGTATTTTTGTTTTCAAGTATGCCTTCTCCTCTCCTCCCTTATTACTGGTGGAGATTTGTCACTACCTGGGCAACGTGTGGTGGCCTTGGCCATTCTCTTTGATACATACAAACAGGACAATCCATTCAGTTCGTTGTTCCTGCACCTTTTAGAAGGCAAGCCAGGACTACTGCCTTTAGCACCGCAAGAAAGACTTTTCATTGGACAACTTTATGGTTTTATACCAGTAAATATTAAAGATGTAAGTATCAAAACTAAACTTAATATATTTATTTAGTAATTTCAATACAGGTCATGTCTTACACTATTCAGGCATATTGTGTAACTTGTACAAAATATACATGACAAAAACCCAATATTAGTAATGAAATTACATAATTAATTTCTTACCTCAATTTTTTTTACTGTTTAACTCTTAGGACATTCAGGCCATGGTATGATATGGAATAGTAGACTCTCTTATGCTGCCAGCTCTTCTCTTAATAGACTCGACTCCATAGAGTCAGTAATTCATTTTTGGGGCAATGTATACGCTATTACAACAGTCCCAGAAAATATACAAGGTCTCTCTATTACCAAGTTTAAATATTTAATTAAACAAAAATTTTTTTTATACAGGTTTTGTTTAATTAAATATTTAAAATGGGTTATTATAATATAAATGAATACATGGTTGATAAAACCCCTGGGAATGAGGTGGTCGCTTCCAAGCTGTTTCTAAAATAAATTTCGTAAATATTTTGTGACCATTGACATTCTAACATAATTTTTTTTAAAGTCGAACGAGTGGTAAAGTAAAAAATGACTTTCAATAAGAATTACAACATGTAATCTATATTGAATAAAAAATGATTCTATTCTATTCTAAACAAACTTTTGGGGGCTTTTGTTCAGTAGTCGATTTTGATGAGCTGTATTGAATTAGTTAATGAATGTTGTGGGTGTGTGCTAATTATGTTCATATACTGCAGCGCAGTATATAAATAAGAATAAGTTTTTAGTTGGTTAATAACAGTTCATTTATTCTACTAATCCTAGATATTGAAAAAGTCAGCAAAGCAAGTAATGTTAACAGAAGTGTCATCAAAGGACCTGGAATTCGATTACTCCTCACTTCAAACCTTGGTGGCTGAGAGATCCTCAGAAATTAGCTCTGTAGCGAAAGCAACTGCGCCTGCACTTATTCCATTAGGTGATGGGTAAGTTCCTGATGTTTGTAGTTTCTTCTTCATATTTTTTTGCACAATATAGGACGATATATAGATTGTCTTTGGAAATGATCCTACTTCTGATTACATGTTTTCCGAGGCATGGGCATGAAACACCACCAACTCACAGACTCTGGGCTGCTACTGATAATTTCTTGACAAAATAAATCCAATAACTGATTTAATCCTGACATGAGAATCGAACCCGGGACCATGTGATCAGCAGCTGCGCTTACGATCACTAGACCATCTAGAAAGTAATGTCTGTATGCATGTCTGCATGTCTGTAAATTGCAATTAAATACTGATTTACTCATATTTGTAAAGAAATCTGCACCTAACAGTGGGATATACTCGTATATAACTTTTTACTAAAAGTAGCATTTGTATGGTGTTGCAGGAGTCCACCTAATCGCATGGCGATGAAAGAGTTGTTAGAGGCGCTCATGTCGAATGAATATATGCCGCTGCACTGCACGTTGAAGGCAGCGGGGCCCATTCCGCCACCGACTTTCCTACTAGACCCCACTGAAATATCTTTCGCTGATGAGGTATTATCATAACATAGTGATATTTGTGTTTCAAATTTTTTATCGTTTTTACGGCAAAGTGCAATAATAAAAAATTCGACCAATTCAATGACGCTCGCCTCGCAAATGCCGGTCTAAAAAAGTTTGGTGGGGTCAGAAACTGAAGTTTCACAATCGATATTCTTTCATTCCAATGTAAGATTTGAGTAAAAAGCCAAAATTATAATTTAAGTGATGAAATATTACCTCACCTTAGATCTGCGCCTGCGGCACCGTGGATCCGATTTAGATCGCTTGTATTCTGCACATAAGCCATATTTGCCTAAATTCTCAAATGCAACTCAATTTAAGATATCATTATGAGGGGCACGCAGAAATGATCGGGAATAAGAAAAACCACATGCACGGTATAGCTAAATTGTATTTTATTATTTTTCGAAGTATTCTCCGGTCAACTTAATGTACTTTTCCATTAGTGCAAACTAATCATTAAAACAGTAATTCTAGTCTGAAGTTGATGTTGACAAAATGGCTGATTGTACGCTTCCACAGCTGCTTCGGGGTCTTCAAACCGTTGACCGCGTAATAAATCTTTCATTCTAGGGAATGTATAGAAATTGTTTGGGCTCAGGCCAGGACTGTATGGTGGATGGCTTATCAGCTCAACGTTTTCCTGCTTCAAAAATTCATTTGTTTTCCGAGCCGTGTGGGAGCTCGCATTATCGTGATGTAAGATGATGCGACGTTTCGGGGATTTTTCGAAGTTCGGCTATCATTTCTGGCAAACAAACCGTGATATACCACTCAGCGGTAACTGTTTTGCGTTCCTATAAAGGAATTGTAGCAACATGCCGCTTTTCGAGACCAACATAGCGACCATTTTCTTTGCCACGCTGCGGCAGCGAACCACTTTCGTTGGGTTGACCTCGTCTTCGAAGACCCAAACTGCTGACTGATGTTTTCTTTCAGGTTCGTATGAATAAATCCATGATTTGTTCGGCATTTGACTTCCCTCCGTTGAAGCGTTGCAGAGTATTCCGGCACCAATCTACACGAGCCGCCTTTTGCTCTTCGGACAAATTGTGGTGAACCCAGCGGGAAACTAGCTTTCTTACACACAGCTCATTATGTAATATCGACTGAATTGCAGTCATTCCGATATTGATAATAGCCTGAATTTGCTCGTGTGTCACATGACGGTCATCTAATATAATAGTTCGCACAGTTGCGATGTTTTCAGGCGTGACCGCTGTTCTTGGTCGACCTGCAGAAGAAACAGTGCTGAGTGACAGACGATCGCGTCGGAACTCGGCATACCAGCGGTATATTGTCGTTTGAATCATTGCTTCAAAATCATAAATCGAAACAAGTTCGCTGAGACGTTTATCTTTTTTTTTTCTGTTTATTTGGATCACCAACAGATGATACACAATACTATCAAAAATATAATTCAACACGGCGACTATATGCTACGTGTTCATCTTCTTACAGGTAACTTACATAAAAAGAGAAGTGATTTTTTTAAAGATAAGGAAACAATAATACAGATAACAATAATACGCTAATAAGTATACATAAATAAGCAGATTTGCTATAGCTACAGTTTGTGGATTTAATGCTTAGAATCTATACAATATTAATAATAATAACAATAAATCTACTAACTTTAATGCGTATTTTAATTATTTTTTTTGGATCAAATACTTAAATCTAGCCAACGGTGTATACATTATGTCTATTTCCATTGAATTTGGTATATGGTTGCATAATGACATCATTCTGATAAGTGGGAAGTTGCGGCCTAAATTACTTTTACAGAGACGTTATTTGAACAGCTTGTAAACCTTAAAGCGCGGTAACTTATTTGGTACAGATATATTAATTTCACTTAAAAGTTGCGCACAGTCTGTATGGTTATTCAATAATTTATGCAAAAATACAAATTTAGTCAAGTCAAAAGTTGTCATTTTAAAATATTTAAGTTTGTTATCGTATGAATTTAATAAATGTGATTTCTTTATGTGGTGACATAAAAAGCACAAACATCGCTTTTGAATTTTTTCAATACGTTTCTTGTGTACTCTATATTAAAATGGATTCCAAACTTGAGGACAGTATTCCAGAATACTTCTCACCAATGTATTATAAGGTACTCGTAATATAATAGTTTTAGGGTACTTGAATTGTTTAGAATTCCGCATAATAAAACCTAACATTCTGGAGGACCTCCTTATGATATCATCTAGGTGATTATTAAAACTTAATCTGCTGTCAATCATAATACCAAGATCTCGAATAATATTAACTGGTTCTAAAAGGTTCTTTGTTATGGGAGAAAGAAATGACGTGGCACTTTTTCTCATTCAATAGCATTTTATTGTCTCTACACCAATTACACAATCTATTAATGTCCTCTTGTAGCAATACACTGTCATCCATGTTTCTTATTGGCCTTAACATCTTAAGGTCATCCGCAAAAATGTAAGGTTCCGAGTTAAGAAAACAATTAACTATATCATTTATAAATATTGAAAGTTAAAAAATTTAAGTGTGGACCAAGGTTTGAACCTTGAGGAATACCTGATGTGACCACAAATGCTTTCGAACTAGCTCCATTAACTATCACAAATGATTGGCGGTCTTTTAAATAGGACGCAAGCCATTTTATATTAGAGCCCCCAATACCAAAATGATACAATTTTTGAAGAAGTATTTCATGGTCTACCTTGTCGAATGCCTTGCTAAAGTCAGTATATTATATATATTATTATTGTATCGACTTGAATGCGTTGATCAACAAATTCCGTCAAGGTTTCGACAAAGTCGACCATATTCGTGTTAGTGGATCTACCTCTGATAAATCCATGCTGCTTATTTGTTAGCTGAGTTTTGACATGGTTGTATAGATAAGAATAGATAATACTTTCAAATACTTTTGAGAAAATAGATAGAATTGATATTGGTCTATAATTTTTTATGTCTCGCTTAGAGCCATCCTTATGAATTGGCACAATTTTAGTTTCTTTCCAACGTGTCGGAAATATACCTGATTTTAGAGATTCATTAAATATTATGGTAAGGGTGCGTGATAGTTGTTTAGCACAATTGACAACAAAAACTGGTGGTATGTCATCGGATCCCGGTCCCTTGCTTAAAACAAGTCTTTTTAATTTGATAAAGACTTCTAATTCATTTAGTTTTAGAGAATTTAAGGTATTCAGCTGTTCTTCAGTATTTTTTATGTTACAGTTATACACATTAGTTAATGATGTAGCTTTGTGGTAAATTCTTATCCTCAGCTAACTCATTTCCCAAAAACATAGATGACAAAGTATTACTTCTATTTTTACGCTTATCTTTTAAAAAGGTCCCAAAGTATTTGGGTTTTATGAAATGCTGCTTTCGATTTTGTTACAGTAGTTATTATAACTTAGAGATAATAATTTTTCACTTCTTTTTTTTAGTATTTCATAACTATCTAAAGGATTATGATATTTTTATAACGAAGACGTATTTTATTTTTTTCTTTTAGAATTTTGATTATATCTGCGGAACCATACCGGATAATTATTGCATTTAGGTTTAGTCAGAGGAACATGAGCTGTAATAATTTTGCGTAATGTTGCGTAAAAAACATTAACATTTCATTGACATTATCAAGGTGCAGAAGTAACGATAACCAATCAATTTTTTGCAGATCATCGATTATAGAACTGTAATCTGCCTTAAAGTAGTTAAACCGTGGAATGCGGCATGGGTGTCAATTTTGATATGAAGATAGTGAAACAGTGAACTCCAATGGAGGGTGATATAAATCAACTCTGACCAACGGATCATCTTGAGATAAGCTGTGACGAAAATTGTGATAAATTATAGCACGGAAATGTTCACGCGTGAGCTCGATTTCTGTTAACGACGTGTCAACCTTAAACCAACAGAGTTTTTGTTTTTAAAATTTTTTTTTTTTATTTGAATGTCATTAGGATTCTAAGAGGCCAGTATTCAAAGTCTAAAAAAGGTTTTATTGTAACTCAATCCGAAATATTCTCTTCCCGATCATTTCAGTGCGCCCTAGTAAAGTATCGTGGTGTCAGAGTCACTTTGTCTTAAAGGGATAAAGACAGCACGACACTTAACGGCATCTTAGAATTGAGCAGCGTTTGAGTATTTTGGCATTTGATACCTATTTGATTTCGGTTGCAGGGCGTTTGGAAAAACCTCGTGAACCGCGGTGCGTACGTGCCTCTATACGACACAGAATACGAAGGGCTGCTCGGCTTGAAGCCCCCTGAAAAGGTTCCAGAACAACGCGCCAGTCAGCAGCACAAGCCCAAGGTAACAATGATAATGATTCTTCTTTCTTTAAATTTAATGACAAGAATACACATGCTTGTAGCTTGCAAAGTGAATACTTCTGGTAAGACTGACAACTCGCACGCTGCTGCCGAACGTGCATATGATCTGTTCATTTCATTTTCGTAGGTAATCATGTATAGATATATGATAATGAAAACTACAAAATTTATTCTTTGTGATTTGGTATGATTCGCTTATTGTAAAAGCTGAAACAAATGTACTGCACGGGCAGTCAGTAGGGTGCAAGTATGGCTTGTATATACTTCATATAACTTGATTTGCAAATGTATCCTCGGTGTCCTATTTATTGGTATAAGCCACTAATTGGCAATCAAGCTATTTCCCTAATTTATTGGTGTGTGTATGTCCGCCTTAAGAGCTGCACTCTTATTGGAGACTACACACGTCTATTTTCCTTTCTGCTAGTTTGCTACATGACAGTACACCAGTTTACCTCTCGGCTTTCCCTCTTTCTTTCTTTTGATTATGTGATGCCCTTGGTTGACCATGACTATTTTGTTTTATACATTTATTTGAACGCGCAAATTTTCCGGGGAAAAAGGCTTTGTGTCGTTTGTTGTGAACGAATGTGCTTTTTTAATTAGGATTATTATATACACGAAATTACAAAAGATTATTAATCCTAGGAGGAGAAGAAAGAGGAACTAGAGGAGAAAAAGCTAGATGAGAAGGACGCGGCCAGCTTAATCGTAGAGGCGAAGGAGCTGACTCAATTAGCTCTCAAAGGTGCCCTAAGTGTTCAACATCAGCAGAGGCTCCTGGCATTACTCGATCAGGAGCCAAATATTGTTTATGAAATTGGTGTTACACCTATCAGGTAATTTTTAGCGGATTTAAAAATAGTGTATAAACCATTCAAATGTATTTTTTATGCTTTTCATGTATGTATGTTATACTATATCTTCATTGTGAACTGATTTTAATGTATTTTTATATAAATATAGGTATAGCCTATTTATATAATAAATAAAAACATTGACTTAAATCATTATATTAACTACATCTTTGATGTTGACTACTTGCCTACGTTTTAACTTTTAATAGGCTACATAATTATTATTTATTAGATAAATCACGCACGCAAGCTAAATTAAACTTTATCAATGCGCGCGAGTGTCAGTAAAGTTTGGCTTTGCATCTTTTCCTCTTCCTACGTCACGGATGACATATCGTGGTTACTAAGGGGTTTCAACAAAGAGTAAAAAAATATGGTCCGAATAAGTAGTACCATTTAATTATTTATTTAATTTACAACTGTTTTTCATTAATATAATGTCTTATATTTCTTACTGTCTCAATTAACAGTTTTTATGTTTAACAATGGAAAAAACTAAATCTAACGTAAAATTTAAGTATATATTGAGGTGGAAAACATGGACATGGAATAATAAAATATTCGCTGGTGTTTTCATTATTATGTTATCAGAATTGTTAATGAATTTATTTTCTATAATATACATATAAACTACACTAATACTTAGACAACTACTTTTTCACATAACTAAACATACTAAACAATAAACAAAAATGTTTATACAAGTATCTCCAAAAAATATATTTACGTAAGCAGTGTTAAAAAACTTAAAATTCTCTAGTACGTTGCTCGTTGAAAACGCGCTAGCCCTGACTGTATATGTAACCTGAGGTTTTGCGCGATTGTAGGTTATGTATGTACGCCACGCAGGTAGCAGGAGTGAGAGACCTGCTTAAATAATTCCATCCGTAAGGGTGAGAAAATAGGATATTAAATTTTATATTTAATGTATTTAGACAACATTCTAGTTGTTACCGTGGGGATGTGCACACAAAAATTTGGGACCATGTTGGAAAGTAAAAAAAAAAGTGAATGACAAAAATATTTTTCTGCTACGATCTTATATTTATTATAGTTCATTGATAAAAATGAAATAATATGTCATTAAAGGGTCATCCACGACTTTTTCTGCCACCAGAGCGGCGCCACTTTACAATGAGGTAAAATATTTGACAGATTTCATAGCGGGAACGATAATTTCTTAGGAAAATGTAAACTAATGTTTGTTTCCTGAATTTTCTCTAAAAAAATATTTTATGACAACATCAATACGTGTATTCTTTTAATTTAAGTATTACATTAAAGTTTAGGCTTCACTTGTCTGAAAATAAGGATCGTAACAATTATTTGCTATAAAATTTAATATGTTTTACGTGGTAGAGCCATGCTGCAGTTATATTAGTAGTATAGTTGTAGCACGAATGGGTCGGCTCGACCGGGTAAGGACCACACTCTCACAGAATATTACCAGCGTGAAATTGTAGCTTAAAGCTGCGGTATTTCGTATGGTGAGTGTAGAGAACCGGAGAACCTCTTTACTGGAAACGAGCCATTCCATCTTAGTCCTCACGGGTGACAACGCATCTGCATTTTGTTTTGTAATCGAGGATACATGTAGATGTCTATGGGCCACAGCAACCACTTACCATCAGGTGGACTGTGTGCTCGTTTGTCACCCTAACCTATATAAAAAAATAGTGGTTGAAAATTATCATTATCATATTAAATAAATCATTTGCTGTTAAATCTTTTGAAATATTATTTTTATTAAACAGTACGAAATGATATTTTTATCTCGTAGATTATAAATACATACATTGCCGAAAATTAAAAAAATCCAGGCAATAAGTGAGGCGACTGTACAACCCTACAAAAATGTTTAGATGACGGCGAAACGCGGAACTACATATTTTCTACCTAGGAAATCTGTCAATGCCACTTTTTCTGGCTTACTCGGCAATGTGTGACTTGTAACTGCTCATGGTTGCCAGAAAGTCGCTAACAACGCCCTCATTTAGGTACTCTATATTTTTTTTGTTGGGTTATATTTACCTAAAATGTAGCGTAAGCGAATAAGGCCGACGCCTTTAGTCACGGGGTCCCCGTGAAGAAAGTGACCTGGGCACGGGCCTTGTGTATCCTTATGGTAAAGACGGTACTGCTTAGTGCCCTCAAAATATTAAAAAATATATACTTTTAAATAAAGTACTAAAAAGAATAAACTCTATTCCCTCACTCTCATAGTTCGATGGGACGGTAAACCGACACAACCAGAGATATCAGGCGCAGGAAAAACGGCTTTATGTACTTTCCGTGCTTGCCGGGGCACGGGGGTGAAACCGCCATATTCCTGACTGCGATCGATCGAGAAAATTTAATAACTGATTTTGACATCATTTCTATACACTACGACTAGAGATTAGAGCCCGGGATCTCATGGTCAGCAACCTTGTTTACGACCGCTAGACCAACGAGGCATTTCAGTCTTATAAAACAAAGAACATTGTTCGGATTATCCCAGCCGCTAAATTTCGTGAACGCATTACGCGGCAAACGTCCCGATACCATCCACACCATCTGGGTGCTTGGCGGTCCACCACTGTACGTTTCACAAGGAGTTTTCTTCCGCGTACGACTTCTCTGTAGAATAGTTTACCACCGGCGATTTTTCCGGACCGATACGACCTGGGGACCTTCAAGAAAAGAGCTTAGTCCTTTCTAAAGGGCCGACAACGCACCTTCAATTCCCCTGGTTGCGGTTGATCATGAGTGGCGGTAATCACTTAACATCAGGTGAGCCGCATGCTCGTTTGCCCCCTCTTCTATAAAAAAAAAATGTTATTTGTAATTTTACCTATGTGCCTATCTTAGAATTTTGCGTGGATACTTTGACATCAACACGTTGGGCTACACCAGGCAATTCTAGGTTGGGCACAGCCTATCTCGGCCACGGCAGTAGGAATGATTCAACTATCTGTCTACCGCAGCTCCCAGACCTCGTGGAGAACAACCCCATGGTGGCGATATCGGTACTGCTTAAGCTGATCCACTCGCAGCACATCACAGAGTACTTCAGCGTACTGGTCAACATGGAAATGTCCTTGCACTCCATGGAAGTTGTTAACAGGTGAAGAAATTTCAATCTTTCTTTTCGGATTTGTGTAGTAAATTTTTACAAACTATAATCGGGAAATTACGTTACATCTCGTCAAGTATACCTCAAAACATGAAAACGAAATTGTACAACCAGTGCGTGTTGCCAGTGATGACATATGGAACTGAGATGTGGCCCTTCACTGCTGGTCGTATGAGGACGCTCAAAGTCGCTCAGCGAGCTATGGAGAGGGCTATGCTCGAAGTTTCTCTGCGTGATAAACTTAGAAATGAGGATATCCGCAGTAGAATCAGAAGATAGAAGAATAAATTAGTAAGCTGAAGTGGCAATGGGCCGGCCATATAGCTCGAAAAACCGACAACCGTTGGGGAAAAAAGGTTCTCGAGTGGCAGCCTCGTACCGGTGGGTGTAGTGTAGGGCGACCCCCTACTAGATGGAGTGACGACCTGGTACGACATGCAGGAAGTCGATAGATGCAGGTGGCTCAGGACCGTGCTTTGTGGCATACCTTGGGGTAGGCCTATGTTCAGCAGTGGACTTGTGAAGGGCTGTAATGATGATGATGATGATGAATATTTTTTATTTAGCTTCGTGCTCCATGGTTTGACACACAATCTGAAATATATCTGTAATAAAACTTATATACCTAATTAAATACATGAGGTATTTTTAAAAGATTGTTTTTTGATCTGAGAGAATAACGATGTAAAATAATCTTGCAGATTATTTTAATTATTTTGTGATTCATCCACATAAAATACATACATAAACACACGCCTGTCACCGAGAGGGTTATGCACAGACTACGGACTTCCATTTGGCACGATCCTGACATACCTCTCTCGCCTCCTTTACTATTACTTATTATCCATATATCTACACATACACGCTCGGCGGTTAAGAGTACTCCTAATGTGGTCCATTTTCAAATTATCGCCAATTTGGTCGATAAATCTTCGTCTAGGGCGTCCCTTTCCGACTCTGCCGTTCACATCTGCAATATAAATTTGCTTTGTTACTCTTTCCTCGTTCATTATTTCTATAGTAAGTGCCAAATCGATTGAGAAAAATGGACAATGACATTTCGGTCGTTTAACCAGAGGCTACAAACCTTCAATATATGGGCACTTTTTATATGTAGTACTTTCTTTATTTATAATGATTTTTTAAATTTTTTATAATGATTGATATAATATATATTTATTAACCATTATTAAAAAGTTATGTTAAAGATCGCTGTAGAAGAAAAATCATCTGTTGTTATAAAGTACTTTATTCATTTAACAACAAAAAGCATTAATTTATAACACATAAAGATTCGAGTGATAACAACACCGAATAAGTACATTCTTATTCAAAAGAAAAAACTTTATTTTCAGTATTATATAAGAACTTAATTTTTATTCATGCATGCGGGCCGGCCCAAAAAAAGTGACGCATCTCTGGCTGCCATTGTCACACTTTTGTGAACTGACGTAACGCGCGTTTTGTTTATTTTAAAGGGATGAATTTGCAAAAGCTCAATATGGTAATTATATTGCTTCAAATATTTTGTTTTAATATGAAACTGTTATTAAACGAATTGCTGTGTTACTTACCATAAATTGAAATATAAAATATAACACATTTTTCGCGATGTACCGTTAGATTTTACGATGTTTATAGGAACCACAGACAATATTATTTAAGAACCAAAAAAGCAAAACATATGTGCTGAACGCCTTTTGACACTCGGCTCATATCTGAGGTCATTTTCCGTTTTTCTCAATCGATTTGGCACCAATTATACATGACCAAATCCATCCATCCATTACAGCTTATAAAAGTACACTGCTGAACATCGGTCTCCATCTTTGCCATAAGGGCCATATATGCCACAGCTGCCACGCTTGGCGACCACAGTTATTTATTATTTAGAATTTTAGCCCGCCACCTGTTTCAGTTTTCTTATGTCGCCTCTTTCTACACCCACGGGACGTTATGGGATAGTGGATATCCTTATCACCACCACTACACAGTTTTTTAATTACTTGTTGTTAAGAACTTTATCATAATATATATATATATATATATTGGGATAGCCTCAGAAGTGTTCCAGAAAATAAAATCCAGTAATATCTCCACAGCACTTTAATCACAAAATTCACCTGTTTCTTGTACAACGGCCACGCGATGATTGCCTATCGCAACGACTGTCCGATATGACATTTACTTCGATTATCAATACACTATCTTAAATTAATATAATAGTTATTAACAAACGATTATTCACCCATAATTAGTTGATAATTAATAATACATTTAATTATTATCATTTAGATTAACAATGTAATATATTTCATTATAAATCAAAACTGTTTACACTTTAACATCTGCCTACCTGTTGCTACTTATTACAATCAATACAGCATCTTTATATTAGATTTAGAGGTATAATAATTCTAGGATATATAGAATAATATTAATCAGTCGTACATTAAACTAATTAGGCTTACAGCTCGGCCTTCCTGTGAAAGCGAGTCCCTTCGCGAAAAAAAATGACGGTACTAATCGGGATAAACCTTCGATCAACAATTAGCAATGAAATAATTATTGTCATGGTAATAGAACACAAATCAAACAGAACCTGTAGCTTGTAAGCGCTACAGACTGATACTAAAACATTATTAATGTATAATGTTCTGACATAAACATCTATACGGATCTAGACACGAAACAAGTACAAGTGATGATTGAGGCCTATAATTACACGAGACACTAATATCAATATAATCTAAATAATGTTATTTAATCATAGTACATTAGATTTAATAGTAATTTATTTATATTAGATTAATATAAATAAACACTTTAACGAGCAAGAACATAATTTTTATTTAGTTTTTATTTATAAATTTATTTTTACTCATTATCTGAACCACTTTCTTCACAACTACTTTCCAAGTTTCTATTAAAATTTAACCAGGGCTGCATTTTGACCTCGAAGGTGTGCGAAGAACTCTCTCCTTAACCCTTTGTGGACGAAGCACCCTTCGTCCTTGACGCTATCCGTCAATATTGTCATAATTATTATCAACCTCAGTATCACGCACCCGTGACACCCCTGGTTGTTCCAAACATGCCCTTTGTGGACGAAGCACCCTTCGTCCTTGACGCTCTCCGTCAATATTGTCATAATTATTATCAACCTCAGTATCACGCACCCGTGACACCCCTGGTGGTTCCAAACATGCCCTTTGTGGACGAAGCACCCTTCGTCCTTGACGCTCTCCGTCAATATTGTCATAATTATTATCAACCTTACTTTCGTTTTTTATTATATCAGTATCACGCACCCGTGATACCCCTGGTTGTTCCGAACATGTCCTCCTAGCTAGACCCTCATACATGTGTACTCTTGGCCAAGTTGCGTGGCTAGACTCACGCCTCGAATCTACCGCTTCCCGACTCTGACCCTCAAACCTGGGTACTCCTGGGCCCGGACTAAGAGTCCTATAATCTCGGGTTTGACTCTTTTCTCTCTCCATGTCGAGCACTGAAACTGACAGACGATAGCTTAGTAAACCATTATTTTTAACATCATTAACATAGGTTAAGTTTATGCAGCTATGTGTACTTATATTTCTTTAATATTTTTCGATAATAGTAACTGAATCACTCCTGATCAGGCTTGGTCTTTCTCACATAGTACTGCTACTACCACCGTAGCACACCACACAATGTTCATCTCGAAATACGCAATCATTTCAGACACAGGGAGAAGAGAGGAAAAAAAAGAGAACACATTTACTCTCTTCGATTGCAACAATCGACCCCAGTACCCTTACCAATCGCGAGCAACGATAAATAATGCTTTCCAAAATATTTGTATTACTTGCTTTGAATAGAGGAAGTAGGATCAGGAACACCGCTCTGTGATAGACACAAAGTCTTTGATCTGATGGAAAGTAAGGTAAGGAGCTTAAGACCATTGCTCCGCGACAGGCACGAAGTCTCTTTATTTGACGGGAAAAAAGGGAACTGGGTGCTGAGCGGTCATGGACGCCGTGTCCCAGCAGGATAACATGAGAGTATAAATTGTCGCCTCCACGGCTTGTGGTTATTTTCCTTTTTTTTTTTTTTAGAGAATAACTTAATGTTTATGTTTGCCTCCACGGCTTTTTAATGTGATTGAAGTAAAATTGTTTAGTTTAATAGATATGTAATTAATAGATACAGTAATTATAATAGATAGTAACTTAGAATAAATTGGAAACTGCTCACCATTTAATTTGTAGCATCTATCCTGACTGAAGGTCCAGCAGCGTTCTCTACCAGATTACAGTCGTCATTTTGCAAGTTTTGAGGCTGTAAATCATTTAGGGAAAGCGAATCATGGGATCCACCATCACTTATTAGCTCGTTGACAGGCTCGTCCCTCGGCGACACGCCTGCCTGCTGGTTTGGGCACCTGGTTGTGGGGCACGTCGTAACTGCTCATGCGGGACTTTACAGGGCCGACAATGGTGACTGACAACTTTCTTCAGGAGGTATCGGTCGTTATAGAGTACTCTATGAATATTGTAGGGCACACTAAACTTGTGGTCCAAAAAACGTGGTTTCTGTTGTATTAAGGCGAAATAATAAAATACTACTTTAAATGGCATAGCAAGATCCTCCGTTATGCGGAAAATATTGCAACATTATTTTTGAAATAAATATGTGGTAAAGTGAAGGATTAATGTTAAGTACTACGTTAGACGAAAACACGATTCCGTAAAATTTTCTCCATAGAAAAAAAAAGGATCCAAAGTTACCTTCAAACTGAACAAAAAAAACGCTGGTATTCATAAAATACTTTAAATTAGATCATGAAACTTTGCATACTAACTGAACAAACTATAAGGCAGGGCTTATGTTTTTTTTTTCTTTTTTAAATTACTATTATTTTCACTGTAAAAAAGAAATTACCTGAACTATCGGCGTCTTGAAGCTTGTTTCCTGCCACTCGATCAATCTCTATCAGTCTTGCTTAGGCTTTCGAAGGGGAAAGCTGTGTCGCTATAATGTGATTTTTAAGTAAGAATATAACATGAAAGTTTCTCACCGGGATGGAATCCATATTTTCCTATGTGTCTAATCGACGATTACCTACTGACGAAATCCTGAACTAGCACTAGCTAGTTTTTACGCAGGTTGGGCTGGTGCTGGTGCTGTCACCAGCGTATTAACAATGCCGAATGCTCGTTTGTGTCCGTATCTTATCCGTGACGTGTCGTATATCTTAGCCCGTTCTTTATCAAACCAGAGTTTGTCTTTCGCCGACGCCTCGGTCATCCTTTGTTGCACATGACATTGCAATGCATCGTAATTAATGGATGTGGTATAAAAAATTACAAAATTATGTAACTCGGGAGATACACAGTTCGATCGTCGGGTGAGAAGTATAAGAAGAGTATTACCTATCGTTCTATGTATTCATCGGTTTTTTTTTAGAAGCATTTCTAATTCATCAGTGTTAACGCGAGATTTAGCGTAACCTTGAGTAAAGACGAAAGAGTACTTATTAAGAAGAGCAAGTAGTTGATTTATTTCAAAGTCATCAATTAAATCAGGATTAAAGTTTTCAAAAATAGGACTATGTAGTCGTATATGCGTGACACGAGGTTTAAGAGATTAGAGTAGCACTATTTCGGGTAATAATTACACTTAGACCCGTTTCATGTAGTAAGTTCGCACCAATTAAAACGTCTGAAGTTATTTCAAAGTCGGGTAGTACGTGAAACAAAATCTCTATAGGAATATTATTAATCACGCATAATAGCTGTTAATGTGCTGGTAGATATAACAGGGAACGGACCAATCCTACATAAATAGTTCATAACTAATGGCCTGGAAATTAATTCGCAACGGATTCACGCATAACGGAACACTTGGTGCCGCTATCGAAAACAGTATTTATAAGCAAATTACCTACTCGAACACGCACGATGTTTAAGATAGAACTGCGGGTACTATCACTCAATTAACTTATATTAGAAGTTATTAGTTTTTCGCTGCGAAAAAAAAACAACTCGAATGTGTGACCAGGCTTTGAACAAAAATGAACAAAATTTACTATCACTAGTTGTAGCTAAAGGCGTCGACCGATTTTTATCGAATGGAAGGACGTTAGAATTACTTTTAGTACGGCAATTATCAGAAGTATGGCCGATCTTTTCGCAAATACTACAAGAAGAACTTCTGTTATCAAAAGGATATTTAAAACTTTTTTTTTTTTTGGGCGGTAGATTTGAATTATTTATGGAATGTAATGGGATGCTTAATACGAATGGATGAGGCAACGAATATCAATTCTGGCATCTAGGTGGCCCTAATATTTATTAACTCAATTCTAAGGCGTTCGTCACCCACGGCTCCGATAACGGCCTCTACAGCATCACTGTTTTCAAGTTTGTCTTTCGTCAAGCGTCTTCATAGAAATCATGCCCGAGATAAGAATTCTGCGATATCCTTAGAAGAGTCGTAAATGTGCTCTCTACATCTCAATATGTCACGCGTGTAATGGCTTTCAGGTTCGGAGGTGGTGGTGATGTTTTGACGCAAATCTTCCCACGTAGAATTCATCACCAGCCGGTTACCGGCCAACATTTTAGCACGTCCCTTCAAAAGGCTAGTGACTTTCATTTGAATGTCATAATCACCGAGTTGATAGGTGTTTTTAGCCGAAGAAATGTGATTGCATACGAATAACTATAATACAGGGAGATAAGAAATTTACTTACACGCATTCGCCTGAACTCGGAACACGCTCATATTTGACACATTACCTTTGAGGGTGAGAGTATTGGAGTTAGCAGTAACAGTATTGTAGGATCGATAACGTATCACTATCGCTGTCGACTGGCTCTTATGGACATCTTTTTTATTGATCATCGTAGTAGCGGCTTCTGCTAATTCCGTAAACCGGTAAACTGTAACACTTATCAGCACATTAGAACACAAATAGCTACTTACTCTTTTAATCGATAGCACATTAAAGTTTGACATTTTTTTTTTGGTACATCGCTTAACATTTCGTACTTTAAAATGTACCCAAAGTAAATCATATTTCGCATGAACTATCAAATAATGACATTACTCGAGCAACTTAAATTTCCACTGTACTTTATGGTTAAATTGAAACATATTTGGGTTAATTAAAAAAAATTAAGAAAGTACTTGCGGGTACTTTTGATATAAATCAAACCAAAAGATTTAAAGTTTGGCTTTAAACTTTGATCTATATTTTAATGATAAGTCAATGTCGTTAATAGGAACAGCAACTTTCATTACGTTATGTAACATAAAAAAAATCAAAGGTATCAGGTAACAGCGTATCATAGTCTTTCACAAACGTAACAACATTTACACTATTCGAAGACTATATATGGGCGATAAGAAGAACTTTATCCCACTTCTGAGATATTGGGATAGCCTCAGAAGTGTTCCAGAAAAATAAAATCCAGTAATATCTCCACAGCACTTTAATCACAAAATTCACCTGTTTCTTGTACAACGGCCACGCGATGATTGCCTATCGCAACGACTGTCCGATATGACATTTACTTCGATTATCAATACACTATCTTAAATTAATATAATAGTTATTAACAAACGATTATTCACCCATAATTAGTTGATAATTAATAATACATTTAATTATTATCATTTAGATTAACAATGTAATATATTTCATTATAAATCAAAACTGTTTACACTTTAACATCTGCCTACCTGTTGCTACTTATTACAATCAATACAGCATCTTTATATTAGATTTAGAGGTATAATAATTCTAGGATATATAGAATAATATTAATCAGTCGTACATTAAACTAATTAGGCTTACATATATATATATATATATATATATATATATATATATATATATATATATATATATATATTACTTCCTTCTTTGATTTCAAGGCTGACCACATCCGTGGACCTGCCCGTGGAATTCGTACACCTTTACATCAGTAACTGCATCTCAACTTGCGAGACGATTCGCGACCGCTACATGCAGAACCGGCTGGTCAGGCTCGTCTGCGTGTTCCTGCAGTCGCTCATCAGGAACAAGATCATCAATGTAAAGGTGAGCGTTGATAATTATCCAAAAGGGTGACAATTGAGCTAAAACTTACCTGATAGTAGATGGATGCCGTAAACCATAGATACATATTTAATTGCGGTGCTGTCACCGCGCCACAAACGTCATCATCATCGTCATGACAGCTGATTATAGGCCTCCCCCATAGATTGCCCATTGTGGCAATGTTTGCCATAGTTACCACGCTTGGAAGGTGGGTTGGCAACCGCTACATACATACATATAACATACCGAAGCCTAAATCGCGCTATAGAAGTTTTCAAACAACTCTGTATACTCACTAGATGACAACCATGGGACGATATGGGGTAGTGAATATTCTTACACGGTTTACTTTGTGGGTTACCATTACGTACTGGTTTTTATTCGATAATAGATGTAGATGTATATTGACCACACACAACATGCACTAACCATCGGGTGAACTGCGCGCCCGTTTGTCACCCTTAGGCGTCGTCATATATATCATACGATTAATCGGAGCGATTTCATCGCACGATGAAAGAGATCGTGCGATGGTTTATTATGTGATGGTTGATATATATTATGCGTATTGTTATATATTATGCAATGGTTGGATTAGACCATCGCACTCATCGCCTTCCAGGTGTCGCACTTTATTAGACTTTCCAAGGTGTCCTAATAGCTCGCGCGGTGACCATCTATTAGGTAGCCGCGCTGCCACCGCAACGGCGCCGTTTATACAATGAGTAACTGAGTTTTTTTACTCTCTTAGGTCTCTAAAATAAAAAAGGTAAAGTTACAGCCTATATACGTTCCACTGCTGGGCACAGGCCTCCCCTCATTTCTGAGTGGGTTTTAGGGCAAGGAAGTGTCCGCCGCGCTGCCCCAATGCGTGTTGGCGAACTTCACATGTCTTGGAAATATTTTTCTTATCGTCTGTAACTCGACTCACCAGTGCCCTTGCATTGCGACGCTTGCAGGATGACGCGTGACCAATTAGGACACTCAAAAGAGATTTGTATGTTTCATTGCACGATCGTACGATCAAACCCATCGTACGATCGTTAGCATTTCGATGACTTGCAATCTTCAATTTAGATACTCTAAAGAAATGTGTGTGTTTAATCTCGTCGTACAACGAAGTCGCATCGTTTGCTTGTGCGATCCTTTCACCAATTAGAACGAAAAAAACTTGCTCTCCTGTCCTACATGACAACCGTGCTGTATAGTCATAGTTTGATATAATTTATAAACCGACATCAGATGTCATGGTTTCATGTAGAATTATACTCACTATACATGTACAGATTTCTTTATCAGTAAACAAAATACAATTAAAAATTAAATACGATATATTTAAAAATATAACTGAATTGATAATATATACTTCAACTAATACTTTTTCAGACTGACATAAGTTTTACTGTCTGCAGGAAATCGTAGCCAGTCCCTACGATAAGAATGAACCCGAACAAATCCGTTAGTGATTCGCTGTCAGTCAATGAGGGCTTCCACACTTTCTTCTGCCACCAAGGCGGTGTTACTTCTTCTTCTTCTTTCTTTTGTGGCGGTTTGATAAAATTCGCCAATGACGTATTGAGTGGAAAATGAAAGCTTATGAGTTTAATTAAAATAAGAGTCTGTGATAATATAAGGATTCAGTTTTCCTCCGAGAATTTTGACAAATCTATTTGTTGAATTACCTAGAACAAATGTGACAAACACAGGTGTTAGACTCTTACCAGTATGTTAAACGTGACAAGGATTTAAAGTTTCATATTATTAGTATTAATAAAATCACATAAAATATACACAAAAGGAGTACTGGTATATGTTAAAAGAGAATTAAAATAAGGTCGAGAATTATAAGGAGGAAGGTAATCATAAATGGAGAAGGATAATTTGGGACAGTTGAAAAAAATATGGTTTGTGGAACCATCCTCTAAGCTACATCATTCACACAATGAGCTATCCCTTACTCTGATTTTTGCCAGATGTGCAAGTGTACAAGCGTGTCCAATTCTTAATCTACAAATGATTGAAATTGCATGTTTATTTGCTTTGTTAAATTTAATGAACCAGGGCTTGGGAGGAATAACCTTTTGGATGGCATGATTACTTTGAAATAAAGTGAAAATATTTGACAGTCTTAATGACTGGGAAATAAAATTGTTGAAAAAGTGTAAAGATTAATATTACTATGTTGAATATTAGTTATATTTTATATCAATTAATTAGATTATAAATAGAAAAAAAAGGTAAAAATTTTACGAATATTCGTATTTGGTGAAATCCATATTCGGCCCATCTCTAATTCCTAAAAGAAAAATAATAAAAAAATATGCAAAAAATTAAAGATGAAAAACATTCACTAGAAGCCGAAAAACTTATTTGAAACGATTTTTTTAAATGTTGTGACACTGTGGCAATTAACTTCAACTCACTCCTAACTGGCGACATCATTTGAACGGAAAACTATTAACACTCTTTGTACTGAAACTTTAAAAAATCATTAGAAAAATCCAATAAATTTGATTGACTCATCGCCAATTGTAGCTTGAATCCGTTGTCTCAGTTGGTATTTCATACATTTATCATATAGGAGATTAGTAAATCCTATCCAGTAACAAACCCATTCACACACATCATAAATAAATTTTGATATTTACAGGAACTGTTTATCGAAGTAGAAGCATTTTGCGTAGAATTCAGCAGAATCAGAGAGGCGGCAGCGCTGTTCCGACTCCTCAAGCAACTGGACTCCGGCGACGGTATCGGACATAAAGAGGCAAAGGAAAACTAACACGAGATGAAATGTGCTAGAGTGTACTTGAACACAAACAGGCCTGGGTTCAAAGAGCCATCTCGTCTATCTATAGGGTCAAGATAGACCCATTTACTAACATGCTTTTAATGCATTGTATTTGACTGAGGACAAATGGACCACCTTCTTCGTGGAGATAGTCTGATTAAGATAATAAAATATTCGATATTTTTGAAGAATAAACTTAAGCAGTAAGCAATTGTTATAACAGGATAGCATTAATTTTGATTATTGATGGTTAAAAAAACTTTGTTTTAACCTTAAACCTATAAAGAAAGATTGTACGGAGCACTGCCTACATTCAGTGGCGCTAAAACCACACTAAACATTTGTGAGAATATAGTGATATGAATATACGTCATAGTTTTCACAGGCAATAAACCATCTTATTTGGTACATTTATAGCCGACTTCCGAGAAAGAAAGAGGTTGTCAATTTGAGTGTTTTTTTTTATTTGTACATATATGTTTATATCTTTGTCAGTTGTGCACAATTTTGAATGTTTTTTTTTATTAAGAAGGTTACACTTCAGAAAAAATTCTACCCTTAATGGTAGAAAAATAAAGGTGGAGTTTTTAATCAATCTATTCAGACGACAAGCTTGTGATATTCCTTAGTTCTCTAAAAAAGGTAAAAAATTTAGACATTAAATATAAGTAAAAGCCAACTTTAAAGAATACAATTTATGGGCCATATAAATAAAACTAAAGAACTAAGAAGAATAAAACAAACTAGCTTGTATGAAAATAATATTATGCACTTTTCATTCTTCTATTTTATTTTTTATGTTCAAAATTGTTAAAATATTGAATATGGAAAAGTTTCCACACCTGTAATATTCAAATCAATATTTTTTTATCTGACTGCGCCAGAAAGTAATGTTTTTTGAGAGTATATATAATATGACTATTACTTTGGTATGCTCTGTAGCCTATGAGGTGTCGTTAGTTTTGTCTTAACAAATATGTAACGAAAGGGAAATGAAGGTTTTTATTTCAGTAAACTTTTTAAAACAGTTGCATTTTTTAATTACTCTTTTTAACCATTAAGTTTGTTTACTGACTTACATACGATTCTAGATAACAACGAGAATATCATGCTTAGTTTTGGACTTACATCAAACGGCGAAGTAATCAGCCTCCATTGTTAGTATGGAGAAATGGCCGCCTGGCGCAACCTTAATCTCAAGAATCTTGTGCAAAACACACTTGCGTAATGCGTTTGTACACATAGTTCGGTATTTTAATCTAAATAAGAATTTTTTAATCTACCTCTTTTCGGGTGATAAACGAGCACACAGTTTACCTGATGATAAGTGGATGCTGTAAACCATAGACATCTAGATCTATTCTCAATTAAGAATCAATTTTCTGCATATCAACAATATCATCATCATCATCATCATTACAGCCCTTCACAAGTCCACTGCTGAACATAGGCCTCCCCCAAGTAATGCCACAAAGCACGGTCCTGAGCCACCTGCATCCATCGACTTCCTGCATGTCTTACCAGGTCGTCACTCCATCTAGTGGGGGGTCGCCCTACACTACGCCTACCGGTACGAGGCTGCCACTCGAGAACCTTTCTTCCCCATTGGTTATCGGTTCTTCGAGCTATATGGCCGGCCCATTGCCACTTCAGCTTACTAATCCGTTGGGCTATGTCGGTCACTCTGGTTTTACTGCGGATATCCTCATTTCTGAGTCTATCACGCAGAGAAACTCCGAGCATAGCCCTCTCCATAGCTCGCTGAGCGACCTTAAGCGTCCTCATACGGCCAGCAGTGAAGGACCACGTCTCAGATCCGTAAGTCATCACTGGCAACACGCA
The DNA here is from genome assembly GCA_907164705.1 of Parnassius apollo. Classification (NCBI taxonomy): domain Eukaryota; kingdom Metazoa; phylum Arthropoda; class Insecta; order Lepidoptera; family Papilionidae; genus Parnassius; species Parnassius apollo. The sequence continues at coordinate 1,305,206 of CAJQZP010001064.1, read as the reverse complement.
CTGGTTGTACAATCTAGTTTTTAGAGATTGAGGTATACCTGACGAAAAGATATGCCGTAATTTCCCGAACGCTGCCCAGCCGAGTTGAATCCGTCGATTGACCTCTTGGTCGGAAGTTGGACTTACCTAGTCGGACTATTTGTCCCAGGTAAACGTATTCGTCAACAACTTCGAGCATAGTGCTCCCAACAACTACCGGCATAGGTGTGACATGGACATTGAACATGATCTTTGTTTTGTCCATGTTCATCTTAAGACCTATCCGTTGGGAGGCACTATTGAGGTCATTGAGCATAGTGCTTAAGTCCTCCAGCGATTCTGCCATAAGGACTATATCGTCGGCAAATCGAAGGTGAGTGATGTACTCGCCATTGATGTCAATACCGTATCCTTTCCAGTCCAGTAGCTTGAAAACGTCTTCCAATGCAGCGGTGAAGAGTTTCGGGGATATAACGTCACCCTGTCTTACACCTCTCTGCAGTTGGATAGGTTTCGAGCTCTGGTTCTGTACTCGGATAGCCATCGTAGCCCTACTGTACAAACACTTCAGCACTTCGATATACCGACAGTCAACTTGGCACCGCTGAAGGGACTGTAGCACCGCCCAAATTTCGACGGAATCAAAGGCTTTCTCATAGTCCACAATATATTGCAAAGTAATAACTGTCATTGCTATGAAGATGACAGCACTGTTTGGCGGTCCACCACTGTGTTTTACTAGGAGTTTTTTCCTCCTACAACTTCTCTGTGGAATTGTTTACCACCGGCGATTTTTCTGGACCAATATGATTTAAGAACCTTCAAGAAAAGAGCTTACTCCTTTCTAAAAGGCTGGCAACGCACCTGCAATTCCCCTGGTGTTACGATTGTTCATGGGCATAGTCACTTATCATTAGGTGAACCGCATGCTTGTTTGCCCCTTCTTCTATAAAAAAAGTATTTTACAACAAAATATTACGTACCTTTATCAAAAACATATATTTATATTTCTTTTCATTTCATCAAGCAACTTTTGAGTCTGATGTGTATTTTATTTTAATTGTTTAGTAATTGCTTTTGGCCTTTAATTTAATCACTATGATCATAATTATATACATCTGCATAAGTCTAAGATAGAAAGGTCTTATTCCTTTAAACATACAATATATTCTTACCCGGACAACACTGGGCACCGAGTATTGTAATAAAAGGTAAACATTAATTTTTAATTTTATTTTAATCAAATACAATTTATTGACAAATAGTACAATTCTAATTCTACTCTATAAATGCTTGTAAAACTAATTCTGACTACCACCTTCCAGAATCTTCCTTACTTCTTCATCAGAAGCCAAATCTAAGGGTGTACAGCCTTCTTCATCTTTAAGCAATGTAGCACCAAATTTGAGCAATAACTTTGTTGCATTTAAATGGCCACAAGAAACAGCATAGTGCAAGGCAGTCTGACCACTATTATCTACTGCATTAATGTCACAGCCACCTTTGATAGCAGCATTTAATGCTGAAACTGCATCTCTGTCAGCAGCCCAGTGTAATGCAGTTAGCCCATCATCATCCCTTTCATTTTTAAGATCAGGAAACTCAATTAAAAGTTCTGTTACACGCTCCCCCAAGTCTTCTCGGGCAGCCTCTAAAATAGATAGCTCATTGTGTACCAAATCTGGTTCAGGACTAAAATGAAGTGAAGAAACTGCCACCCATGCTTCTTTTGAATTACCTTTGCTTTCAGTCAACATGTCACCCCATTCAGGGTCATATTTTTGTACCAATGCTATATATTTCTGTTTGGCCTCATTACTAGGCATGTCTTCTAAAGTTTTCCATGCTTCCCATTTTTTACGACCCTTTCCATCTAACCAACTTGGTTTTGGCATGTTGCATTTACCTTCAGTGCTTTGTTTAAATAAGCCATAAAGTTCTAAGAGTTGATTATTATTAAGTTTTGAAGTAATCTTCCTAACATGATCAGATGCTTTATTAAAAGATACATCTAGGGGTGACAAGTCATCATCAGAAAAGTCTGAATCTGGATATTCTGGTAGTGCTACCGCCATTGTAATCTAACTGTTTTGAATCTGAACAGTTAAGTTTAAACCTTCTAATGTATGAACTTGCTTATTAGTTGCATTAGCAGCTGCAGATGGGCTTACAAACTCAATAAAACCATAACCTTTACTAAGGCCAGTAGATCTATCGAACACAACTCTAGCACTTTGGACAGGTCCAAATTGAGAAAAATATTCCCTAAGTTGGCGATGACCAACTGTCCAAGAAAGGTTGCCTACATAAAGGCGAGCTGCTCTTGCTGTGCTGGCCATAACCTAAACAGAGATTATTTCAAGTAAATGTAAGGATCTGTCGCCAATCAAAGCCCTGTAATCAACTCCAGAACTCTCACTCAGTGAGTCTAAATCCAAAAGCGCACCTTTCAATCCCCACTTCTTAAGTAGAGCTTCAATGGACCAGTCTGCACTCCGCTCCTGGTAAGCACACAAAAATCTTCCGTCAGTTCCGTCTAGAAGATATGCAACTGTAGAAATAACCTCTTCAAACTGTGACGGTTCGTAAAAGCAATCTGATGCTAATAGTAAATCTACAGGTCGTAAACTATGAACATCAGCTAAAAAAAGACCCCAAGCGAGTCCTAGTAGGTGGATGTCTTGTCCAGGGACCAAACCATTGGCCTCACAACACGCCGCTAAGTGTTGAAGAGATCGTGGCAACGCGACACTGTCAGTCAAAGTTACATAAGCTCCACACTTAGCAGCTAAAATACCAGGTAGACCAGTACCACAACCAAGTTCTAAAACTCGTAAACCGCGTAGATGCCGTCTCTGGGTCCACAAGTACCAAGCCAATAAAGGTGCAGATGGCCACGTGTAAAATGAGTAGCCTGCCGACAACAATTCTGGGATTACAATCTCCAGGTATTCACCTCTAATATCACCGTTATTTGCTGATTTTCCACGAAATACGAATTTCTTTAATGGACCGCTCACAGGACGACCATCGCTCATTGCATAAGCATAATTAAAAACAGAATTGATTTATAAAAGAAAAAGAGACATATAGAATAAAGAGTTTGACAGTTTGATTTTGTTGGTGTTACCATTAAGACAGGCAAAGGTCTTTTAGATTATATACAGCCTAGTCTGATTTGTATTTTATTCACAAAACTTCTTTTTTCTTGGAAGATTTTGACCAGCGGATAACTGATGACAACCATATTTCAAGGTTCTAAAGCGAATAAAAAAACCTAAGATTTATATCATTAATCAAGCTCTAGTAATAGTTTCCGTTATCTAAAAAGTTATTCTTTGGTCATTGATAGCTCCATATTTACGTATAAAATCGTGGGCTTTTAAGTAAGCGTGAGAGGAGCCGCGGGTAAAAGCCAGGACAATTTTATGAGCGCAGCGCATCGTGAAAGTACACACATTCGATTTAAAATATCACTGCGGAGTAACTTATTGTCTATATATATTTTTTTATAATATTGCACTTGATGGATTATAAAAATTGACTAATCTTCTTCGGTGGCATGAAGTATGTTTTAATGGAAGTTGCTTCAAGATGTAGCCAACAAGGCCTGTGACTCTTCTGACATACGGTATTGCAGCAGGCACACGCTCGACTGTAGCTGGCTTATTCCACATGGCTTTATTTCTCTACAAGATGCAGCCGCGCAAGCATGGGCAGTAGACAATATATCCACGGGGAGAGGATAAAATTTTTAACCCTTGATCAGTTTTATCCACCCTGCGAGCATAGGCAGGAGACAAAAATTATATCCCCCGATTATATCGACTGAAAAGAGATAAAATTATCTTATCCCTACAGTATATCCACTTTTGACATAACGAGTTGACATATATCGCCCCGTCCGTAGCATGGAGCCAAAGGAAAGAGAAAAAAATATCCCTTTTTGACATTTTAAAGAGACAATTTTATCCTTTTTCGTGGACGTGGGTTTACGTTTATCTTCATCATCAATAAAGCCCTTCACAAGTCCACTACTGAACATACCTCCCCCAAGGTATGCCATAAATCACGATCCTGAGCCACCTGCATCCATCGACCTCCTGGATATCCTACCAGTTGTCACTCCCTCTAAGGGGGTCCCCTACACTTCGCCAACCAGTACGAGGCTGCCACTCGAGAACCTTTTTTCCCCCACGGTTGTCGGTTCTTCGAGCTATGTGGCTGCTCCATTGCCACCACTTCAGCTTACTAATCCGTTGGGCTATGTCCGTCACTCTAGTTCTACTGCAGATATCCTCATTTCTAAGTTTATCAACCACAGAAACCCCAAGCATAGCCCTCTCCATAGCTCGCTGAGCGACTTTGAGCGTCCTCATACGGCCAGCAGTGAAGGACCACGTTTAAGTACCACTTCCATAGGTCAAATAGGCAAATCGAAGTTGAGTGATTTACTCGCCATTGATGTTAATATTGTATCCTTTCCAGTCCAGTAGCTTGAAAACGTCTTTCAATGCAGCGGTGAAGAGTTTGGAGGATATAACGTCATCCTGTCTTACAACTCTCTACAGTTGGATAGATTACGTACTCTGGTTCTGTACTCGGATATCCATCGTAGCCCTACTGTACAAACAATTCAGCACTTTCATATACCGACAGTCCACTTGGCACCACTGAAGGAATTGTAGCACCGCCCTCATTTCGACGAAATCTAAGACTTTCTCATAGCCCAAATACGCTAGGCAAAGTGGCAGATTGTACTCTTCGGACTTCTGTACAATTTGCATAAGGATAGGTATGTGGTCTATGGTGTTAAAACCTTTTCGGAAACCGGCTTGTTCGGGAGGTTGGCTTGACTCTCGAAAACAGCACGTAGACGCTGCTCAGAAGGGATATCGGTCTGTAGTTCTTCAAGAGAGCGTTGTCACCTTTCTTAAAGAACAAGACCTCTGTACTTCTGCTCCAAGTTTCGGGAGTAGTGCCACCATGGAGAACGGAATTAAAAAGCTTCTGAAGGACTTCAAGTGCCGGATTTCCACCCGCTTTCAGAAGCTCCGCTGTAATTCCATCCTCCTCGGGGACTTGCCGTTTTTAGGGTGCTCTTGGATCGCTACTCACACTTGCGTATGGGTCCGACGATGACGTGTACAGCATTTTTTTTATAGAAAAGGGGGCAAACGAGCATACGGTTCACCTGATGTTAAGTGTCTTCCGCCGCCCATGAATATCCGCAACACCAGGGGAATTGCAGGTGCGTTGCCGGCCCTTTATTTCCTTATGGAGTAAGCTCTTTTCTTGAAGGTCCCTAGGTCGTATCGGTCCGGAAAAACCGCCGGTGGTAAACTATTCCACAGAGAGTGATTAGTGACCGCCAATACGGTTTTCGCCGTGGTCGGTCAGCTGATGATCTTCTGGTCTACCTAACTCACAGATGGGCGGAGGCAGTAGAGTCCAAGGGGGAGGTATTGGCCGTTAGTTTGGACATTGCGAAGGCCTTCGATCGGATTTGGCACAAAGCGCTTCTTTCGAAGCTCCCTTCCTATGGGCTTCCCGAGAAATTGTGCGATTGGATCACCAGCTTTCTTGCAGATCGGAGCATCAAGGTCGTTGTAGACGGTGCAAGCTCCGATTGCAAGCCTATTAATGCTGGTGTTCCACAGGGCTGTGTGCTACCGCCAACGCTGTTTCTTCTGCATATCAATGACATGTTGCATACCCGTAACATTCATTGCTATGCAGATGACAGCACTGGTGATGCTCTCTACACCGGCCGAGCCAATATTTCTCGGGAAAACGTCTCCGAGTGCCGGGACAAACTTGTGTCTGAAGTCGAGTCTTTGCTGGACAGAGTCTCGGATTGGGGGCGACTAAATCTAGTCCAGTTTAACCCCCAGAAGACTCAAGTTTGCACGTTAACCGCTAAAAAGAACCCCCTTGTCGTATCCCCTCAGTTTCAAGGCACTACCCTTGTTGCCTCAGCCAGTATCGGAATCCTCGGCGTCGACATATCGAGTGACGTGCAGTTTCGTGATCACTTGGAAGGGAAGGCCAAATTGGCCTCTAAAAAGCTTGGCGTGCTCAGCAGAGCGGGACAGTATTTCATGCCGGCACACCGCCTGCAACTTTACAAGGCGCAGGTTCGGCCGCACATGGAATACTGTTCTCATCTCTGGGCTGGGGCTCCCCAGTACCAGCTTCTTCCACTTGACCGCATCCAGCGCAGAGCGGCTCGAATCGTCGACGACCGAGTGCTTTCCGATCGGCTCGATTCACTGGCGCTGCGAAGAGATGTTGCATCTCTTTGCGTATTTTATCGCATCTATCACGGAGAGTGCTCTGAGGAATTGTTCGGATTAATCCCGGCCGCCAAATTTCGTGAACGCACTACACGTCAAACGTCCCGATACCATCCACACCATCTGGATGCTTGGCGGTCCACCACTGTACGTTTCACAAGGAGTTTTTTTCCACGTACAACCTCTCTGTGGAATAGTTTACCACCGGCGATTTTTCCGGACCGATACGACCTGGGGACCTCCAAGAAAAGAGCTTACTCCTTTCTAAAGGGCCGGCAACGCACCCGCAATTCTCCTGGTGTTGCGGTTGATCATGGGCGGCGGTAGTCACTTAACATCAGGTGAGCCACATGTTCGTTTGCCCCTTCTTCTATAAAAAAAAAGAGAGGTCGTACGCGAAAAAAACTCCTTGTGGAACGTAAAGTGGTGGACCGCCAAGAATCCAGATAATGTGGATTTTTTTATAGGATAGGGTGACAAACACAAACTAATAAGAGTACTAACGTGGGTGACAAACGAGCACACAGTCCACCTGATGGTAAGCAGTTGCTGTGGCCCATAGACATCTACATCTATCCTCGATTACAAATCAAAATGCAGATGCGTTGTCAGTGTGTTGAGGACTAAGATAGAATGCCTCGTTTCCAGTAAAAAGGGTATCCGGTTCTCTACACTCACCATACGAAACACAGCAGCACTAAGCTACTATTTTACGCTGGTATTCTGTGAGAGCGTGGTCCTTCCCCGGTCGAGCCGACCCATTCGTGCTACAACTATACTTCTAATATAACTTCAACATGGCTCTAACGCGTATAAAATGATGGTACCGGATACCGGGAATTACAACAGATGGTATCGGGAGATTGCCGCGTAGTGAGGTCATGAAATTTGGTGGCTGGGATTAATTCGAACAATTCCTCAGAGCACTCCCCGTGATAGATGCGATAAAATACGCAAAGAGAAGCAACATCTCTTTGCAACGCCAGTGAATCGAGCCGATCGGAAAGCACTCGGTCGTTGACGATTCGAGCTGCTCTGCGTTGGATGCGGTCAATTGGAAGGAGCTGGCACTGGGGATCCCCAGGCCAGAGATGGGAACAGTATTCTATGTGCGGCCGAACCTGCACCTTGTAGAGTTGCAGGCGGCGTGCCGGCATGAAATACTGTCCCGCTCTGCTGAGCACGCTAAGCTTTTTAGAGGCAAATTTGGCCTTCTCTTCCAAGTGACCACGAAACTGCACGTCAATCGATATGTCGACGCCAAGGATTCCGATACTGGCTGAGGCAATAAGGTGAGTGCTTTGAAACCGAGGAGATACAACAAAGGGGTTCTTTTTAGCGATTAACGCGCAAACTTGTGTCTTCTGAGGGTTAAACTGGACTAGATAAGTCGCTCCCAATCCGAGACTTTGTTCAGCAAAGACAACTGCCCATAGAAATTTCTCAATCTCACTCAAAATCTCAGGTGTCCCGGAAACGATGCTGCTACACTCGGTCTTACGCTTCGACAGTTGACTCTTTCAGACAGACAGATTCCTGGCAAAGACTTTGGAGTCTTGGTTCCGCTCGATCGCTTCTTTAATACGAGCTGTACTGAAGTTGCGTAGGTCCTGCCGCATGTATTTGGAGATCCGTCGGTTTAGTTGCCTGTATGCTGCTAAATCTGCTGAAGACTGTAGCTTCATTTCCCTTCTAACAGCCATGAGATTAAGAGTGTGATCGGAGAGTTTTTGTGTTCCTCTGCAGCGAGGTGTCATGTCATGTCGCACGGCGCAGACACGTGTTATACGCGGGTCAAACCGCGGGGCATAGCTATATGAAATATTTTTAAAACAAAAAACAATTTTTTAAATTTTTGTATCTGCTTTTCTGTTTGTTCCAGCTAATCTCCGAAACGGCTGAACCAATTTTGTCAGGACTTTCACTGTATGTTATAAGGAGTAACTTAGTCTTATTTTTGTTTTAGAAAAAGAATTCGAGTCTTTCGCAAAAAATTCAAATCCATGGAATTCAATCTATAAATGGGAAGTCGCGGGGAACAGCTGGTAACAGATAAAATTAACAGTTAAAAATATTACTTACCTTTGTAGCGAATTTTTATTTTTAATCGATTGTGTTAATTTTATTGCACATGAAATTTTAATTCAATAAACATTTCTTCATAGTTTAATAAGTACAGGAGTCTCTTTATTATTAAAAGTCTAATTAAGCTAAATGTATTTAAAGGAAAATTGATTCACACTCAAGGTGGTACGCAAAGATTACGCTAGATGGCACAAACACGGCTATGACTAGATAATTTTATTCAATAGGATTAATTTTATTTATTTAATAAATTGCCGTGTAGTGGCGGTTGAGAATATTCACTACCCCGTATCTTCCCGTGGGTGTCGTAAGAGGCGACAGAGCGACACTGAAAGGAGATGGGTAGCAGCATCTTCCTAATAACAACAATAACATAATAAAAAACTGCGGTTGCCAACCCGCTCGCCTAGCGTGGCAACTATGGCAAATATCCCCCCGTGAGCAACGACGCAAACAAACGGCCCCCAGTCCCCGGCGGCCCCGCTATTCTTGGCTACGATGGCGACCGGGTGTGCCTGGGTGAGCTGGAAGAAGAGATAGGTCCGAAGGGACACGGTAATCCTCGAGTCCGGCAACTTGTTCTATCACCGGGATGGCAACCATCTGTCCCAAGGAGGTGTCGGATTTATCGTCCACAAGTCTCTCGTCAACAACGTTGTAAAGATTGGAAGTGTGTCGACCAAGGTCGCGTACCTGATACTCAGAATCACTAAACGGTATTCGCTGAAGGTCATACAGGTCTACGCACCAACCTTGGCACACCCCGATGAGGAGGTGGAGGAAATGTATGAGGATATTTCTAGAGCCATGCATTCCTCCAAAACCCACTACACGGTGTTGATGAGAGACTTCAACGCAAAACTAGGCACAAGAGAAGGCGGTGAGCTGAAGTTAGGGAAATTTGGAGTAGGGCAACGGAACCGTAGGGGCCAGCAGCTGGCTGACTTTATGGAGAAAGAGGGACTCTTTATGATGAACTCTTTCTTCCAGAAGGGGCCCCACAGGAAGTGGACCTGGTTGAGCCCCGACGGTTCGACAAAAAATAAGATTGACTTCATTATGACGACCAGACACCAGCTGTTCAGTGATGTCTCAGTGATCGCAAGAGTGAAACCGGTAGCGATCACCGAATAGTTAGACGCACACTGAACCTAAACGTTAAGTTGGAGCGGTCTCGTCTAATGAAGTCAACGCTCCGTCCCCCTCGTGCTCTAATCCAGAATCCCGAAACCTTTCAGCTCGAGTTACGTAACCGCTTACAGTGCCTAGAAGATTGCAATGCAGTGGACGATATGAATGACAAGCTCGTGGAAACTGTCCATGCGGTCGGAGCTAAGTTCTGCAAGACCCGCCGCAGAAGAACACAAAAACTCTCCGATCACATTCTTAATCTCATGGCTGTTAGACGGGTGATGAGGCTGCAATCGTCAACAGATTTGACAGCGTACAGGCAACTGAACAGACAGATCTCCAAATGCATGCGGCGAGACTTGCGCAACTTTAATACTGCTCGTATTAAAGAAGCGATCGAGTGGAACCAGGGCTCCAAAATCTTTGCCAGAGATCTGTCTGCCAGAAAGAGCCAACTGTCAAAACTGAAGACTAGTGTGGCTTCGTTTCCGGGACACCTGAGATTTTGAGTGAGATCGAGAGGTTCTATGGGCAGCTGTAGACATCATCGTTGGAGCCACACGCAAGTGTGAGTAACGATCTAAGAGCAAGTCTTACCCGACACTATTCCGATGATATCCCGGACGTCAGTCTGAGCGAGATTAGAATGGCTCTCCAGCACCTTAAAACGGCAGGGCCCCAGGCGAGGATGGAATTACAGCGGAGCTTCTGAAAGCGGGTGAACACCTGTACTTAAAGTCCTTCAGAAGCTCTTCAATTCCGTCCTCCATGGTGGCACTACTCCGGAGGGGTGGAGCAGAAGTGCGGTGGTCTTGTTCTTTAAGAAAGGCGACAATGCTCTCTTGAAGAACTACAGACCGATTTCCCTTCTGAGCCGCGTCTACGTTCTGTAGAGTCATTACGAATCGTCTCGCACGCAGACTCGACGACTTCCAGCCTCCCGCACAAGCCGGTTTCCGAAAAGGCTTCGGTACCATAGACCACATACATATCCTGCGGCCACAAACTTATAAGAGCACCTGCGGCAGATTGTACAGAAGACCGAGGAGTACAATCTGCCACTTTGCCTAGCGTATGTGAAAGCCTTTGATTCCGTCGAAATTCGGGCGGTGCCACAGTACCTTCAGCGGTGCCAAGTTGACTGTCGGTATATCGAAGTGCTGAAGTGCTTGTACAGTAGGGCTACGATGGCTACCCGAGTACAGAACCAGAGTTCAAAACCTATCCAACTGCAGAGAGGTGTAAGACAGGGTGACGTTATATCCCCGAAACTCTTCACCGCTGCATTGGAAGACGTTTTCAAGCTACTGGACTGGAAAGGATACGGTATTAACATCAATGGCGAGTACATCACTCACCTTCGATTTGCCGACGATATAGTCCTTATGACAGAATCGCTGGAGGACCTTAGCACTATGCTCAATGACCTCAATGGTGTCTCCCAACGGATAGGTCTTAAGATGAACATGGACAAAACAAAGATCATGTTTAATGTCCATGTCACACCTATGCCGGTAGTTGTTGGGAGCACTATGCTCGAAGTTGTTGACGAGTACGTTTACCTGGGACAAATAGTCCGACTAGGTAGGTCCAACTTCGACCGAGAGGTCAATCGACGGATTCAACTCGGCTGGGCAGCGTGCGGGAAATTACGACACATCTTCTCGTCAGGTGTACCTCAATCTCTGAAAACTAAAGTGTACAACCAGTGCGTATTGCCAGTGATGACTTACGGATCTGAGACGTGATCCTTCACTGCTGGCCGTATGAGAATGCTCAAGGTCGCTCAGTGAGCTATGGAGAGGGCTATGCTCGGAGTTTCTCTGTGTGATAGACTCAGAAATGAGGATATCCGCAGTAAAACCAGAGTGACCGACATAGCCCAACGGATTAGTAAGCTGAAGTGGCAATGGGCCGGCCATATAGCTCGAAGAACCGATAACCGATGGGGAAGAAAGGTTCTCGAATGGCAGCCTCGTAACGGTAGGCGTAGTGTAGGGCGACCCCCCACTAGATGGAGTGATGACCTGGTAAGACATGCAGGAAGTCGATGGATGCAGGTGGCTCAGGACCGTGCTTTGTGGCATTTTTTGGGGGAGGCCTATGTTCAGCAGTGGGCTTGTGAAGTGTTGTAATGATGATGATGATGACGATTTAATAATTTTATTTTAACAGTTAAAAGATATTATATTAACCATCTTTACTACGAGTATAGTCGTCCCGGTAAAAGATTCTACAACCTTTCAGATTGTAGTCACCCCTTGACCATTGAGCTATTGAGTGAGCAATAGCGCAATGCCATCATTTAATCGCATTGAGCTATTGAGACGGTTGGTTTGATTTTTGATTGGTTGTGTCAACAATATCCAAGGCGACTCCGTGATCAAGTCATATTTAATGATAATAGAATCGGTCTATACTATATTTTAGGTATATTGTTTTAAAATAAAGTTAAAATTACAATTCAAAGTTTTAAATTAAGAAATATGTTAATTATTTAGCAAAGCTTGTTAAATATTTTAAAGGCTAATATACAAAATATTAGGAATACAAATAACCCATGACTCATGATCATAAAATTATTAATTTATTCCTTGTTTTGTTTGAAATCATAGAATTTTCATTCTTCATGCTTCATCATTTTCAATTAAAATTAAATCTTTGTAACTTAGAGTAGACATCAATTTTGATGTATTTTGTAATTTTTTTTATAATGGCAGTAATTACGGGGATACGTTTTTTTTTATATTTCCTCCAGAGGTTACACCACCTCCAAAGCATATTGTCCAGTTTCACAATTTGACTTAATTCTAGACACGTATTTTTAACAAATGCAATCACAAGCAAAGTTATACAGATTGTCTGCGATTTGATACAGGCAATGTAAACTTAAATTATTATACAAAAAGAAAATAATGAAAGAAATAGAATAATAGAAAAAATTAAAACAAGGCAAAAATATGATTAAACTAAATTTAACAATTACTATAAATTACATATTATTTAACAAAAATTATTAACAGTTTATCTATGTTTATAAAATATAAGTGAAGGTAAATCAACTTAATCTTAAAACAACTAAACAAAACAAATTAAAATATAAATAACAACATAAGTAATTAAACATGACATTAAACATGATCTTTGTTTTGTCAATGTTCATCTTAAGACCTATCCGTTGGGAGATACTATTGAGGTCATTGAGCATAGTGCTAAGGTCCTCCAGCGATTCTGTCATAAGGACTATATCGTCGGCAAATCGAAGGCGAGTGATGTACTCGCCATTGATGTTAATACCGTATCCTTTCCAGTCCAGTAGCTTGAAAACGTCTTCCATGTAGCGGTGAAGAGTTTCGGGGATATAACGTTACCCTGTCTTACACCTCTCTGCAGTTGGATAGGTTTTGAACTCTGGTTCTGTACTCGGGTAGCCATCGTAGCCCTACTGTACAAGCACTTCAGCACTTCGATATACCGACAGTCAACTTGGCACCGCTGAAGGTACTGTGGCACCGCCCAAATTTCGACGGAATCAAAGGCTTTCACATACGCTAGGCAAAGTGGCAGATTGTACTCCTCGGTCTTCTGTACAATCTGCCGCAGGTGCTCTTATTAGTTTGTGGCCGCAGGATATGTATGTGGTCTATGGTACCGAAGCCTTTTCGGAAACCGGCTTGTTCGGTAGGCTGGAAGTCGTCGAGTCTGCGTGCGAGACGATTCGTAATGACTCTACAGCACGTAGACGCGGCTCAGAAGGGAAATCGGTCTGTAGTTCTTCAAGAGAGCATTGTCGCCTTTCTTAAAGAACAAGACCACCGCACTTCTGCTCCACCCCTCCGGAGTAGTGCCACCATGGAGGACGGAATTGAAGAGCTTCTGAAGGACTTTAAGTACAGGTGTTCACCCGCTTTCAGAAGCTCCGCTGTAATTCCATCCTCGCCTGGGGCCCTGCCGTTTTAAGGTGCTGGAGAGCCATTCTAATCTCGCTCAGACTGACGTCCGTGATATCATCGGAATAGTGTCGGGTAAGACTTGCTCTTAGATCGTTACTCACACTTGCGTGTGGCTCCAACGATGATGTCTACAGCTGCCCATAGAACCTCTCGATCTCACTCAAAATCTCAGGTGTCCCGGAAACGAAGCCACACTAGTCTTCAGTTTTGACAGTTGGCTCTTTCTGGCAGACAGATCTCTGGCAAAGACTTTGGAGCCCTGGTTCCACTCGATCGCTTCTTTAATACGAGCAGTATTAAAGTTGCGTAAGTCTCGCCGCATGCATTTGGAGATCTGTCTGTTCAGTTGCCTGTACGCTGTCAAATCTGTTGACGATTGCAGCCTCATCACCCGTCTAACAGCCATGAGATTAAGAATGTGATCGGAGAGTTTTTGTGTTCTTCTGCGGCGAGTCTTGCAGAACTTAGCTCCGACCGCATGGACAGTTTCCACGAGCTTGTCATTCATATCGTCCACTGCATTGCAATCTTCTAGGCACTGTAAGCGGTTACGTAACTCGAGCTGAAAGGTTTCGGGATTCTGGATTAGAGCACGAGGGGGACGGAGCGTTGACTTCATTAGACGAGACCGCTCCAACTTAACGTTTAGGTTCAGTGTGCCTCTAACTATTCGGTGATCGCTACCGGTTTCACTCTTGCGATCACTGAGACATCACTGAACAGTTGGTGTCTGGTCGTCATAATGAAGTCAATCTTATTTTTTGTCGAACCGTCGGGGCTCAACCAGGTCCACTTCCTGTGGGGCCGCTTCAACTGAGCTGCTTCGATCTTTCACAATTTATATTTTTCACCTACTTGAGTCTTATATCAGTCTTTGTAAAACGATGTAATATATATAATATATAGATATAATATATTGCGCTTGCTTGCGCAAAGCGGAACACATCAAGTATTCTTTGTTATGCCAGATGAGTACGTTAAATTAATCCTATCCTCCATCTACGAGTACACTTCATCATCAACACAATTTTGGGCGTGAGGAGGAGAGACTGTCCGATATATTACTTACCTCTACGGGAGAGACAGAGATCAGACCAGAGAACCCAGAGATCTATGACAATGACATGCGTAGTATCCTCTTAGTAGTCTATGTCTATGACTTTGATTTGACCTTTGACTTTGATTTTTAAGCTGAGAACAAACTATCGGACGCGGCTTATTGAAATCTAGCCAGTACATTTAATACTACACCGTGCAAACTAACGATCGTAAGACACGGATATGACCTTGCGTCGCTATTAAGCGTTCAGACGTCCGAACAGAATCTGGCCGAGTGGAGGTTTGTGCGTCCGCGGGCAGTGTGAACTGGGCTCGGGACTCGTCCGCAGACATTGTTGCCGTTTGGATTTGCATGCCCGGTTTTTGCATTTGCTATGTCACTAGATATAGATTTGGTGATTTTAGCGACTTTCTCAAGACGGCGTAGGCGATGATGACCACTTACGGTGGCTCGTATGCTTGTTTGCCCTTGGTTTTTTAAAGAATATTTAGTAAGGTATTTTTTTATTATAGTATTGAGAACACTGATTGTACTCAGTACGACCGAACGTCGCACGATGGCGTTAAAATCGTAATTGGAGCTCTCTCGCTCTCTCTCTCTCTTTCTTACATACTGGATTAGAAATTTGATATCCCGGTCCGGAATAGATAGCTTATCAAAGATACGGGATTTCCCCTGGAATAAACATACAGCTTATATTTCGAGATAACAAGTTAGTTTCTGGGCTGAAATTCTAGAATATTGTTACGAGCTTAGGGTTCGTGACAATAAAAACTGCCGATTGAATTACCAAAATTAACACTTTAATTACCGAACACCAGTTAAAACTTAAAAAACACTAATAATTAATCACACTGATTCACTTTATTTTGCTCAGAAACTTCGCTTGTATCGCAAAATTCAATACTGCCCCGATCGCGACTATCAACAGCTTTATATAGGGCTCTTCCACCGAAAAATCCAGAATATTCCAAAAAATACGGGCGCCGACCGACCAGGCGCAGAAAGTTCGAGTGTGGAGCTTCTAGAAAGCTTAATTCTTCCATTTGTTACTAGATGACGCTGTTCGGAGAGTTCCAGAAAGATCTTGACACTCCTATTTCCGATACTTGATACCAGATGGCGCTAGTGCCATCAACTGTGGCGCGCAACAATATAAAAACTTAGCTGGATTAAATAGTTTCCAAGAATTAGCTGATTTCGCTATCTCAGTGATATCTCTCCCTAACTCCAATGCTAGTGTAGAGAGTACTATAAATATCATCAACAGCAAGTTAAGAAACAGGATGAATATCAGCACTTTGAACAGCATTCTCTTTATTAAAAACAGGCTGAAGGTTACGAATGAACAATGCTGCAAAAGAACGCTCCCAATCCGAGACTTGGTTCAGCAAAGACTCGACTTCAGACACAAGTTTGTTCCGGTACTCGAAGACGTTTTCTCGAGAAATATTGGCACGGTCGATGTATTTTGTAGAGTATGTAACGTTGAACATTTAGAAATCGTGTATTTTTCAAAAGAAACTTCAAAACACAGTTTATACACTTTTCAAATTTATTTGGAGTTTGACCCCTTAACTTTATCTAGTATTATCAAAGCCAAAGTTTTATTTTTACGAAAACTTAATCTTCTCACAGATTGCTTCTACGGATTTTTATTACATACATACCTTTAACAGCAACAGACATCGTTTTTCTTAAAGTAAATACAAAAAAAAACACACAGTTACGATCAAGGTTCAAGGCAAAGGAAAAAAAACAAGGTACTATCACAGAGTACCTTTGGGTTAATGCTCAGAGTACCTTTGTATAAACTGAAATTAATGCAGGTAAATGTATTCTGTGGTGGTATATACAGAGTAATTTATGTACTAAATGGTACAAAAAACCGAAAACCAAAGACATTTTGACATATTGGGAAACCAAAAACTTTACTTCATAGTGCTTCATAGTGTAGGGCACACAGTGCAGTGGTGCATAGATTACTGTATATTGTCCGTTCATCTTAACTTGACGCGTGAGTGATTGGTAGCACTGTTTCCTTAGCCGTCATTTTTCTTTGAACTTGATCGGTTGCTATCTGTGTGCTCTTTTGCTTCTTAATTATGTAATCTTAGTTTTAAAAATGCTGAAAGTGGTTAAATTTGCTAAAAGACAAACTATTCTTCAAGTTTATGCATTTTTGTAAAAAGAAAAGGCTGAAAACAAGCTGATTTAGCAATTGCAACATGTTCGTGCCCGAATTGCCGCCATGGCCGGTATATTTTTAGGGTGACCAGTTACAAAGATTTAGACTAACAACAGTTGGTAAAATGCTAAATGATATTAAAATAATTGTATGTGAAGAAATATATATATACCTATATATAATAAAAAATTTAATGAAATGAACAGATATATCTGCCTAGCGATTTAATTACTTGAATAAAATTGAAAGAATATCGAGAAGAGTGGCGGACTATAGTCTACTTAGATGAAACATTTATGCATTATTCTTAAGTCTGAGTTACTGCTATTCAAGTCACAAACTAAATCATCAGACTACCATAACGACTGTTTTACCAAACCTGCCACGTAATTGTGTGATTGTGATGGACAATGCACCATATCACACTGTTCAAACATATAAAAGCCCTAATATGGCAAGCCTCAAAGTAGATATGGTAGAGTGGCTTCAAAACAAGGGACTGTTGTTTTCACCAAATTTGCCAAAAATGTTTTAAAAGCTGAAAAATTAATTAAATCACATGGTCATAATGTTTTGCAACTGTCCCCATATCATGCGCATTTAAATCCAATTGAGGTAATGATGATCAAAAGTAATCATTTATAAAAGAATTGTTTGGCTCAATAAGCAATCAGCTTTAGAATAAAGAGTGCTCACATGTTACAAAAATTGAAGATGAGTACATAGTGAAAGATAAAATAATAGTTGAAGGAAGTGATCGCTTTTTATTGTGGATTAGCAGTGACACTGACGAAAGTGATAGTGACAATGAGCATCCAAGTAACATTGAAGAAAATATGATCACTTTACACCTTATTGATCATAATTATATAAAGTGATTCTTTTAACCCTGTCTTAATTAATTTAACCTGAATATCCCCATTTATATATGAATTGTTTCAGAGAGTACACTATGACACTTAAAAAGTCACGTAAGTATAGTCATCAGCACCTCCGTAGTAACAGTTGAATTTCGAAATTAATGCCCTTACTCATACGAAATAAAGACGTTTTTAAGGCTTAACTGTTAGTCCTAATTGCGTTCGACTGTACATGCCAAGTTTGAACCCGCAACCTCGTGCTTGAGATGCATGCATACATGCTATTATATTTTGTTCCATAATACCTGTCCCTATATTTCGGGAACGCCATTCGCATTGAAACATGTGATTTAATTAATTTTTCAGCTTTTAAAACATTTTTGGCAAATTTGGTGAAAACAACAGTCCCTTGTTTTGAAGCCACTCTACCATATCTACTTTGAGGCTTGCCATATTAGGGCTTTTATATGTTTGAACAGTGTGATATGGTGCATTGTCCATCACAATCACACAATTACGTGGCAGGTTTGGTAAAACAGTCGTTATGGTAGTCTGATGATTTAGTTTGTGACTTGAATAGCAGTAACTCAGACTTAAGAATAATGCATAAATGTTTCATCTAAGTAGACTATAGTCCGCCACTCTTCTCGATATTCTTTCAATTTTATTCAAGTAATTAAATCGCCAGGCAGATATATCTGTTCATTTCACTAAATTTTTTATTATATATAGGTATATATATATTTCTTCACATACAATTATTTTAATATCATTTAGCATTTTACCAACTGTTGTTAGTCTAAATCTTTGTAACTGGTCACCCTAAAAATATACCGGCCATGGCGGCAATTCGGGCACGAACATGTTGCAATGGCTAAATCAGCTTGTTTTCAGCCTTTTCTTTTTACAAAAATGCATAAACTTGAAGAATAGTTTGTCGTTTAGCAAATTTAACCACTTTCAGCATTTTTAAAACTAAGATTACATAATTAAGAAGCAAAAGAGCACACAGATAGCAACCGATCAAGTTCAAAGAAAAATGACGGCTAAGGAAACAGTGCTACCAATCACTCACGCGTCAAGTTAAGATGAACGGACAATATACAGTAATCTATGCACCACTGCACTGTGTGCCCTACACTATGAAGCACTATGAAGTAAAGTTTTTGGTTTCCCAATATAATGTCTTTGGTTTTCGGTTTTTTGTACCATTTAGTACATAAATTACTCTGTATATACCACCACAGAATACATTTACCTGCATTAATTTCAGTTTATACAAAGGTACTCTGTGCATTAACCCAAAGGTACTCTGTGATAGTACCTTGTTTTTATTTTTTTTATTCCTTTGCCTTGAACCTTGATCGTAACTGTGTGTTTTTTTTTTGTATTTACTTTAAGAAAAACGATGTCTGTTGCTGTTAAAGGTATGTATGTAATAAAAATCCGTAGAAGCAATCTGTGAGAAGATTAGGTTTTCGTAAAAATAAAACTTTGGCTTTGATAATACTAGATAAAGTTAAGGGGTCAAACTCCAAATAAATTTGAAAAGTGTATAAACTGTGTTTTGAAGTTTCTTTTGAAAAATACACGATTTCTAAATGTTCAACGTTACATACTCTACAAAATACATCGACCGTGCCAATATTTCTCGAGAAAACGTCTTCGAGTACCGGAACAAACTTGTGTCTGAAGTCGAGTCTTTGCTGAACCAAGTCTCGGATTGGGAGCGACTAAATCTAGTCTAGTTCAATCCGTAAAAAATAAACCCTTTTGTCGTATCTCCTCAGTTTCAAGACACTTCCTTTGTTGCCTCAGCCAATATCGGAATTCTCGGCGTCGAAATATCCAACGATGTGCAGTTTCGTGGTCACTTGGAAGAGAAGGCCAAATTGGCCTCTAAAAAGCTTAGCATGCTCAGCAGAGCGGGACAGTATTTCATGCCGGCACACCGCCTGCAACTTTACAAGGCGCAGGTTTAGCCTCACATGGAATACGGTTCCCATCTCTGGGTCGTGCACCCCAGTGCCAGCTCTTTCCTCTTACCGCATCCAGCGCGGAGCATCTCAAATTGTTGAAGACGGATTCTTATACGATCGGCTCAATTCACTAGTGCTGTGAAGGGTATAACTATATACATCTGGTACTTGCGTAGGGTGTTAGAGGGTGGGTGCAGGAAAAGCCTCTCCCCCTCTACACTTCCCCCCTTGTGGAAAGTATAGTTTTTGAGTAATGATTTTTGTTTGTAAAATCATAACCTCACTTTTTCACAGGAATGTTGACCCAAAGTTACTTCTGCAACACCTTCGGCGCTGTAGGAAGTGCAGCTCCTCCGCCCTTGCGTAACAAGTCACACACACCCATGCTCATCTCCACAGATTTTGCTTATTAGTCACCTTTGGTGACTAACCTCGGCTGCTACGGCTCGTAAAGGTGCCTGCAATTTGCTACAGAGGGTGGGGGCTGTACTCCCTCAGCGCCTACGGCTTTACTAAAACACTAGGGGTTGTGCAGACAACATTGTGGAATCTGTCGCCTTTAAGGGACATTCAGCAGTATGTTTGTTGGTGCTATCGCTGGCATGCTTTACTAATCAAACAGTAACTGGGTTTACTGTGTTTGTGTTTATATTAAATCTTGTGGTACCTTGCTCTTTAAGCGTCGCGCTTTGTTGTGGTTTGCCATGAGTGGCCGGGCCAGAATATTTGGATGACGTTCGATGCACTCTTTATAAGTTCTAGTATGGCGTAGGATTTCCTGTTTCACAGTAGGCAGGCGTAGATCATGATGTAGTAATTCGTTGGGCACATACCAGGGGGCATTAGTTATCATTCGGAGTGCTTTATTTTGAAACCTTTGTAAGATTTCGATGTTTGAATGGGATGCAGTACCCCACAGTTGGATTCCATACGTCCAAATAGGTTTCAGTATTGCCTTGTACAGAAGTATTTTGTTTTCTAGAGACAATTGAGACTTTCGTCCTATGAGCCAGTAGAGTTTTCGCGTTTGAATACCGAGTTGCTTTCTCTTAGTGAAAATATGTTTTTGCCAGGTAAGTCTTTTGTCCAAGTACAATCCAAGGTATCTCACATGATCTGCCTGTGGAACTACAATGTTGTTAAGTGTGACTGGGGGGCAAGAGCCCCTTCTTAGGGTGAACGTTACATTGACTGATTTGGTTTCATTTGCTTTTATCTGCCACTTTTTGAGCCAGTGGGATATGTCATTTAGCCCTTTTTGAAGCATTTGTGACGCTATTTTTGGGTCGCTATGAGTAGCCAGTATAGTGGTGTCGTCAGCAAAGGTTCCAGTGATTAATGATTCGGATGTCGGCAGGTCCGCAGTGAAAAGTAAATAGAGTATGGGACCCAGTACACTGCCCTGCGGGACTCCTGCTCTTATATGGTAGAGATCTGACAGAGCTTCCCCTTGTTGTACTATGAAATGGCGCTGCTGGAGAAATGATTTTAATATCCCGTAAAGGTGATCTGTTAGTGCATTTTTCAATTTAAATAACAATCCCTCATGCCACACGCGGTCAAACGCTTGAGATATGTCCAGGAATGCACTGGCGCAGTAAGATTTACCTTCCAGCGACTCCATGATGTATTTTGTTAGCCTGTGCACTTGGTCGATAGTGGCATGCTTACTGCGGAATCCAAACTGGTGGTCAGGGATTAGCTCCTTCTCTTTGAGTATAGGCAAGATTCGTTGTAGCAGTAGGGATTCATATATTTTGGATAGGATGGGAAGCAGACTATGGGCCTGTACGATTTTGTTTCTTCAGGTTGTCTCTCTGGCTTTAGCAGCATTACAATTTGTGCGACCTTCCACTCCAGGGGAAAAAACTGCAGTCTGGTCATGGCATTAAATAGTGAAGTAAGGAAAGTTATGCCAGATTCAGGTAGTTCTTGTAATATCCGGTTTGTAATGAGGTCGTATCCTGGAGCCTTTTTTGGGTCTGATTTTCTAATAATTCGAGCAACTTCTGTTTTTGTAAATTTAAGAGGCATTTCCTGCGTATCTTTTGGGTTATTTGAATGGTTAGTAATTTCTGCTGCATCTTCTGGTGAGCCGTCATATGGGTGAGGGGTAAAGACATTGGAGAGGTGTTCTGAGAAGGTTCTGGCTTTCTCCTGGTCTGTCCGCGCCCAGGTACCTTCTGGTTTTCTTATAGGAGGAGAGACGTTGACAGGCCGTTTTAGTCTTCTGGTGGCTTTCCACAAAGAGTAGTCCGAGGAAGCAGTAGTATCCAGGCCGGTAAGGTAATTGTGAAATCCGTCATTACAATCTTTCTCTAGGACGTGTTTTAGCTGCCTGTTGGCGTGATTGAGTTGTTTTTTCGCCACAGGATCTCTGGTTGTTTGCCAGCGTTTTCGTATCCTCCTTTTTTTGATTATTTTATCGAATATGTGTTTCGGTACGTGGGTATCCAGGTTTCTAGATTGAGGTGGTGGGGTCGATGACCAAACTGCATCTTGCACACTCTTGTTGAAGTATAACACCGCTTCCGTTATTTCGTCTTCCGATTTTAGGCTAACTGGTTCTTGGAATGCTTTGTCTGTGAGCTCACGAAATAGAGACCAGTTAGTTCTATTGTTATGCAGAACACATTTTCTGGCGCGTTCTTGGGGGATGGTATGTAGTTCTACTATGATTGGAGAGTGGTCTGAAGATAAGTCCCAGCAACTCTGGCACAATATGACGTTCTTAGCGATTCCTTTGCTGACACAAAAATCTACAACATCTGGGATTTTTCTCTTGTCTGTTGGCCAGTAAGTTGGTTGACCCGACGATACCATGTTCATATTTCTTATTTGTATGCATTTAAGGAGTTCACGCCTTCTGGGTAGAACAAGCCTGGAACCCCAGAACATGTGCTTGGCATTATAATCGCCTCCTGCGATAAACCTGCCTCCAAGTGATTGAAAGAAGTTACTGAACTCCGATTCCTTAATAGTGAATCTAGGTGGACAATAGAGGGCCGATATTGTAATATCACTAATCCAGTCTGTTACCACGACATTTGTTGCCTGGATGTAGTTTTTGCAGTAATGTTGTAGTACATGATGCCTGATGTTTGACCTGATAAAAACGGCCGATCCTCCATGTGCTTTGTTATCTGGGTGGTCAGTATGGTACATGTATCCTGGTAGGCTAAAGTGGCTTTTGGATGTGAAGTGGGTTTCTGAGATTAGTAAAACATCTATGCGGTGCATTTTAACGAATATTTTTAACTCTTCCGAGTGGTTTGACAAGCCATTAGCATTCCATACACACAATTTTAGTGCTGTGAATGTGATGGAATTTTTGAAATTAATTCGGTTAGCGTTTTGGTCATGATTAACATTTGATTCATCAAGGCAACAAGTGTCTCCTTAATAATTTGGAGCTCACTCGTGTTTTGGTTTCCATCCTTAGTGTTCGTTGTTTGTGTTGTAGGTTGTCCAGGGACTTCTTGTGTGGCTTGGGCATACGATTTTTCGTTATTTGTTGATTTGTCTGTAGGTTCTTGTTCCTTTCTAGTGTATCCAGGGTTTTTCCTAACTTTGGTGATTGGATGGGGATATCGGACTTTCAAGTTCTTTGTAGACTGTGCAACCTTTGTAGTTAGCTGGATGGTTTCCCTCACAGAGGACACATTTAACCTCTTTTGATTTGTCTTTCCGTAAGCAAGCTGAAGTGTGGTGCGAACCTGCACATTTGACGCATCTGGGCTTTCTATTTCAGAACTTTTATGTGTGGTTGTAGTCTTGGCAATTAGTGCATTGGGGGATTACTCGCCTTGGTCTAGGTGCTTCAAATGATATGCGACAGTGTAGTAGATATTTGACGTTATATATGTCTTTATTATTTTCGCGGGGCTCCAGTTCGATGTTCCACATTGGTAGCGCCTGTTTTTTTCTTGAGTTTTGGATGTTCCAGACATTTACTACTTTGTGGTGAAGCTCCTCAATAGCTATTTTTATATCCTCTTTGTCTGTAGATGGGTGTAGATGTTTTAGCACAACTCTAAAACTGCGGTCTTGTTTTGGTTGGTAACTATAAAATTCGGTATCTTTAGCCTTTAGTTCTTTATAAATGGTGGAGTATGATTCGGCTGATTTTGGTTGTATTTTAACTCTGTCACCTCGTAATACCTTGATTTCATATTCTCCTTTTTGATACGTCTTCTAATAGTTTCATCAAGGGTTGTATATTCTTGACTCCGTCAATGAATAGTGGAGGGGGTCTTGTGGGCTTCGGTGTTTGTATTTCAGGCTTGTCTGCTTGCTCTATAACTTCGAGTCCTTTGAATCGATTGGATGTTGGTACTGCTGGTGTTGCAAGCCAGTAGTTCACTTTTGCCTGCTTTTGATTGCGCATAACTGCATCTGGACTGGATCTTTGCCTTTTGCCGCAGTACACTTCTGTGAACAGCTGTTCTTCGGATTCTTTATCTGTTTTATCTGCCAGTTCGATGTTCCCTTGATTAGTTGCTCCACTAAAGGAGCTTGATCTTGGGCGGTTTGTGAACATTCCTTTATGGAAGAGTTGTTGGGTCATAGTTTTTGAGTTACTCTTATCTAATTTTTGTTCGTTTTCAGGGTTATAATTGCTCATTCTGTTCCCACGAGTAGGGTCGATTAACACGTCACAAGAGGGGTGACGCCCATTCCCTCAAGAAGGCAATATACAACGGAGTTTGCCAGGTCCACCGAGGTTGGCGCTAAGGACTTGCCTCTTGCAAGCCATGCATCCCATCGGCACGTGATCCCACCTTAGGATTAGGGTAACTTTTTAAAGAGGTGTTCTACCTCGCGGCCCGGGCGGCTAAGCCAAGGCCCTCGATTCTGTGGATGCACAGAGTTGCGAGTTGTGGCGGTCATTTCCTACCTCCAACAGGTTCTGGCTTGTTAGGCCAGGGTTTTATCGGGTTAATTACCGTCGCCCGATGCTCGACGTTGATCTTTTATGGTTGGTTAGATCTCCACTCAGCCAACCCTCCTCTTTTCTCATACGGGCTTGGGACCGTCAATGGCAGAGTTGGACATGGACAGAGAGAGAAAAACGAAAATAAAAAATTTATAAACAAACATTTCTTAATTTTATTTTAAATGTTCGTTTTTTTGTGTGGATTATGAAAAAAAAAATATCAACTTCATTTGATTATTTAAAAAATAGTTATCAACAATTATATGTGAATGAGTGTATTTTCATGAACATTTAAAGCCTTGAAACCAATATAATATAATTTTTTTTATTGTAATTTTTTTTATAAACCCGCCGTAATAATGATGATTTTTCGATGTTCAGAGCCAAAAACCGAGGTGACCGCGATAGTATAAAATTACCAAAGTTTTATACTATCGCGGTTAAATGTTAAAACTGCCTTCCTTGCAAACGAGACATCTTTTAAAAAACGATCGGGTTATCAGACGGGCGAATCATCCTTTATTAACAAAGTCAAGTGATTCTGTTATTCTTTGCTGTAGTTCAGCTATGTTTTCGATTGACTTTGAGTAAACTTTTTCTTTCACCGCTCCCCCGTAAAAAAATCTAGTGGATTTAAGTCAGGTGAATGGGCTGGCCAGGAGATTATACCAGACTGCCTTATCCATCTGCCTGGGTGTTTCTCATTGAGATATTCTTTAAAGGAGCGGTCATAGTGTGCCAGGCAGTAGTCTAACTGGAACCACATATCACTACAAATACTTAGTGGCACATCTTCCAACAAATTTGGTAAATAACTTTGTAAAAAATCCAAATAAACTTAGCTATTCAAGACTTCTGGCAGCACGAAAAGTCCACAGTTTTCTCGACTTTTTTTTTTTGAAATGCCTATTATTTTAAAAAATATGTAACCTACATAAATGTTGTATTTTATTTTTCTGACAACTATCATGACTTTGCCAATCAACCGTTACCAGCTTGACGTCGATTTTTGAGACAACCTATATATATGTATATTTTAGAAATTTAATTTTTGCAAGCCGCGTCAGTGTGCGGGTTTGTCACTGCGCACTGTAATGGTTGATTTTTTTCGAGAGATATTCGCCATCAGTAAAAATATGGGGTTGGCTATAGATATCCGGTAATTGATTTTAATAATATTTTAAGTCTGGGAGGCTTGTTAGGGTTAAGCTTGAACCTATTACACTGTTTTTAGATGTCGGAAATGCGTTTTGAATTAATTACGATAAAAACAAATTTCACGAAAAATTGCTTATAACGAAATGCAAATATGTCAATTTGTTCTCGTATTATGAAGTAGACGTCAAGTACTTAATTTTATTTTCAATTTAAGAGCCCTATCAGGGTTAACCTCGAACATTTTACACTGTTTTTGGATTTCGGAAATGCCTTTTGAATTAAATACGATAAAAATAAATTTCACAAAAATTGCATATAACGAAACGCAAATATGTCAATTTGGCTTTTTTTAATACAGATACACTCATAAAAAGTTAATCACTCGCAACCAGACCATCCAATTGTGGCTGAAGACGGGACTTATATACCACAAATTGAGTCGCAGTGGAGAGCAGTCAAGAGGTTTTTCAGAAAACAAAATTAACAGTTCACATTACATTATTTCATTTACCACTATCATAGCAGACTTTAGGGCAACCTGACTTTATAAATAAGATTCGTTCTAAAACCGAAACAGCACGCCCCAACTCCACAAAGTCTTATTTGCCCTACCCCTAGAGTGTTTTAGTAAAGCCGTAGGCGCTGAGGGAGTGCAGCCCCAACCTGCTGTAGCAAATTGCAGGCACCTGTACGAGCCGTAGCAGCCGAGGTTGGTCACCAAAGGCGACCAATAAGCCGAAGCTGTGGAGGTGAGCATGGGTGACTGAGATTTGCTACGCAAGGGCGAAGGGGCTGCACTTCCCGCAGCGCCGAAGCTGTTACAGAAGTAACTTTGTGTCAATATTCCTGTGTAAAAAAGTGAGGTTATGATTATACAAAAAAAATTACTCAAACTATACATTTCCGCAAAGGGGGAAGGGTAGAGGAGACCTCCCCTGAACCCTTCCACTCTCCCCTCCCCCTACCACCACCGTACGCGAGTACCGGATGTCTATAGTTTAACCAAAATATGACTACCAGTTTTTCAAAATAGAGTATATGACAGGTATATTCATTGTGGGTGCCAAACGTACACCATTTGGCACGTTCGGCGGAGTGTTTCGCAACACGACGGCCTCGGAACTGCAGACTACTGCCATGGTGGCCGCCCTGCGTGAAGCCGGAGTGGCGCCCACTCAGGTCGACAGTGTAGTCGTCGGGCAAGTTATGCCGGTGAGTTTCTCACTTCTTAACACCTAACAGTTGCTTAAGTTACGATGATAAATTATATTATTTATTTATTAAATAAAGGTGACAAACAAACACACAGTCCACCTAATATTAAGTGGATTCTGTGACCCATTGTCTCCTCTGATGACTAAAATGGAAAACCTGTTCCAGTAAAAAGGGGTCTCTGGTTCCCTACACTAATAAAACAAAACACTATTTCACGCTGGTATTTTATGAGAGTGTAGTCTTTCCATGTACGAGCCAACACATTCATGCTACAACTATAATATAGCTTCAGCATGGTTCTACCACATGAAGCATTAAAATTATTGAATATGTTGCTTCGCTATAAAGGAAGATTTTACAAGGAGATTTTATTGATTTTAGAAATTAGACTATGAATTTAATAAGACACATCACCAAATAATTTGAAAAGTGATTTTCAGTACTGAAGCTATAAATTTGTTCAGGTGTCTCAAGTCGATGGGTCTTACATCCCAAGGCACTCGTCTCTCAAGGCGGGCATACCGCAGGACCGGCCGGCACTCGGCGTCAACCGACTTTGCGGCTCTGGGTTCCAATCCATTGTCAACAGCGCACAGGTATTGAATACATGTACTACTTAATTTTATCATAGCTTTATTAAAAGAAAGTAGTTAATGCCTTCTGCCCCCTGCCTTCAACTTGCTGCAATCTTCGCCTATGGAAACTGGTTCTGGTGTGGCCGTAACATATTAATCGCGGCACGTAACTCTAGCGCTGAACGAAACTTGTAGGGGATAGCTGCGAATGTCGTGTCAGTACGAGGGACGGAATCCAACTGGAGAGCCAATCATACGCAATAATGCGCAATACGGCTAGTCACCGCTGGACTTTCGTGCCGCGAATTGTATCAGCCTCCAAACATCGCCATATAAGAGTTCGGTGCTTTTCGTAAATATAAGCAGGGATTTTGCCATAATCAACAAGCTTAGCATCAAGTCATATTTGATAAACACATTACTGGACCATCAAAGTGGCGGTGTGAGTATATTCCCTACCCAATATTGTTCCACGAGTATCGTAAGAGGCGACAGAGGGAAACAAACCAAGAGCAGCAGCATCCTCTTAATAACAAAAACTGCAGTTGCCAACTCGCCCGCTAGGAGTGGTGACCGGGAAGATATCACTCCTGAGAGGCAATCTAGTCCCCACTAGGCTTCCCCAAGCCTTTGTTCAGCCGTGGACTTTTAATAGACTGTAATGGTAACATTACTGGATGTTGTTGCCCATATAACCTAGATTTATTATTCACGTCAGCATAAATTTTCCATTTACTTACAGGATATTCTCACTGGTGCAGCCAAAATATCTTTGGCTGGTGGAGTAGAGAACATGACCCAAGCTCCTTTCGCTGTTCGTGGCGTTAGATTCGGAACAGCTTTGGGTACTTCTTATGCATTTGAAGATACATTGTGGGCGGGACTTACTGACACCTTCTGTGGACTGCCCATGGGTATGACTGCGGAGAAACTTGGTGGACAGTTTGGAATTACTAGGGACGAGGTTGACAACTTTGCTTTGAAGTCCCAACAGAGATGGAAAGATGGTGAGTTTATAGATAATTATTATTTTTTTATAGGGTAGGGTGACAAACGAGCACGCAGTCCACCTGATGGTAAGTGTTTGCTGTGGCCCATAGACATCTACGTTTATCCTTGCTTACGAATCAAAATGCAGATGAGTTCACCTTTAAGGACTAATATGGAATACCTCCACTCACCACACGAAACACAGCAGTATTAAACTACTATTTTACACTGGTATTCTGTGTGTGAGCGTGGTCCTTCCCCGGTCGAGCCGACCCGTTGGTGCTACAACTATGCCAGTAATATAGCTGCAGCGTGGCCTACCACATTTAAAAAAACCTGTAATGGATGGGGAATGATAATGATTTTAAGTTTTTTCTTGTAAGTACAATAGGATAAAATCCAATAAAGTAATGCAAACATTCTTACACAGCCAACGATGCGGGAATATTTAAAGCAGAGATTGAACCAATGACACTGAAGATCAAGAAGAAGGAGGTGGCTGTGGAAGTGGACGAGCACCCTCGTCCCCAGACCACGTTGGAGGGACTCAAGAAGTTGCCGCCTGTGTTCAAGAAGGATGGTTTGGTTACTGCTGGAACTGCTTCGGTAAGCAATAATTTGAGATTTCAGATATTTATAAAATACTTTCTGTGCATTATAAGTTATAATGCTATGCTAAAAGTAGTTTTGTGAAAGCAGCTAAAAGTAGTTGCGTAAAGTTTAATAAATAATTAAGTAAATACAGTTTGTAGCTCGAAATAACTTTAAATGTCTTCAATCAACAATACCAACTAGGTAATGGGTCACATACAAGATCATAGCTGAATACTGTCCG
Source organism: Parnassius apollo (assembly GCA_907164705.1). Taxonomy (NCBI): domain Eukaryota; kingdom Metazoa; phylum Arthropoda; class Insecta; order Lepidoptera; family Papilionidae; genus Parnassius; species Parnassius apollo. The sequence goes on along the minus strand of CAJQZP010001064.1, from coordinate 1,275,966 downwards.
CGTACTAGTAGTACTACAATATATACTTAAACAGCTACAATTGTTTACTAAAGAAATGAGACAAAAAATTAAAATAATTTTAAGTTCAACCTAATTACAACTATGACATCTAGTAATAAAGTCACAAATCTTACGATCATTAGTCACAAAAAAAGAACAAAGTAAAAATATAAAATAAAATAATTTTTTATTCAATATAGATTACAAGTAATTCTTATTAAAAGTCAATATTTTACATTACCACTGGTTCTGGTTCTGGTGAGACTTCTAATCTTTTTTACAGCATAAGCTGCAGAGCTTAATCTGCTTGCTGGTTTAGATATATGGGGGCCCCACTGAAGCTTAGCGTCGAGAGTGATGCCAAGAAAAACAGAGGACTCAACAGGACTCAGTTCTTCCCCATTTAAAAACAACACACACAGGATTATTAACATTTGCTGTTGTAAATTTAATACATTTAGTTTTATTGCCGTTTAAATGTAGATTATTAACGTTAAACCAATACACTAATGTCGATATAGCATTATTCACTTCGTCACATTTAAATGATTGATGTTTAAGTTTAAAATTCAAGGAAGTATCATCAGCAAATAATACTATATCATGATTATCCCCTACAAGGGAGGGTAAGTCATTAATATACACTAAAAATAGAAATGGGCCAAGTATTCAGCCCTGAGGGACACCCATCTGTAGGGGCCATCCGGAAGAACTTTTACCATTGATAACAACTTTCTGCACTCTATTACTTAAATATGAAATAACTAGTTCAAGCGCTGTGTTCTTGACACCATAGCACTGTAGCTTCCTGATTATTTGTCTCATGGTGAACACAGTCGAAGGCCTTGGAAAAGGTCACAAAATATACGTATATTTTGTGACCTTTTCAAGCATCATCTGAATTCTCCCATGCACAAAAAATATATTTTATAAACTCAACTCTGGCATCGGTTCTCGAGCGGTTCTCCCCTTGTAAAACCAAATTGACTTGTATGGAGCAATTCATTTTAATTAAAAAAAACCTTATCTCTCTTTACTTAAACTATCTCTATTTACTTAAAGTTGGTAGTACAGAAATTGGCCTAAAATTGGCGGAGTCTGATGTACTACCAGATTTTAATAAAGGTATAACTTATACTATGTTTCATTAAATCAGGAAACACACAAATTTCGACGCTTGTATTAAAAATAGTGGCTAGATAAGGTGCTATTGTGTCTATTACGGATGCAATAACTTTAATGGAAATCCCCCACAAGTCTGCCGTTTTCTTAACATCAATAGTTTTAAAATATTTAATGATATCTTTTGGCAATACTCAATGGAATTTAAAAATAATTGGACAAGCCTTTACATTTTGTTTAAACAATGATTCGGCGATAGTAGGCGAAAAATTTAATGATTTCGTTGTCAAAAAAGGAACATCAGTAAAATGTTTCTCAAAAGCCATAGCAACTTCTCTTCTTGATCAGATTGAGTCAAATTATTGTTAATATTCAATTGAAGATCAGAGTTGCGTGGTTTAACCTTGCACAAATTATTTTATGTTTTTGTGTATAATATGATTATTTAATTTATAAGTGTTTTATGTGTTGTAAAAAAATTAATAAACTGCAAGTACACTTTTTGTTTTTCAAATGTATGTAATATTGGCAGCTGGCAAAGGTGTCTATAGCTGGATGACACAAATATAAATATCACTAAACTTCACATCTTTATATTAATCTTTATAATACAAGTATATTTCAGTGCAATCAAGAAATCATGAATAAAAAATATTTATAACAGAAACAGAAATTGCACACTTTAACGAATTGCTAGGGAAACTAAAATAAAAAAAAAACAGACAAAAGTAGCAATTACCATTATTTAAAGTTTTGATAACATGTTATGTTCCGCTTCACAAATGTTTACGCGTGTATTGGCCAACCTTGGCAAAACATTTGTAGGGCTGGTTTTAATCGGTAATTTTGTTTCAAATATGATATTATTTGTTGGTTTAGAGCTTACAACATAACTTATTATACATATACTTACGGGAAGTAAGACACTCCGGCCGTTAAATTGCTTTTCCAGGCATTATTTTTGCAACGTTTAAATACATATTGCGGCATTGTGAAACGTGTTTACATTGGCTGTGTTTCAAGTCAACTAAACGAAATAAGAGGTCACGTCTCATGTGCGCTCTTATTTACTGAGACGTATTTTTTGCGCCGACCCGACATCTAGTTAGTATTATTGATCGAAGTTAAGTGTAGTCCAGCATAAGAAAGCTTAGACTGCTTTATTGGTTAATTGTCGTAAACATAGAATACTATAATACACAATAGAATGGCTGTCAACCTTAGTTTGTAGGAGGATTGGCTTCGCCGGGAGCACACATACAAGCAACTACGTCGTATTATCAGTTATCACTACTACAAACACATTTTGGACTTTTGATTACTGATTTTGACACAAATATTTCTTTATTTTTCGACTTCTTTGTTTCGACTTACTGGTTGTAGGATATGTCTCCTTTATTTAAATTCCATTTCCCGCTGTTCTTTCGACACATACTTATTGCGCAATTTGTCATTTTTTAAATAATTTGCATGCAGCGGCGCTTGACACGAAAATTGGAAACAATTGATTGTGTTGACATTTATATAACTCGTACGAATTAACTTGAGACCTGGACTGATGACGTAATTGTCAATGTACGGTGTGCAAAATAATGCGTCGTAATATTTTTTTATTTGAAATTTTTGAGATTTGCATGAGATTATTAATAAAAACAAAATAAAATGTTCTGGCAAGGGGTGAAGTAATAAGTGATATACTGTCGCCATTTTTATATATTTTAAATATTTATTTTTTATAATATATATAATATTATTTTTAGTTAACGCGTCAAGGAAGGACAAAAAAATAAACATACACACTTTCTCATTTATAATATTATTAATTTATTTATTATACACTTTATTGCACTATAAAAAGTGTTACAGATTCGTACACAATGAAACTTTTTATTTGATTTTTCATCTTCGAAAAATTTTAAAACTTTTAGTGCAAGTGTCCGTGCTTGGCTATGTATCTTTCCTCCCATCTTTTTTTAAAAATAAAAAAGGCGGAGTAAGTCACAAGAAAACGGCACAACACAACGTCCAAACTTAACAATAAAACAACGCAATTAACAACAAACAGATAAAATAACGTTCAAGTATAACAAAAACAAATAAAAGTCCAAACCAAACAATAAACAATTATCAAAAATATCGAACTAGAGTCGAGACGCGTATCCGTAACAAAAATGCTATCGGTACTGAGCGCGAACGGCCAGCGCGGGACGCGGTGTGTGGAGTCGGGAAGGGGGTCGCATTACAGCGGAGTCTCAAGTTAATTCGTACGTGTTGTACGTGTGAATTGACGTGTTAGTTACATGTAAGTGGCTACACGGGCTGCGCCCACTCCCCCGTTCTATTGTGTATGTATTATAGTATTCTATGGTCGTAAACGCAATTCTCATCATGTCATCCTGGTTCGGTTCAAAATCAGTTATTTGAGTCTTCTGTCAAGAAATTCTTAGTAGCAGCTGAGTGTCAGGAAGTTGGCGGTGTTTCACGCCCGTGTTTGTCGCCTTTAATTCTCTGATAGATCTTCCTCAGCTCGTGTCTTATGTCGGGTGTAGATAATGCAAATAGCTTGTCTCCGTTGAGAACTAGCCACGGTGTCCGAAAATTTGGTCAGGAAAACATTTTTATGATTTTATGTACTGCTTTGTCTCTATTCTAAAAATAAAAAATAAAAAAAAATATCCAGAAGAAACTTTTCCAGGCTGAATATATATTTATGTATGTGTTATGTATGTTAAACGCTTTTTCAATACATGTTTATCCTGTAGTGTGGGGGTAACAGTCTAGAAAAAAAAACTTTAATTAGTTACACAAATATTAAAGCTCTTGTGGAATTTGAACCTCAGATACTTCGTATTAATAGCCAGGTATTCTCACTACTAGGTCACGCGGTTGTATCTGTTTGTATATAATGTATTTATTTTATGCATCGATCACTAATAAAACTAGATACACAATCAGTGACAAAAAACGACTCACCGAATGAGCACCCATTCGAACATTTGGGTGCGCTTTTAATCTAGTTACATTCGAACGCTCCGACGGTAAACATGCCTCAGTGCTCGTTTAAAAAGTGTAAAAATGTAAAAATCACAAATCCAGGACGCTAAAAAAGGATGGAATTTCCTAATTTCGGTACGTATTAATATTATCATTATTTAATTCTTATCACTGTATTGTAAATACTTATATTTTGTCAAGAAATCTCCGTAAAACATTTTTTAAATTAAGTCTTAATAAAATAAGTCATAATTGTTCGAGGTATGCGCGTTGACTCTGTTCCATTTGTTGGAGACGTTATTATTTTTTTTTATTATTAAAGTATGATTGTTTTTTTTTTCGTTTAATGAGACTTCTATAGTTTCTCTAAATATTATGGAACATTTTATAGACTTAATTTTGAATATGTGCATGTAGTAAAATTAAAGATGTGAGATTTTATTTTTAATTTTTCAGCTTTCCTCGAGACCCAGTTAGGTGTGCAGAATGGATTTCAGTCATAGAATATCAAAGGTCAAGAATTCTTCAGACAAGGAAGCGTTGTAGAGTAGTGAGCTTTTAAAAATGATGATATGTGACTAACTTTTTCTGTACATACTTTTTATATTTAGTAACTATTGAATTAAGATTTAAGTTCTTTGTCAAGCAATATTTTTAAATTATTGACATAAGATGAAGAATAAATAAATAATTATGACTGTTTCAAGTACTTTCGTTACTAAATGAATGTGGTGTCCTATCCAAAAACGTATTTACTTTCAGGTAAATTATAATCATTACATATAATACACCATAGAAGAGAATAGAATATGCTTTATGTACACCAGTTTATAAACCAAGTTTGAAACATTTTAAAATTAAAATAAAATAACATAATAATATTGGGCATTTGCCCAATAATATTGGGCAGTTCGACTCCAATGATTCCTTGCCCAAGATAGAAGCCTCAGTCATAAAAAATTATTGCTTTTTGTACGTATCTTTGTGAATACAACTATAGGCAATGTATTTAAGGTTGAATTTACATAAATGTATATTTATTTCAACTAGAATTACGTCACAACAATTGGCGACAGTTTTTAGAGAACTTTTGTATGGGATTGTGTATCTAGTTCTTTATTAGTGATCGATGATTTTATGCAATATTTATTTTATCGGAGGTGCAAATTGTTGGGATTTAGGTTTGGTTATTCTGTTTTTCTAGTCCTTATTTTTTGTAATTTCTATTTAATTGCTATATATATATATATATATATATATATATATATATATATATATATATATATATATATATATATATATATATATAAATTTAGTTTATAAATTCTAATGCAATTATCTAATATGGGAAAATATTCTTACTAGGGTATAAGCGACGGTGCTGGAGCACTAGTCCTCGCGAGCGAAGAAGCTGCCAAGAACTTGAAGCCATTAGCTCGGCTGGTGGGCTGGTCGTATGTAGGCGTAGACCCCAGCATTATGGGCATTGGACCTGTTCCAGCTATTGAGAACCTGCTCAAAGCCACTAAAATGACCCTGAACGATGTGGACCTCATTGAAGTATGACTATTTTATTGTTTACTTTGATGTTTAAGTGTGTAAAATATTTTTTTAATAAATAATATCAATCACCCCATTTCATCCTTGTAAGAAGCAAATATGGGAAATGCCTAAAAACTAGTCCATCGCATGATGGTGTTGTAAACCATATTGCATACCATAGGAAATAATGTATAAAATACTAACAAATTGAATAAAAAATAATTTGACTAATGATTTCTGTATTTACACAAATACTACACATTGATTAAAACTACTTTTTTTATAGGATAGGGTGACAAAATAGCACACAGTCCACCTGATGGTAAATGGTTGCTGCGGCCCATAGACATCTACATCTATCCTCAATTACAAATCAAAAATCAAAATGCAGATGCGTTGTCACCCGTGAGGACTTAGATGGAATGCCTCGTTTACAGTAACAAGGGTCGCGGATTTTATCGTGTTTAATTTATTTGATTTTTAATTTCCGACGTTTCGGATGCTTTCCAGCACCCATGGTCATGAGGGACTGAGGTGACTGATGTCCCGATGTCTGTGTTAACTTGGAGTACCTTCAGTTTTTAATTTAATAATAATTTAAATTTCTCTATTGAAATTAGGATGTTTTTAATTTCAATAGCCGCATGTATCATCCTTGGTAAGAATCGATGTTTTTTTTGCGAGAATTTGTGGTCTATCAAATCTGATGTAATGGTTTGGACCGTCTAGGATAGGCTGTGGTCATCTATCATTAAAATTATATGTTACCTCTAAACGAGACTTACAGTATATTAATTATATACTACTAGCGATCCGCCTCCGTCTTCGCACAGGTGATTTCTGGATCTCGACAACTGCTCCACCTACCGGTTCCAGTTAAGTTATAAACCGTCCAGGGACCCAATCAAATACACAGAAAAGAATTCATCAAAATGGTTCGAGCCGTTTTCGAGTTTTAGCGAGACTAACGGATAGAAACTTATTTTCATATATAAGATATTACTATCCTGACTATAAAAAAACCTAATTTCATAATTCTAATTTTTAAATATGCTGGCTTGCGGAGTAAGATATCACATCAGCAGGCCGTCAAGAAGCTGTGTTAGGGGGCGTCCAAGTGTTACGTAACGTAATTTTTGAAAATTTTTGGCCCTCCCGCCCACTCATGTAACGCGCCGTAACGTTTTCTGTACCCCCCTCCACCTCTCTAAACGTACCGGAAAGTGGCTAACATACCTTATGTTGTCACTTTCCGGTACTTTGCGCTTGCTTTTCTTCTTTGTGACCTTGAACTCTCATATAACATCATTTATATGTTCTATAAACTTTTCTTTATTATTCAGTTTTTCTTTAGCCGGTTTCCAAATTTCATTGGCATTTTTTTAGCACAATTGTTCTGGTAAGTCAGCATTAAAACCTTTATGAGCCAAGAACAGCTGGTAATGCAAATCTCCCTCTTGTAAAACAAACGAAAAGGGTTGCTAGCTTGGGAGATTTTAATTCCCTCGTTTTTTATTTAAATAAAACATTGTTACGTAGTGCGTTGTTCGAAAACCCCCTCCCACCCCTGTAACGCATTGTAACGTTGAACAAGACCCCCCACTCCCCCTAAATTGCGTTACGTAATACTTGAACGGCCCCTTACTATGGAGTGCATTTTTGCAGATCAACGAAGCGTTTGTGGCCCAAACGCTGTCCTGTGCGAAGGCACTCAAGCTGGACATGGAGAAACTGAACGTGAATGGTGGCGCTACGGCCGTAGGTCATCCTCTCGGCGCTTCTGGATCCCGTATCACTGCCCACCTCGTTCACGAACTCGGGTACGATAGTTTCACGTATTATTTATAGATTTTTTACGTGGTAGAACGATACTTAAGTTATATTACGATTGTGGCCCGAATGGGTCGGTTTGAACGGGGAAGGACCACGCTCTCACAAATTACCAGCATAAAATAGCAGGTTAATGCTGCTGTGTTTTGTATGGTGAGTATAGAGAACTAGAGACCCTTTTTATTGGAAATTAGGCATTCCATCGTAGTCCTCAGGGGTGACAATGCATATAAAAAAATTCTACATTACAAACACATTCTACTTTGACCAAATCCATTAAAGACCAGTTTTTATCAACTTAAAACGATTTATTTAAATAAAATGGTTTATTAAATGGGTTGTAAAAGAAAATGAAACTTTTGTTAAATATAGAAACCGACTTTGATGATTTAATATTTGATTCCACAGACGGCGCGGTTTGAAGAGAGCTATCGGATCAGCTTGCATCGGCGGTGGCCAGGGCATCGCTCTTATGGTAGAGGCCGTCTGACTTGATAAAACATATCATTACACTTATATATATTTTAAGATTTGTTATATGCTATTTGTCATGCTCGTCCACTTAACGAGTCTTTATAGGGTATTACACCCATTCATCAAAAAGTGTTTCAAATGAATCATAGAGTGATAATGAACCACTATAATTTTGATATAATTTTTTTAAACCGAATAGTACCATAAAAATTACTTTTAATCTATCGTTTTGAATTTTCGCATGCAAACGCTAGCCGTCATACTGTTCTACTCGTGACGTCACTGTTCTAGAATTTCGCAAAGGAATAAGATACCTTTTAATATTCAATTATGAGTTATCATCTTTATCATTGTTGTGTTGTGCCTGAATGCAAAACTACAAGCATAAGAACGCCAGGAAAGTTATGGATTCGAGTGCCAACTGATTTAATATAAGAAATACTTGGTTAAAACTGGCAAGAAAATACCCCAATACATATGTCTACAAAAACTAGACTATTCTTCTGTTAAGATCAATTTGATGTAAGTATGACTTATATTTTACTATCTTTTAATACAAAACAAAACATCTTGAGATGGAGAGTATTGCAAGTCAAATTTTGTAATAAATTACGTTAACTTAGATATTATAAGTAATGATTGCTAATGATTGTAATTATAGATAAACTAAATGTACTGTTTCACCATAACATTCCCACCCCAAAATCGTGAAGCGTTCCACATTTTTACATTGTAAAACAAAGAATTCACAGGTGTACACACGTACGTGTACAACGATGGAATTATTTATCTTCATGATATATCTTAACAAAACACATTGGACTTAAAAATGGAAAAATGGAAATGGAAAAAATGTAAAGAAACATTCACTTCATTGGTACATCATATTGATTATGGAAATGAAGAGAGTTGTTCATTTTCAAATTTAAAGAAAAAATATTGCTTTATATCAAATTCCGATGCAAGCTCACAAATGTACATTAAATTGTATTCAACCCATTGAATATATTGGGAACCATCTGCATCCTCACCATGGTCGGATTGCAAACGCTCTGACTCCCTCTGGTTCCCGAGAGGGAGCGTGGTTATGTAATGTAATGTTTTAATATACTAGCTCTTTAGATTGCGTGTCCGGTGACCTACACTAAACAATGATAGCTCCTAAACTATGTTTTATTAAAATACACTCTGACGTGATAGTGTTTTTGTATAAACAAAAGTAAGTAGGTAATAGGTACTTACATTGATGTTTTAACATTTCTCAACTCAGCAGAACAAGAATTGGTATTGTATGCAAAAAAATTTGCCACCATCAATTTATTTATTCTTGGCAGATGAGAGAGAGACTTTCTGTTTTTACTTTTCTTCCATGACGCCTTTTCAATAAAATTCGGAATAAAACTCAATAATTGAAATAACAGAACACATTAGCTAGTTCTCTTAATCAGTGACACAGAACCAATAATACCATAACGCAGGATCAGTGACGTCACGGCAGTTTCTTATATGGCGGACAGCGTTTTGCGGCACAGACAAAAAATTCTTAAAATTAAATTATAAAATTTATAATGCAGTTTTATAAATAAAAATAAATATTTCTCGTGTACTTTTTACAAAATCTATAATAAAAAATATCCTATTATTATTAGGCTCTTACATAAGAGTTTTTTTTAATTTTTTTAAATAATGCAAAGGACTTTGACGCTAAGGTACCACATCCTCCCATAAAACTTGTTTACATAGATATTGTTAACCGATTCGTTGTGACACTAATTTACGACTTTTAACTGTGGCGGCGAACAAATATTTCGTGACACGCCTGTTGTGTCAAGCACCATAGAAGTTGATGACACGCCTATTGTGCCATCAGCCATGTGTAAAAAATAATGTTCTTTGATATGCTTTTTCACTTGTTTTATCTTTTCACTTTGTTAGGTCAATACGGCCATATGGTAGTAATAAGACGGCAGTTCGAGCATTTTAAGCAAAGTAAGACTAACGCATTTTTTTAAATAGGATACGTGTTATCCAGAAACTTGTTTGAGTGGTATTATTTCTTACTTATTAGAGTATTTTTCTACAACATGGTTTGAAAAAACCCACTCAGTGAAAAGAGTACCACCATCTATAAGTTAAAAAAGGATGTCAACTCCTAAAATTTTCAAATTCTCAAAATATCCAGAAATGAAATTTTTTGTTTTGGATAAATCTTCCAAAAACGCAATTTGAGCGAGTTATAACGATTTTTAGAATGACACTACTCGCGTGCCATACGCCACATAGAAAAATAGTCGATGGCTAGTCTGGTGTGCCATCCGCACTGAATCGGTTAATGAGAGAATTGATAGTTGTTATAAGATCAGGGGTGGCTTAATATCTTAAAACTAATGAAAATTTTGTGAATACCCACTTTAAAATTATATTTTTATAAGAACGCTGTATTATATATAGAGGTTTTTTGGATTGGTTATTTGTAAATGGTTCTTGTAGACACAGCTAAGCTACATGAATTGTTAATTATGTAAGCGATTATTATTGTATGGTATTGTTTTTGAGAACGGATTTTATATCTTTTATTTTTATTGAAAGTATGTAATTTATAGTATAAGTAAAGGTGAGAAATTCTAAATACTATGTGAAATAATCCAGTAGTTTTTACAGTATTTGCATTTTCTAGAATTTGTTATCAATCCGCTGTAGCGGGTCTTGTGATTGACTGTGCAGTAAATATTATTTCCTACAATAAACCTTATTTTATTTTAGTAAGACTGTTTGCATCATGTTAAGAGTTCATGGCATTAATACCATTCTTACCTATTTGAAATCATACTAACTACTGTAAATAGGCTATATCACAATATAACCTATTTACAAATACATATACAAATAACTCTATAAAGAGTCTGCCAGACTTGTCGACATTAAACGACAACGAGGTAGCTCAATTAAAGGATACCATTAATGAGTTGAGATCACAGCTAGATAGTGCACATAACGAAGTTCAAAATTTACTGACGGAAAACCATAGCCTCCAAAAGATTATTAAGACCAGAAAAACAAAATTAATCAACTAACAACAATCTGCACTTCAAATAAAAAACAAACAAGGAAAATCAACAGAAGTAATAATGTGGCTAAAAAAGATAGATTTTTCTGAGAAAACAGTCGCTCACTCTTTTAAAAAACTGTCCTCCAACTTCCTCAACATACAATAAATCATGTGAGAATTATTATAATGTAAAAAGTGTAGAAACCTCTGCTTTTTGCTGCTCATCGAAAGAAAATAACAACATATCAACCACTAAGAACGCATCAAGTCAGTCTCCAGACACATTGCCCTCAACAAATCAAACCAAGAGTGAAACTGATAGCGTCACCAACCAACGAAGGAATACTGATAGCGTTACCAAAAGACGCTTATTAATATTTGGAGCTCAACGTTGTAGTAAGTTAGCATCTAGATTGACCAAATTACGTTATAATACTAAATATGTACATTACGATATATACGGCTGCATTGAACCTTTTGCAACAACTGAGGAAATATAAGAAACTTCGAAACTCTTGCACTAAAACCTGATGATAAAATAATAAAATAAGCATAGGAGAAAACGATTTTAACCCAACAAAACTATTTATAGAAATATCAGCTGTCCTAACAAAATTGCGTTCTCACTGTGTAATAGTTTTAAGTGTTAATTATAATAATTACTTAAATATTCGACTGCTTAATAACAAAATAAAACTAATATGTAATAATTTTTTCTAATTGTTATTACGTTGACACTTTTGAAAAATATGAAAATAATATTTATAATTATAACATCAATTATAGTTTATCGCAAAGGTTGAATTTTTTTTATAGACTGCATAGATTATAAAACCACCTATTCAAATGGTAATAAGACTGGTGTATCACGCATTTTGTCAGAAAGAAACTATCAAAAAAGTTGTTATTCAAACACTGTATGTTGCCCCGATCTAAAGAATACCCCTACACTTAAGCAGAAAAGTATTCTAGATTATTTTTCAAAAGTCTTGCCTGAAAACGTATCTAACCCCAGTTTTACTCAGCCTTTTTTCGCATTTAACATTACTTCATCAAAATATCGCGGGATTATTGAACAAAACTTATATGTTAGAATTGTGTGTCAATGAATTGACAGGAAATGGTAAAGAAATTACTCTTATCTGTCTCACCGAAACATTTGTAAAAAAAAGGAGAAGAATCTAACATTAAACTGAAAAACTTCAAAGTTGCCTCCACATTCTGCAGATCAAAAGTAAGATGTGGTGGAGTGTGTATACTCACAGATAAAACACTTCTCTCTAAGCCCATAAATTTATGTAATGAAATATCGGTTGAAAAATATTTTGAATGTTGTGGAATTGAGGTACCAGCCTACAAATGCAAAATAGTCTGCGTGTATAGGATACCGCAATCACCGGCTTCCGTATTTTTTAATAAGCTGGATACACTACTATTTAAAATAACGACTAAGAGCAACATGAAACTTATTCTATGCGGTGATTTCAATATTGACACGCTAAAAGACAACAGCACAACCGAAGAGTTATCAAACTTAATGCATAACTATAATCTTAAACTTCACATTAATAAACCGACTCGTCAAAACAAATGCATTGATCATATATCCAGTAACATAGACCATCCCTATAGTTCCTTATATGAGTTCAACATGTCAGACCATAATACAAGTCAATTACTAAGCTTTCCGGTAATAAAACAAAGAAAACTTAAATATATGTATGTAACTAAAAGAAATTATAGCAAAGAGAACAAACAGAAGTTCAAAACGTCAATGGCAGCGCTTTCCTGGACGGAAATCGACGTAGAAGATCTTAATTCAGCATTCAATAACTTTCATGAAATGTTTTGCTTACTATATAATCTTTGCTTTCCTATTCAAAGATGTAAAATAAGTTTTAGCATTCAAGCACCTGAATGGATTACTACGGGTATTAAAATATCAAGTTATACTTGATATTTTAATACCAAGAGAAAATTGAGATACATCATAAAAAATACTAAAAACAAAGAACGGTATGCTAAGTATTCAAAATTACTCAAATCTTGTATTATTTGGTCAAAAAAGAAAATAAATAACAATTTAATTACAATGTCTAAGAATGTATGTAAGACGACCTGGGACATTATTAAAAATAATGAATATGACTATACAAACAATAAAGATATTGATTGGATTATGTAATAGTGACGGTATAAAAATTGTGAATCCTAATGACATTGCAGAAAAATTTAATGACTCTTTTATTAACATCTCTAACATAAAAATTGATAAAAAAAATACAGAAACAGAATGCGCTTAGACAACCTCGAACATAGCATATTTTTACGACCATGTTCTGTAAATGAAGTTATAAGAATAATTAAATCCCTAAACAATACGAAGTTCGTGGGTAATGTTTCAGTCTCTTCATATACTAAAGGATTGTGCAGATATTATAGGTCCTATTCTTTCAAACCTCATAAATCTATCGTTCACATAGGGTAAGTTTCCCGAGAAGCTAAAAACTTCGATTGTGAAAGCGCTCTATAAAAAAAGGTGATCATCACGAATTAACCAATTACAGACCTATTACACTAATACCAATTTTTTTCGAAAATATTTGAGAAGGCGATGCATAGTAGAATTTACAACTACTTGTCTAAATATAATATTCTCCGTAAAGAACAGAACGGATTCCAAAAGGTAAATCCACAACACATGCCGCATTTTCTTTAATACATAGAGTAACTGATTACATAAACAAAAAAGTACCAGTGGTTGCTATATTTTATGACATGTCAAAGGCATTTAACTGTGTTGATCATATTATACTAATAGATAAGTGTGAAAGATATGGAATTCGTGGACCAGCATTAAATTGGCTAAAATCATATTTAGAAAATCGACAACAATGTGTTGAAGTGACACGTATTGAAGAAAAGCATAACCGCACGTCATTTAGATCTTCTTTTACTCACAATAAAAATGGAGTACCCCAGGGCAGTGTATTGGGTCCACTTTTATTTCTATTATATATAAATGACTTACCGACCATGACACCTCATCAGTCTATTCTTTTTGCTGATGATATTTCCGTTGTCATACCAAAACAATTATTATAATTCTATATATATAGAATCCATAATGACCTGGTTAGAAACCAATAATCTGCGTGCGAATGTTTCAAAAACAAAATTCATAACGTTTTCCAATTACAGTACACCAAATAAAAAACTAAATATTTCATATAATAATGAATATTTGAAAGAGGTTTCAGAAATACAATTTTTAGGCCTACATGTTGATAACCATTGCAACTGGAAGTCGCATGTGAAAAATGTCTGCACCAAATTAAATAAATTTGTGTATGCAATGCGTAGACTACAGTGCGTCGCTGGGAAAAGAGCTGCGCTTACTGCATACTACGGATACATTGAATCTGTGTTGAGGTATGGTCTGTTGGTATGGGGAAACTCGACCGATATAAACAAGGCATTTATCAGTCAAAAGAAATGTATACGAGCTTTATGCAACGTCGGGCCCCTTGAATCATGTATTGATCTTTATTTAAAAATAACAATTTGTTAACGCTGACTGGGCTGTATATATTAGAGGTGTGTATATTTGTCAAAAAAAATCAGTGTTTATTTCATAGAGCTCGCGACAATTCTATTATAGGTAAAAGGGACCCAACTAGATTGTTAATGCCTGCTTGCAGGACAGCTTTGTTTCATAAAAATTGTTACGTAATGTGTATAAAAGTTTTTAATAAGATACCTAAAGCGATTAGAGAGTTACCAAAAATGAGAATGAAAACTCACCTAAAAAAATGGCTCATCCAGAAATCTTTTTACTCAATTAAAGACTTCTTTGCACATAAGTAGACGATACATTTTAGAATTTGACACAATGTTTAAATAATGTCATTCTTATAAATTAAAAATTTTATTTATTTACCTTTTTTTTTTTTTTACATATTTAATAAATTTGATATAAATATTGAAATAAATTAATGACCATTCGATATGTAACATTTATAATTGACTTTATATTTACTGACATAAGAACATTAATATTTGACATTGAGCTATAATATTTATTTGTTAAAATTTAAGGGTTTAAAAAAAAGGTGGGTAATACTTATACATCTTATTGGCAATTTATTTTTCTGACACTGTTGCATAATTAATTAATCATAAATCAACTAATGTTAAAAAAAATTGTGTTGTTAAAAAATCGATAAGTATTGTTGTATAAGTTACGGGTACTTGACTTAATTGACTAATATTTGCACACCACTGAGGTAGAATATGTAGAACAAATTATACTCGAACACCATTGTACAACCATATTTTTGCAAATAAAGATTATTATTATTATCCTATTGTGGGTTTGTAGAATAAGGACGGCACAGCATGGTACGGCATAGCAAGGCATACTTCAGCATACTTAGGATCCTGTGGCATCCCGCGGCATACTAAATGAGTAAAGACGCGCGCTCGCGCGAGTCGCTGAGGTTGCCGCCGCAACGGGCTAGATTAAGGACGCGTTTGCAAATCAACCAAAATTAGGGTGTTTTTCGGTAGATTTTGTGACAAAACTAAACCAAATCAAATATAAGTAAAAACTACCATGTATAGATTGGTTCTTCATCTGCAAATGTCTGTAACTCTTTTGTTGAAAATAGTAGTTTTTTATATTGTAAAAACGAACTTTCGTTGCCATTTTCTACAAAATTAACGATACCGGCTTGTGTTTCGGTAGATGTTTTGGTCTATTATCAACATATTTAAAAATTTAAAAAATACTATAAGATGACAGACATATTCAATTAAAAAACCCTGGGTTTATTTTTTAACAAAATGTCACAAATAGTCGTAAAAAAAATAAAAACTGATGCACATTTTTTCACATATTTTGGTAATATGGATGAATCATAATGTATTGCAATAAGGGCTATTTTATTGTTGGTGCCTGCTTTGATTTATTGTACAAAGATTTCGATGAAACCACAGTCCGCGCTCGGCCGCCGTCGTGAGTGGACACTGTATCGCCTGTTTGCAGCGGCTCATTCTGAAAAGATCGCTGTACATACACAAAATATTAGAAAAAAAACAAATTGGAAACATAAGTACTTGACAAGTGATAAAATTATTATTTTTATACTCACAGTTTTTATTTAGCTAAAAATAAGTAGGATATATAAACTTACCTACTACTGCAACTCGTGGACGAGCGGAACTAGGTGTGCCGAGTTTGGGCTCGTTTTGTTGGTTATGATGAGACCTTACCTCTGGACTTGATGGCATGACCTGAAGGTGTACTTTCGTGACCGCTATTTGAACTTCTTGCAGAGTAAAACTAGGGGTGACGAATTTGGGCTCCGTTTTGTTAGTTATGACGAGTCTATACCTCTGGACTTGATGGAGTGACCTGAAGGTCTAAATCGGTGATTGCAACTGGAACTCCTAGACTGGTAGAACTAGGTGTGCCGAGTTTGGGTTCGTTTTGTTAGTTACGATGAGACCTTACCACCGGACTTGATAGAGTGACCTGAAGGGGTAATTCAGTAACTACTGCTGGAATTTCTGAACGAGTAGAACTAGGTGTGCCGAATTTGGGCTTCGTTTTGTTAGTTATGACGAGTCCATACCTCCGGACTTGATGGAGTGACCTGAAGGTGTAGTTCAGTGATTACAAGTGGAACTCCTAGACTTGTAGAACTAGGTGTGCCGAGTTTGGGTTCGTTTTGTTGGTTACGATGAGACCTTACCACCGGACTTGATTGAGTGACCTGAAGGTGTAATCAGGTGGTTACAAATGGAATTCCTAGACTAGTAGAACTAGGTGTGACGAGTTTGGGTTCGTTTTGTTAGTTACGATGAGACCTTACCACCGGACTTGATAGAGTGACCTGAAGGGGTAATTCAGTAACTACTGCTGGAATTTCTGAACGAGTAGAACTAGGTGTGCCGAATTTGGGCTTCGTTTTGTTAGTTATGACGAGTCCATACCTCCGGACTTGATGGAGTGACCTGAAGGTGTAGTTCAGTGATTACAAGTGGAACTCCTAGACTTGTAGAACTAGGTATGCCGAGTTTGGGTTCGTTTTGTTAGTTACGATGAGACCTTACCACCGGACTTGATTGAGTGACCTGAAGGTGTAATCAGGTGGTTACAAATGGAATTCCTAGACTAGTAGAACTAGGTGTGACGAGTTTGGTTTCGTTTTGTTAGTTACGATAAGACCTTACCACCGGACTTGATGGAGTGAAATTCGGCACACCTAGTTCTACTGGTTCAGAAATTCCAGCAGTAGTTACTGAATTACCCCTTCAGGTCACTCCATCAAGTCTGGTGGTAAGGTCTCATCATAACTAACAAAACGAACCCAAACTCGGCACACCTAGTCCTACAAGTCTAGAAGTTCCACTTGTAATCACCGAACTATACCTTCAGGTCACTCCATCATGTCCGGTGGTAAGGTCTCATCATAACCTACAAAACGAACCCAAACTCGGCACACCTAGTTCCACCAGTCTAGGAGTTCCAGTTGCAATCACCGATTTACACCTTCAGGTCACTCCATCAAGTCCGGAGGTATGGACTCGTCATAACTAACAAAACGGACCCCAAATTCGGCACATCTAGTTCTACTCGTTCAGAAATTCCAGCAGTAGTTACTGAATTACCCCTTCAGGTCACTCCATCAAGTCTGGTGGTAAGGTCTCATCATAACTAACAAAACGAACCCAAACTCGGCACACCTAGTTCTACTAGTCTAGGAGTTCCACTTGTAATCACCGAATTACACCTTCAGGTGACTCCATCAAGTCCGGTGGTAAGGTCTCATCATAACCAACAAAACGAACCCAAACTCGGCACACCTAGTTCCACTAGTCTAGGAGTTCCTATTGTTGTAATCACCAAATTACACCTTCAGGTCACTCCATCAAGTCCGCAGGTAGGTAAGGTCTTATTATAACTGACAAAACCAGTTCAAAGTCCAGAGCTAACATCTCACTACCAGTAGAGGGCTTCCAGTGCCAAGCAGTCTTTGGAGCAGGTATTCATATTTCGTATCGAAGTATATTTCTGAGGTAGGTATAAGAAATGAAAAACAAATTCAATCTTTCAAATTATCAAAATAATTTCATTTGACTACGATTCCCACAGCCAACCGTGCGTACACTAGTGTGTGTGTGACTTTTGTCAATGTAGTAGTGCGATTCTATACCTATCCATTTTGTAAACGCGTCCTTAAGCGTTGTTTCTATTACTTAGCTGAAATTCCTTTAACAACAAAGTAACTATGCGTTTCACGTGATGCAGCGACGTCCCATGGAGTGCCGTGACGCCAGCAGTACGACGCGGCGTGTTGCGACACGTTCAGGTTCATACATGTTGTGAAAAGGCATGTTTGTGCTAAGATCATTAAAATAACGTCGAAAATTATTTTTCACGAAAAAACTCCTTTGACTTTGACTTTGACTGTGAGCGCAGAGCCAAAAAGGTGTAGTGCTGGAGTAAGAATATCTACTACCACATATCCAGATTTCATCAATTGCCTAAGACCTAGTATGGTTAATACGCAAAGGCTGTGACAGAATAGCCGGAGTAATGGGTTTCCCGCTACAACTGACTCACAGACCGTTTGTCTCAACTAATTATTAAGCTGTCTATTTAAATTTTAACATTGTATTTTTTTATGGCAAATAAATACTTTTTATTTATTTATTAATATCGTCCTGTGCGTGTTGTATGACACGACAGAGGTAAGCAGAAGATGAGTATCAGCATTTTCCTGATAACAACTTAAAATTATAATGTGTGGTTGTTAACTCGCCTGCCAAGCTGGGCAACTATGACAAATATGTAGGAATTTATAGGAGAGGCTTGTCTTGATAGTGTAATGTAGGAAAGAGGTGTCAATCAACGAGACGTGTTGTTGGTACTAAACATTAATTATACTGCATTTAGTTCTTGCTTATCAACTAAATGCTGTTATAAGTTGTCGTGGGGGCTAAATAGGCTGTAATGAAGGTGAGGGTATGAGGTGTTGTAATTCACTTCAGAAGCCCTGGGATTAAGTAAAAATAAATTGCGCATTCTGGCAAGAGCACTGTTATCTTAAAAAGCACATGTCCATCCTGGGACTAAGCAACTCAAGGATGTGTCGGTTCTTTTCCATAACGGAAGAAACGCCTCCGCACATCCTAACTGATTGCGGACCCTTAATGCGCAAACGTAACCCACATCGGGGAAACTATATACTCCGCCCAGAAGAAGTGAATTTGCTTCCGGCTAAGCAACTCCTATTCATTGAATAGATACGATTTAACAGTGAACTATAGCCATAGCAGCGGTCACAATAGATCTTATAGGTAGCAGTGATGCTGGTCTCCTTCCCTAGCCCTGCATAGCTGCTCGCAAATAATAAAAAAGAGGTAATTACAGGCTATGTGGCCTGTGTGTGTGTTAAAAACGCACTTGTGGCTTTCTTTGTTTGAAATGAAGCTTGAAGCTTTTCTTATACTTGGTAGAGCCATGCTGCAGACTATATATTATTGTTGTAGCACGAATGGGTCGGCTCGACCGGGCAAGAACCAAGCTCTCCCAGAATGCAAACGTAAAATAGCAGCTTAATGCTGCCCAGATTCGGTACATTTATCTTCGATTAAGAATCAAAATGCAGATGCATTGTCACCCCGGGAACTTCCAGTAAAGTGTCTTCGGTTCTCTACACTCACCATACGAAACACGGCTGAGAAGTAAGATGGAATGCCGCGTTTCCCGTAGCTAGGCTATGCAGTGTCAAAGAATGAAAAAAACTTGCCTCCGAAAGGAATTTAAAGAACCCGCGACTCGATAGTCAAATCACCGCACTATATAAGTTCTACGATCGTGAGTTTTGAGTAGATAATAATGACACTAAAATAACAAAAATACGAGTATAATATTAGCAAATTGCGGTGTGTTGATAAGGAAAGAAGTTATCTTCTGTTTACGACACAGAAATATACTTACCTACATTCCGTATCAAGTTTTCTTATTTGTACAAGGTCAGTTGCTAATGGCACTTAAAAGTAAGTAAGAATACTTATTTTTTTAATTTTCGTATAACAGTACCTACCTACCTATTATGTGTTATTACTAATTGCATGTTCGTTGTATATAAGTCTATACTATAGTTATCTTGTGTTTTGAAGGTCAGTCTTCAGTGTTATTGTAAGTTTTATAACCTATCATAATGTTAAACTTATACTGATGATGTTATCCGAATTGAACATATTATAAAAAATTAATTTATATAAACGGAGCGTGTTATGCAGAAATGATCCAACCCACAAACTGGCCAAGAAACACAATAGGGCTTCTGCCACAAGAAAACTGCATTTAACTTTTAATTCTGAATAATTATATGTTGTAAACACATTGATACCAATCAACATTTGGAAGAGCTTTAATATACATATTGATTCATTACAAAACTACTTAAGTCCACTGCTAAACATAGGCCTTCTCATAAATTGCTGATGTCTTTGTCCTTGGTTAACTTTCGGTAACAAATAAAACGATATAATAAACAAAGTAATAAAATGCCACGTCACATTAGATAAACCACGTTACACGAAAAGAAGTTATATTGTAGGATATTGTCCTGTCGCCGATGTGTCACTTCGAAGCGCTCACGTGATTATGCTACTTTAACTTTAACAGGCGCTTCTTATAATTTCAATTTGTTTTATAGTAGTTGTCATGCTTGGTTCGGCTCTTTTTAATTATTTCGGTTTCTTTAATTTAAATAAAAAGACTACTAATGCTATTAACATTACTAATATTCCTGTTAAGCTTAAATGCTTGTTTTAAGAGTGGTTCACGACATTAGTTGGATGGCGAATTTCAATTAATTTAATCGGACACTTATTGGTTTTGACAACCGTAGTTTTTGAAGTGAAAACTTCTTTAGCAGCGACACTAAAAGTGACAAATATCTATACTACTATACTAATATTATAAAGAGAGAATGCGAATTTTATGGGTTTGTATATATGTGGAAGGTAATCTCCGGAACCATTGCACCTATTTGAAAATTTCTTTCACCATTTGATAGGTACATTATTCCAGATGGTCATAGGCTATATATGATGTGTATAAGTTTACATTATGGCTAAAAGTTATGTTGATATTTGTCAACTCAGCCGGAAAAAGTCGTGCCTCCTGAGAGCTTCCTCAGCGTGCGCTGCATTTATAGTTAAAGTTGCACCAAAATAATGTATGGCTGAATTATTCCTATTAAAAAGTTCTAAAAAAGTCCCCGGCAGCATATGTCTATCTTCTAATGGACGCTACACACGGTCAATTTAAAATGATCAGTTGAACTGACGCACATTCAAAAACTGACCGTGAGTGTGGTGGAATCTTAAGTTGAAATTTTCAACTGACGACACAACCCACGGTTTTTATCAGTCGCACTGTCAGTTGAAACTGCTCAGTCGATTTAACGTAAATCCAAAAACTGATCGTGAGTGCGAAATCTTAAGGCCGATTCGTAAACTGGCGAAATTTTGAAACTTTGACTGATGGCATTCTTTTACGTAATGTTGTATCTCCACGGAGTTTTCCGGGCGTGCCGTAATCCGCTGGCTTCAATTCGTTTTATTAATATAATCTAAATATTATTAGATTTCTGTGGTGCACGATGATCGAAACAGGGTCGCACGTATGGCTATGATGGAGCGGAATAATAAAAAAATTATTACGTTTCTTAAGATTCTGCAAACAGAGCAATGGTTGTGGGACCCGAGACTCAAAAGTTTTAAGAATCGTACAGCGCAAAATGATGCTTTGCGACGAATTATCCAATTATTATCTTTTAATACAACTATCGAAGAATTAGAAAGGCGAAGAAAAACCTTATTATGGGTTTTTATAGAACCATTTTAAACAAATATAAAAAGTATTCAAGGAACATTTTATGCAATCACCGCATTTTTTTAGCAAGAAGATTTAGATACCATTATGCGATCCGATGATATATATATTGTTACGCGCCACTGTTGATGTCTGGTACATGGCACTAGCGCCATCTATTATCGATTAGAAGAGCTAAGCTTTCTAGATAACTCCACACTCGAATTTTCTACATCTGGTCGGTAGGGGGCGGTATTTGCTGGAATATTTTAGATGTTTCGGTGAAAAAGGCCTATATAAAGCCGTTTAGGGCCGCGACCGAGGCAGTATTGAATTGGTGACACAAGCGAAGTTTTCGGAGCGAAATAAAGTGTTAAGGTTGATTAATTATTAGTGCGTTTTGAGTTTTAATTTTTGTCAGTAATTAAAGTGTCAGATTTGGTAATTTAATCGGCAGTTTTTGTTGTCACGAACCCTAAGCTCGTAATATATAGTCGTATATATATATATATATATATATATATATATATATATATATATATATATATATATATATATATATATATATGTGTGTGTGTGTGTGTGTGTGTGTGTGTGCGTGGACGCGCGCGCGCGACGTGTGTGTGTAATCACAGAATAAATTAATAGTACGTACTGCTTGTGGTTGGTTAGCTGATTCTGTGCCTGATCTCTTTCCGATCGTGTCGGATAGTCTGACCTAGTAAAAAGAGCTGAGGTACTGCGTCATATTACTCGGCCACTATCTCAATCCGTGTACAGCGCCAAGTCGGATTAATAAAGTAATAAAGTCAAAATTGTAAGTTGTTCTACGATGAATACTATAAACTTAGAGTATACATACCTAAGTGCCTATGTATACGTATACTCTAAAACTTTAGCTACTGATTTTACACTTGACTTCTTTCGCAGGTATATTTATAGTTGGAGCAAAAAGAACACCTTTTTGTAGCTATGGCGGACATTTGCGAGATTTTCCAGCCTCGCATATTTTTGCTATCGCGGCTAAAGACGCAATGCGTTCCGCAAATATAAATCCGGATATTATAGATGCTACAGTGGTGGGGAATGTAAACTATGTAAGTTTAAATAATAGTAATATTAAACTAATAGTAGCTAATTGCTAATACTTGCTAAGGCTTTATTTATTACAGTTAAGTCAGTGCGATGGCGGAAAGACTCCTAGGTACTGTGGTACATATTCGGGAGTCCCGATAGAACGACCAGCTTTGGGAGTTAACAAGACATGTGGCACAGGACTGCAAGCTATTATTAACGGCAGCCTAGTAAGTATTATTTTGAGATTATCTAAAATGTTCTTAAATAAAAGATATTTAACATTAAAAAGTAAGACGCTTATATAGCGGGTGACCATTTTCCCATTTTTGGTTTAAATGTATAGGTCAATCGCGCGTCAATATAACACCTAGTATAATTTTTTTTTGTTTATTAGTATACACATTATATTTCTCTCACTCTCATCAGCCTGTAAACTGACCATTTGCTAGACGTTAGACTTTGACTTTACACTTTGACTATACACGCTTACTGGACACTCCACAGAACTTGCGGCCATACTTGCCAGGCGTAAAGTGGCAGTGGCGTTCCTGCAGGAGACACGGGAGCAACGGAGAATGAGGAGGCTATTGTGGGGAGAACGGTGTGGCAGTGGTGCTCGCCGAGCATTTCCACGATAGCGTCTTGGAAGTTAGACACATATGCGACCGACTTATGGTAGTAAGGTTGCTTGTTGAGGGGGTCGTTACCCACTTAATAAGTGCCTACGCCCCACATGTTGGCTGCAGAGACGCGGATAAGACTCTGTTTTGGGATCGGCTCGGAGATGTACTACGCGACATACCGTTGTCCCACGATGTCGTGTTGGGTGGCGACCTGAACGGTCATGTGGGCGAGATGCAGGGGTAGTATGAACGTGTCCACGGCGGCTATGGTTACGGCTGAAGAAATGCAGAGGGGGAAACCATTCTCAGAACCTGCACTGCAGCTGACCTGGGCGTCGTGAACACGTTCTTCAAAAAGAAAACCGAGCACCTGATTACCTACAGGAGCGGTCGGAACGCCACTCAAATCGACTATCTACTGACCAGGAGAAGTCATATCAGTCGCGTGGCTAACTGTAAGGTCATACCCGGTGAGTGTCTCACTGCCCAACACCGACTTCTTGTCTTGGACCTCTGCGTAAAACCCCGTCGCAGACACGCCGAACGTTGGCGCTGTCAAATCAAGTGGTGGCTGTTGGATCAAACCAGATACTACAGAGTTTGACTCTGCCGCTGGGGATATTAGTCTCGGCACAGCAGGCAAGTCCGTCCAAGAGTGCTGGAAAACCATTCAGACAGCAATCACAAAGACGGCAAAGCAAGTCCTCTGCGTGGCGAAAGGGGGTAAAATCGACAAGGAGACCTGGTGGTGGGACGCCACAGTCAGGGGTTCATTACGGGAGAAGAAAGCGCTCTTGAAGACGTGGCAAGCGACCAAATCTCCTGAAGATCGTGCATCTTACAAGACAGCGAAAAGAGCTGCCAAGAAAGCTGTAGCCGTGAAGGCGTGTAGGCGTGACCACTTGCAACCATTATATGCTAAGTTGGACACTCCTGAGGGGCACAAGCTCATATATAAACTGGCGCACTCTAGGGCCAAAGCAGCGCAAGATATTACTCGCTGCTGCAGCGTCAACGGCCCTAATGGCGAGCTCCTGTACGATGATCGTGCGGTGAAGGAGAGATGGTGCTCTTATTTCCACGTTTTGCTGAATACTCAGCACCGGGAAGTGCACCCTCTCGAACAACTCCCGAACCATGCACTGGTGCCACCGATTACGCCTGACGATGTCCTCGCATCTCTTCGTCACATGGAGAATCGGAAAGCTGTCGGACCGGACGGTGCCAATTGAAGCGTGGAAAGCGCTGGGGGCTCGTGGCGTGTGCATTCTTACTAACCTTTATAATAGAATCCTGAGCGACCGAATAATTCCCGATCAGTGGCGGCTTAATATAATAACGCCGGTCCACAAGGGTAAAGGGTCCGTTCAAGATTGCGGTAATTACCGCGGTATAAAGGTGACGTCACACACCATGAAGCTCTTCGAGCGCATTAATGACACCAGGATCCGACGAGCAGTATCAGTTTCCACCAGGACGCGGTACCATGGACCCAATATTCGCCCTAAGGATCCTCACGGAGAAGCATAGGGAAAAGAATATGCCTCTGCATTTTTTATTCCTAGATCTGCAGAAGGCCTTTGAATGTGTTCCTAGGGAGATGAACTGGTGGGCGTTGCGGTCGAAGTTGGTACCAGAGACCTACGTGGAAATCGTACGTGATATGTACCGCAACTCCGATTCAATAGTCACGACCGCTGTTGGTGAAACCACCCCCTTCCCCATAACCGTAGGCGTGCATCAGGGCTCCGTCTTAAGCACCTATCTCTTCAGTGATATATTAGACGAACTGTCAGCCAGCGTACAGAAACTACCGCAGCCTTGGCTGCTTATGTACGCTGATGATATCGCACTGGTAGATGGGGACAAAGGACGGCTCACCAGACGCGTGCACGCATGGAGGGAGGCGCTTGAGAACGGCGGGCTGAAGCTAAATGTGGCGAAGACGGAGTATATGGCCTGCAACAGCACAGATCTGACGTCTCTCCGTATAGGCGACGGACGACACCGTCGAGCGCACGGACAACTTCAGGTACCTCGGATCTGTGCTTGATGCGTCCGGGGACATTGATCGCGACATCAAGGCCCGTATATCAGTGGCCTGGGAGAAATGGCGCGAGGTGACGGGTGTCATTTGTGACCCCAAAATGCCGGTCAAGCTGAAGGGACAGGTCTATAAGACCATCATAAGGCCTGTCCTTACGTACGGCAGTGAAGCGTGGCCGGTGCTGGAGCGATACCGGCAGTTGTTGCATGTCACGGAGATGAACATGCTGCGGTGGATGTGTGGCGTCACGCGGAAAGACCATATATGGAATACATACATCCGCGGCAGCCTCCATGTTCGTGACATTGCTGACAAGCTCCAGGAAAGTCGCCTCCGCTGGTACGGCCACGTCTTCCGACGACCGGCAAGCTACGTGGGAAACAAATGCCTGGACATGACCCTACCTGGTACCAGGAGTAGAGGACGGCCCAAGAAGCGCTGGCTTGATGTCGTGCAGGATGACATGCGCGCCAATGGGCTAGTTGCGAGGGACGCCGAAGACCGGGCAAAGTGGAGGAGGAAGTGTAGAAAAGCGGACCTTGGGTTCTCCCGCGCTGGGCGGGATGAGCAACCGGGATAAACGCTAGGTAGAAGAAGAAGGAGACTTTGACTATACACCAGAGGTTCGATTTTCCGAATTAATTGGGGGACATAGGTGTTCGGAAAACCGGTTTGTTCGAATAATCGAACTGTATTATTGTATGTACAATAGTAATAAAAACATATTTATAATATGAAGGGCACAGGAAAAAAAGGAGCTCATTAACATACTCATTGTTTCAAGTAATCAAAGGATTAAACCTAAAATTTCAATTTCTACACTTACACCTCTAGTGGAATTTGATTTGTACATTATATAAAAAAGGAACAGAGTATATTTAACATAATAGGTTATTATTTTAAGACATTGGGTTGGTAAAATAATAATAGTTTGACCTTTAATTGCCTAACTCCCGAATGTAACTGGCAAGAAGGTGCTCATTGTCACAATGATCTCCTTTTTACATTTTACAACTAAAATGGTGATCATAAACAATGTCTAATATACCTATCTATAATCTGTTTTTTCTGTTTACACACTAATGAAATAAAACACATTAATTGGCATGAAATTTTATTTGTGGGATAAATTCGTGTAATATATAATACTTTCAGGGGAACAAAACTTTTTTAAGTCCTGAAGGTCACTATATTTTTCAGCAGAAATTGGCAATTTATCTGTATACAACCTTCCAGGCAAAATGAATTCATTGTGCTGTACAGTGTTTATCTTACTGGTTTTCTTTTTACTTCCACTGATGCAAGCAGACTCCCAGGGCCCATTATAAGTAGAGCGGAAGCCTATTTTGGTACTCAACTTGTCAATTTTGAGAACTTTTATAGGGCGCGAAGGGAAACATTACTTTTTAGCATAAATTGTGTCCAAATGGCTAGTCCATGATCTGAAATAAGATGTGTCCACCTCTATGACTTCAAATGGACTCGGCTTACAGCGGGCATTTTGGAAAATTTCGGTCCAATTCGATGGAAGTTCTGCTCTGGTCTTAGATCTCACCAAACCCATATTTTTATCGCACTCCATATACGAGTGGCCTCTCACTGGAAACGTCATAGTAATTCTTTCCAACTTTTTCTCTTTATGTACTAAGTGATGCAAGAAACGGAACATAGTAAAATTTTTATTTTGCCCTCCGCAAGAGTCACAAAATATTTGAAGGTGAGTTGTAGTAGGCTTCATGTAGTTGTAGACGAAGTGATGGACAAGTGAGCACATATCATCGCTTCCTTTTTTACCTTCCGTTTCTGGATACAGGTAAAAGATGCTTTGTGATGAAGATAGTACATGCACATTGAAAGCATACACTGATAGCTGTCGTTTATTAGGGTTCTGTAGTCAACTAGGAACCCTTATAGTTTCGCCATGTCTGTCTGTCCGTCCTCGCTTAATCTCTGTGACCGTTACCACTAGAAAGCTGAAATTTGGTACCAATATGTGTATCAATCACGCTGACAAAGAGGTAAAATAAAAATTGGAAAAAAATGTTTTATTAGGGTAGCCCCCCTATATGTAAAGTAGGAAATGATTTTTTTTAATTTCAACCCTAACGTGTGATATATTGTTAGAAAGGTATTTAAAAATGAATAGGGGTTTACTAAAATCATTTTTTGATAATGTCAATAATTTCGGAAATAATCGCTCCAAAAGTAAAAAACAATGTGTCCCCCCCCTCTAACTTTTGAACCATAAGTTTAGAAAATATGAAAAAAATCTGAAAAGTAGAACTTTATAAGGACTTTCTAGGAAAATCATTTTGAACTTGGACGGAAACAACAGTATCCACTACCGGGGCAGTTGCAGGGGCGCGGAGCGCTGCTGGAGCGCGAACATAATAGATACCCACCTTTAAACTCATAAGTGGGAACACTTATTGTGACGGACGGGAAACTACGGAACCCTACACTGAGCGTGGCCCGACACGCTCTTGGCCGGTTTTATAATAAGTATCGTTTGTTTGTATGTTAGGAGCACACAGATTTTTATCATAGTCAAAATATATTGACTCCATTGAACTGCCTGCTTCTCTACTTTGCAACCTTGCCATCCGTTTTCTGTAGTAAAAAGTGCTTGCTTGTAGCTTATGTAATTTGTTTTGATTACTTCCTGACTTCCTCTTTTTTGTAGTCCTATAAACATAATTTTTATCACAATCATTACAATTATTGTCCATTTTCGTATAAACAAGCAAAACTTAATGCACAATCTACCGCGTCGTAAAATTTCAGAAAGGAAGCCATTTCTGATTATTCAAAGTACTCTGTGAAGGAAGCTTATCTGACTGCTCACTTGTATGGCAAAAAAGTTAAGATGGCCGGCTATGAGCGCGTTCTCTGTTACAACCGCTGCGATCAGCCTGTTCTAGCTTGGTTTGATAGATAATGGGCACCTTTTAACTTGGTATGAAATGTAATGAGCGCGTTTTATTCTAAAGTAAGTTTTTTTTAATGGACTTTACGCAAAATCAGCCCCTTTTATCAAGTTTAAAATAACGTGCTCTGATTGGCCATAGAAAAACGAAGTAAATGGTGCAGTTAGTTCAAAAAGGTAAAATTGTTAATTAGCTCCTTTTTTCCTGTGCCCTTCATATGTAATATAAATTTAATTTATTACAGTTGTAATACGAGCTAAAGCATTGATACGATTATTTACTTTACACAAGGTGCCGCTAATTCACGACGCGAGGCAAGAGTTTTTCGTGGCAAAGCCTTCCAATTGAGTCCAGTTTCGTCAGGATTGTAAACGTTTTCTAAAACATAATTGTCATGTTTTAATACGTCGCTTAATTTGATTTCAAAAGAATCAGCTGCTGAAGAACCAGCAGATAGCTTTTCTTCTTGTATTTGAACCTACCGAACGACCTTAAGGCGCTGTACATAGTCAAAGTAGGAAAACATTTTTTTAGGAAAATGTATACATTTATAGACCTGCAAAAAATATATGTTAATCTTGATCATATACATTGGGGGACCATTGTATTCAAAACACGTTTTCGGTAAATTTTCTCGATAGAAAAAATCATAAAAAATCCATTAAAAATGAAACGTTCGGTCTGCCGACGCTCGCTACAATATATCGCGTAAGAAATCTGCAAGACGCCACCTACTGGTACGTAGTATCATTTTTTCAATGTCAGTGAACTATTTTATGGAAATAGACACGGCAGACAATGATAAATGTATTTTAATTTTCTTTATTCGGTATATTAGTTGCATTATATTAGAAT
Organism: Parnassius apollo; assembly: GCA_907164705.1. NCBI lineage: Eukaryota > Metazoa > Arthropoda > Insecta > Lepidoptera > Papilionidae > Parnassius > Parnassius apollo. The sequence goes on along the minus strand of CAJQZP010001064.1, from coordinate 1,246,529 downwards.
TATGTATTCTCATATATTATCTAATTAATAAAAATGACTATTTTGATTATTTTTAACTATATACTATACTGCTAATATTGAATTAGCTTTTTTATAGTGTAAATTATAATACTTGTCGAAATGTTAATTATGGATTCGAACTTTACATGCTAATGGTGCTTCATTTTTGTTATTTTCATTTACTTACATATTGAAAATATTCTTGAATACGTAGGTAAATAATATTATTATTTTATTTAGCTACTGAATTTTAGGATATTTTTTACCTTGAGGTCAAATATAATTTTGAGGAGCAATAGTTACTACTAATCTTTTATCTGCTATTCCTTATTTAGGAACAATATTAGTAAATTGAGTTTGAGGGAGATTTACTGTTTATAATGCTATATTTATTATTTTAATATTTACCTACTGGGTAGGTAATTATTAAAATATTAAATGTAGTTTATTTTTTTCATTATATAAAAAATTTCATATATAAAAAAATAAACTATGTAATAATACGTAAGAATTTAACGGAATAAAAGTAAGTGAACTTTGCATAATACATCAAATTACTTACAGAATTTCATTCATCTTTAGATCATTTTGACGTCGTTGACGTTTATTCTTCTTGAATTTTGGCATTTGCAATAATCAATCCACAAAATTATATTTTCATAATCGTAGCGTCTTTTTGTAGTAAAAAAAACACGTAAGCGCATCGGTTGGTAGGTACTCAAATAATATTATGTTTGCGGCGAAATACGGAACGTCGACGATGACGACGAACGACACAGCTACCTCGTACGAACGCATACAGCGTAATGCCCACAGACTACTACGGGATACTACGCATGGTAATGCCGCCCGCACTCTGCGCACGCTTCTTTATCATAGAATTCACACAATTTTTGGAATTATTTCAATAACCGCTAGCTCAGAAAGAACAGCAAACAGATAAAAAAGAAAAACGAACTTAAAAAAATAAACAAAACGTGGAGAATATAGATTTTTAAATTATCTATCCATTAGTGTAATCCTCAAATGATTAGAGCGTTGCGTTTAGCAACAGATGCATGTAATCAAGAATTTTAGTCATTTTTTAAAAGTTGATTTTAAATGTATTTATAGCACATAAAAACAAATTAGAACGTGGAATGTTATCATAAGATATCGAACATTTATAATGTGCTTTTAGACGTAGTTTACTTTTCATAACTAATGAGATAATAGTCTGAAAAACGCACTTTCGCAACATTTTGGTCAAGGATACACCTTAATGTTTTGCCTTTTCACATAGAACGGCATCAGAGATAGGTTCTCCTTGTGATTTTTTTTGTGTAAATCACTTGTAAACAGCGTCATCGAGATCGGTGTCCGTGGCGAGCTTCATAGTTTTACGACTTGTCGATCCATCGATAAGATCATGTTTGGATATAAAATTGGATATGGTCGTCTTTTGGTTTTTATATCCGAAATTGTCGACTTAACCACTTTGTACTTCTTAGATAACTTAGTTGCAGATTCGGCTTTCTCTAATCGTTTATTAATCTCGTATTTATTTTTCATGGAAAGAACAACTCGTTTACGTTTAGGCATTTTAAATTGTGAACTAATAGAGCAAAATTAACACATAAGCATATAGCGCTGGTACAAAGTAGGCCAACACGGGACACTGCGTGGAGAAGCGAGAAGGTGGTCGCATCCCAATGAGGTGCCGAGGTAACAGTTCGGTTACGCGGTCGTTCGACGTTCGGATAATCGACGTTCTACTGTACTCGTTTACAGTCCCACAGTTAATGGGCCCCTCCATAGAAGGGAGAAATCGCAATTAGTTAGTTGTATAGTTTTCTTTATTGATGACTTCTTTTTAGGAAATTTTAACAGGTGCTGCCAACATATGTCTGGTTGGAGGTACGGAACTTATGTCATCCCTACCTTTGCTCGTCCGAAATGTTAGATTCGGTACGAGTCTTGGGACCGCATACAAATTGGAAGACCATATAAAGAAACAACTGGTGGACACCTTTTGTGGTCACAGTATGGAGAAGATAGCAGAACAAATAGCAAAAAAGTATAAATTATCAAGAGAAGCAGTCGACCAATACACATTGCTGAGCCATATTAAATGGTCATCAGGTATTCATTTCATTGCTGGATAAGACGCACTGAAGACAGAATTCTTAATTATTCTTTGATACCGCATCTTTTATTCTAAGGCTGATTAGAGGTTAAATTTGCTAGGCTGGACGTGTGCCATGGAGGCAGCTGAAACAGTCGGGCGATTTAGCCTTTCAAAAATATTTTGAAATTTTGTATTCTATAAGTTGAGAAAGATGGAAGAGCTTGTGATTACTACATTGTATCTATTTTTATGAGTAATATAAGGGGAAAAAGCTGAATATTGACCGTGTGACGGCGTAGAATAGAATAAGCGTTGTAAGAATACCCATTGCCGCTTATCATCCCGTAGGTGTCGTAAGAAGCGACGGAGGGAAACTGAAACAGAAGATTGACAACTTCTTGATAACTATCAGAGAACAGCATCTTCTTGATAACTACCCTCAAAATTATAAAAAACTGCGGTTGTCCACCCGCCTGCCAAACGTGCCAACTATGGCAAATATGAGGACATAAGGGTGTCAGAGGACCTCTGATAAACTGTAACAGTAATTATATATGAATCTTTTAAGTACCTACTTTTTACTAACCGATAAAGTTACTTTCTTAAATTAATAACTTAATTATTTTCAGCTCAAGAAGCGAAAGTATTTGACGACGAAATCACACCTACATTTGCAAAAGTTGACAAAAAAGACGCGATAGTAAGAGACGAAAAACCTAGATCCAATTTATTGTTGGAAGATTTGGCCACTTTGGCTCCGGTGATGGACGATGGATCTATTATCACCTCTGGTAACTCTTCGGTGGGTATGTTAATTTTTTAGAACATTGGGTGACAAACAAGCACACAGTCCACTTGATGGTAAGTTGGTAAGTGGATGCTGTGGCCCATGGACATCCACATTTATCTTCAATTAAGAATCAAAAAATAATAAAATAAAAAAAAAAAAAAAATATTTTTAATTAAATTAAATTTTTTTTTTTTTTTTTTGATTTTTTTTTTTTTTTTTTAAAATTTTTTTTTTTTTTTTTTTTTTTTTTATGAAAAAAATGCAAATGCTTTGTCACCCTTGAGGACTAAGATGGAATGCCTCGATTGCAATAAAAAGGGTCTCCGGTTCTCTACACTCACCATACGAAACACAGCAGCATTACAGTGCTATTTTACGCTGGTATTCTGTAAGAACGTGGTCCTGCCCCGGTCGAGCCGACTCATTCGTGCTATGTATAGATAATATAGCTGCAGCGTTGCTGTACCATGCACGTAATTGCGTCTATCTCTGTCATAATAATATATAAGTAGAATTATATAGCTCGTAAGATAAAAGCGCGTGTTTGAAATTTCATACAATTCTATGTAAAATCGTTAACTGCAATTTTAAGTACCTACTGATTTGTGACTGCGTTGTAACAGCAAACATCGTGTGGATTAGCATGTGTAATAAATTAAAAAAAAATGTTTGCACCTTTTTTCTAGTTACTGCCTAGTGCTCGCGGCTTCGAATACCAAAATTAATTATTGGATTTTTCTGTCAAGAAATTGTCAGATGTCGCCCGGGGTTAGTTAGTTGACTTTGTTAAAGCACGTAAAGCTGTCGGTCCTGTGCCGTTCCAGCAGACTATGAGAATAAGAGAATAAAGTGACTTGCACGTACACTCGGTTACTATAATCCTGTTCTGCACAGATGGCTAACCTCCACTCAGACTGTCTGTGACTTTACCTCGGTCAGGGGGACCTTTTATAATATTATTATAGTGTTAAAAATATTTTATTTATACATTCGTTTCTAGGCACCAGCTGATGGGGCCGCAGCTTTGATTTTAGCTAATGAAGAATCAGTGAACAAATTCAAAGTAACACCCATGGCGAGGCTTACGGCCTGGGCTTGTGTCGGAGTTGATCCCGTTGAAGCTGGCTTAGGAGCAGTCGTTGCTATCCTAAAATTACTTGCTGTTTCTAACAAGAAAATTAAAGATGTGGATTTATTTGAGGTATTATGATATAATAGGATTATACAATTTTCTTATTTCAATAGTTTTTATATATTTTATCCAAAGATATTTTATTTTATCGTATACTTACTAAAATATCTAACGTAATAATCTTACTGTGTTGTATATAAAAATTATACATCTGTAAACAATTAACGAAAATATTGATGATGATTACGCAGTAGTATTCTTTGATAGTAAGTCTGTGATGATGATATAAATTTTCATTTTGAAGCACGGAACTGTCAACATTAAATTTTTTTAAGAACATAACAAAATGGGTGCGTTTGGCAGAATAAAACGCTAGCAAGCGCTTATAAGCGCTGAAATAGTTTTCGGCCAGGACACGATTGCTACTTCAGTAGCGCTGACACAATCCGCCATTTTGCTTATTTAATTTGTTTGTTTTGAAATAGAGTTTATAAGTTGTTTTGTGCAATATTAGTTTTAAGTAATATAATGACATGAATAAACATATACATATTATTAAAAATTCATGATTGGTAAGTTTTTAATATGAATACTTTACAAACATATATTTAAATTAGGTTAGGTTCCCCGGTTAAAACTAACTTCGTGTCCTAGAGGAAAATAGCTACTTACGATTTGACAGCGCTTACCACTTACGATCGCCATTTTGCTTACAAGCGCTTGCTAGCGCTTTTTTCTGCCAAACGCACCCAATAATACCACGTAGGTAAAGCACTACGGCTCGAGAATACTGTTTTTTTATTATAGAAGAATATCTACATTGATTTTTTTTTATTGGATAAGGGTGACGAAACGAACATTCAGTCTACCTGATGATAAGTGGTTACTGCGGCCCATAGATATCTACATTTATCCTCGATTACGAATCACAATTCTTAATAAAACTGACATAAATACAATAAATACATACGTTATATTTTTTATATATCGACAACAAACCTGGTAGCATGATAGCTCTACCTGGTTCTGGTAGTTCATAAATAAGTGTTTTGTTGTTAAGTTTTTCGCGAAATGTGAAGCGGACGAGCCAGGGCAGGGTTTTTTTTATAGGATGGGGTGACAAACGAGTACACAGTCCACCTGATGGTAAGTGGTGGCTGTGGCTCATAGATATCTACATCTATCCTCGATTACGAATCAAAATGCAGATGCGTTGTCACCCGTGAGGACTAAGATAGAATGCCTCGTTTCCAGTAAAAAGGGTCTCCGGCTCTCTACACTCACCATACGAAACACTTCATTTAGCTTTGCTATTTTACGCTGGTATTCTTTGAAAGCGTGGTCCTTCCCCCGGTCGAGCCGACCCATTCGTCCTACAACTATACCAACAATACAGCTGCAGCATGACTCTATCACGTAAAAAACTTAAATACTTACCTACTTATATATTTTTTCACTCGTGTGATTGAGTAAGTTGATACGATATATTGACTAACGTTTCAAACAACAGATAAACGAAACGTTCGCCTCACAAGCAATAGCTATAGTTAAGGAATTGAGAATAGACCCAAGCAAAGTAAATGTGAATGGCGGAGCCTTATCGGTGGGAAATCCTGTAGCGGCAACCGGCGCGAGAATGGCAGCACATTTGTCACATCAAATACGGTATGTTCATTTTTAAAGGAATAACTAATTTATATCCAGCTTTAGGTACACAGCACGAATTACAGGTTTTATGTTTGTGTTTAGGGTTAATCAAATCTTCCTTGAATTATTTCGTATCGCCAATTCGGGTAATCTGTTATTAATCTCTATAATAAGACGTGTAAGAGTATCCACTACCCCAAATCATCCCGTGGGTCTCGTAAGAATTGACAGAGAGAAATTAAAATAGGCGGCCAGCAGCATCTTTCTGATAACAACTTAACACTTTCACTGTCCTGTTTTCATACACAATAATAAGACAATTGCATTGAACTATAGTACCCGGGACAGTAAAAGGGTTAAGATTATTATAAACTGCGGTTGTTACTCGCCTGCCAACCCAATCACTACCCCATATCTTCCCGTGGGTGTCGTAAAAGGCGACAGAGGGAAACAGGCGGGACAAGGGCAGCAGCATCTTCCTGATAACAGCAACTGTACGACAAAAAAACTGCGGTTGCCAACCTGCTCGACAAGCGTGGCAACTATGGCAATATACCCCCCCATGAACAATTACACAAATCAACGGCCCCCAGTCCCCGGCGGCCCCGCTATTCCTGGCTACGGTGGCGACCATGGTAACGGCGGGGCAGGGGGTGCTAAGAATCTCCGGTGGAGGTTCGGTTGCCACCTACGACGACTCGACCTGGCAACATTTAACGCACGCACCCTGAGGACTGACGAGAAGATCCTGGAGCTGGAAGAAGAGATAGACAAGTTGCGCTGGAATATTATAGGATTATCCGAGGTCCGAAGAGAGGGGGCGGACACGGTGATTCTCGAATCCGGCAACTTGTTCTATCACCGGGAGGGCGACCATCTGTCCCAAGGAGGTGTCGGATTTATCGTCCACAAGTCTCTCGTCAACAACGTTGTAAATATTGGGAGTGTGTGGACGAGGGTTGCGTACCTGATACTCAGAATCACCAAACGGTATTCGCTGAAGGTCATACAGGTTTACGCACCAACCTCGGCACATCCCGAAGAGGAGGTGGAGGAAATGTATGAGGATATTTCCAAAGCCATGCATTCCTCCAAAACCCACTACACGGTGTTGATGGGAGACTTCAACGCAAAACTAGGCACAAGAGAAAACGGTGAGCTGAAGTTAGGGAAATTTGGAGTAGGGCAACGGAACCGAAGGGGCCAGCAGCTGGCCGACTTTATGGAGAAAGAGGAACTCTTTATGATGAACTCTTTCTTCCAGAAGCGGCCCCACAGGAAGTGGACCTGGTCGAGCCCCGACGGTTCGAGAAAAAATGAGATTGACTTCATTATGACGACCAGACGCCAACTGTTCAGTGATGTCTCAGTGATCGCAAGGGTGAAAACTGGCAGCGATCACCGAATGGTTAGAGGCACAATGAACCTAAACGTTAAGTTGGAGAGGTCTCGTCTAATAAAGTCAACGCTCCGTCCCCCTCGTGCTCTAATCCAGAATCCCGAAAACTTTCAGCTCGAGTTACGTAACCGCTTTCAGTGCCTACAAGATTGCAATGCAATGGACGATATGAATGACAAGCTCGTGGAAACTGTTCATGCGGTCGGAGCTAAGTTCTGCAAGACCCGCCGCAGAAGAACACAAAAACTCTCCGATCACGCTCTTAATCTCATGGCTGTTAGACGGGAGATGAGGCTGCAATCGTCAACAGATTTGACAGCATACAGGCAACTAAACAGACATATCTCCAAATGCATGCGGCGAGACTTACGCAACTTTAATACTGCTCGTATTAAAGAAGCGATCGAGCGGAACCAGGGCTCCAAAGTCTTTGCCAGAGATCTGTCTGCCAGTAAGAGCCAACTGTCAAAGCTGAAGACTGAGTGTGGCAGCATCGTTTCCGGGACACCTGAGATTTTGAGTGAGATTGAGAGGTTCTATGGGCAGCTGTACACATCATCGTTGGAGCCACACGCAAGTGTGAGTAACGATCCAAGAGCAAGCCTTACCCGACACTATTCCGATGATATCCCGGACGTCAGTCTGAGCGAGATTAGAATGGCTCTCCAGCACCTTAAAAACGGCAGGGCCCCAGGCGACGATGGAATTACAGCGAAGCTTCTGAAAGCGGGTGGAACACCGGTACTTGAAGTCCTTCAGAAGCTCTTCAATTCCGTCCTCCATGGTGGCACTACTCCAGAGGCGTGGAGCAGAAGTGCGGTGGTCTTGTTCTTTAAGAAAGGCGACAACGCTCTCTTGAAGAACTACAGACCGATTTCCCTTCTGAGCCGCGTCTACGTGCTGTTTTCGAGAGTCATTACGAATCGTCTCGCACACAGACTCGAAGACTTCCAGCCTCCCGAACAAGCCGGTTCCCGAAAAGGCTTCAGTACCATAGACCACATACATGCGGCAGATTGTACAGAAGACCGAAGAGTACAATCTGCCACTTTGCCTGGCGTATGTGGACTATGAGAAAGCCTTTGATTCTGTCGAAATTTGGGCGGTGCTACAGTCCCTTCAGCGGTGCCAAGTTGACTGTCGGTATATCGAAGTGCTGAAGTGTTAATACAGTAGGGCTACGATGGTTATCCGAGTACAGAACCAGAGCTCGAAACCTATCCAACTGCAGAGAGGTGTAAGACAGGGTGACGTTATATCCCCGAAACTCTTCACCGCTGCATTGGAAGACGTTTTCAAGCTACTGGACTGGAAAGGATACGGTATTAACATCAATGGCTAGTACATCACTCACCTTCGATTTGCCGACGATATAGTCCTTATGGCAGAATCGCTGGAGGACTTAAGCACTATGCTCAATGACCTCAATAGTGCCTCCCAACGGATAGGTCTTAAGATGAACATGGACAAAACAAAGATTATGTTTAATGTCCATGTCACACCTATGCCGGTAGTTGTTGGGAGCACTATGCTCGAAGTTGTTGACGAGTACGTTTACCTGGGACAAATAGTCCGACTAGGTAAGTCCAACTTCGACCGAGCGGCCAATCGACGGATTCAACTCGGCTGGGCAGCGTTCGGGAAATTACGACATATCTTCTCGCCAGGTATACCATAATCTCTAAAAACTAGATTGTACAACCTGTGCGTGTTGCCAGTGATGACTTACGGATCTGAGACGTGGTCCTTTACTGCTGGCCGTATGAGGACGCTCAAGGTCGCTCAGCGAGTTATGGAGAGGGCTATGCTCGGAGTTTCTCTGCGTGATAGACTCAGAAATGAGGATATCCGCAGTAAAACCAGAGTGACCGACATAGCCCAACGGATTAGTAAGCTGAAGTGGCAATGGGCCGGCCATATAGCTCGAAGAACCGATAACCGATGGGGAAGAAAGGTTCTCGAGTGGCAGCCTCGTACCGGTAGGCGTAGTGTAGGGCGACCCCTCACTAGATGGAGTGACCACCTGGTAAGATATGCAGGAAGTCGATGGATGCAGGTGGCTCAGGACCGTGCTTTGTGGCATTACTTGGGGGAGGCCTATGTTCAGCAGTGAACTTGTGAAGGGCGGTAATGATGATGATGAAATGACGATGTCAGCATAACAGAGCTGCAGAGTCAGCGTTGCGATATTCTAGCTTTGTTAATTTGCCGACTTAGAAAAATATGTTCCTAGTCTGGATTCTTAAAACTTCAAGCAATATGATGCCCTAGTAAAACGAACGTTTGTCTTTTCAGACGTAACAACGCCCGAATAGCTGTTGCAGCTTCAAGCTGCGGAGGCGGTCAAGGAGTCGCTATTTTATTGGAATCCTTATAATGTCAAATGCATAATTATTACTTGCTTGCGCTTTTTATTTTATAGCACCAGTACCAAAAGTGAAGTCATAAGCGCTTTCTTTAGTTCCAAACCGTTGTTTAAACCAAGACTATTATAAAGGTTGACTTTAAATAACGAATTTTATATTGCCTTTAAATAATGAATATTAATTAACTTTGAATAAATGTAAATATTATATTTGTGACGAAATAGGAAAACCAATAACCTTATCTAATTTTGTAAGTTTCGGCAAAGAGAAAAATCTATACCGACGTGATGCCCAGTATAGGCATGAAATTTCCAAATACAAAACCAAAAAATTATTTTGTATTTTATGTTTTTTTTTTTTATATACACACTGTCAATCTGATGGTAAGTTGATGCTGTGGCCCACAGACACTTACATAATAACGGGTGGGCCAGAAAGGAGTACGATTTTAAAAACACTCTTGCGTTTGAAGCTTTAGAGAGGGGACTGCGCGGGTGGTGGGGTTAAGTAGCTCGGTTCTCGGAAATTTAGTCGCGATGGATCACTTCACGGGAGCGCAACGTACTTTCTGCGTTAAACATTATTATAAAAATCACGCGAGGCGCCCAGGACCGGCACATTGTAGTGTGCCGTGAGGAACATCCGGGTAAAGGGGTACACCCCGAGGCCCGAGACCTGCACGGCATGTATGCCCTGCAGAGGACAACAACAACAAAAATCACGATTCGTGCGCTATTGTTCGGCGTTTATTTCGACGTGAGTTTGGATTACATGACCTAAATCAGTGTCCGAAGGAAAGCGTGATTCGATCGTGGGTTAGAAAGTTCGAAGCTACTGGTTCGACTCTCAAACAGAAGCCTGCGGGACGCCCAAGGTCAACAAGAACGAAAGACACAATTGAACAAGTTAGAGCTTCAGTTCAACGTAATCCTGTTCTATCGACTCGAAAGCGTTCAGCCGAACTTGTGGTGTCCAGAACATCTTTGCGTCGCATTTTGTTGAAAGATCTGAAATTGCATCCGTATAAAATTCAACTTGTGCAGGAATTACAGCCAAATGATCCAATTTTAAGGAGAGCTTTTGTTGAAACGATGCTGGAACGCTTTCGGAGTTTCAACAATATTCTGTTCTCCGACGAAGCCCATTTTCACATAAATGGGCAGGTGAATAAACAGAATTGCCGTTACTGGGCTGCAGAGAACCCACGTGCAAAACTTCAAAAGCCTCTACATTCGCCGAAAGTAACCGTTTGGGCGGCCATGTCAGCGCACGGAATTATCGGACCCCACTTCTTCGAAAATCGACAAGGCCAATCTGTCACTGTAAATTCTGACCGATACATAGCCATGTTAAGGGATTTTTTCTTTCCACAACTGCAACAATTTGAAGCCTATAATCGTGAGACATGGTTTCAACAAGATGGCGCGACATGCTACACAGCTAATGCCTCTTTGACGGTCGTAAACGAGATGTTTGGTGAGAAACTGATATCGCGCCGAGGTGACATTGAATGGCCTCCTAGAAGTTCGGATCTTACACCACTGGACTTTTTTTTTTGTGGGGATACCTAAAAAGTAGAGTCTACTCCAATAACCCAGCCACAATTGACCAGTTGAAGACCAATATCCGGAAAGAAATGGCAGATATTCCCCGTGCAATGTGCCAGCGAGTTTTTACCAATTTGAGGTTCAGATTCGAAGAATGTTTGCAGTAAATTTTTGTAGAAATAAAAATTTGTATGTGAATTGTACTTAGTTTTTTTAATGATTTTTTCAAATTCGCAATTCATTCTGGCCCACCCTGTATATCCCCGATTAGGAATTAAAATGCATATGCATTTTAACCCCTGACACAGGACTACGATGTTGCTTCGTTTTCATAAAAAAAGGGAATCTGGGTATCCGAATGATTCAGATGTTTAATGTGAAAAATTATTTTTTTCATATTTTAATAACCTCTACAGTAGGATTGTCCCGTATGGTGGAGGCGTTTTACCACGTCGACAATGCGGATATGCATGGTATACAAGGTAAGGATTATGCATATCCGCAAGGCAAGGACAGGTTATGTCGGACTCGATAACCCGATGGTGTTCGGGCCTTCACCGCATATTGGCAAGGCCACGGGATTGCTTTCGCACACATCCGCGGCTTCACCAGCGCCGGCAGCCCCTCGGAAGAGATGCCGACAAGGGCATACACAAAGAACTTTAATCCCATACTGCTTATAATTTACGAGGGCGACACTAAAAGTTTTTAGAACTAGCCACTTGTAAAGGATATAATATAAGCATGCGGGTGTGCACTTGCCAAGGGTTTCTATTGTTTAACCTATGTCTAGGTCGTGCGTACTTACCTGGAGAGCTTATAAAAACCATGGTTGTACCAATATTAAAAAATAACACTCGTGATGCCTCCGTTGGGTCCAATTATCGCCCAATATCTTTGGCTACCGTAGTTGCGAAGGTTCTGGACAGTTTGCTTGATCAGCAACTCAGCCAACACATTCACCTACATGAGGCTCAGTTTGGTTTCAGGCCGGGGCTTTCAACTGAAACTGCCATACTGCAACTCAAGCATACTGTCCAGTATTACACTACGCGAAAAACGCCGGTTTACGCGTGTTTTTTGGACCAGTCGAAGGCTGGTTTCGTACAACGTGCTATGGGATAAACTTAACCAGGAAACTAGCACACCCAAAGAAGTAATTAACCTCTTCAAGTATTGGTATCACAACCAAGCTAACTGTGTGAAGTGGGCTGGCTCATATTCGTCGGAGTACAGGTTGGAGTGCGGGGTGAGGCAGGGCGGCCTTAGCTCTCTTCAACTTTTCAGCCTGTACATCAACGGTCTGATCGTGGAGCTCAGTGATGCTGAAGTTGGCTGCTCAATTGACGGTCTTTTTGTTAATAATATAAGCTATGCCGATGACATGGTTTTACTGAGTCCTTCGATCAGGGCCCTCGAAACACTAGTGGGCATTTCTGAAAGGTACGCGGCGGCTCATGGTCTCAAAAATAATTGTAATAAGAGTGGACTACTCGTGTTTAAGGCTGGAAATAGAAAAACTAAGTCTGTTCCTCATGTTAAACTTGGAGGAGTTACACTGAGTGGAGTCACCAAATTCAGATATCTGGGACACTGGGTCGCCGAGGATCTTTCTGACAACTTAGATGTTGAACGGGAACGTAGAGCGTTAGCAATGAGGTGTAATATGCTTGCCCGCAGGTTTGCTAGGAGTACGAATGAAGTTAAGATAACGTTATTCAAAGCTTACTGTCAGACATTCTACAGTTCTACACCTGCAGCCTGTGGACGAAGTGTACTCGCCGAATTCTCAATGCGCTACGTGTTCAGTACAACAATGGATTCAGGATGTTGGGGCTGCCACGATTTTGCAGCGCATCGCGTATGTTTTCTGAGGCACGCGTGGACAGTTTTCAGCAATATTACGCAAAAGAATAGCCTCCTTAATGCGTCGCGTGCGAGACAGCACCAATGGCCTCCTAGTTACCTTGTGATGAGGTACTGGAACACAGTGCATATGGGTTCCAGACCCAATACGTTTAATAATAAATAATAATTTTTGTGTAGTAATAATAAATGGATTCTGTGAATTTACTAACCCCTAGTTTTTAAGTGTACTAACAAAATGGGTGTACTTACCTGAATAATGAAATAAAATAAAAAAATAAGTTAAAATTTTGAAAATGTAACTCTTTGCCTATCATCATCATCATTACAGCCCTTCACAAGTCCACTGCTGAACATAGGCCTCCCCCAAGTAATGCCACAAAGCACGGTCCTGAGCCACCTGCATCCATCGACTTCCTGCATATTTTACCAGGTCGTCACTCCATCTAGTGGGGGTCGCCCTACACTACGCCTACCGGTACGAGGCTGCCACTCGAGAACCTTTGCCTATATTATTGTGTAATTGTGTATGTATTTTCACTGACCTCTAAATATACAGCGTACTTGTATATATATATATAGGTCAGTGATGTATTTTATTAATTTGTCATTTGTTTACGCTTTGGCGGCAAATTAAAAACTGTGTCACGTCAACATGAATTTAATGCTAGAAAATTTTCATACAATGATTTTTTAAGACTTTCGATGTCATTTAAGTCAACAAGAAAGTTATGATAGAATTGGCCTTTCACGATGAAGCCCCATCTCGTGCCATAGTTTACAACTGGTATAATGAGTTTAAACGTGGTCGCACTAATCCCACCGAGATCTGCGTGAGGGACGGCTATGGCGACGACTGAAGATAACATCAGTGTTGTGCGGCGTATGATAGAGACTGACAAAAGAGTGACTTATCAACAGATTCAGACAAGCTTAGGCATCGGTATGAGTTAAGTGCACAAAATCCTCCATGAACATTTAGCGGTCAGGAAGCTTTGTGGCCGGTACCTCATAATTTGCCAGAGACCCGAAAACTTCGTCGTGTTGATTGGTGTCGTGAAATGGTTTAAAGATTTAACGGAGGTGACTCAAATGCTGTGTTCGACATACTTACGGGTGACGAAAGGTGGATTTATTGTTATAATCCTGAAACTAAGAGACAGTCCGCTGTCTGGGTGTTTCCTTCCGAGGAGTTGCCAACTAAAGTGAAGAGAGGTCGAAGTGTGGGAAAAAGATGGTGGCCTCCATCTTTTTCCCACACTTCAACCTCCCGACCGAAGTCGGGGCTATAGGTCGGGTGATCCAGTAATTCCGTCTGACGTCACCAAGTAATCGATTGTCAGCTTGGCGGTGTTGGACGAGGCGATGACGTGGTAAAGGAGGATCCTACTGCGAGGCCGTTTCTTCACAACTTTTTCCACAAGTGGCAAACAATTGTTAGTGTTCCACTCTGCAGGAACTGTTTTTATCCTCTAAAACAATTGTTGCGTAATGACCTGTCCTTCCGAAGAATGAGACCACCACCTTGCGTTTTTTATTTGTTTCCGAAAATAAAATAAAAACTTCGAAGAAAACTTTTTATGGACGCCGAGGAAGTGGCTGCGTTTCAAAATGCCTTCGAAGAGACCCCTAAGGTCGAGTGGCCAAAGTGCTTATCTCAGTGGTTGCATTGGATGCTGCGCTGTATTGATGTAAATGGACACTATTTCGAAAAGATATAATAAAACTAATAACTTGCTAGTTTATTCAGTTTTTAATTTTCTAAAAACTTTCAGTATCACCCTCGTACTACGTTACTTTAGATTTTTTATTTAGCCTGTATATCTACAAACGGGTTATTTTTCAAAGAGTAGCCACATTTTATATTTAACTTCAAGTGTATACTTGTAAATAATGATATACCATTTTTGCAGTTTTTGAAAATACGAGTAAATAAGTATTTTACTTTTGTTTGAAATTGTCTCAAATTGAATGTAATTTATGGACAACGACTAGACTTTCGAATGCGTGCGTAGTAATATAGGCTTTAGATATGGATGAATGACAATCATTTAAAATAATTCATTACCACAAGATTCATCATGAATTTAAAAGATAAAAAGGACAGAATGTTTGAGATTTTTTTTTTCTTCACTATTCGTCTATATTACTTACAATACAATACAGACGTAATTACAGAATATTTTTATTATTGCAAAATAACCGGTATATAAATAAAATTGAAGTGTCTGTCTATAATATCGAAATCGACCGACTGTAATAACGATTTGACTAGGTCCAATGATTTCAAACGGAAGGATAGGCCCATCTAAATATTGTACAAGAAAAAGTAGCGCATATGTTATAATACAAACGTCATATCAAAACACGACGTAACCAGGGTCGGATTTCGTAGCATAATTATCCAAATTGTACCATTATTTCATGGTTTGTAGTACATAGTATCGTAATAATACTAGGCGAAAATACCATAATTTTACCTAAAGGTCGACTTGTATTATTATTGGGTCCTTTTACATTTTAATATTAACCCTACGATATATCGAGAATTTCTGTATTGTACATGAGTACCGCATCTTTTTAATAAATTTAGAATTAGCTCCCTTTCTGGTCAATCGATGCTCGATCGATCCTTTTCTTTTGTACTCTTTTCGTTTTACCCTTATTGAATATAAAATATATTAGGTACCAATATTCAAAATTGAATTTACACTAAGTTCTGTAGACAAAATTTAAACAGAAATAAAAATAATGATTTCTTATATTTACGCGAACACAGAAATAAAAATAAAAAAAAAACCGTCAAAAAACGAAACGTAGGTATAGATAAAACTAGATACGTGACACAAAATTCCGGCACATGGGAAAAAAGAAACATGAAACGTCAAACGTGATATAATTTTTTTTAAAATAGTATAATTTTATTTTCCATGTACCTACAATATTTTTGAGGGTCTGAATCCAACCCTGGCCTAATCTTGGTAACGTAACTAAACTAACTGTAAAATAAAACTTTAAAAATGCGTTTATATAATAATTTAATTGTAACAAAATTAATATAAGTTTATTTACCGATGATACAATATCCCATGTTTCTCTTATCTTTGTATCGTAATTTTTGCATTCATTTACCACGCAACTAGACATAATTGTGACAGGCAAATCTGTTCTGCGCGCGCACCACTTTCGACCGATTCGCGTTGGCCCTAAACTGTAATTTTATGGCCAACGCATTGGTCGGTTTTAGTTGTTCGGTCGGCCCAGTCCTTACCCTAGTAATATATAAGTCAATGACTAAAACACATTCTATGGAACAGAATATGTGAGATACAAGATAAGTAGAATTGGTTGTAAATGGAACTATGTGCGCTTCAAAGAAAATCCAGCGGACCTAATTTCGCGCGGGGTGAAGATTGACTTCCTCAGATCTTCCTCTTTGTGTTAGACTTGCAGACTGTCGGCGGGTTTCCACTTCTTTGTTATCGACATTCCAGGCATTTGAAGAAAGCTGTTTGCTTAGACTTTGGTAAAGCTTACAGCAAAGAAATAATTTGCCAGTTTCAATCTTTCTACCAGATTACAACGCGGGTGTCTCTGGAGCAACAGTGAAAGCTTATATTACGCTTAGCCAGTCCGATTTAGAAATTAGGGCTTCATCATCACTTACCACTAACTAGTACCTACGCCTATTCACTTACTTTGTTGACATCAAAATAATAGTCACTTTGTATAGTTCTTGCAATTTACAAAGTCGAGCGGGCTTTACTCGTGTTTGAATATGTATATACACATTGCAATAGTGTGCATGTGTGACGGAGCGATCAATTGCGAGCGTGTCGTCGTTCACGATACCTCATTTTAGTCTTACACACACTTTGATCACGTATACAGATACGTGTTTACCACAAGTAAAGCCCGCTCGACTTCGTGAATTGCATGAACTTTAATACATTGCGTCGCATGCTATGACACGTAAATATACATGCAATAAACTTTTCTATAAGAGCAACCACGGCTCATAAAACATTCGAAGCAATATTCTACAAAGTGACAACCATTATGGTGTCAACAATGTTAGCGAATAGGCCTGCAGGTAGTATTGTCAGCACAGGCTGGATATGTCAAAATACTTCTCTGCGTCACCAGACTGTTAGGAGTCAAAACGGTATTTTGATCTCAACCTCAATCTGGAGATTAGTATTTCCGTCATTATTTGAGGAGCTAGAACATATTTCTTCACACTAGCGCTCGGGATGAAGGAAGTACTTCACATAAAAAACTTAAGTTATAAAACATATGGATCAGTACCATGAAATGAAAATAAATTTCATGAATTTTATACATGTAATAAAAAACTTAACTCTAATTTAAGATACATTTTATCCAAGATCACGAGCACAAACATTGCTTTTTCAATTTATGTTTATAAACTTACGGAAAGTTAACCATATGAATAAACACAGAAATGTTTTCAATATAAATTTAACTCATTATTAGGAAAAGCTATTCTTTACAGATAGGTAAACTGTTGTTCTTACTAAGTTAAAGTCTTACAAGTCTTTACAACCATAAGAAACTGGAATCCCTATTAGGCAATTTTGATTATTTCTTCTTTTTATTGCCAATATATAATAATACAATAAATAAATATATAATCATTTAATATTAAGATGTTTGGTAAGTAATACTATCTCAGGCTATATGAAAAAAAGGTCTAGTGACGATGCTTCTATTGTAGTAATTAATAACAATAAATAAATTTACGATATTTATTATTGCTTTTTATATAGAAATTCCGTTTTATTTTAACATATTATGATGCTTCGATTGCAAACTGCATTTAAAACTTAAGAGCGTCCTAATTTTAAAATAATTTACATAGAATTTTCGACGATTACGAACGATGAACGAGTCATGGTTGCTCAGAGGCTAAGTGCTCGCTGAAAATTTCGCAGTACGCGAGCAATCCGGTATCGATCATGCAGCGGTGATGGAAAACATATGCAGCAACTTGCATGTCTGAGAATAAAAATATTTTAAAGACGTGTGAAGATCACCAACATGCACTGGAACAGTGCGGCGTACTTACTGCTCCTTTATACTCTGAGAAATGAGAGAATGCTTGCCTGGCAGTGGGACTAGTATGCAGGCTGTAACTTTTACTAATATTTTTGGTAAAATACATAAAATTACATTTTTTTTGTGTATTACGTGTGTAAACTGTAAAAATAAGAAAATGATTTCTTATGACGAAAGTAATAAATAATTTTGCAAGGATTTCTATAAAAGTCTATGACAATTGTATAAAAATTGATTCATTATGTAATTGAATAATTCATAGAAACTATCATAAAATATAAAACAGACATCAATATAATTGTTGTTAGTAAAGAACTTCTGTCCAATTCAAACTTATTACAGTTTATAACATTCATAGGAATACATCCTCTGTGGAGTAATATTTCCAATTATAGTAATTTATCACTTAAATTATAATTAAATAATACTGTTAACTTTCTTGTGACTTATTTTAAGTCAAAGTTTCTCCTTTTGTCACCTGAAAATAAAAAAGAAATGTTTTAGTAAACATGTGATTTAGGGCCGATTTTTCAATCATCAGATAGCAAATATCACTAATTGCTTATTATTAATAAGTAATTAATAATAACCAATTAGCAATATTTAAATTAATTAAGATGATATAATATTATCTATATTATATCTGATGATATAATATAGATAATATTATATCATCAGATAGATATTATTAAGATAGCAATTATTATACATTGAATAAATTACAACTTGACCTCGAACGTAAAAGTGAAACATCTGAGCTATTTTATTCATACAACTGTAATGTTTGTTTCAGTTGTGTTTTATCCTATGAATAAATTTTTACCGAAGATTGTAAAATCGACTTTTATGTACCTTCTTTGGTAAACATGATCTAATAAGATTATGTGATAAATTATCGAACTGTAAATTTACAATGTCACTTTTATGAGCTATGTAAGTTAACATCTGTGAAATAATTGGCTTATAATGTTCAGTAGACTCAATGGATCTAAGACATGATCCTCTACTGCTGGCCATATAACGAAACTCAAGGTTGCTCAGTAAGATAAAGGAAAAGAGAAAGAAGAATTATATAAGTGGTAGAGCCATGCTGCAGTTATATTAGTAGTATAGTTGTAGGATGAATGGGTCAGTTGGGCTGGAGAGGGACCACGCTCTCACAGAATACCAGCGTAAAATGGTAGCTTAATGCTGCTGTTTCGTATGGTGAGTGTAGAGAACCGGAGACCCCTTTACTGGAAATGAGATATTCCTTTTTAGTCCTCACGAGTGACAACGCATTTGCATCTTGATTCGTAATCCAGGATACATGTAGGTGTCTATGGGCCACAGCAACCACTTACCAACAGGTGGACTATGCTCGTTTGTCACCCTATCCTATAAAAAAAAGGCTATTTGAATTTTTTCTGAGTAATACACCTTGGAATGAGGATGTCTAAAGTAGAATCAGTGTAACCAACATAGATCAACAAATCACTAAGCTAAATGGCAAGGAGCTTAGTGACTCATAAGCTTCCACCACTAAACAACCAGGCGTTTGTCCAGCCTCCACCCTTTTGTTGTTGATTTACCACGCATTCGAAACAAACAGTTTGCTACAACATAGGAGTGGAATAAGTTGGCAGCATCTATCTTTCCACCCGATTACAATGTCGGTGTCTTCAAGGCAAGAGTGAATAGGCTTAGTAAGTGCGCTTCACCTTCTTAGGCTACATCACCACTTATCATCAGGTGCATTGTAGTTAAGCTCAGAATAGTAAATCACCCCCCGCCCCCCCCAAAGATGTGACGACCTGGTAAGAGATGCAATAAGTCAATGGATGCAAGTCGCTCAGAACCATGCTATGTGGTATACCTTGGAGCAGGCTTTCGATCAGCAGTGGATTTGTGATGGGTTGTAATGGTGATGGTGATGATGAAGATGATTGTTCTTACATATCAGGGTTATTGCTGATGCAGATTGATGTGACATCAATGGAAGCTGATGCTAATAATGCAGGTTTATTGAAATGACCTCAATATACTTATATATGTGTGTTGTAACAATTATTTTTCCTATTCTACATGAGTCTGTTATTGTACACTGCTGGACAAGAGCCTCTTCCATTTTGAGGAGAATTTGTCACCAAGCTCAAATTTAGTGTCCTTCTCATTCTTCCAATCTCATTACCAGGTGTCTCGCATCTTAAGAATCTATTTTGCATCTTCAGCCAGGGTATATTACACCTGGCATTTTACAAGGGGAGGTCAAAAACTTTGCGGAATGGCGGAGTTGGCGACGGTGAGTTTACTCATCCAGGTGGGCGCTAATTGTGTGACTCATTGTTAGTATGTATACAGGAAGAAGACTACGCTTCTTTACTAGATAAATTAAAAGAAGCTATTGAAGAAAAAAGGCCAGAAAAGTTTACAAAAGGTGTGCTCCTTTTGCATGACAATGCGCCTGTGCACACAAGCCATTTAGCGACGACTTCTATTCACTGGTGTGGTTTCGAAAAACAGTGCCACCCACCCTACAGCCTAGACCTGGCCGAAAGCGACTATTATTTGTTTCTAAAAATGAAGAAAGATGTGCATGGGGAAAAATTTGGCGACAATGATGAAGTGAAGTTAGCAATTTCGGCCTATTTTGATACCCAATACATATTGTTTTTAGACAGTATTAATAAGTTATTAAACAGATCTAATAAATGTATTAAGGTTAAGAGAGAATAAATCGAAAAGGGAAAATAGTTTGCTTCATTTCATTATCCTTCTCTGTCATTCCGCAAACTTTTTGACCTCCACATGTATATGAGATGGATGCAGTGTCATCGATCAAAGACCATTGGGTTTTTCTGGAATCAGGTTGTATATAAATCACATGAGGGTCAAACAGGGAGTAACAAGACAAGGGATTCAGATAGGGAATATGTGGGATCGGATAACATGATAATCCTGTGTAGTTTCTCATGCTACAATAAAATGTTATTTAAAGATGTGTACATTCTTAAATTCAATATATTATTATTTGCATGCTATTTTCATTATGGCGAAACATATGTGCTCTATCAAACTTGTACCAACTTATAATACTATGTTTCTAAGCAAATAAAGAAATTATTATTATTATTATTGAAAAAAATTTTTATAGAACATTGGCTTTTTTTTTTAATAGAATAGTGTGACAAACGAGCACACAGTCCACCTGATGGTAAGTGGTTGCTGCGGCCCATAGACATCTACATCTATCCTCCATTAAAAATCAAAATGCAGATGCGTTGTCACCCGTGAGCACTGAGATGGAATGCCTCGTTTCCAGTAAAAAGGGTCTCCGGTTCCGGTCTACACTCACCATACGAAATACAGCAGCATTAAGCTACTATTTCACGCTGGTATTCTGTGAGAGTGTGGTCCTTCCCCGGTCGAGCCGACCCATTCATGCTACAACTATACTACTAATATAACTGCAGCATGGCTCTACCACGTAAACAAGTTGTAGTAGCTCAGATGGTTAGTGCTTTCTGTAAATTTCACAGTATTTTGGGTTTGATCTCCGCCTGCACCAATGAAATTGTAAGTTGCAATTTTAAATGCAATTTACCACATGATTGGTTGTGAAGAAAAACAATGTGAGGAAATAAGCAAAATATTTAGAAAACATGTGAAGATTGTCATCACACATTGGGGCAGTGCGGCAATCTTTTCTTTGCTCTAAATACCTCTCAGAAATGAGAGGAGACATGTGCCCAGCAGTGGGACACATATATATTAGACTGTTACTTTACTTTTTTTTGCTTTATGGGTGACAAACAACCACACAGCCCACCTGATGTTTATTAGAGGGTGTGATAGATAGTCCATAGATATCTACATCTGTCCACAATTTAAGAATCAAAATGAAGATGCGTTGCCACCTCTGAGGACTAAAATAGAATGCATCGTTTCCAGTAAAAGGGCCTCCGGTTCTCTACACTCACCATACAAAACAGCAGCATTGAGTTGCTATATTACGCTGGTATTCTGTGAGTCCTGCTATTAGCTATCTAAATACACTTTAGCTCTATAAATGCAATAGGAAGCAAAAACCGATTTCAAAACAAAAGCATAAAGTAAAAAGTTTAGTAAATAAATGTTAGATTAAAAATAATTACTCACACAGGCTTCCAAGTAATCTATTTTTCTTTCTAATGAGGTTAGCTTTTCATTTAATGTAGCGAGACGTGATCGACAGGACATATCTGAAGTACATAAATTAAAACATGCTCAAAAATTGGACTTTATCAAAGAAATAAGACTGAAATTATAATAAAATTGTGCCTTAATTTTACGTCCTATAATAATAAAAGTATTACTCAGTCCACTCACCAAAGGAGTTAAGAAAATCTGTTATTTTTTTAATACTTCCTGTAATGACTTCTATATACTCTCTGTTTGCCCAATCTTGTTGAATTTGTTTTTGAATAGTTTCTCGGGGTGGCGTTGACATTTTACGCTATAATATAGTTTATAAAATGGCCACTTATAATAAGTATTTACTTTCCTATCTAGTAGTCTTTGCTATTTATCAAAAGTATGTACAACTACAATGTACATTGTACAACAGGAATCAAATAATCAAATCTGTATATACATACACTCTTATCTATGAATCAAATCAAAGTTCAAACTCACATCACATCACAAATGAATGTCAATATGACACCATATGACACTAGTCGTTTGTGAGCTTGTGACATTTTTTTTATTAACTGGCTTTACGTTGGCTCTGGGTTCTAGCCCTTATGAGCCTGAGCTTGTGACATTTACAGTTAAAGTACGGAGAATGGAGGTTAGAGACAAGAGAACGATCGATACGATCGATACGATACAGGTTAAGCATAGTCCGCCTATCCCTGAAAATTTGTAGAATTTATAGCCACGCTGCCGTCGGTAAGTAGTATCTGCGAAGTAATTTTTTAATTTTTGACAAAAAGAAACATTAAAAAATGATGAAATAATATAAAAAGAATAACAATAATAAATCCACTAACCAAATAATAATTAATAATTTACATTTGTAATAATTTTTAATATTTATAATAATTAAAATTATAAAAAACATAATTTACAAATTCATTTATTAATAAATAATAATAATTTCGTTATTTTCTTTGAATGATATTATAATCATTTCAAATAGATAGTCAACCTTTTTGAAAGAGAAGAAAGTAAATCAATATGTGAAATAAGAATAGAAAGGGAGATGGTTGAGCAAGTAGATAAGTTTGTATATTTGGGTTGCATATTTAGCAGGGATGGAAGATGTGATAAGGATATAGAACGACGAGTGAACGCAGGAAATAGAGTAAATGGGCCCTACACGATGTTGTGAAGAGTCAAAATGTGTCAAAAAAGGCACGTATGGCAATTCACAACGCTGTGTTGGTCCTTACTTTAACGTATGGTAGTGAAAGTTGGGTGTGGCAGAAGAAGCACGAGAGTAGAATAAACACAGTAGAAATGTGGTAGTTAATGAGAATGTTAGGGCTGAATCTGAATGACAGGGTGAGAAAATGTGTGATAAGAGAAGAGTGTGGTTTGCAAGATGGTGTTGTGACCAGGATTAAGAAGAGAATGCTTCGGTGTTTTGGTCATGTGGAAAGAATGAATGAAGAATGACAAAGAAAATTTATGTTGCAGAAGTGAATGGCAGAGTCTGAAAGGAAAATCCTAGGCGAAATTTTATCAACCAAATTAACGATTTATTGAAAACGGGCCAAATTAGGAGTACCTTTAATAGACGAGCATATATGCGTAGGTATTTGGACGTGAAGGAGGCGAGAGAGGTGTGTCAGGATCGTGCCAAAGTGTGTATAGTCTCTGCCTGCCCCTATGGGTGACAGGCGGGAGTGTTTATGTATGTTTGTATGTATAGTCAACCAAATCTAAGAAATACATTTTGACAGCTGTCAGATTTATTGCACCAAGCATGCTGGATAGCATGCTATAAAATGGGAACGTACAATATTCGATACTTAAAAAAATCGATATTGATTATTTAGAGTTTTAATCATTTATAGTATGGTTTGATTAATACCAGAATGAATTAGAAACGAATAATTTACAACACAAGATTTATCAGTTTCTTCGTATTTTTTGTAACTGCTTATTTATAGAGGCAAAGTTATAAAAATTTAAGATTCAAACTAGATATAAAATAAATTTTTCAAACACTTTTAGTAAAACTAGTTGAGCTATCAAGGTTTAGATTAGTTATTATTCAGATTTTCAATAATACAGTCAAAATTAATGTCTCTTTCAAAGTCATCCATAATCAATATTTTTTGTTTTTTTTTACCACTTTTCCTAATAATCCTTTGACATTGACATGGGCACATGCTTCAACGAATATAAAAGACACAGTCCAAAATGTGAAAGCTGAGTCACAAAATAAGAAGACAAACACAAAAACACAAAATTACGCACAGTAAGCTCCCGAAATGGCGTGACATTGAAATTACTTAGTGGTTTTTTCCGCGCGACCTTGTATATGAGTTTTTTTGCCTACACAAATTTACGATAACAAAGTAAAAAAACGAAACTTGTTTTATTCATGTTAATATAATTTAAGGAATTTAAAAAATAAATTTTATTTTAAAGAAATAATACATTAAAAAAACGACAGTTACATAGCGACATTTCATTAAAACGCCGTCAAGTAAAAAAGTTGATACTGTTTTTTTTTTTTTAACATTTTGCTTTGTTTGAATGATTCGAACTTAAATTAGTGATAAAAAAAACTATACACGTTGTAATGAAATATAGATAACTTTATAATTCTCCGGATTTACGTAAAAGATTATTTTAAATCGTGTGAGTACGCTTGTGCAAAGTTATTGCGGAATGATTACTGTTAGTTTGGTTGACTATTATATTTTATATATATATATATATATATATATATATATATATATATATATATATATATTATTTACTTATTATATAGCACACAACAGCCCGCTTTTATTGAGACATCTTAGCGATCGCAACACCTCACTTATTTTGTCCATATTTATGGGACACTATTTTCTACATCGATCGTTCTACTGTTCTCTAACCTCCATGGTATGGAGTCCATGATATGGAGTGCAAAGGTAAGGAGAACCAACTCTATAATAAAAGTGTCCGTTGGGAAGCGCTAAATAAGGGTAGCACCACTAACTTTTATTACAACTTTTTATGTTTTTTTATTGCAGTCTTTCACCATAGTTTTTTTATAATTCTTTATTTTATTGTTTTCAAAATTTTTATTTTCAAAATCACTCTCAACGTATTTCACAGTGACTTATTATAGGTTATATTTACTAAATTATTTTAGACATCGTGAGTAGTTGAGGTTTTAAATACTGCAGTTGCATTAACTACTCTAGTCACCACGAATATTAAATTCCTCAACTCAGTACACTTTACTCGTTTTTGAACTGTTATTTAGTGCTTACAGATGAATACTTTTTCAACAATTCTCCTATGCTTACATATGGCATCATATGGCACACTGAAGTAAGCCACCCAAAAATTTTAATTTTAATTTTTTAAATATCTTTATCACATATCATTAGTTCGAGGTTTGTTCTTGATTTTCTCTATTAATAACTGTTTGTTCCTCAATAATTTATTAAAAAAATTGTTAAAATTCAAATTACAAATACTATTAGTAGAATAATATAAAAATAATTTAAAAAAAACAAACGTATTTTATCAAAGAACAAACATTAATGAATATAAAAACACCAATAAGGGGGCGTCCATAAATTACGTAAGATGTTTAAGGAGGGAGGGGGTCGATTCAAATCTCATCTAATCTTACGTTGGAGAGAGGGAGGCTCGGCAAATATCACGCAATTTTTTTTCTGATTGAAACAAAAAAAAATACTATTTTGGTCTATTTAATTCAGATCGTACATGCTTAAGATTTAATCTTAAGCGTATATCGTAATATAATTAACCAATACTGAAATGTCAAATTATTAAAACAATTAGGCAAATCTATGGTCAAGCCAAAGAGTATAGTAGGTTTGGCCCTCTTATTAGTTTGTGGTAGAAATCATTGAAGTAATATGTACTTACGTACTAGAACGACTAGAACAGCTATCTCAAACAAAAAATGTGCGCTACTCTGTGTTCGCGCGATTGGTTTTTTTATCATAGAATAAACACAGGTAGAATGACCCGTAGGTAATAGTAGATTGTATTGTTAAATAGGTAAATTATATTCAGAACAATATTTAAATTTTGTCATTGTTTTTGTATATTTTATTTGCTTATTTAATATAATATTACATAATATTATATCACAATTACATTTTAATGATATTTTTATCTGAATATTTTAAAAGGTATCTATGGCAAATATAAAAAAACATACTGAATGTATGTTTAACAAAACTTATTAACATAACATTTTAATTACAAATATATTTATTTAAATTAGAATACGAGTCATACATAAATGCTGGGCACGCGAGAGTTAAAAATGGACGAATTTATTCCACTTTGACTTTGATGTGGAAACCTAAAAATAAAATAAACGAATAATAAGCAGATTTAAACATGCAAAATTTAGCCTAATTATAATAACTTATATATGATTCTACAAAAAAAATGTTGCACACCAAGTGCCTCGATTGCAAAGTGGTCCTTGATGGCTTGATGCATCTCCTCATCTGGTGTGCTGACATGTAGACACGTGTTCATGAAGTGTATTACTCTTACAGTCACGGTATCTGATCCGTGGATCACCCATCCAAGCCCTGTCCTTGAAGCAACTGGTTCTCCTGGTTTCCCTTTCCTTACTTCTTGAGTCACTATCAGCTCCCAGTTGTCTTGACCGATGAGCAGCTGTGGTGATTCCCCTTTATAATAAAGAGAGTCGGCGATCTTCTTCAAATGTTGGCATTCTTCTATCCTTTTCTTCTCTAGGAACTGTGGTGCAAGCTTCAGCTCGTTGATAGTTCGGACTCTCTTCAAGGTCTTCTTGCTTCCTTGATGAACCCCCTTCACTACAAGGTCCAGCGTCTGAGAATCCTTCTTCTTGATTTGCCTGCCTCCTACTGTCTCGATGATCAGCTCCTCTTTGTTGTCTTGAGCGCCGACTTTTTCTGCCACCTTTACATCAATAAGCGACACTGTCGACGCTTCATCCATGAGGGCCAATATTCTTTTGGATCCTTTTGGCCCGAAGACTTCTATTGGAACTATCTTCAGGTATGCGCTTGCGTTGTTGACTGCATTCACTGACATCGTGACGCTTGTTACTTCTTCTTGTTTTTCCGCCTTCTTCTCTCCCGAGATCCTCGCAACGAGTGACCTTGCAAGTTACTCGCGTGCGTTAGGCACAGAACTCGCATACTATGCGAGCGCATAGTAGCAAAAATATGTTCATTCGATCAGTCAGAATAGGTACCTTACGTATTTTACATACCATTTCGCCACGTATTAATTACTTAATTTATACTCTTTATTGCACACAACATATTAAAATAACATACCACCCTTAATTTATGAATTTAAGTACAATTAGGTGGCCTCATCGCTAAACAGTAATCTCTTCCAGGCAAACCTTGGTAACGTAGTAAGTACTACATGTTATTTATTCTATGCCTTGGTGAAGGAGATCCGTAAATAGAAGTGTGCATAAATAGTAGATCTACGAGCATATATTAATAATATGTATAAGCTAAATAACTACCTACTTACATGTGTTTTTAATATGGTGCGATATCATTTTATTATTTTTCTATGCCTGTGCCTGTTCCCATATTCCACTTAATTAAATGTGGAATCTAATCACCATTGAAGATTACCGTGAAATTGGATAGTTATTAGATAGTTTTAAAGAAATTATAAACTTCCAAATTGTCGCTGTCAGAAATCGAACCCGAGAGTTCCTGGATTCCACCACAGAGCTTCAATGCGCCAAATCCTTTTCAATTTGACGACAGAACTTAAAAGAAAGGGAGCGTTAACCGGTATTTTAGAGACGGCAAAAAAACCATTATATTTTAAGTAAATTAAATAAACTATTAATGTTATACATACTGTATTTTTTATTCCTTCTTGACAGTCCTAAGTAACCACGGAAAAACAGCCGTGATGTAGAAAGAGGAAAAGATGCAAAGTAATACGGACACTCGCGCGCATCGATAAAGGTTTATTTAGCTTGCGTGCGCAAATTATCTTATTAATAATAATTATGTAGGCTATTAAAAGTCGGCAAGCAGTCAACATCAAAAGAGTGAAACTTCTGTACGTAGTACTATTTATTCTGTGATAGAGCGGACATTGGGAACATTTTCATATAAAAACTGTGAGCTCGCGTGTGTGTTAAGCCCTCTAGCGAAAAATAGCAATACTACGTTGAATATTTATTTGGAAAATATTTTAGCTATTTCCCATTAGGTGACGCTTCTAAATATAAAGTAAAAATCAGTTTTAGGCACGTCGTCAATTACTAACATATTTGTAAATAAATAGTAACGTTACTGGATAACAGAGGGCACTTATTACAATAATTTTTCTTTCTTCTAGAACAATTTACTATAAATAATATTATTTAAAGATTATTTGGTAAATATACATTATTCTTAGGATAATAAACCGAAATCATGTATTTTTTAAATTTATGAAACGAATGCGACTTGACCTTTCGGTGATGTCACTTAGACTAAATGACAAAAATCGGAGATATATATCCTATTGGACAAAGTTACAGACGACAATTTTGTCGATGATGTCCGGTCTATTACTACTACATACTTAAATGTCTTTGCCAAAATACAAACAGGCAGATAACACACTAATAAGAGTACTAAAGGCAGATCATCCGTCATCTGTCAAAATCAATATTTTCATAAAAGTGATTGTAACGAAATACGAAGTACCATAAGCCGATAAACAATTTCCGTTACACAATAACTATCACCTTAAAAGATTGTTCTTAAGCTATTGATCAAGTTAAAACTCAAACAATATAATTAGTAATAAAAAATAATAGAACAGTGAATACATAATTTCTATAAAAACTTGAAGAAACGCCGTAATAAGGTCTAAAATTGCGTAGCGCCCACGACGATTAAAAGCGCTTAGAAATTGTCAGAATCTTAAAATATTTTTTTAAAAATTATTGATTTAAGTTATCAAAATAATGAGCAAGTAAATTATGAATATTGATGTTATGAATATATTTGAGTGATTCCCAAACATATAGATCAAATGATTTCGTTGTAATTTCAACTATAGTGATTTTTTAGAGGTGTTTTCGCAAATAATTACGATCGAGTCAAAATTATACAATCGTGTTTTTGAGCAATCAAATTCAAGATAAAGACATGAATTTACCTATATCAAAATCCCACTTTCGTTAGTGGTGTCATAGTCCTATACTATACGATGAAAGGAGGTGCATTTTTTCACGGTGTCGCCTTAATTAACTATCGCAATAAAAATTAATTACAATTTTACATAGAAAATGAAATTAATGATAGATAATTGCACTTCTGAAATTCGAGTATATTTATTTTCGGCTGAAAGATCATTCGCCTGTTTGTTGATTCATAATTAAAATTTTCGGGAATGAGTTATTTCAGCTAAATAATGCTTCCAACTTTAAAAGCATAGACGTTATCTAACTTCGACATTTTTTTATTTCGAATATTTTTTGGCGACACAAAATCCGTCCGATCCGATATTCACCGTTCACAATTTTTAATACACAAATCGCAGCTCAAAGTGTCGGTAGCACACATCATCATCATCAGCAGCAGTCCACTGCTGGAAATAGGCCTCTCACAAGGCGCGCCACTTAGCCCGATCTTCGGCTACACGCATTCAGTTTTTATCAGCCACCTTGCGCAGATCGTCGCTCCATCTGGTCAGGAGGCGTCCCACACTACGCCTAGACACGGTCTTCACTCCATAACACATGTATAATAAAAAGTAGCACACATGCAACTTATTATTATGTAAGTTCTTATACATACTACATAGATTACTGTATTTATTTATGTTCTTGTACATAACCTTTGAATTTTTTACATTTTATGTCGTCGCGTAATGGCCGCGGCGCATGCCGCGACACATGGTAGGGTGTGGACAGAAACGTCAAAACAAACGTCAATCTAAATGCCCGTAGCTACATATTTATACATTTGTAGTCAATAGCTGTCAACATCGATTTTTGAGGGCCATAGACATAAGGCTAGGAATATTTGTATAGAGATTACCAGAATGAACTAACTGTGTTTTGAAGTCTTGCAGTGGTATGCTTGGGTTTAGTTTTAATTTTATTAATTATAGGATTCCAAGCAGGTGGTAGTACCCAGCCTACTTCTCTATTGAAATTAGGATGTTTTTTAATTTCAATAGCCTCACGTATCATCCTTGGTAGGAATCGATGTTCTTTCGCGAGAATTTGTGGTCTATCAAATCTGATGTAATGGTTGGGGCCATCTAGGATATGATCGCAACTGCGACAACTAAAATACAATAAAACATATTGTATTTTAGTTGTCACTAAAATACAATAATACAATAAAATACAACAACTTTTGTCGGATGAAAGTACATACCGTAAAGTCAAAACAGACCCTACAACTAATACGCTTAAAACAACTAGCGATCTAATTAAGAAATACTCCGAGAAATTGAATCTAGACGTCAATTCGATGATACCTTCGTGTGCAAAACTTCCCAAGTTGTATGGGTTACCATAACTACACAAACCTAACGCTCCATTACGTCCAATAGTGAGTCAAATCGATTCGCCAACTTACAGATTGGATCAACACTTAGCCAAAATATTATCACCACTCAGAGAACACACAAGAGCACATACTAAGGATTCATACCATTTTGTCAGTAAGATAAAAGACCTACGTCGTTATTGTATTGTGTGTAATATGTACTGCCAGGCCACCGAACTACTAAATCATAAAATTCCAAGTTAGGCCCTGTGACTGCCTGGACATTGATGGAAAACCACCCTTTTCTATTTCTGTATACTTCAGAAGTTAATCCTCCTGGGCTTGTTATTTTAATGTGGGTACAATCGATACACCCAATCACTCCTGGAAAATGAGCTATTTCATAAAATTCTGCAACATAAACACAAAAATAAGTATATATTCCTTTATGAACACCTACTAGGTAGTATATACATGTATTTTAAAATGGCCTTACTTCACTGTGTTAATCCCTTCTATAGTAGACGGGAATTTAACAAAATCTTTCATTTTTTTTACTATTAATGTAGAAACTTGGGCAATAATGCGTGACACTGATTACTGGCAGATGTTCATGACATCTCCATCCATTTTCTGTAAAAGAATTCTACAGCTATACATTAGGAACTTATAATAACAACTAATAATATAATATTTTTAAATACCATGCAGTTATATATATATATATATATTTATATATATATATATATATATATTTTTTTATATATATTATCAATAATTACCTCAAACTGTCTGTAGCGAAGTACCGTAATGTAAGCAGTAACATTATTTCTGGGGAAAATGGTAATCCTCTTTTTGTTGGTTTTCTTAGGTCGGTTAGCATAGGTAATAGTACACTTTTTACAGTTTCAGGTGTAAATCTATATCGAGCATGAAATTCTTGAACAGAATATTTTGTAAAGGGATCAGAATAATCTCTTAAGTACCGCCTCGGTCCCACTTCCCTATACCGTCTAGCATGGTACACAAATTCAATAAACTCTACAAGATCAGACATTTTACTTTATATTAAAAAAATACTAACGCGAAATCAATAGTGAAAATATCAATATAACCTCAAACGTTAATGTCAAATCGACCATTAGAAAGTTAAGTAAGGGTTTTGCTGTCCTTAACTTTAATTGTCATTAAGAGACGCTAATGAACCGTTAACTGACTCTGAACTGAGAGTGAACTTTTTTAAATGTATACTAAGGAGCGCCTTAAGTAGCCGTTAAACGTCTCTGAGTGCAGCCGTTAGAGTTATTATCATATTCTTATCCAAAAATAAAAATTATCAACAATTAAAATATCGAATTATTTGTATGAAGGTCACGTGAGCGCTAGAGAAACGACGATTGTAAGACGTTGTTGATAAATAAAATGTTTAATGAAATAGTACAGTAAAAATAAAATTTAACTTTGCACTAAACCGATCCAATTTTATATTTTTATAGGCTTTAGGATCACTTACTCAGCATAAAATCACAAAATGCTGACAGATCCAGGTGGCGCTTCAAGCGCCATCTTGCCGTTCAGCAGCACTTTTTTGCACTCGACTTGTGGATGTCCAGGGAGAGGAGTGCTTTGTGAACCGAGCGCTGTGTGAACTGCACTTCCGGCATGGTGCACCCACACCGCGGGATTGTCGGCCGCGTACTCCCCCTGTCATCGAGAGTCGAGTTGGACGCAAAGAAAGAGCCTACAGATCGGCTTTCTCCTTTGCGGTATGGGCCAGTGAGTCGTCCTCCCTGTGCAGAGATGGAAGAGATGGCTGACAGAAATTCCTCTGGACAGTCTTGGCGAGAGACATGAATGCACGGGTTCCAGAAGGAAGGGGAACTAGTTTTTTGCCAACTCTGCCTATGTGCTCTTAATTTGCCTTGGCAATGACTCTTTAGAAGGACCTGGAGGCGGAACTATACTTCTTTTTTAGAGCGCTGATGTTTACATCCCGGGACGTTGATGCGTCAGCCCAGGCTCGGTAGCACTCCTGCTTATAGCATGATGCTATTTTACAGGAGCAACTAAACCATGGCTGAGATTTTCCTCCGATGGGCACCACAGAGGAAGGAATAAAAAGTTCCATACCCTGAAGTACCACATCAAATGATAGAGAATCACAGTAGTATGAGCCCCATGAAATATGATGAATATTAAAATTTCCCATGATAACAACAGAGTGAGTTAGAGAAGAAATAAGATAAATAAGTTCATCTATGATGGTAACATTTGGATCAGGAATCTATACAGACAGAACCGATATGTTGAGAGCCTTGACTGCAACATCATTATTTGAGGAGCTATAGGAGGGAAGAGGTATAGAAGAGTATGTTACTTTTCTTGAAATCAGAATGGAGGAAATAGCATATCCATCGCTCCTATCACAATGAAGGCATCAATAACCTGGGACCCTAAATTGGGAGTCAAGTCTGAACCACATCTACTGGGTGGCAAGAACAAGTGGACTAATAAGGTTAATAAGGTAGATAAGTTCATTCTTTTTATGTTTAATACTCCTACAATTCCATTGTATAATTGTGAATATTTTTAGTTATTGAAGTAAGCTGAATAAGTTTTTGGCGTAAACTGAGGGGAAGTTCTGTCACTAAAACGGGAGATCATTTTAATTATTATTGATATCAAAAGTTCGCAGAAATTATCATTATTAGAAATGATGTCATTCCGCAGTAAAGCATATCCATTAGGAATAGCAGAAGTAGGATTTTCAATAAATGCCTATTGGACTGCCATATTTTATCTCCAGAATTTAATGATTGGCTGTAGGTACGTTGAGGGTAAAATTGTTTTTTCTATGATATATATATATATATATATATATATATATTTATATATATATATATATATATATATATGTATGTATGTGTGTGTGTGTGTGTGTGTATTTTATATGATGTGTATTATTAGGACGTCAAAGTGGACCCAGTCTGCAGTGCCCTTACCACCGTACAGTGTAATAACACTAAGGCGAGGCACTTGTTCGATACGCTAGATGCAAACGATACATCAATTCTTTCAAACATCGATAAGTTGTTCATAAACATCGTTGTTCATGAGCGATGTTTTAATGAATCACGTTTTGGCTCGCCGTCAAAAAGTCAGAGCCAGCCATGAGGTTCCGAAATAACCAACTACTCGAAGGTGTAAAATTCCGTGTATTAAAAATTGTGAACGGTGAATATCGGATCGGACGGATTTTGTGTCGCCAAAAAATATTCGAAATAAAAAAATGTCGAAGTTAGATAACGTCTATGCTTTTAAAGTTGGAAGCATTATTTAGCTGAAATAACTCATTCCCGAAAATTTTAATTGTGAATCAACAAACAGGCGAATGATCTTTCAGCCGAAAATAAATATACTCGAATTTCAGAAGTGCAATTATCTATCATTAATTTCATTTTCTATGTAAAATTGTAATTAATTTTTATTGCGATAGTTAATTAAGGTAACACCGTGAAAAAATGCACCTCCTTTCATCGTATAGTATAGGACTATGACACACACCACTAACGAAAGTGGGATTTTGATATAGGTAAATTCATGTCGTTATCTTGAATTTGATTGCTCAAAAACACGATTGTATAATTTTGACTCGATCGTAATTATTTGCGAAAACACCTCTAAAAAATCACTATAGTTGAAATTACAACGAAATCATTTGATCTATATGCTTGGGAATCACTCAAATATATTCATAACATCAATATTCATAATTTACTTGCTCATTATTTTGATAACTTAAATCAATAATTTTTTAAAAAATATTTTAAGATTCTGACAATTTCTAAGCGCTTTTAATCGTCGTGGGCGCTACGCAATTTTAGACCTTATTACGGCGTTTCTTCAAGTTTTTATAGAAATTATGTATTCACTGTTCTATTATTTTTTATTACTAATTATATTGTTTGAGTTTTAACTTGATCAATAGCTTAAGAACAATCTTTTAAGGTGATAGTTATTGTGTAACGGAAATTGTTTATCGGCTTATTGTACTTCGTATTTCGTTACAATCACTTTTATGAAAATATTGATTTTGACAGATGACGGATGATCTGCCTTTAGTACTCTTATTAGTTTGTTATCTGCCTGTTTGTATTTTGGCAAAGACATTTAAGTATGTAGTAGTAATAGACCGGACATCATCGACAAAATTGTCGTCTGTAACTTTGTCCAATAGGATATATATCTCCGATTTTTGTCATTTAGTCTAAGTGACATCACCGAAAGGTCAAGTCGCATTCGTTTCATAAATTTAAAAAATACATGATTTCGGTTTATTATCCTAAGAATAATGTATATTTACCAAATAATCTTTAAATAATATTATTTATAGTAAATTGTTCTAGAAGAAAGAAAAATTATTGTAATAAGTGCCCTCTGTTATCCAGTAACGTTACTATTTATTTACAAATATGTTAGTAATTGACGACGTGCCTAAAACTGATTTTTACCTTATATTTAGAAGCGTCACCTAATGGGAAATAGCTAAAATATTTTCCAAATAAATATTCAGCGTAGTATTGCTATTTTTCGCTAGAGGGCTTAACACACACGCGAGCTCACAGTTTTTATATGAAAATGTTCCCAATGTCCGCTCTATCACAGAATAAATAGTACTACGTACAGAAGTTTCACTCTTTTGATGTTGACTGCTTGCCGACTTTTAATAGCCTACATAATTATTATTAATAAGATAATTTGCGCACGCAAGCTAAATAAACCTTTATCGATGCGCGCGAGTGTCCCTATTACTTTGCATCTTTTCCTCTTTCTACATCACGGCTGTTTTTCCGTGGTTACTTAGGACTGTCAAGAAGGAATAAAAAATACAGTATGTATAACATTAATAGTTTATTTAATTTACTTAAAATATAATGGTTTTTTTGCCGTCTCTAAAATACCGGTTAACGCTCCCTTTCTTTTAAGTTCTGTCGTCAAATTGAAAAGGATTTGGCGCATTGATGCTCTGTGGTGGAATCCAGGAACTCTTGGGTTCGATTTCTGACAGCGACAATTTGGAAGTTTATAATTTCTTTAAAACTATCTAATAACTATCCAATTTCACGGTAATCTTCAATGGTGATTAGATTCCACATTTAATTAAGTGGAATATGGGAACAGGCACAGGCATAGAAAAATAATAAAGTGATATCGCACCATATTAAAAACACATGTAAGTAGGTAGTTATTTAGCTTATACATATTATTAATATATGCTCGTAGATCTACTATTTATGCACACTTCTATTTACGGATCTCCTTCAACAAGGCATAGAATAAATAACATGTAGTACTTACTACGTTACCAAGGTTTGCCTGGAAGAGATTACTGTTTAGCGATGAGGCCACCTAATTGTACTTAAATTCATAAATTAAGGGTGGTATGTTATTTTAATATGTTGTGTGCAATAAAGAGTATAAATTAAGTAATTAATACGTGGCGAAATGGTATGTAATGCATACGTAAGGTACCTATTCTGAATGATCGAATGAACATATTTTTGCTACTATGCGCTCGCATAGTATGCGAGTTCTGTGCCTAACGCACGCGAGTAACTTGCAAGGTCACTCGTTGCGAGGATCTTGGGAGAGAAGAAGGCGGAAAAACAAGAAGAAGTAACAAGCGTCATGACGTCAGTGAATGCAGTCAACAACGCAAGGGCATACCTGAAGATAGTTCCAATAGAAGTCTTCGGGCCAAAAAGGATCCAAAAGAATATTGGCCCTCATGGATGAAGCGTCGACAGTGTCGCTTATTGATGTAAAGGTGGCAGAAAAAGTCGGCGCTCAAGACAACAAAGAGGAGCTGATCATCGAGACAGTAGGAGGCAGGCAAATCAAGAAGAAGGATTCTCAGACGCTGGACCTTGTAGTGAAGGGGGTTCATCAAGGAAGCAAGAAGACCTTGAAGAGAGTCCGAACTTTCAACGAGCTGAAGCTTGCACCACAGTTCCTAGAGAAGAAAAGGATAGAAGAATGCCAACATTTGAAGAAGATCGCCGACTCTCTTTATTATAAAGGGGAATCACCACAGCTGCTCATCGATCAAGACAACTGGGAGCTGATATTGACTCAAGAAGTAAGGAAAGGGAAACCAGGAGAACCAGTTGCTTCAAGGACAGGGCTTGGATGGGTGATCCACGGATCAGACACCGTGACTGTAAGAGTAGTACACTTCATGAACACGTGTCTACATGTCAGCACACCAGATGAGGAGATGCATCAAGCCATCAAGGACCACTTTGCAATCGAGGCGCTTGGTGTGCAACATTTTTTTTGTAGAATCATATAGTATAAGTTATTATAATTAGGCTAAATTTTGCATGTTTAAATCTGCTTATTATTCGTTTATTTTATTTTTAGGTTTCCACATCAAAGTCCAAAGTGGAATAAATTCGTCCATTTTTAACTCTCGCGTGCCCAGCATTTATGTATGACTCGTATTCTAATTTAAATAAATATATTTGTAATTAAAATGTTATGTTAATAAGTTTTGTTAAACATACATTCAGTATGTTTTTTTATATTTGCCATAGATACCTTTTAAAATATTCAGATAAAAATATCATTAAAATGTAATTGTGATGTAATATTATGTAATATTATATTAAATAAGCAAATAAAATATACAAAAACAATGACAAAATTTAAATATTGTTCTGAATATAATTTACCTATTTAACAATACAATCTACTATTACCTACGGGTCATTCTACCTGTGTTTATTCTATGATAAAAAAACCAATCGCGCGAACACAGAGTAGCGCACATTTTTTGTTTGAGATAGCTGTTCTAGTACGTAAGTACATATTACTTCAATGATTTCTACAGACAACTTGACTACAAATATTCCCGATTAAATTCTACCATGGAATATTTGCGATGCTTGTTAACTGATCATGTTTTATCTCTCTTTTTCCCCAAAAGTAGTATAGTGATTTTTAATCACCATAAGAATGTCCCTAATATTCCAATTTTATATAAAGGCTTACCAATTCCTATTGGGACAAGGTAAATTTTAAGATATGGTTCTAGATAATAAATTATCCTTTATACGCCACATGGTACACTTTTAAAAAGTGAGTAAGTAAAATATAGGATTACAAATTTTTGGTAAATTAAAATGTGCATGCCTTAAGTGCTCATGTTACATAAGCATTATTTTATCTACAAATAAGCTTGTTACTATTACTTCTAATTTTCCGATAATTTTATGTCATACGTGAGTAAAAACAAGTTTGGAAAATCCAGAAGTGCACGACTCATATGATGGTGAAAAAATGTAGAAAAATATCTCAATCAAGGATAGAAAATATTTTTTAATCTTAGTGTTATTAATAATGAGATTCAATTTTTTTATTATTGTTAATTGAAAAAGCTTTTAACAGAATTATTTTAAAACTATCAGTAATGAATTTTAATATCACTTTAATTTTTAAGTATTTGTACTCAGGCGTGACATCATTGACGGCTCCGTGGCGTAGTAGCTAAAACCCGCGGCGCTAAAACTCTGTTTGTAATATTACGCTTCTCCCCCGGATCTCTGTGCTGAACAGACGTGATACACTTAATCCTTTTTTTTCAAATAATTAAAAATTTTCAAAATTGTGAAGTGTTAAATTGTACGAAATAATAGGAGAGCATAAACTGTAAGAAGCCTGTGCCGTCGCTCAGTGCAGTGTTAATGGTGAGTGAATCTAACACGCACTCACTTACACTCTGATAAGTTTAATTTACCCACTGCACACATACGCAGCTGCGTACTTGTGTAACGACTACGTGCCTACGCGCATTGCTTCTGCTTGCCTAGTACTTGCCGTTTGCTCACGCCCGGCTACTATGCCGCTTAAACGTACACCGCCTACTACGCCGACTGCAATGTTGCATTGTAAATCAGACTCTAATATTGCCGATTCGCCGACAAAAACAACTATTGCTGTGCCGACCGTTTCACGCGCGCAGGCTACGAGCGATCCTAATATTGCGATACGGAAACGTAAGAGAGATACTGACATTAGCCGGTCAGAAATTATGGAAATGTTTTCTGCGCTCAAAAAGGAACAAAATGACAAATTCACCGCCCTAATGGATAGGGTTCAGAGTGGTATAAACATGCACACAGAGCAAAATAAGGCTATTTCTAGTTCCATTGACTTTTTAAGCCAAAAATATGATGAATTACTCTCAAGAATAAGTTCTTTAGAACAGGATAAAGCAGCCAACCGCAAATATATACAGACTCTAGAGAACAAACTGGAGCAGATGGAGCATCATCATCGCAGCTCGAGCATTGAAGTGCGAAATTTACCCAAAAAAAACGGGGAATCGAAAGAAGACCTATTAAATATTATAAAAAAGGTAGGAGCTGCCATCAGTGTACCAATCCAATCGGAAGAGATCCGTGACGTCTACCGCATAAACACTAAGAAAGATAATAACCAGCCCATAGTAGCGGAGTTGTCAACCGTGTTCTTAAAGAATCAAATAGTTAAGTCCGTCAAGGCATACAACAAAAAATATACGAGCTGCAAGTTGAATACCTCAAACTTAAAACTTGATGGTCCACCCAAACCGATTTTCGTGTCTGAGAGTTTGACAATTAAGACGAAGAAACTCTTCTTTCTGTCCAGGGAATTTGCTAAAATTAATTCCTTTAAATATTGCTGGACATCAAGGGGTAAAATATATCTTCGGAGGGCTGATGGAGCTCCACTTTTAAAGGTTAATAGCGAGAGCGACCTAGATAACATTAGCAACAAATGACTATATTTATTAATTTGTTTTATTTATTTTCATAAAATATGCATGTTTTATTGTTCTCTATGTTTTATAAGCTTTTGTTGTTTAATCTTAATTTTTTCAGCTTTAATTCATATGCGTATATCATTGATACATATTCATATAATTTCGCTGATAACTCAACACATAAAATTACATCATAAATTACTTACACTTAATAATCTAGTGCATAATATTCACACTTACACTTTACACTCAAGAATTATAAATATTAAATACTCCAGTAATATGTTAAAATTTATGGTTTCTATGTCCGGATATCTGATAATATATTGTTTTGAAATATTTACTTTTCAGAAATATGTAAATTATTATTGTACACTGCAACCCATTACTATTTTGATTCGAAATGGATGATAACTCTTTTATCACAGCCGAAGTTGATACCTCTAATAGGATAGAATGTCTTTCACTAAGTGACCTAAACAGCCTTAAATTTTTAAAATCGGATATAAATAGTAAACACACATTTTCAATTGTTACATTGAATATACGAAGCATTAATTGTAACTTTGATCTATTTATAGCATTTATATCTAGTCTAGACATGTCCATAGATGTTTTTGTTTTGACAGAATGTTGGACTAGTGTTAGTAATCCACCACCGAGTCTCAAAAATTATAACATTTTCTGGACGAAAAAATATTTAAATCAAAATGATGGGGTGGTTGTATACGTCCGAGAAGATATTAAAGCATCCTCTTATGAGCCAACCTTTCACGATGGAAACTGCCTTATAATAAAAATCACGCCAGATTATACAATCATATGCTCATACCGCCCGCCTAGTTTTCGTAATGCTAGTAAATACTTAGAATCCATTGACGCGGTCTTAACTAGTATTTCAACTAAAAATGTAATATTTACTGGTGATATTAACTTAGATATTCTGTCATGTAACTTATCAGCATCCTCACAAGATTATTTAAATATTATGGCTATGCACGGTTTAAAACAAGGTATTGACCGTCCTACTAGAGTCAATACTTGCATTGATCATTTTATGGTCAAAATTTATAACTCTTGGAAAACTATTGTTTTTGAACAGCAAATAACTGATCATTCACCTATAATGCTTTATATAAACAATGCTGGTGTTAGTAAAGATATATTAAATTATAAAAAAAATAACCGTTAATTATGAAAGGATCAAAGAAATACTGCTGGGAGAAAACTGGCATGATGTGCTACATATTAGTAACATAAATTCAGCCACTGAGATTTTCACGAATAAACTTTATTCATTGGTTAAACAGAACTCGCAAATCAAAACTATTACTAAAAAGCACCAACCTCTCAAACCATGGATAACAAGAGGAGTGGTAAGATCTATAAGAAAAAGAGATAATCTACATATGAAAACTAAAAAGTTACCAGATAATGAAGAACTAAAGGTTAAGTATACAAAATATAGAAACATGTGTAACAAAATTATTAAAAATCTGAAAAAAGAATATTATAGAAATAAATTAATGAAAAATCAAGGAAATACAAAAGGAACGTGGAAGATAATAAAAGAAGTGTGTAATTTAAATGTAGCAAAGAGGCCTTCTAATACTTTACTAAATATAAGCAACCATCCTACACAGTCGCTGAATGAAGTAAATTTATTTTTCACCTCTGTCGGTGAAATACTTGCAAAAGATACCCTACAGAAGATGAATACCTCTGATCGTGAACTTGCGTTATTGATAAATAAAACTAACCCACCAGTTGGCTCTATGTCCCTTACACCAACTGATCCCGTGGAGGTCAGGAACATTGTCCTCGGACTCAAATCGCACAGTGCTCCTGGCTGGGATAATATCACAGCTAAATTACTACAGACATTTATAATATTCCTCGCTGAACCTATAACACATATATGTAATTTGAGTCTTGAAACAGGCATTTTTCCAGCAGCTTTCAAAAAAGCTATTGTGTGTCCTATTTATAAAGCGGGTGACCCCCATAGTCCTACAAATTATAGACCTATCTCTATTCTTTCAACTCTGTCTAAGGTGTTGGAAAAGTTGGTTAAAAAGAGGCTCATGCGATATCTTGAGTTTAATAATCTACTGAGTGAAAATCAATTTGGATTCAGAGAAGGTAAATCAACCGAAGACGCAGTTCTAACGCTAACTAGAAAAATCTCTACATACCTCGATGGTGGATACAAGTGCATGGGTGTATTTTTAGACCTCCAAAAGGCTTTCGATACTGTTTCGATTCCGATCCTTTTGGCCAAGTTGGAGAATATGGGGATCAGGGGGTTAGCTCGTGACTGGTTCGCAGATTATCTAGTCGGAAGATCACAACGTGTACGGGTAGAAGGTCATGAGAGTGATAGTGCAGGATGCACCTACGGCGTTCCACAGGGCAGTGTACTAGGGCCTCCTCTCTTCCTCTTATATATAAATGATCTGTGCAAAATTAATTTTCCTAATCTTGACTTGCTCATGTTTGCAGATGATACTGTCTTACTCGTCCATGATAAAAATTGGCAAGAAGTGACAGACCTGGCGGAAGATTGTCTCTCTATAGTGACGCAATGGCTAGAAAATAACCTTTTATCCCTTAATATCAACAAAACGAAGTTCATGTGCTATAGCAAGACAACATCAGGAGGACCTGATGCCGACGTCAGAATTAAAATTCATACATATCCATGCAATCGTAGTAGTCGACCTGACCAGTGTAACTGTTCCTTTTTGTTGCGTGTAGATTCAATAAAGTACCTTGGGGTTGAAATTGATGATAAGATAAATTGGAAAATGCATATAATGTCATTGTCTACAAGATTGAGAAAACTCATATATGTTTTTAAAACTCTAAGAACAGTTGTTGACTACAAATTAGCATTACAAACCTATAAAGCCCTTGGTGAATGCATTATTAGGTATTGTATCTGTGCTTGGGGCACTGCAGCAAAATCCTACTTGATCACTGCAGAACGTGCACAGCGTGCAGTACTGAAAGTGTTATTCTCCTTACCCTTCAGACATCCTACAACAGCT
The DNA here is from genome assembly GCA_907164705.1 of Parnassius apollo. Taxonomy (NCBI): domain Eukaryota; kingdom Metazoa; phylum Arthropoda; class Insecta; order Lepidoptera; family Papilionidae; genus Parnassius; species Parnassius apollo. The sequence goes on along the minus strand of CAJQZP010001064.1, from coordinate 1,204,039 downwards.
GTCTATGACAAAGCCAATGTTCTTAGTATTAGAAAATTATTTATTTACGAAAGTCTACGCCATTATCACAAAAAAAAATGTTCCTTACTTGCCTAAATCATCTTCGAGGCTTGACCGTTGTCCTATTCCCAAAGTAAAAACAAGATTCGCCCAAAAGCAGTTTGATTTTATTGTTCCACACCTATATAACAGACTGAATAAGGAGTATAATGTAAAAAAAGTGCAATAATAATGTTATTAAGAAGTATATTTTTTTATGGCTTAAAAACCTTGATTATGACGATGTAGAAAACATGTTAACTGGTTTTTATTACTGACAAAAACACACACACACACACACACACACACACGCACACACACACACACACACACACACACACACACACACACACACACACACACAAACACACGCACGCACACATTAATACAACTACATACATAACAGATATGCGCTAGTGAGTAGCCCGTTCTTTACTAATTTTTGTTTTCTTGATTTAAGTAGTTCTGCTGACTAACTTATAATCTACCTTATCTTATGGCATAAATTAATAATGCAATGTTATGGGAGAAGCCACTGGCTCCTGAAACACAGTTTTACACTAGTTTAGGAGCCTATGGATTCACTGAAATATTTATTGTAATATTTTATGTCAAATAAAGTTTATTATTATTATTATTATTATTATTATTACTTTATTATTATTATTATTATTATTGCTATATTACAAACAGAGTTTTAGCGCCGCGGGTTCGAATCTCGCACGGTACAAATATTGTATGGCCTACAAGTAATTGTTCCCGGTCTGGATGTTTGTCCTTGTGCAATTTATGTATGTAAACTGTCTCCATGATACAGGAGAAAATCCTAGTATGGGGGTAACGTTTTAAAAAAAAATAAGGAAGCATTATCGTAAAAACTAGTATTTTTTACTTGACCCGTTAATAATTTCTTTGTCTGATTAACTTTATTTCGTTTTCAAAAAGTTTTCATCTAGTTATATCTAACCAGTATTTTAATTTAGCATTCACTCAGGTCACTCCATAAAGTTCAAGACGTATAAGTATAATAATAATAATAATAAATCATTTTATTTTTCTCTTCACAAAGGTATATAATTTCACATTATTTCTTAAATAATACGATAGTAGATAATTTTGACCTTTGTGAGAGACTGGTGTCCATACTAGGGTAATCCCTGTGTTATAGATCACCAGCCCCTCACCCTGACGGATAGCACGTATTACATTTTCAAAAATACTACAAGAGAAATACCGAATAGGAAATATTTCAACAAGGAAAGATTCTATATGTTTTTTTTTAAAGTTATTTCTATATGTATAATAGTGTTAATGTATGCGTGTGTGTGTGTGTATGTGTGTGTGTGTGTGTGTGTGTGTGTGTGTGTGTGTGTGTGTGTGTGTGTGTGTGTGTGTGTGTGTGTGTGTGTGTGTGTGTGTGTGTGTGTGTGTGTGTGTGTGTGTGTGTGTGTTTGTGTGTGTGTGTGTGTGTGTGTGTGTGTGTGTGTGTGTGTGTCTGTGTGCACTCATTTGTGTAGGGTTATGTGTTTTTAGGATAATACTCTCAGTAAATTTTCAGCAGCCATATAATCGATATTTAGCAAACATTTCCGTAATTTTTGTTTACATGCATGTTTTGGTAGAGAGTAAATTGACAAAAGTTTATTTAATTTATTATAAAGGTATCCTCCCAGGAAGCAAAAATGCTTATGGGAAAATTTTGTCTTTAGAAGCTTACTGGGACAAACTACATATTTCCTTCTTTTGTCAATATTATAGGAGGACTCATACTGTATAAGAGAATGTTGTAGCAGTGTAGTGTGCAATATAAACAGTTTACGAACAGATAAGACATTACAATATTGATAAAAGTCAGTTGTAGGACAACGGAATGGAAGAGAATTGCTAACTTTTAATAGTGCCCTCTGAGCCCTTTCTAATTGCAATATGGTCGTTTTAGGTGCTCCTCCCCAGATGGTAATGCAATATGTCAACAATGATTGGCACAGTGCAAAATATACCATTTTTCTTACATTAAAATCTGCAACACGACGTAGATTTTTAAAAATATAAATTAACTTACGTATCCTTGTACTTAAGAGGCCAATATGAAGGTGAAAGCTTAGGGTGTTATCTATCATTACGCCAAGATATTTTATGCAATTCGTTCTAGACAGGGTAGGACAGGAGCAAGGGCTTTCAATTTGGGAGCAGCAGTGAGCTGTAATGTGAAAGTGTTCTAACTCAGATACATTGATGTTTTGGGTAGTAAATGCTATGTATTTAATGTAAGTTTAGATTCTTTTAGCCATTTAGTTATTAGATCGAATCCATTTTGTGCGAAGTTAAATACCTCAGACCATGTATCTGCCCGGAAAAGAAGAGCCGTGTCATCCGCAAAGGCAATGATCCTCCCATTGTGAATTTTTAGATTACATAGTGTATTAATATATGTAAGAAATAGCGTGGGACCAAGCACACTACCCCGTGGTACACCATATGATATGGGAAGGTCATCACTATAGCAACCACTAATCCTTACCCTCTGATATCGATCCCTTAAGTAGTCAGAGCATAGTTTCAGCTGTGTATTTCTTATTCCAAGATCTTCTAGCCTATTCAACAAGAGCGGGATGTAAACTGTATCAAACGCTTTAGCTAGATCAAGGAATATAACAACTACTTTCTTTTTACGGTCAAGGTTTGTAACAACGAAATCTGTTAGTTCATGAACTGCATCCTGAGTTGAACGTTTAGGTCGAAAACCATATTGACAATGTGATAACAGATCATGTTTCTCTAAGTAATTAGTCAAACGCTTGTTAATCACTTTTTCAAGAATTTTTGACATAGTGGGAAGAATGGAAATGAGTCTATAGTTATTGACACAGCCCACATCACCGCTCTTGTAAATAGGGTGAATTTCAGCTAGTTTGAAACACTTGGGGAATTTACCAGTTTTAAGGGAAAGGTTACATATATATGTAATGGGAGGAACTAGTAAATGTCTATACCTTTTTAGAAATAAAGTAGAAATAGTATCTCTACCTACGCTACAATCAGATTTCATATTTAAAATAATTGTCTCTATTTCATGTTCGTCCGTGTCAATAAGTACCATGGAGTGTTGATATACGTTTGTAGGAAAAATGCTACGAGTGTTTTTATTAACGTGGTGTTTTTCCGCCAAAGATTTACCAATATTTACAAAAAATGAATTAACATAATTAACTGAAGTTTTAGGGTCAGATTTATTTAACAATATATCGGCATTATTATTTAATTTATTCGTATTTGTGACTGCTTTAATTGTGTTCCAAAGTTTTTTATTGCTTGTTTTAACTGCTGTTGTTAATTCTGCTTTTTCATATTCTTTTTTAAGTAGTTCATTACAATAATTACGGTAACGTTTGTATGTAGTTACGATTACGTCATCATGCGGATATTTTTTACATTTTTGGTGTAATTTGTCACGATTTCTTAAGCATCTTAAAATACCTGGGGTAATCCAGGGCTTTTTAATAATTTTGCGATTAGAAACTTTAATTGTTTTAGTATTCATTTTTAAAGCATTACTTAGGGATTCTAATAGGAATGTAGCTGCTGAGTCAACATCTACCATAGAATAAATACTTTTAAAGTCTAAAGTGAGAAGGTAACTATCTAAATTATCGTAATTTACACGTTCTCTAATTTTTGGCGGCAAACTACGTGTATCTAGAGTAGCCTCTAATAGAAATATAAGAGTATCATGATCAGTAATGGAAGTCTCCGCAACGTAGCAGGTTGACCGAAGTTTTGTTTTCAATATGACGTGATCTAGACACGTTTTGCCATGGGTAGGGAAGGTGTGGGCAGGTAACATACCTTTAGATGCTAGACTATTTAAGTAATATGGAGAGTAGGAGTCCTTACTATGTATAACAATATCTATATTCATATCGCCAATTACAATTATGGTTTTATAATGTGAATACTGATCAAGCGTACTACTAAGCGATTCAATAAAATTTGTAGGATCCTTAAATCCAGCTGGTCTATAAATTACAAGGACTATGGTATCCTTATCTATTTTTAGAAGAATATAATTACAATCTGATAATGACAGCTCCTGCCAGGTTATATTCAAAGATTTTTTGAAATACACCACTACACCCTCATTTTGGGTTGCGTTATTAAGAGTTTTACAATAGTTATAGCCATCCATTATCGGAATATAGTGAGTGGACGGCAACCAACATTCTGTAAGAAGAATTAAGTCCCATTCTAAAGCTGACCTATGTATTAGAACATTAAGTTCATCTATGTTGCGAGTAATGCTTCTAATGTTTTGATGCATTATTTTTAACTTATGTTTTTGATCAGATATTAACCTAGACAAATTATCCAGGTCGTAAAGTAGTGATGAGTTTGATATAGTAAATTGGTCAATATCATCGCTTAAGTTTTTTGTATTATCGCCTTTAAATTATATTAGTAATTGAGTACAAAAAGTTAAATTGTGTGCAATAAATATATAAAGTAACCACTACAAGCAATAGCCCATAACTAAGTATTTGTAATTCGTTTAAAGACGTTACATAGTGTACTTTTAACTTAAATTCTTTAACTAACACTATAAAATAATCACCTGAAGTGGTACTGTTAATTTTAAAGTTAGTTGTTAGTTAATGGATCGTATATACAATATAACAATTGAGAGTGTGTGTTTACTATTAATGAGTGAGTGATTAAGTTGTGTTGTGTTTGAATGTATTATGTAAATGAGTGGAATAAGTATGAGGTTAGTATACTGAGCAGTTAAAAGTGATTTACATTTTATAAACGGCAAGTATAGGTAAATATTATTTGAAAATATTAAATTAGTTTTGATTAAAAATATAACAATTAAGAGTGTATGTTTAATATTAGTGAATGAGTGGTTTAGTTGTGTTGTGTTCGAGTGTATTGTGTAAATAAGTGACATGTGTATGAGGTGAGTATGATGAACACTTAAAAGTGATTTACATTTTATTCGCGGCAAAAGTAGATAAATATTATTTAAAAATATTAAATTAGTTTTGATTAAAAATATAACAATTAAGAGTGTATGTTTAATATTAATGAATGAGTGGTTTAGTTGTGTTGTGTTCGAGTGTATTATGTAAATAAGTGACATGTGTATGAGGTGAGTATGATGAACACTTAAAAGTGATTTACATGTTATTCGCGGCAAAAGTAGATAAATATTATTTAAAAATATTAAATTAGTTTTGAATAAAAATATAACAATTAAGAGTGAGTGTTTACTATTAATGAGTATGTAATTGAGTTGTGTTGTGTTTGAATGTATTATGTAAATAAGTGAAATAAGTATTAGGTGAGTATACTGAACAGTTAAAAGCAAGTTACATTTTATACACGGCAAGAATAGGTAAACATTATTTAAAAATATTAAATTAGTTTTGAATAACAATAGAACTAAAACTAATAGAGACATTATCACACTTATTACTAGTCACTTTTGTAAGTTTAATAATTTCTTTAATTCCTCTTCATTATCTATTTTAGTGCTTGTTTTCCCTCATTCTGACGCATATAGATTTTTCCATAGGATATCCAGCAATATTTATATCCATTTTCTTTGGCAAATTTTCTGGATAGGTAAAAGAGATTTCTTGCATATGGAGTAAGATACTCAGAGATGTATATGGGCTTTGCGGGACCAGTGAGACCAATGAGTGACGTATTGAGAGAAGTTCCGTTATTGGTTTTGCTGAATCTACGGGCGTTTTTTATTAATTTTTCTTTTGCAAGGGTTGATGTGAATTCAGCAACTATCGTCGAAGCGTGGGTGGTTTTATTTGTTGTGCGATATACGTTTTTTAAATCACTGATTAAGTACGTAATTACACGTAATTTATATATATTAAGTATATCTTAATATATATAAATTACGTGTCACGTTGTTTGTCCGCGATGGACTCCTAAACTACTTAATCAATTTTAATCAAATTTGCACACCGTGTGCAGTTTGGTCCAATTTGAGAGATGGGATAGTTTTTTTTGTCCATGAGTGACCCAAAAGTTTTTTTGTGAATTTAAGGATTTTAACAGGACATGACAAAGAGTCGTCAAAAAGGGCAGAATAACGTCTGCCTGGCAAGCTAGTTTATATATAAATCCTACGTACTTTTAGCGACACTACCCTTCATACGGAACAAGATTCAAAAGTCAGTTGATGACCTAGGAGCTTGGTTCAAAAAATGGCGCATCGATGTGAACCCTGAGAAGAGCTCCGCCGTTCACTTCGATTATAAACGACGCCGTCTCAAAAACACTCCACCAATACGTATGCTAGGGACCCCTGTCCCCTGGCATACGTCCGCCAAATATTTAGGTGTCACTCTAGACACAGGGCTCACTTTCAGGCCCCACGTCAAAAGAGTAACCCGTCACGCACGGTTTTATCTGAGTAGGCTCAACAGTATGTTGGGCCGACACAGTAAAATGTCCTTTCGAAACAAGCGTACCCTTTACAAGGTCTGCATACGACCAGTCATGTCCTACGCGGGCCCCGTCTTTGCCCACGCAAACCCTAATATTTTAAATGAACTCCAAATAGTTCAGAACCTCTTCTGTCGTCGAGCTGCGAACGCACCTTGGTACGTCCGTAATGCCGACCTTCATCGGGACTTAGATCTCCCAACAATTCAACAATTTCTTAAAAAACTCTCTGAGAACTTCTTCAAAGCCTCAGAGTCGCACCCAAACCAATTAATTCGTGAGGCAGCTTCTTATGCAGCCCCACCCCCCCTCTCGCTATCGTGTCCGCAGGCCGAGAAACTCTCTCTCGGACTCGCCTAATAAACTGTCAAACGACCTGAACTGTCTCCTGGCGGCTCAGGCCAACTCTAATTAAATTAAATTATTGTATTAACTAACATTAATTTGCCTTCGTAGGCACTCCCTCAGCGGCACTTAGCCGCCTGCGTCCTCTTTTCCCAAAAGAGGGTCGCTCATGATAAGGCACAATACAGCTTAATCAGCCGGCTGCCTGTCCCCAAAGGCGGTTTTTAGAGGGTATCACTTAGGGTCCCAGGTAGGACAGTGAGCCCCTCATAACCACGATAGACCGGCTATCGTGGTATGCGTAATGCATTTCTCGCCTCCCTACGTATAGGGTAGCCCTTTAATTGCTTCGGGCGCAAAAAAAAAAACTTTTAGCGAAAAAATATATTGTAATGAAAATTGGACAAGTATGTATCAAATTTGGTTTTTGGAATATTTTGTATTTCTGCAGCGATCAATATTTTTCATCACGAGCCGCTGTAAAGAAACGATCTGCACTGAGTCAAAGTGGATCTGTATTTTGTTAAAAGTTTTTTTAATGTGCGAGCAGCTATGCAGATATAGGTAAGGAAACCACTGCGCTCTAAAAGATCTATTGTGATCGCTGCTATGGCTATAGTTCATTACTATGCCCTATGTCTTCAATGAATAGAAGGAGTTGCTTAGCCGTGAGCAATTTCACTTCTTCTGGGTGGAGTACATAGTTTCTCAGATGAGTGTTACGTTTGCGGATTAAGGGTCCGCAATCAGTTAGAAAAGAGGCGTTTCAACCGTTATAGAACAGAACCGACACATCCGACACATCACACGAGTTGCTTAGTCCCAGAATGGACATGTGCTTTTTAAGACAACAGTGTCCAGTTAGGGCTCTTGCCAGAATGCGCAATTTATTTTTACTTAATCCCAGGGTTTCTGAATTTACGATCAAAAGCCCGGATTAAGGTTTTAGAATGTTTAAAGCCTGGTGTCTCAGACCAGATCTTAAGTTTATTGTGATAAAGTGTTTCAAGGGTCAATCGGGCTAGGCTTCTTGAGATTCGACAAAATGACTCAAGTCCAAATCGTGTACTCTTTTAGCCCTCCCGTGCAAGTTTGTCTGCACATTCATTACCTACAATACCCGCGTAATCCGGAACCCATCTTAAGAAGACCCTGTTATTACACAGGGCGTTTAAATGGTTCACGCAGTCTCCAACTACCTAGCTTCGAGTTCACTAAGTTTGACCTCAGCGCTAGCAGTGCTGCTTGACTATCACAGTTTATATAAATTATATGGTTAAAGTTGTGTTTTTGCATATTAATTTCCGCATCCTGAAGTATGGCAAAAATTTCTGCCTGGAAGATAGAGATAGAGAGATCTACCCAAATTCATAATAAGTTTGAATTTGGGGTGTTCCCCATAAATTCCAAGGCCTACGTCAAGACCCATTTTAAAACCATCGGTATACCATATAAGGCTACCGAACTCACAGATAACCTGTCCATTCAGCCAGTCTTCTCAGGAGGCACTATATACTTTTTATGAAAAGTGTATAGTGGACGCATGATATCTGAGATCATGCTTAAGATCCATATTTCCTTAATTGAGTGGATATGGTATAAGAGGCTACCGGCCTTACAGATAACCTGGCCATTCAGCCGGTTTTCTCTGGAGGGTATTTCCACTATATACTTTTTATCAAAAGTCTATAGAGGACGCATGATATCTGAGATCATGAATAAGACCGGTGTTTCCTTAATTGAGTCGAGCATGAATCTCAATATACAGGAGAGCAAGCTCAGACTGCCCTGGGCGTTAATCTCATATAAACAATCCTTCACCTCCTTGTCTAGATAAAGATCAAGGGGCGTTAGACATAGAAGGGCATTAAGAACCGCTCCATGCGACGATCGCATAGCTCCAGTTGCCATTAAGCAGGCAGTCCTTCGTAGACTATTCTATCCGTAGTCGTCTTTTGGTTAGCCTTGTTGCACCAGAGAGTGGAGGCGTAGGTGAGAATTGGCCTCACTATGCTGCTGTACAGCCATAGGACCATAATGGGATGCAAGCCCCAGTTGTTACCGATCAAACGACTGCACGCACCTAAAGCAATTTTTGACTTATGACTTACGTTGCTAAAGTGAGAGTTCCACGTTAGTTTTTGGTCAATAGTTACGCCCAAGTACCTAACTTCAGTGGAAAATGGTACTTCTTTACAATCGAGTTTTGGTGTGACTAATTTGTCCAACCGTCTCTTTTTGGTAAAGGGTATTATAACAGTTTTATTAGCATTAACTGATAAACTGTTATCCCTATACCAGTTATTTATGGTGTTTAGTGCTCTTTGTATGATTGACGATAAAGTACTTTGGCAAAAGCCCCTTACAATGATCACAAGGTCATCAGCAAAAGTCAGTGTGTTAATGCGTAAGTCTGCCATCTTGTACAATAGTTGGTCAACCGCAAGAGTCCAAAGAAGGGGTGACAAAACACCTTCTTATGGGCCGCCTCTGATAGTTGGAACCTCAATCGAAGGCCCCAATCAGCAGTGATGTGGGGCTACTGTCGATGGCGCCCTCAATATCTAGAAAGGCACAAAGAGCTATTTCTTCATCCTCCAGTGCTTTTTCAACCCAGCAATGACACTGATCAGGGCCGTTTCCGTAGATTTGCCTCTGCCGTAAGCATGCTGGTTGTAACGTATGAGCCTCGTAGCTAGAGCTACAACCCTTATATATCTATCTATGACATGACATTTTCCAATGTCTTAAGGAGAAAGGAAGATAGGCTTATAGGTCTACAGGACTTTGGTAAAGCGTAGTCCTTTCTACCGGCCTTAGGTATAGATAGAACTTTTACAATTATAATTTCGTATATTATATATTATAATTTACGCGAACACTACGCATTTAAGTAATAATAGTTTTTACGGATTTTATCGCATATATTAATTTTATTTCCCAACGTTTCGAGCACTTTACAGCACCCATGGTCACGGGGGGGGGGGGGTGAGATGTTCAACGTCCGGATGTCATAGTTAACCGCGATTACCATAGGTTAAAATTATTATCTTTTGTTCCCATCTACGTTGTAAGAACTTTGGTATCTTGAAGTCTTGCAGTTGTATGCTTGGGCTGGAATTTTATTTTATTAATTATAGAATCCCAAGCAGATGGTAGCACCCAGCCATCTTCTCTATTGACAATTGTCCGTTTGTCTGGAATATATCCCCATGCAAAATTTACTCCGAAAATTTTCACCAGATAGGGAAGAAGGATTATCGATACCCCTCTATAGTTGGGTGGGAATTATTCCATCCTCCCCGCTTGTTCTAAATAGGTTTGGCCTTGATTATCTTTGCAGCCCTACACCAGTCCTCATTACAAGGCCTTCGTAGGGTTCTGAAATAATTCAAGGCAGAAGTCTTATGTGACCCTAGGAAATGGGTCGACGCTTGTAACTCCAATGTTTCTGTTTCACGATTAGTGAAGTTACGATCAGGCTTTTTAAGAAGCCCGATCTGATTAAGTTAAGCCTTCGATAGCATTTTGTGTAGTCTTGCACTGCGAGGCAAAGACTCAACTTTCTCGCATAGCTTCCTCCACGGTGCTCTCTTGGCTTTCCTGATTTCTTTATAATATTCAGTTAGGACTGCATTATAAATATCCCATTCTTTGGTTTTCTTAGCCCTATTAAATAGTTTCCAGGTCTTTTCCCTAAGTTATTTTAGCTTACTATTCCACCAAGGAACTTTTCGTGTTGAGGTCTTGGTTTCTCTTGGTCTTGGACAACTGTCCTCGAAGGCTTCACGGATACCTACGGTTACTGTCTCCGTCGCTAATTCATCACGAGATAAGGTTCCCCTGAGGCATAATTAAAATTAAAAGAAGCCATAGGAAAAATTGCATCCAAAATTAGTGATGCATCTGTCCGCATTCCCAGATTTAAAATAACCCTTAGCTTTAAGTGCCCTTCATTATGTTCTATTTTTACAGCTGAGGCAATTGCAATCCACGAAGCTCTGCTATATGTTGAATCACATAGCCTAGATAAAACAGTGAGTTTTAGTGATTCTAAGAATTGTTTATCTGCTATTTTGTCTAACCAATTTCCAAGTAAATATAAATATACCATAATCCCTAATATAAAAAGCATTGTGTATAAGTGTCACTTTAATGGTATTTCGGTCTATCTAGCCTAGAGACCTAGTCATAATGATATCTACGAAAATGAAAAAGCTTGAAAATGAAAAAATGGCACCACACCAAATTTTACCCATTTCCGTGACTTACTTTTACTTGCTAGGAAAAAGCTTGTTAACAAATGGAATGAGATATGGAAAGCATCACAAAATATTAAGAGGCAATCACTATGATAGCAGCATAATACAAGATAATATTCCATCAAGACCATGGTTTTTCATATTTTATAAATCAAGCAAGAATTCTACTTCTACTGTCTGCCGATTAAGAATTGGACATGCCTGTACAGGATTAGGGATAGTTCTCTGTGTGAATGTGGTTTAGATGAGAGAAATACTAACCACCTATATTTTTAACTGCACCAAATAATAATCATCATTACTCTACGATTGTCTAGCCCTGAAATCCCTCGGCCAATATATTTCAACTCCCTTCTAATTATAATCTTCACAAACACCTCTTTTGTATATATTTTATGCAATTTTATTAATTCTAACAATATTAAACTGTAATTTGTTTGTCAGTTTATCATATAATAACACATAATAATCGTTCTAAAACATTCTCCGTCTTTTGTTTTAGGTGATTCAACAGATTTATGCCAAAATCAGTGACCTAATATTTGTTGTTACATTTTCTTATATTATCAATTTCCTTTTTTATGCAGTTTGTGACCTAATTTAAGACTTTTCGATAAAACATTTTACTGACGGATTAATGTAACCGCCATAATGTAAGGAAGAAGAAGAAAATTTTATCTGTCAGACTGTCACTCGCTTTCACAAAGAAATAAGGTGGAGTTTTGGCGGGAACTTCACCATCGACGGATTGTTGTTCCTGTTTTATCTTTTAAATAATGTTTTTTTTTACGCTTACACTTAATGTGTCTGCGTAATTGATGTATTAGAGAAAACGACGAAACAAGTGCCTCGATGTTGATATAAACCTCAAGTTATTTTGATCGCTTAGGCACCTTACTAACTTGAGTGACTGTCATCATCAATCATCCTAGTCTTCTAAAATCTTCAATTTTCCAAAAAACTTTGCAATGTGACGCATCAGCATAGTTTTGTAAAGGAAAAAATCTATAAAAACAACGATCCCAAATGAAATGAAAACTTAGCTTTAAAGACAAGCATCCAAGCCAAAAATTTTAATTAAAAAAAGAAATAAGATGGAAACACAAACTTATAAGAAGTGCTAGGGTGGAAATAAGCTTACGAGGGGCACACTGAAATGATCGGGAATAGAATATTTCGGATTTAGTCAAGAGCTTGTTTCGATTTATGATGTTGAAGCACCGAGTCAAACGATAATATACCACTGGTATGCCGAGTTCCGACGCATACGCAGTCGCAGACGCAGGTCGACCAAGAACAGCGGTCACGCCTGAAAACATCGCAGCTGTGTAAACTATTATATAAGATGACCGTCATGTGACATACGAGCAGATTTGGGCTGTTATCAGTATCGGAATGACTGCAATTCAGTCGATATTACATAATGAGCTGTGTGTAAGAAAGCTAGTTTCCCGCTTGGTTCCCCACAATTTGTCCGAAGAGCAAAAGGCGGCTCGTGTAGATTGGTGCCGGAATACTCTGCAACGCTTCAACGGAGGGAAGTCAAATGCCGTTTATAATATCATCTCAGGCGACAAATCATGGATTTATTCATACGAACCTGAAAGAAAACATCAGTCAGCAGTTTGAGTCTTCAAAGACGAGGTCAACCCAACGAAAGTGATTCGCTCCCGCAGCGTGTCAAAGAAAATGGTCGCTACGTTTGTCTCGAAAAAGGGGCATGTTGATACAATTTCTTTACAGGAACGCAGAACGGTTACCGCTGCGTGGTATATCACGGTTTTTTTGCCAGAAATGATAGCCGAACTCCGAAAAAATAACCCGAAACGTGGCATCATCTTACATCACGATAATGTGTCCTGACCTGAGCCCAAACGATTTCTTTACATTCCCTAGAATGAAAGATTTATTACGCCGTCAACGGTTTGAAGACCCCGAAGCAGCTGTGGAAGCGTACAAATCAGCCATTTTGTCTACATCAAATTCAGACTGGAATTACTTTTTAATGATTGGTTTGCACGAATGGAAAAGTGCATTAAATTGAACGGAAAATACTTCGAAAAACAATAACATACAATTTAGCTATACCGTGCATGTGGTTTTTCTTATTCCCAATCATTTCAGTGTGCCCCTCGTATTGCGGAAAACCATGGGAAAACAATAATTTAAAAACCCATAGAATTATTAAACTTTCAGATACGCCAGTATGTCGTTTTTAAACTAATTGTAGCCAGATCAAAACCTGGCTGAAGTATGAAGTTCAATAAGCAAGTAGATTATAATTATTTCAATTTATTAAAACGACGCCAATGCAGTTGTCGGAAACAGTTACTATATATTATATCGACCAAAGTTACAAATACTGAAACGTAAGTCAGTTCAACCATAGATTTAGTATAAACTGATGTTTGAATATATTTAAGAGTGTAACAAATACGTTAACATCAGAATTATACCGTACTTTTACCGCACCAATACCAAAGATATCATAATCATTGACTTATATATTACTAGCGTAGGCACCGGGCCGACCGAACAACTAAAACGGACCAATGCATTGGCCCTAAAATTACAGTTTAGGGCCAACGCGAATCGCGAATCGTGTTGTGCGCGCAGGACAGATTTGCCTGTCACAAATATGTCTAGTTGCGTGGTAAAAGAATGCAATTACGATACAAAGATAAAAAAAACATGGGATATCGTGTGATGGGTAAATAACGTTATATTAATTTTGTTACAATTAAATTGTTATATAAATGCATTTTTAGTTTTATTTTACAGTTAGTTACGTTACCATGATTAGGCCAGGGTTAGATTCAGACCCTCAAAAATATTGTACATGGAAAATAAAATTATACTATTTAAAAAAAATTATATCACGTTTGGGATTTTGGCGTCACGCGTCTTGTTTATATATACGTTTCGTTTTTTGACGGTTTTATTTTTATTTCTGTTTAATTTTTGTTTAAAGAACTTAGTGTAAGTTAAATTTTGAATATTGGTACCTAATATAGTTAATATTCAATAAGGGTAAAACGAAAAGAGTACAAAAGAAAAGGATCAATCGAGCATCGATTGACCAGAAAGGGAGCTAATTCTAATTTTATTAAAAAAACGCGGCACTCATGTACAATACAGAATAATTATCGATTCTTTTAAAGTTAATATTAACATGTAAAAGGACTCAATAATAATACAAGTCGACCTTTAGGTAAAATTATGGTATTTTCGCTTAGTATTATTACGATACTATGTACCACAAAGTATGAAATAATGGTACAATTAGAATAATTATACTACGAAATCCGACCCCGGTTACGTCGTGTTTTGATATGACGTTTGTATTATGACAGATGTGCTACTTTTTCTTGTATGAAAAAGTTATGAGTTAAATATTTACATGGGCCTATCCTTCCCTTTAAAATCTTTGATCATAATATATTTTGTATGGAACCAATAAATAGTTTCCGCATTGAGAGTACGCGTAAAGAGTAAATAATAACTACGTTTTACTATACGGTACTCAGTGCATAGAGGATAAAGAGAAGGAGAACGATCGCTGTAGAAAATAGTGTCCCAGAAATATGGACAAAATAAGTGAGGCACTGCGATTGCTAAGTTCTCTCAATAAAAGTCATTTTCAGTCCATTTTTCCGATCCAATGCTAAGCCACTTGCACATCCGTGCACAATAAAGTATTTCTCCATTTTTCAATGTTTCTTTTTGTCAAAAATTAAAAAATTACGGAGCACGATTATTTTCGCACCAATGCCGCGAAGAAAATTTGTACATTATTCAACTAACTTCATCTACTTGTACTTCGTAGACAGAGAAACCTATAGACTAATGATTAGCGTGGCCTCGAATGAGAAAGGACGATAACGTAGTTTTAGGTTATACAATAATCTTTATGACTTTGAAGCATATTTAGATAACATTTTTAATATTTCTAAGAACTGAACTGAACAAGATTCACCAATCTTAAGCTCACAAAACACTTTCTTATCACTTAAACCAACTTGTAAACTCTTTAGATCGCTACGAACTGTCAAAGTTTTTTAGCAAAGTGTAGTTTGCTAAATAAAAAAACCGGCACGGAGAAAGGGACAAACAAACACACCGCTCTATCTCACTTCTATGCAAGACGTATGCATAAATCTATCTTTTTCGTGTGCGAATGCGAAAGAAGGCGTCAATTTGTCTATGGGTTTCTCTGTCTACGTTGTACTCATATACAGCTTACTTCTCAGCCACTACTCAACGACGGCAGCGCCGCTATAAATTTTACAAATTATCAGGGACACGCGGGCTATGCTTTAGTATGTAGCGATCGTTCTCCTTCTCTCTCACCTCCATGGTCCACTGGTTGACACCTGTTGACGTGTTTTGGAGGGAACTTGGCCGTCGACGGATTGTCGCTCCTGTTTTGTCACTTGAATAATGGTTTGAAGTGGATTTTTATTCGTAAAAGTGATGCAATTTTGTAAATTAAGTGTCCGTGCGTGTGAACTATTAGAAAAAACAACGAAACAAGTGCTTTGATGTTGATATAAACCTCAAGTTAATTTGGTCCCTTGGGCGCTTTATCAACTTGAGTGGCTGTCGTCATCAACAGTCCGCTGAGATGAGCTGTCGTCGTAATCTCCCAAAAACTTCGCAATGTGACGCATCAGCATATTGTGAAGACAAAATATATAAAATGAAGATTCTGAGAGAACTGATAGGCTCAGAAGGGCTAGAACCCAGAGTTATGAAGGCAGTTAAATTAAAAAAAAACCTGTTGACGGTTTACACTTGACAAATTGACAGATGTCAGTTGATAGGTGGCACTTGTGAATATTTTGAACTTCATAATTTCATTTTATTTTTATTCAAAATCAAAAACATTCAAGTAACTTAAAATGGATGAAATAGAATATAAGTTAAAAACGAATAATAATGTTTTAATAGTAAATGCTGTCGATAAGTTAATTTTTACCATAAAATCGAAGTATAAGCCGGCTGAAAGGCAGAGATTCGTCTTAGAGAATGAAGAACTCAAATTCTTACGAGAAAAATGCTTGTCAGAAAACACTTTTGTCAGTCTTACTGCATACCAAGGCCTTTTGGCTTTAGTAGAGCTAGGAGTTCTTGAGATTGGACACACTATGTCCACCGTCATAACCTTACTTCCTAGTGCTCAGTAAGATATAGTCCTTTGCCTTTTAATAATTTGACTGTCACGTCTGTTATCGTTTATCATTAAAGTTATAAATCATTTCAGAAATTACTCTGCAACTATATCAACAATGGCAGGGCTCTTAGTTTTGGACCTTCGTTCACGTCTTATCCCAGGGCAGCCTTATAAGTGCCAGTTTTCACTTAAATCTCCACAGCATCCTCTTATTTCAGTTTTAGAGAAGAACAAGGATGCTGAAGATGATGTCTTAGCACAAATGCATGCATTATGTACACACCCAGATTACAAGTAAGAAATTTTATGTCAAGTGGAATGGGAGGATTAATTTCTATAATGCTAATTTAATAAAAAAATCTAGTATCATATTGAAAATAGTCTTAATCTAGACTATGCTCTTATATGTTTGAATTACTTTAATCATTTTATTTTTGGTATAAAGGTAAATTTTATTTTTGGTTTAAAGGTAAAGTTGGAAAATTATGTTAAAGTATTTTAAAAAATGCTAGTAAAATGCACTTTTGATATTTCAAAAATTATCTTTATATATAAAAATCAATTGCTGTCCATTAGTCTTTTTTTTATAGAATGAGATGATAAACGAGCACACAGTCCACCTGATGGTAAGTGGTTGCTGTGGCCCATAGACATCTACATTTATCCTTGATTACAAATCAAAATGCAGATGCGTTGTCACCCGTGAGGACTAAGATGGAATGCCTCATTTCCAGTAAAAAGGGTCTCCGGTCCTCTACACTCACCATACGAAACACAGCAGTATTGAGCTACTATTTGATGCTGGTATTCTGTGAGAGCATGGTCCTTCCCTGGTGGAGCCGACCCATTTGTAATACAACTATACGACTAATATTACTGCAGCATGGTTCCACCATATAAAAAAACTTCTTGCTAAAACTTGAAAATGGCTTGAATGATTTAGATGAAAATTTTTGTGTGCCCTAGAGTGGGTCTCTGGATGGTTTAGATTCAATTCAAATAGACCTGGTAGGTGGAGCTGTTTTATAGACAGTTTTTTTTAAACACATTTTTAACTTTTTTTAGAAATAGCTGTAATTTGGTTTATCAATTTCTAATTTAATATATTTAAAGTGCAACTAGTATTTCATAAAGAAACATTAATTTCTACACTCTTTTAACAAATCAACTTCTATAAAACCTGGCAAATATTTCACCTCATTCCTAAGTAGCGCCGCCCTGGTGGCAGAAAATGTCATTGATGAATTCTATTTTTCGTATTAATATCTAACATCTCATCATTGGATTTCAGAATTTCATCAAATAGTTTGGAACTTCTTCGCTCAGTGTTCTTCTGGCTAACATGCAATCCTCAGCGCCCCAGTACAAGCATCAAACCGTGGCAATTGCTGCTCAGTTTACCTCAAACTACTTCCCAGTCATTGCTTTTACTCGACTGTATTTGTTGTCAACAGGTAATATTTGTTAATAATTTGTGTTTTTGTTTGGTTTATTTTTATAAACCTAAATATTTATTTATAAAATTAATGGGACTTATATTAATGTAAATATTATTATTACAAATATTGAATGTTTTTCTTGTTAATTTTTGCTGTATTTCTAAATAAATAGAGTCAAGTGTTACTTGACGGAAAAATTAATTCCATCTAAAAAAATAAAACAATATGGTGATAATGCACACAATTTACGGAGTGCAGAATGTACTTTACAAACTAGGTAACTAAGTAATCATTTATATTTTTAACCTGAATCTTGGCTAATTAGTTTTTAACAACTTTAATTCATGATAAATGTATGTAAATCATTCAGAAGAGACTTAGTTAGGACTCCTTTTTTGCCTAAGAATAGGTGCCGTAACAGTGCCTCCAGCTGAGTTCTGGTCTGTGGGATATAGAGAGCTAGTATAATTTTAGGCTGTGAGGCATTCCATCTTAGTCCTCAGAGGTGACAATGCATCTGTAGCCTTCTTAAGGTAGGCTTAGAAGGGCTAGAACCCAGAGCCGTAAAGCCAGTTAATAAAAAAAAATGTAGCCTTCTTTGTTTCAAACATTCTCTTATACAGTATGAGTCCTCCTATAATAATGACAAAAGAAGGAAATATGTAGATTGTCCCAGTAAGCTTCTAAAGACAAAATTTTTGCATAAGCATTTTTGCTTCCTGGGACCTACCTTTATAACAAATTAAATAAACTTTGGGGTGGGTTGTGGGGAGCACTATGCTCGAAGTTGTTGACGAGTATGTTTACCTGGGACAAATAGTCCGACTAGGTAAGTCCAACTTCGACCGAGAGGTCAATAGACAAATTCAACTCTGCTGGGCAGCGTTCGGGAAATTACGACACATCTTCTCGTAAGGTATACCTCAATCTCTGAAAACTAAAGTGTACAACCAGTGCGTGTTGCCAGTGATGACTTACGGATCAGAGACGTGGTCCTTTACTGCTGGCCGTATGAGGACGCTCAAGGTCGCTCAGCGAGATATGGAGAGGGCTATGCTCGGAGTTTCTCTGCGTGATAGACTCAGAAATGAGGATATCCGCAGTAAAACCAGAGTGACCGACATAGCCCAACAGATTAGTAAGCTGAAGTGGCAATGGGCCGGCCATATAGCTCGAAGAACCGATAACCGATGGGGAAGAAAGGTTCTCGAGTGGCAGCCTCGTACCGGTGGGCGTAGTGTAGGGCGACCCCCCACTAGATGGAGTGACGACCTGGTAAGACATGCAGGAAGTCGATGGATGCAGGTGGCTCAGGACCGTGCTTTGTGGCGTTACTTGGGGGAGGCCTATGTTCAGCAGTGGACTTGTGAAGGGCTGTAATGATGATGATGATGATGATGATGAAATAAACTTTTGTCAATTTACTCTCTACCAAAACTTGCATGTAAACAAAAATTACAGAAGTGGTTGCTAAATATCGATTATATAGATGCTGAAAATTTACTGAGAGTATTATCCTAAAAATACGTCACAACACACACGCACACGCACACGCGCACGCGCACGCACACACACTCACACACACACACACACGCACACACGCACACACGCACCACGCACACACACACACACACACACACACACACACACACACACACACACACACACACATACACACACATACACACACACACACACACACGCACGCGCGCACACTCACACGCACACACGTACACATACACACGTACACATACACACTATTACACATATAGAAAAACTTTAAAAACAACATATAGAATCTTTCCTTGTTGAAATATTTCTTATTCTTGTAATATTATTATAATAATATATGATGTTAATATATTTGAAAATGTAATATGTGCTATCCGTTAGGGTGAGGGCCTGGTGATCTATAACACAGGGATTACCGTAGTATGGACACCAGTCTCTCACAAAGGTCATAATTATCTACAACCATATTATTTAAGAAATAATGTGAAATTATATACCTTTGTGAAGAGAAAAAATAAAATGATATATTATAAAAATGATATATTATATTATACTTACCATCAGGTTTAGTGCTGGCAGTCTTATGCTCAAATACTCAAAATTTAAGATGTTGTTAAGCCATTGTCATGCTATCTCTACATCTTCTTATTTTAAAATGAATCTTTGCCAATGTTGAGGTTGAGAACTACAAGAGGATATTAATACTGTCTCTATCACTGTAAGTCGAAATGACTGTGACACTACAAGACTTAAAGACATCTTAAAATTGAGTAGCGTTTGAGTATTTGGCCATTAGTTTATTTAAATTTTACATGGCATCATTAATATTATAATGCGTCTGTAGATCTGCAACCCAAAACTATTGGAGCAAGCTTTCGCGGCATATAGTGCAGTGGCGGATACTGCAATTTATCAACAGCGACGCGAGCACATTATGGCATTCGTACCCGTTCTGGCAAGGATATCGAATGAAATGCTTAAAAATGGGTAAGTTTTCTTAACGATGGGCTATTTCTGTTACTCCACGTAAAAACGCGTATTTTGCGTGGGTGGGTTTGTTTAATTACGTTGGTAAACCTCTATTGCGTCAAGAGAATTCATGACTTACGACAGATGGAATAACCACTTCAAAACTATACCATACAAAAGGTGACAGGGATTAATGATGCGAAAGATCTGGTACTGCGTTGGCTAAACCACCTGCTACACGTGATGATAATGGTGAATACCTCTCAACGTTTGAGAGACCCAGTGGACATTCAATTGTGACGTAGAATGAAAAAAACCTCTGTTGTTATGTTATTTATTTATTCTTTACTGAACTCATAGTTATGTACAAGAACATAGTCCATTGAATAGTATGTGAATGCTTTTTTTTATAAGAGAGGGGTAAACGAGCACGCAGCTCACCTGATAGTAAGTGTCTGCCGCCGCCCATGAACAACCACAACACAAGGGGAATTGCAGGTGCGTTTCCGGCCTTTTAGATGGGAGTAAGCTCTTTTCTTGAAAGTCCCTAAGTTGTATTGGCTGTGTCCTAAAGACATACTAAAGGCTAGACTGTGCTATGTCAATGCTACATATGATATATTCAGATTGGTGACTAGAAGTAGCATCAAAGGTGCTCACCGTCTGTCATGTCAAATAAAGTGATTTATGAAGCATTTATATGTATTGGTATGAAAAACGAGCATATAGTCAATTTGATAGTATACATATACTATGACTTAAAGGTACCTAAATCTATCCTCATTAAGAACCAAATGCAGATTATCGTCACCCAAGAAGACTAAGATAAAATGCCTTATCAAAGTAACTATAAACATTGAAATTAAGTTCCCTTTTTATAGAATTTTGTAGTAATGATCTTATTAAAAGGAGTTATATAAAAAGAGAAAACTGTATATAGATTACATTCGAGGTTAAACCACTGCTAAGCACAGGTCTCCTCTCACTTCTGAGGATTTTGGGGTAGGGATATGCCTACCGAGCCGGCCCGCCAATGCCTTAAGGTGGACTTAGTTGTCTTGAAATATTATAATTCAGACACGCATTTAGTACAAGTGGTAAATCAGCATTTAAAATTACTGTTAACAATTTCAGTGTGCTGGTGGCCATCTGATTCAGATTTCTCGCATTCTACCCTCGTTTTAAAGTTCAATTGACATTGATGCACAGCTGAGTTGGAGTAAAGCATCAAATTTTTTACGACTTGAAACTGGATCGTTGCCGCGAGTGAATTCTCGAGTAATTCGTAGGTATGCGTATGAATGTTTGCGTATGTTTTTCTGTGAATGTTTTTGCTCCACAAATATTTGTATAGTGCACGTAGAGTTAGTTCTATATGTTACGTATTTTTATTAAAATAGAAAATGAAAAAGAATTTTAACTTCTTTTCAAAATTGTATCCTGCGTCATGGAGGCGATTTACACACAAATTGCACATGGGACAGACCAGAACCAGAACAATTATTTATCCCTCCAGTTTACCGCATTGCGCCACCGAGTCATATTATGTAGATGCATTTGACTTTTATGATACCCACGGAATGAAATAAGATTTTAAAATGTTGTTGAATATGACAATTTTTTAAAATCTTTATTTGTACAATTCTTCTGTCAGTGTGTATGTGACTGAATTCCACCTAAATACTTGGACCGATTTTAATGAAATAATGTGTGTGTGATTAAGTTGATTCGAGAATGGTTTAAATTCACAATAAGACCCGGTAGATGGCGCTGTTATCGAGATCCAGAAAGAAGCCGGGCGGATTGTTAGTATATATCTATAATCATTGGTCTCTATAGCGTCATCTATAGCTAATATTAGCGATCGTGTAACTAATGAATGACTTGAGCAATTGAGCTCATTTTCACACATTTTTTTGTTTTCTTAAGATTATGGTTCATACGTTCTACGTCACAATTTAATGTCCACTGGGTCTCTCAAACGTTGAGAGGTATTCACCATTATCATCACTTGTAGCAGGTGGTTACTAACATTCGACGGGTTGTATTCAAGTTACTAATTCATTATATATTTTATGGACTAAAATGTCCCATTCACAATGTATATTGGTTTAGTGCCAAAACAAAAAATCACAATATCTGATCCCAATATGGTGGCGCTCTGGTAAAGGGATAAATAAATTATATATTTACTTTAAGTATTACTAAATTAAAATTTAATTATAAGGTCTGAAAAGAATGTTTGTGACAGACAAACAGACACCCTGGCTGACAATCTAGTGATCAAGAATTTTACCATGGAGTACTAATGATGTCAGTAACGCAAAGTCCACACGAGCTAAGCTCCGGGAAAAGTTACTATAAAATAAAAACATTATTGTATTTGTTTTATTTCAGTCGAGATCCACGCGCCTGCTACAGTCTGATGGAAAGATGTTTTGCTTTGGATGCTCCTGAACTAAAAACGGTGTCTGGGCTAACTGTCATGCTTCTTGCGGAGAATTTAATTCATAGCTCAGCTTTATATTTGCATGAACTTTTTAATCTATGTAAGTGTTACTCGTTTTGGATTTTTTCTTTATTGGCCCCAAACAGGCCATGACTGGACATGACCCCTCACTTCGTAAGAGGAATGTTTACTAGATGTCTTGAATTTTAACATTGCTCCCCATAACTGGTTTAAATATTTTACATTGGTCACACGAGATAGTCTATCCGTTATGTCTTTGAAACTTTCCCAAAGTAGTCTTTTACGGCACTCATGGGACAAAATAGGTAATGTGTTTTCTTTAGCTAGCATCATACGGCATATGAACGACATTCTTGTTGTCTGTCAAAAAATTGGACCGAAATCTGTAACTTGTTAATAAATTAATTTTCAAAGCGGAAAGTTGAAAAGAAACCACTTTGCATATTATTATGACATCCTTGTTATCAGTCTAATGGACATTTATTTTGGATGCTATACCTCACTCACATATCAGAGACAACTAGGTATGTTATAGTTCATAAAAGATAGCTTGATCTCTGCGACAGCTGTCAGTAAAAATCACGCCTATGAAGTCCTGAATTTCTTAGTAGTACAGACAGTACCTGTCATAATGTATGACAGGTACTGTCTGTAAAGACATACAGAGACCTGCCCATAAAGTATGACATTGACACCTGTTGCAGAGATCAAGCTACCTTTTATGAACCATAGGCTAGGTTATTTAACCTTAATTGAAACTTATGACAACCATAATTGCTGATGGCTATTTAGTGCAATCAATTATCCCAAGCTGCCAACACAATAATTATGAATTAATAATGAATTCAGTAATTTCTTGATGGCTTCATGGCGCAGTAGCTTAGCGTTGAGTGCAGCGCGGGCTTGAATCCCGCACAGGACAAGTATTTGTACGGCCTTCAAGTAATTGTTCCAGGTATAGATGTTTGTTCTTGTGCAAAAATAATCGTTGAAATAATTTTTTAAATTTACTACGATTTTGTGCCTATCCCGGACGAGCGCTCAATTTGTGGGACTCTGCATGAAATAAAACTTTTAAACACTTACAAAAAAAAGCTTTTAATTATTTACTACCTCTTCAGCCTTACACCGTACAGTATAATGGTACTGACAACGTGCTCCAAAAAGCATGCTCATAAGCTTGCTTAAAATTAGTATGCTCTGCAACTGTTTACATTTGCCTCATAAATAAGCATGCTCAAAGCAAAACTTTAGACAGACATGCTATTTAGCACCAGACTCTCGACTAAAATGGATGTACAAAGATATAGTGACAATGCTATTCGTACAGAACTCGATAAAATAATCATAAGCAAACCTCTTCAGACGCGCTCGCAGCACGCCTCCTCCTACTCGCGCCTCAGGTAGCATGCTCGGAAATCAAACGTTGGTTGATTTTTAAGCACGCTCAAAATAAGCATGCTCATTAGTAGCACACACGGGTGTACACACGTGCTATTGATGAGCACTTGCTCAATAAAAGCATGCCTTCGTGCTAGTAATGAGCACATCTGTCCGTACCTTAAGATCATGTTCCTTCCGCCCCCTCTATCACATCCTCTCTCTTGCTACTCGCTCACACACATCTTCCCTCTCTTTTCTATCTCTTACTTTTGTTCCCACATGTATGTAAATTATCTCCATGATACAGGAAATTCCAATTCTAGTGTGGGGGATGGGGGTAAAGGATTTTAAACAAAAAAAAAACTTATATTAATATGCTATTATCGCAATATTGAGGAAACCTGATAAAATTATTTTTTTATTTTTAGGCCTTCACATAATAAGCAAGTATGAATACGCAGCATTGAGTCTAAACGCATTTGCAGCTTTATCTCTACAGTGGCTCCACCTACCTTCATACTTAACAGCAAATGCCTTAAAAGTTGCATCTAAAATCTTAGACACCTATCAAAATAGCAACAAAGAGGACAGCGGACTGTACATGCCAAATCTGAAAGCAAACAAAACTTTTCAAACTTTATTATACACGGACGGACATCTGCATGGAGTATTTAAATTGATTGAAACATGGGAACGGGTCAGAGATGACCCAAACCTATTGAAACAGTGGTTTGATTCCTTGATAGAATCAAATGATTCATTAAGATTAGAACTCCTACCTTTCTTAGCTGGAGTGATATTTGAGAGGAGGAAAGCAGAGTTTGAAAAGATTGTATTAAATGCTATAAAGGTCTTAATTCAGCTAGTTGAGGTGAAAAAGGACGTATCTGTTATTGTCCTGCCAATTTTAATGTATATGATAGCCAATGATTCAAGACCTAATGTTAAGCTTGTGTGCTTAAGAGGGCTTCCCTTGATGGCTAAGACGAAGGTTGGTAGTTTATTTACTTTTGTCATATTTAAGTGAGTTTTTGTTACACTTTTGGCATATCTAGTTGTTTACAATAGGCAGTATATGGTTAAGACCGAAAATAAAAATTATGAATTCAAATCTGCCATCAGATTTCTTATATGAACCACTTCTGCTACAAATTGTTAGCATGTAAAAAAACTATATTTAATAGATAAAAGATATAACTATACATTAATATGTGAAGGAAAAGCTTTTTACCGCCTTTTCAAACATATTGTTCGCATAAAGGAATGTTAGATTTAAATAATTACAGTTTATATGAAGAAGAAGTGCAGGAACATAAAGTTTATCATATACTGGGTGACTATTTTTACCGTCTGGAAAATAATATAGTGTTTTGTGTAAGTGGATTAAAATCTATCCTCGAAAGTATTTGTAAAATATAACTAGGTAGGCAGAATTTCGGAATATCCAATAGAATATAAACAATTCCTCCTACGGCGTTTGCGTAAAACTAAAAATAGGCTACGATCGCAAGAGAATGAAAGTTGTGAGAGCAAGTGAGACGCATGCACCACTTTTCGTTATGTAGACGCCAGGCGGCCGAATGGGAGGGGAGCGCTCGACACATCGTTGCAACCAACATTTTTAACATCAGATACTCGTTGGTCTAGTGGTTGTAGTAGTGTGACAGCCGATCCTGGGTTCGAATCCCGGGTTGGGACAAAGATTAATTTATTGAGTTTTTCCGCCAAGAAATTCTCAGTAGCTGCCCGGTGTCAGAAAGTTGGCGATGTCTCACCTCCGTGCCTCGGAGAGCACGTAAAGCGTTGGTTGATGGTGGTTTTTTCGCGTATACGAGGGGCACACTGAAGTGATCGGGAATAAGAAAAACCACATGCACGGTATAGCTAAATTGTATTTTATTGTTTTTCGAAGTATTTTCCGTTCAACTTAATGAACTTTTCCATTCGTGCAAACCAATCATTAAAGCAGTAATTACAGTCTGAAGTTGATGTTGACAAAACGGCTGATTTGTACGCTTCCACAGCTGCTTCGGGGTCATCAAACCGTTGACAGCGTAATAAATCTTTCATTCTAGGGAATGTAAAGAAATCGTTTAGGCTCAGGTCAGGACTGTACGGAGGATGGCTCATCAGCTCAACGTTTTCCTGCTTCAAAAAATCATTTGTCTTCCGAGCCGTATGGGAGCTCGCATTATCGTGATGTAAGATGATGCGACGTTTCGGGTTATATTTTCGTAGTTCGGCTATCATTTCTGGCAAACAAACCGTGATATACCAATCAACGGTAACCGTTCTGCGTTCCTGTATAACGTAGCGAGCATTTTCTTTGACACGCTGCGGGAGCGAACCACTATCGTTGGTTTGACATCGTCTTCGAAGACCCAAACTGCTGACTGATGTTTTCTTTCAGATACGTATGAATAAATCCATGATTCGTCACCTGAGACGATATTGTTGCGCCCCACAGTTGATGGCACTAGCGCCATCTATTATCGAACAGAGGAACTAAGCTTTCTAGAAAGCCCCACACTCGAGCTTTCTGCGCCTGGTCGGTCGGGGCCCGTATTTGCTGGAATATTCTGGATGTTTCGGTAGAAGAGCCCCCCCCCCCGCGATCGGGGCAGTATTGAATTTACCGAAACAAGCGAAGCTTCGGAGCGAAATAAAGTGAATCAGTGTGATTAATTATAAGTGTCTTTTAAGTTTTAATTGGTGTTCGGTAATTAAAGTGTTCATTTTGGTAATTCAATCGGCAGTTTTTATTGTCACGAACCCTAAGCTCGTAACAATTGGTGACAGCGGTGGGATCAAATCATGCCGATTTTACCTAAGGACGAAATGGAGGGTGTCCGTACCCGAAGTCAACGCCAGCAGGAGACGGACCAGAGACGAGCCGCAGACGTCTGAGGGCCAGCCGCCAGGAGGACAGGAGGAACAGGCCCGTCGACAGGAGGAACAGGCCCGTTGGTTGGAAGAACAGCTGCGGGGCGGACAAGAGGAACAGACCCGTCGGTTGGAGGAGCAGATGCTCCTCTTGAAGGACCTTCACTCTACCTTTGGAAAAGAGATAAAGGAAGTGAAGGATATGGTTGCTCAACATGACAACTGCCTGTCGGAAGCTGAAACCCGAATCGTGGAAGCTGAAACCCGAATCGAGAAAGCTGAAACCCGAATTGACCAAGTGCACAATCGAGTTGACAATGTGATGGCTGACGTGAAGAAAATGCTGGATGACCTCAAACTTGGGGATGGAATTATGGCCCCCGTAGTAGCTACAACACCTTCGCTACGTGGATTCAAAGTGCCGCCGTTTGACGGGACTTCTTCCTGTTCGGTCTACAAAATCCAGTTCGAAGCCGTTATGAAGGCGAACGGTTGCAATAAAAGTCAGGCCATGACTGTTCTCACACTAGGCCTGCGAGACCAGGCCTTAACTGTTCTGGAAGCCCTCGGTGAGGAAGTGACTTATGAGCAGCTCCTTGAGGCATTGGAGGCGAGATATGGAGACGCTCAACTGGAACACGTCTTTCGTGCGCAGCTTAAAGAACAGCTTCGCGTGCAGCGCATCAACGAAAACCTGCAGCAGTGGGCTCTAGAGGTGGAGAAGCTGGTGCGAAAAGCGTACCGGTCTGTACCTGCGCTCATCGAAGGGAACATGGTGCAGACATTCATCGATGGCATCCGCGTCCTTGAAGTCGGAGCTGCTGTGAGGCTCGGGCACCACGTGACGCTTAAGGACGCCTTGGCCCATGCACTGGAGGTGGAAGCCATGCAGCAAGATCATCGTTGCCATCGTGTCAGGAAGGTTGCAGCAGCTAAATTTCGCGAGAGGTACTCCTAAGATCGTCCATGTGGATCGACTGGCGCGTTATTATGTGACTGATAATGCTCGGGACGAGCATGTCTTAGGAGGGGGCAGTGTTACGCGCCACATTTGATAGTACTATTATCGAACAGAGAAACTAAGCTTCCTAGAAAGCCTAAGGGCCCGTATTTGCTGGAATATTCTGGATGTTTCGGTGGAAGAGCCCTATTTAAAGCCGTTGAAAGCCGTGGTCGGGGCAGTATTGAATTTGGCGATACAAACGAAGCTTCGGAGCGAAATAAAGTGAATCAGTGTGATCAATTATTAGTGTCTTTTAAGTGGTGTTCGGTAATTAAAGTGTTAATTTTGGTAATTCAATCGGCAGTTTTTATTGTCACGAACCCTAAGCTCGTAACAATTGGTGACAGCGGTGGGATCAAATCATGCCGATTTTACCTAAGGACGAAATGGAGGGTGTCCGTACCCGAAGTCAACGCCAGCAGGAGACGGACCAGAGACGAGCCGCAGACGTCTGAGGGCCAGCCGCCAGGAGGACAGGAGGAACAGGCCCGTCGACAGGAGGAACAGGCCCGTCGGTTGGAAGAACAGCTGCGGGGCGGACAAGAGGAACAGACCCGTCGGTTGGAGGAGCAGATGCTCCTCTTGAAGGACCTTCACTCTACCTTTGGAAAAGAGATAAAGGAAGTGAAGGATATGGTTGCTCAACATGACAACTGCCTGTCGGAAGCTGAAACCCGAATCGTGGAAGCTGAAACCCGAATCGAGAAAGCTGAAACCCGAATTGACCAAGTACACAATCGAGTTGACAATGTGATGGCTGACATGAAGAAAATGCTGGATGACCTCAAACTTGGGGATGGAATTATGGCCCCCGTAGTAGCTACAACACCTTCGCTACGTGGATTCAAAGTGCCGCCGTTTGACGGGACTTCTTCCTGTTCGGTCTACAAAATCCAGTTCGAAGCCGTTATGAAGGCGAACGGCTGCAATAAAAGTCAGGCCATGACTGTTCTCACACTAGGCCTGCGAGACCAGGCCTTAACTGTTCTGGAAGCTCTTGGTGAGGAAGTGACTTATGAGCAGCTCCTTGAGGCATTGGAGGCGAGATATGGAGACGCTCAACTGGAACATGTCTTTCGTGCGCAGCTTAAAGAACAGATTCGCGTGCAGCGCATCAACGAAAACCTGCAGCAGTGGGCTCTAGAGGTGGAGAAGCTGGTGCGAAAAGCGTACCGGTCTGTACCTGCGCTCATCGAAGGGAACATGGTACAGACATTCATCGACGGCATCCGCGACCTTGAAGTCAGAGCTGCTGTGAGGCTCGGGCACCACGAGACGCTTAAGGACGCCTTGGCCCATGCACTGGAGGTGGAAGCCTTGCGGCAGGATCATCG
This sequence comes from Parnassius apollo, assembly GCA_907164705.1. Taxonomy (NCBI): domain Eukaryota; kingdom Metazoa; phylum Arthropoda; class Insecta; order Lepidoptera; family Papilionidae; genus Parnassius; species Parnassius apollo. The sequence goes on along the minus strand of CAJQZP010001064.1, from coordinate 1,174,762 downwards.
TTGCCATCGTGTCAGGAAGGTTGCAGCAGCTAAATTTCGCGAGAGGTACTCCTAAGATCGTCCATGTGGATCGACTGGCGCGTTATTATGTGACTGATAATGCTCGGGACGAGCATGTCTTAGGAGGGGGCAGTGTTACGCGCCACAGTTGATAGTACTATTATCGAACAGAGAAACTAAGCTTCCTAGAAAGCCTAAGGGCCCGTATTTGCTGGAATATTCTGGATGTTTCGGTGGAAGAGCCCTATTTAAAGCCGTTGAAAGCCGTGGTCGGGGCAGTATTGAATTTGGCGATACAAGCGAAGCTTCGGAGCGAAATAAAGTGAATCAGTGTGATCAATTATTAGTGTCTTTTAAGTGGTGTTCGGTAATTAAAGTGTTAATTTTGGTAATTCAATCGGCAGTTTTTATTGTCACGAACCCTAAGCTCGTAACAATATTATAAACCGAATTTGACTTCCCTCCGTTGAAGCGTTGCAGAGTATTCCGGCACCAATCTACACGAGCCGCCTTTTGCTCTTTGGATAAATTATGGGGAACTCAGCGGGAAACTATCTAATGAGCTGTGTGTAAGACACAGCTCATTATGTAATATCGACAGAATTCAGCAGTCATTCTGATACTGATAACAGCCCGAATCTGCTCGTATGTCACATGACGGTCATCTAATATAATAGTTCGCACAGCTGCGATGTTTTCAGGCGTAACCTCTGTTCTTTGGTCGACCTGCAGAAGAAACAGTGCTGAGCGACACACGACACTACCGCATCGAAACTCGGCATACCAGCGGTATATTGTCGTTTGACTCTGTGCTTCAACATCATAAATCGAAACAAGTTCGCTGAGACATTTATCTTGAGATAAACCGCGACGAAAATTGTAATAAATTATGGCATGGAAATGTTTACGCGTGAGCTCCATTTCTGTTAACGACGTGTCAACTTTAAACCAACATAGTTTTTGTTTTTAAACATTTTTTTTAAATTGTTTGAATTTAAGAGTTAAGGTTCTAAGAAGCCCGTACTCAAATTCTAAAAAAGGTTTTATTGTAACTCAATCCGAAATATTCTATTCCCGATCCTTTCGGTGTGCCCCTCGTAATGTCAATGACCTTAAAACGTTCAGTATAAGTAGACCTCCCAGTACTAGTTACTGCTTACTAATACAAGATCAGCATATACTGAATATTATTAAAATGATTGGTCGATAAAAGAAAGACTTAGAAAAGCAGCACATGTTTGTAAATAGAAAAATAATGTGAAACAGAAAATGGTACGTAGGTAAATTACCTTTCGTTTCAGATTATTATTTTTGTGATTTAGATTTTTCCTTCATACTTTTACGGGCTTAGGATCGTCTAATATGCTGTAGTTGAATAGAATTACATGTTAAATTTTATCTTGCATTATTATGAATTGATAAACAGTTTCTAATAATCATTTTTATGGCCCTACCTTATACTGCAACATCATGGCGTATTTAAAAGATCGAAATCAACTTATTTACGAACTACCGTATTGATTTTTGCAAAATTATAGTACATTATTGTTATTTTCAAATAAAAATTACCTTTTTAGCGATATTGCGGTAATTGTTCAAAATGGCCGCTGATACTTTCCAAACACAAATTAGCACGTCTTTGTAAATTGCTTGTTAAACTTTCAATAATACTTTGTGCTTCTTCTGTGTACACTAATCGTTTTAGTTCGGTCCACAAATAAAAGTCTAGAGGTTTTACGTCTGGTGATCTCGCCGGCCAGTTCACAGGCCAGCCGCGACCTATCCACCTATCACCGAATTGGCTGTCCAGATATACGCGCACAGATCGTTCGTAATGAGCTGGAGATCCGTCGTGCTGGAAATATATTCCTTGGAGATGACTCAGAGAAACTTTTTCCAACATTGTGTTGACGACGGAACGTATAATTTGCAGATACGTTCTAACACGGGTAAATATCGAATCGTCACACCGTCTAAGTTTTCACCAGACAAGACATAAAAAATCTTAATGTTAGATACTCGACATTAGATTATTGGTACGTGTTTACGATACACACGTGGGAACATAAACAATACGAAGGCGACGTGACGTCACGCCATAGCTAATCACAAGTAACTGAAGAGTTGAGAGCGCTTGTGCCCTTGAGCCTGTGACCCTGTGAAGTGAAAAGGTCAAAGATGTCTATTAAATTTATTGTTTTATTGCCGTTCGTAAAGTAGGGTAGATATGATTTTAATTGATTTATTTATTTAATCCAAAATTTTTGTTTTTATTTTTTGAAAAATATCAGTGCAACGGAGTAGTAGTTCACCTTTTTTTTCCAGACGGTAAAAAGGGGTCATTCAGTATATTAATGTGCACTTGAAAGTGAAATACAGGTTGTTTAATATACAAAATTGATTTAACGAAATACATCGAATTTCGACCACTGGTATTTTAATAGATAAAAGATATAATATATTTAGTAGATAAAAAAATTATTATGACCTGCATAGTCGATAACTTTCGTTTATTCAGAGTTTGTCACTGTGGTCTAAATGAGGGTGGATCAATGAGTGCGCGGGGGAAAGATGGAACTTTGGTCATCATCACGCCATTATCGTCATATTTTTATTTCCAGGAGAATGTACCGACAATAGTTTCAATATTAAACAAGCTGAAAACGAACAAGGGTGTTCCGACTTCACTACTTATTATGCTGTATACAAGTTTAGCAGAGACACAGGTAAATATTATAAAAAATAATATAAGAATATTCACTACTTCATGTCGTTCCGTGGGTGAAGGACCAGGCGACAGAGTGTGGCAATGCGTGCCCAATATTTTTGAACTGAAAAATTCTTTAGCGGCGGTGTACACTTTTTTTGTAATGGGTAAAAAATGTTAAAATCGCGTCAGGACACGTGATCCTGATCGGAAATGCGTAAAACGGACGGCGTAGGAGAGGAAGTAACTCCTCTCTTTCTACGGCGCGCCGAAAATGTATGCCTGCGCCTGCTATTTCTTTGGGTGCTTGCGCGAATGTAATATAAATTATCATGTTTGTTTACGATAGCGCAATAAATAAATATTGTATTCTACCACATAAATGATAGTACTTTTATACTGATAATTAAAGCAATTCGTGCAAAATTATTCCCTAACCATTCGAAAATATCAAAAATGCACAACGCTAATATTCAAGTTTTCACTTCTGCCGGCACTCCCGGAGTGCAAGTCGTCGTTTTTTATTTGTCAGATATGCAGATTTCCTTGCGATGTTTTCGTAAACCGCCGAGCTCGTTGTAAATCAGCACTCAACATTGCAATTAACAATTTCATTGGTGTACATAGAGATCGAACCCGCGTTGCTCTCGTGCTTATGAAATTGTACGTGAGCACTGCTCTTGACCTATCACGGCTTTTCGCCGATATGTCCAACATAATGTCACCGGACTGATAACTAGAAATGGCGACTGAGACGCGGAGGATCTGCTAGGTACCTCCGGGTTATATACTTTATTTTGGGCATCAAGAACTTAAAAATTAAGTAGTAATCCCATAGCAATAAATTCCTTAACTGAACAATATATTAAAAAAGATAAACATAACACCATTTAGAAAACTTTCTGTGGCTTTTTTCGTTCGTTCTTTAAAACCCATAGATTGCCTCATAGGAGGGATTTAGTCACATATTTGCAACTTTTGGCAGACGAGTTAGCAACTGCAGTTTCTTTTGATTATTTCAGTTGTAATTAGGAAGATGCTGCTGCCCATCTCCTGTTGCAGTTTCCCTCTGTCGCCTTCTCCGACATCCAGTTTTTACGTGGTAGAGCCATGCTGCAGCTATATTGATTGTATAGTGGTAGCACGAAAGTTGTTCTTATGAACTGGATAGCTGAGAGCCCGAATTCGAATATATCTCCACATTTTCGGGTTCATAGAGACCGATTCTTTCGTTTTTAAACTGTAGTTGCATGTGAGTGTGTGTGTGCGTAGCGTACGTTCATACTTTTACGTGCATGTACGTTCGTTTTTCTACGAATTTTATTTATTAAAAAAAATTAAATTACGACTATTTGCTAAATGGCAAGTTAATGGTGAGGAATCATACGCACATTCATTTTTATATTTATATAATTATATTAGAATGACATTATCTGTAGAAGTTAATAAATTTAAAATAAAAAGTAAAGTTAAATTAAAATATAAGTAGTGTTTCCTTATTTAAATAACAATTGTTGGCAATAGTTATCAACAAAATTTATTGTTGGGTAATAATTATTTCGTTTCATTTTAGGTGCGTTGTTTTCCTTATCTACAAGAAATTTTAGTGGATTCAGGCGTGGGAAGGCCTGATGATCTCAAATGGGAGATAGATGTGGCGAAAGCGGTGGCTGTGAAACGTATCTGCGAATTGAGGTTAGTGTAAAATTTTTATATCATTTATGTCTGCTAAATAATCAACATTACGAGATACTACTCAAAACCAAAGTAAAATTATTGAAAAATTATTGCGACAGCTCTTGTATCAAGATATTAACATATATGTAATCATTGACTAATATTAAGAAATAGCAATTAAAAATTGTTAGCACTAGTTTTTAACGAAAGTCATGATGGAGGATATTGTTACTACTAATGCGTACTAATAAGGTACACATTAAAAAATAATGAAAACAATTAATTACCATATTGAAAGAGAATGAAAAGAAACAGTAATGTGAATAACAGTTTGGAACAAGTGTCCACATGACGGTTTTGATAACAGCGTTTAGTTCATACCACAATCATACTGTAAATTTCGTATACAGCCCCGGTTCACGAAGTATTATAAATCGTGGTTGCAGCAAATCGCTGCTTTACGGCCTGGTACGGGGAACGGCGCGGCGGCGCGAACGGCGAAGCGACAGGCGGGGCGACAATTCGCGCGGTGCGATTTGAGGGCCATGGGAAGTCACGTTTGCCGCCGCGACCAGATAGGCCGAGAGTGAAATGTCTTTATCGAAGTTATCTCGATATTACTTAGAAAGTAATTGTTTTTTGATTCAAGACATAATATTTCGAAAAGATTGCGGAGTACATGATTTGAATAGGAATCGGGTTATAAATGGAGAATTCCACAACAAATAGAATGCATTTAGAAAAAAAATTCGAATAAATACCAGAATGAGTGTCGAAACCTGCGATTATATTCTTGTTAATATTCGACCAGAATTGGAGATAAAAGTCAATGTGGATAGAATTTTAAGTTGTTTTTGTCGGGCCGGCATTTTTCGCGGCGAAAACAACTAAAATATTTTGTTCCCTATCCTATTCACCGCGTCTGCCGCCCGACTCCGTGGCTCGAACCGTACTGATTCATACATTTGTTTCATTCGCCCGCCGCGCCGCCAGTCGCCCGCGCGATTCGCCCGGTAAATTTCGTCGGTCGCGTCGCCACTCGCCGCTACGCGTGGCAGGCTCCATACATTTCTATACATTTGTTTTAGTCGCTAGACGCCTCGCCGTTCGCGCCGCGCGATATTCCGCTACGGTGAATGTCCCGTGGCCAGGCTGTTATGTTGCCAAGTTTCTGTAAATACAAAACACATCGAGATTTTGTTTATGATTGTGATGATATTTTCATATAAACTTACTAATTGTACATAAATCGAGGTTTTATTAAACTTTGTATCCAAAACAAACGGTGGTACTAGCACTTAGTCAAATTTTGTATTGTGTCAACAAATAAAGGTAAATTATAAAAAATATGTCATGTGGTAAAGTTACGCTGCAGCTATCTACATTATGGTTGCAGCATGAATTGGTCGGTTCAACTGGGGAAGGACGATGCTGACATAGAATACCATCGTGAGATAACGCCAGACGGAATCTGTAGCACCTCTCCCTGCCAGCATGCTGAGCAGGGATTCGGTGCAGAGGGCCGTAGTCGCCTTCTGTTAATCCGTTATGGTCAAGAAAGAGGCTGTTGAGCGGTGTCGGGAGAGGACAGATCCTGCTCGGAGATGACGTTATCAAGGCTTTTGTCACGGTCCTCCCTTTGACTATAGTGTTGTCCTATTCATGAAAGGGGGCCCCCAAGGTGTAGCAGTGTAACCTCTGAGGAGGTCCGTGACTCGAAAGGGATCCCAAAATACGCGTGCGACGTGCTTTAATAAAGTAAAGCGAGATAGGTGCTCCAAATGCGAACGAATTCCTCATATGGGGTTTTAGTCGGTAGAAGTCTGGCATAACCCTGTTGTCTCTGCAGTCGGAGGAATTCATAAAAGATGTCTGTGGGTACCCGCAGCATCCGCAACCATGAGTTGGACTATTCTTACTTACCACCCTTATAGTAGTCTGTTATTGTTGCAGGGCGTCGAGCCACGGTCTGGAGGTGGTGCCGGTGATATCGTCGCTGTTGAACAAGTGCACAGACCGAAGTGGCTCGTGCGCTACGGCGTTGGCGCTGCGCGCGCTGGCGCAGTTGTGGCGCGCCGCCGCCGTGGCGCCGCCCGCCGCCTGGCGCGCGCTCGAGCCCCGCCTCGCGCGGGATTCACGGCCCGCCGTGCAGATCAGGTAGCCACTCGTGCACCGCCGCCTGGCGCGCGCTCGAGCCCCGCCTCGCGCGGGACTCGCGGCCCGCAGTGCAGATCAGGTAGCAACTCGTGCACCGCCACCTGGCGCGCGCTCGAGCCCCGCCTCGCGCGGGACTCGCGGCCCGCAGTGCAGATCAGGTAGCAGCTCGTGCACCGCCACCTGGCGCGCGCTCGAGCCCCGCCTCGCGCGGGACTCGCGGCCCGCAGTGCAGATCAGGTAGCAACTCGTGCACCGCCACCTGGCGCGCGCTCGAGCCCCGCCTCGCGCGGGACTCGCGGCCCGCAGTGCAGATCAGGTAGCAGCTCGTGCACCGCCACCTGGCGCGAGCTCGAGCCCCGCCTCGCGCGGGACTCGCGGCCCGCAGTGCAGATCAGGTAGCAACTCGTGCACCGCCACCTGGCGCGCGCTCGCGCCCCGCCTCGCGCGGGACTCGCGGCCCGCAGTGCAGATCAGTTAGCAACTCGTGCACCGCCACCTGGCGCGCGCTCGAGCCCCGCCTCGCGCGGTACTCGCGGCCCGCAGTGCAGATCAGGTAGTAACTCGTGCACCGCCACCTGGCGCCTGCTCGAGCCTCGTCTCGCGCGATTCTCGAGGTCTGCCGTGCAGCTCAGGTAGCAACTCGTGCACCGCCACCAGGCGCGCACTCGAGCCCCGCCGCACGCGGGACTCGCGGCCCGCAGTGCAGATCAGGTAGCAACTCCTTAATCTTTGATGGACCCAATCTACTGTAATTTATTTACACTATATTATGTTTTACCTTTTTCCCCAGTTTATCTATTTACTTATTATCTTAAAACGAAATGTAATATTGTATAGTATATCTCTGTAGTAATAAAATCGGAAAAGCGGTTGACCAGTAGGTCAACCCTGGAAATTCCTGCTTTTTACGAGCTTGAAACGCTCGAAAATCTTTTAATTAGTTGATTTTTAAATTATCCGAGCTCAAAAATTCTAGTTAAGAAAAAACAATTATTTAGAATTTTTTAAAAGACTATAACTTTTGAACGCGTCGTTTGATTTTGACTTACTTGGTGGCATTTGACGCAGTTTTTCAAGTTCAAAAAGTGTCTTTGATGTCTACAGTTGATTAGTCTAGTATTTTGAAAGTTATTTAGAAAAACCTTGAAAATTTTTTTTATATCGGTTACTCCTTGTTTTATTGTTTAAATAATTTTGTTATTGTTTAAAATATGGTAACCGCGGTTAACTATGACATCTGGACGTTGAACATCTCAGTCCCGCCCGTGACCATGAGTGTTGTAAAGCGTTCGAAACGTCGGGTATTTAAAAAGTTAAGTATACGCGATAAATTCCGTAAAAACTAGTATTATTTCAACGTTTTTTCGTGATTTACTAACACTTTTTATTTAATTACATTGCAGTATCTGCGAGTTGTTATCCGAGATACCCTCCCTCCGAGTGTCGACGCCCGAGTACGATCGCCTTATACAAGACGCAACGAGGCGATTGTGGCGATATGTAGCAGAGGCACATCAACCGGAAGTGGCTGGTGCCGCTTGTGACGCACTCTCCTGCTACAAACTCGAGGACTTCAGACTTGTTGATGTTCCTGAGGTAATGAGATCTTTTTGATTTCGACCATAGATACATAAAAATCTAGGAGAACACCTTAAATTCATCGACTATGAAATTCTTTCTGATCGCTTGATCATACTTGCACTTGCCTTGCGAAAATAATTTCACCTTAAATATAATAGGTATAAAAAGAATATTGTAAAATTTTATTTATAATTGGTAGCTTCACTATAGGTTGTGTGTATTGTATTACTTTTATTTTATGCTTAGTACTTAATGTTTTAATTATAAATACCATTCAGTTATTTTTTTTTTCAATCTTTAAACATATTTCGGTTGCAAGCTTTTAATATGTTTTAGATATCTGTGGAAACTTCATTGGTTTTAGGATTACTTTTATATGTTTTATAATGTATTTTTTTTATTGTACTGTATGTTTCCCTGAAAAAGCAAATAAATAAATAAATAAAATCTCTTTGCTCTTATCTCATCACATAGCACGGAGTTTCCATTAATACTGCTGTATTCAAAATATCGAAAATACGGACAGTAGTCGAAATACCATCCATATCATCTTTATAGTTAGCAGTCCACTTCCATGATTGCTTTTCTGCCACACCAGATCATATTGTCGAATTTATTGTCGCCTGCTGTTTTCCAAACCGATACGACGTAAGGGCCTACAAGAACCCCAAAGACCCCAAGAGTCCCAAAGACTGGCAATGCATTTGCAATTTCTCTAGTATTGCATACATTCCTCTTCATTCACAAAAAACAGCCCTAATATTTAAAACTGAATTTCAATTTAGCAAAAATCGCTAGTTATTGTAAATTTTAATGTTTTGTCAGATATACAGACGCACGGTGAAGCTACCGGCATCATATTGCAAGACGCCCGCAGACGCTGCGAGAAAGCCGGAAGACGTGCTTGATTATATACCATGTAAGTATAACTAATTATTTTCATAACGTGAGTGTCGTAAAATGCGCTTCTAGAATTCTTGCAACTTTGAAGCTGATCTACGTTGCAGTTTGTCTTTCTAACCGTTCACTTTATCGCTTGGATAAAGAGAACTTATTGGAAATGCCTTCGTACGCCGTCAAACGGTGATGATACGTACCATTTAAATTAAAGGAGAGAGATCTACCAATCCATTGATGGTTAACAGACCATGGACACCTGCAACAGATGCGTTGTATTTAAGAAGGTTACTCAGAAGTAACCGTATCAAATCATTATTTTGATGAATGATGTATGAGGACTAAGATGGTGTTTGTTTTTAATAAAGGTTTAAATAATAGGAACTGGGTAAATATATTACTTTACTAGATAGCCACATCCTTTACATAGAAGCACCGAAATGGAAGAGAGAAAAAATAGAATATTGTGTTGCTAAGAAACATAAAAACAATTTTTATTCTTTTGTATCATTGACAGATGGAAGGAAATATGTTGTTTTGCCTGCTACTTTACGGCAGTGGACGCACTGCAGTATGGCATACATAGAGAGACTTCTAAACAGGAAAGAAGCCTAGCGCCTAGTTACCACCTAGCAAGAAAATAACAACCCACAGTTTTCTAGCTGGCTTAACATCTAACCATTAGAGATTACTGCGTCTTAAATATTGGGTTTGAATCCTTAATGTAGGTTATAATTTGTACAAAATACCTACTAAAATAGAATTGAATTAGTGTATCACATCAATTACAGTTCTTTACTTGCATTTGTCTGCAAGTCAAATGACATAAGCTGGCCTATTAGCGTGTCGATAACTATGTTGGGTAGTATAAAATATACCGTTATCATTGGAAATCGCTGAGGAAGGAGCACTGTGTGTTCCGGTGCGCCTTACCTAGGAATGAGATGGGACAAGAGTAGTCCTTTTCCGAGGAGGGGCTGCGGTTGTGTGCGAAAGCGCTCCCATGGTCCTACCAATATGCGGCGATGATAGAACACCATGTGGTTTTAGATATATATGCTGCCCATCTCCTTCAGCTTTCCTCTGTCTCCTTTTATGACACTCAAGGGATGATAGGGTGTAGAAGATATTCTTACACCGCCAATATACGAATTAATAAAATGTAAATATATTTTAATTTCATGGGTTATAAAACTATCTTGTTCAGGTGAGGTGTGGCCAGAAGTGTACAAATGCACAAACCAGGCGTCGCTGGAGGGCGTGAAGCGGTTCGTGTCGAAGTTGGTTGAGCGCGAAATCCGCGCGTTTCGCAGCGGCGTGTATACGACAGACCCGCGCACCGAACCGCACGCGTACACGCACCTGCAGCCCGCTAGCGTGTTGCGCGGACTGATGGACTGCTTTAGGAAACAGGTGCGTGTCTCGAATCATAACTTTCCGTTTTGAAGCTGTGTTGAATTATGACCTCTCCGTGGCGCAGTGACGTAGCAGTGCTAAGGGCCGCGGATTGGAATCCCGCACGGAACAAATATTTGTATGCTTGTCCTTGTGAGTAAGTATGTGAATTGCCCCTACGATATAAGAAAAAATACTAGTGTAAGGGTCAGATTTCTTAAAAGTAAAAAAACTCTGTCTAAAAAAAACTTCAATTCGTTGAGGTGGTCGTAAGCTGCTCGTCATGACGTTACGGGTTAGAGTGTTGCACATCCGTGCCTCGGAAAGCACGTAAAGCCGTTTTCTGTGCCTGATATCTTTCCGGTCGTGTCGGATTACGGTGCCATCGGACTACGAACATAAGGGAACAGAGAGTGCACCTGTGCTTGCGCATACACTCGGGCACTATAATCCTGCCCTGCGCAGATGGCTGGTCTCCGTGGAGACTGGGCGCCGTGACCGTAATTCGGTCTGGATGATATTATTATTTTTACGTTTATTGTTATAAAAAAAAATCAACGTTACAAAAATATAAATAAATTTAAATTGTAAAAATATATACAATATCTTAAAAGGGCTTTTACATTTCGGCGTTACGGTAATTTAAGTATTTTACACACCGAGCGGGCGGCGAGATACGTGACCGATAGTTTCTTTTATATCTGTTCACTCGCTCGCACAATAATATCGCGAGTACGGCGACTGAAAGATCTTGATCCACAGTAATACAAATTTTCTTAGGATGAAGTTTTGTGGACGGAAAAACTTGTAAATTTTAATATTATAATTTGTTTTGATATATTTTTTTTGATATAATGTTAAAATGTTGAAATAAGTATACATAAATATTTTAATTCTTACGCAGTAATCGATTGATAACTGACATACATAGTAATAGCGGTATGAAAATCTTACTTCATACTCACAGAAATTGAATCTATGAATATTGATGATACGATATGTAAGTACTTTTGTGAGATATTTTAAAGGAACATATTATAGGCCGCGCTATTCGTATTATTTGATTTTTTATTTGCTGTTACATTTTAAAAGTCGTTAATTTTTGTGCGTTCAAAAACAAACGCACTTGTTTTACAACCAATCAAGTATTACTTAGGTAAAAGGATAATTTAGCATCAGAACTTTCTGCTACCCGCGCAAACCATAGATGTTTACGTTGCTGATTCTTCATTTTAGTATTCATGGTTCCAGGTGTATGTCTCAAGTGTAAAACAATTATGTATTCCAGGGCATTTACTAAAGATGCATTATTAGAAAGTAAAAGCCGACCACATTAAACGCATAAGTTTACAGTTATATATGACTCGAATTCTATACTGGGTATCTTGTGTTTAAAATAATGAAGCAACTTATCTACTACACAAAAATTATAAGAAAAATAAAACAAGATGCACAAATTACAAAATAATTAATACAATAAACAAAAAATGGCAATTTTTATAAAAAAAAACTTAAATATCCAATATCTTGAAAACGGTTAAGTTTGGGGTATGGCGTTTTGTAGTCGAAACAGTCGGTAATGATGGAAACTACAAGCTCCTAAAAGATCTAGGTCGACTTAACATGTAATCTTGTATGCTGCAATCGTATTTGTCTGTCTAATATATTTTATTTTTACCATCTGACAAAGTAACTGCATTTTTAAACCCTTACTCTATAAACTCTAAAATACAATTCACAATGGAGTTAGAGGCAAATAATTCTTTAGCTTTCTTAGATGTTTTAGTCATTCGAAATCCTAATAACACAATTGGTCACACTGTGTATAGAAAAAAGACCCATACCAACCGATATTTAAATGGTGAATCTCACCATCATCCTTCACAGTTAGCTACCGTGGGTAAATCTTTGTTTCAGAGAGCACGAGGGATCTGTGACAGAAAACATCTGGCCGCCGAACTTCAGCATGTCAAGCAAGTATTGTAAGACAACAGGCTTCGGGTCCCGCGCCTACGTCACAGTGACCGAGTGAAGCCGGCCACAGTCGAGCGTGTGCCTGGTGTACTACTATATGTTAGAGGTGTCACAGACAAGGTTGGCTACATCTTGAAGCGAGCTTCTATTAAAACATACTACAAGCCGCCGAAGAAGATTAGTCAATTTTTACCATCCGTCAAGTGTAATATCCCTCTACAAGATGCAGGAGTGTACAAGTTAGATTGTGAATGTGGTCTCTCTTACATAGGTCAAACAAAAAGATCCATAAAAACCTGCGTTAAAGAACATATAGCTGACGTGAAGCACCGACGCTCCGGGAAGTCTGCAGTCTGCGAACATGTTCAAGATCGTCCCCACCATTACATTCGTTTTGATAAACCACAAATTCTCGCAAAAGAACACCGATTCCTACCAAGGATGATACGCGAGGCTATTGAAATTAAAAAAACATCCAAATTTCAATAGAGAAGATGGTTGGGTGCTACCATCTGCTTGGGATCCTATAATTAACAAAATTAAACCCAAACCCAAGCATACCACTGCAAGACTTCATGATACTATAAGCTCGTTTTGCGTAAATCGGACCAAAAATTAATATTAAAAAACTGAAGGTAGCCGGACTAACTATGACATTGGGACGTCAAACATCTCAGTCCCCCCCCGTGACCATGGTTGCTGTAAAGCACCCGAAACGTCGGGAATTAAAAATAAGTAAAAGTAGTGAAATAAACGCGATAAAATCCGTAAATTTAGTTTTTATTCAATGTGTAGTGTTCGCGTTAATTTACGCAAATGTTGAAGATTATTTTGGTATAAATATTACGTCAAATTGATGTAGAACCTGGAGATATTGGGGCTTGTTTTGAAGCCTTTTCGGACGATACTTGAATTATGTCCAGCTTTTTTTTCGTTACATAAACTGCATGTAACGAAAATATATTCTATTATTATAAAAGTATAGGATATTTGCGAGATGAAAAAAATGTTTTGATGGTCTTTATTCAATACAATATACAAATTAGAGCTCCCAAATCGGGCCTCCGTGAGTTTTTGAGTTGAGTTTTACCTTAACATGCATCGGAAGAATGATTATTACTAAATAAATAAATAAGTTATCTAAAATTTGCTTTATTATTATTTATAGTAGAGAAAATGAACTATTTTTAACAAGTAATTGTTATTTTAAGCAACGAACGAAAAACGTACAATTTTAGCGAAAAACCTTGCAATTCCGTGATTTTCGGTAAGAGCGCTCTTAAGTAACCATTATTGATAAATTTTGTTTGATTCCGTAAAAAACTTAAATAAATCCAAAAAATTTACTTAATTAAATGTTTGATTTCTTTTCAGGTCACATCTCCTTCTTACGATTTCCCTGATACGGTCCTTATAGCGATCCTAGAAACCCTGACAGCTGAATATCCCAAACCCCTTCCACCCATAGACCTCTGTTTCTTACACGAGGCTTTCCACCGCGGAGCTCTGTGGAAGGTCGGCTGCGTGAAATTGGCAGCGAGGCAGGCTCAGGCTTCTGCTTCGGCGAGGAGGTTGTTGGAAAACTTCCTGCAGGGAATACAACCCGGGAAATCGGAGGTATGAACAAATTTCTATACAGTAGCGACAGATTTCCCCTCATAAATCAACGAACGATTGGAATAATATTAGCTAAAATTTTATTTTACTATTATATCTTACTAAAATTAGATTTTAGAAGCTAGTGATGTATGTGAAAGTTACTTTATGCTTTTCTTGCTCTGACGTTGTTTTTTTTTAGTTTAAATCTTCCGACCTTTTTGAATGGTCTAAGCAATATCACAACCTTAAGCTGCCAACTGGATTGTTTGCTAAATAGAAAAATGTAAATGACCATTATTAAATAAACTCCGGCTCGAAGGACCACTATGTTTATTTTGGCAGTCGGTTTAGTTAATTAAAATTGAAAATTCATCTAATTAATATGTTAGGACCATTCGCAATAAACAATCACTTTTTCCTCAAAACTCATGACTTCTGTCTTCTCTATTCTTTACAATTATTTCAAAAAACTTAAATATAAAAATACAAATAAAAACTAGTTTGTGAGTTAGTTACATAAAAAATTTCATCTCCTGTTTTTCTCACTTCTTAGGGGTGGAATTTTTTCTCCATCTTTAAATAAAACCACACTTGACGTATAGCTTGTGTTTTTTCATAGTATAAGGGTGACAAGCTAGCACACAACCCAACTGATAGCAAGTGATTACTGTGGCCCATAGACATCTACATCTATCCTCGATTAAGAATTCAAATGCAGATGCCTTGTCACTCCTGTCGACTGAATAAAGGGAAGTCTTCGTTTCCAGTAAAAAGGGTCTCCGGTTCTCTCTATTCTCACCATACAAAACACTGTAGCCTTAAGCTGTTATTTTACGCTGGTTTTCAGTGAGAGCGTGTTCATACCCCGGTCAAGCTGCTACAATAAATAATATAGATGCAGTATTGCTCTACCACGTATAAAATTAAATATAGTTTGTTAAAAACCATTGAAATAATATATTCTATGTACTAAAAGAGACACCAACAATTGGTTGTTTACAACACGCGTAAGATCCTATGGACTCAAACTTACTTAGTCCAAGCCACAAAATGGTATTGGGTCTCTACGCGCCGCGCACTACCGCACAGATGTTTTTGCGGTGACTGTTCTAATACATATTACTTCAATGTTAAAAACGTTTCGCAACGAAGATGGAGATGAAGACGAAGATATCTCGTAGCGTACAAAAATACAATCGGATTGAGATACGTCGTAGTGCCGTATTATGGTTGTAGCATGAATGGTTCTGCTCAACTGGGGAAGGACCACGCTCTCACAGAATACCAGCGTAAGATAGCAGCTTAATGCTGCTGTGTTTCGTATTGTGAGAGTGTAGAGAACCGGAAAAGCCTTTTTACTGGAAGTGAGGCATTCCATCTTAGTCTAGTAGAGCTCTTTTGTCATCCTTATTCTATAAAAAAAAACATCCTTTTCAATTTTTTTTGAAATGAATTAAAATATTTGTTTTTCTAGGAAGCGGACATATTATTGGTGTTCGAATGTCTACACATATTATGCCGAGGTTTGCCACCGAATACGCTCCGCGGCCCGATAGAAAGATGCCTGGCGGACTCCTTCTCTTCGTTGCCCAAATCAATCAAGGATGTAGATACAGAGCCGCTGTTCATCCGGCAGATGCGTCTGATAGAGGAATGCCTGGAATGTGACAGGATCCATGAGGCCAACAGGACACTCCTGTCTCAGATCGTGGAGACATACTTCTCAGTGATCAGCGACGATAGTGTTGTGAGTCCCTAATTTATTATATTTTATTGGTATTAAATTGATTTGCAAATATTATTTCCATTAAATTATATAGTTATTTTAATTATAGATAGAAGCATTTATATAAAGAAATACGTATACGCATAGCTCGATATGTGCGGAGCTCTATCTACATATAGAGCTTCCGCTTTTTTCTGTAGTGTATTTAAAAAAATATCCGTGGTAGAGTCACGCTGCAGCTATATATGGCTGTTGCTCGAATGGGTCGGCTCGATCGAGGTAGGACCACGCTCTTACAGAATACCAGCGTAAAATAACTGCAAGGATGAGACTAGGTAAATAATAAAGTTGTTCGCAGTTTGAAGATCCATTTATTACTGAACTACAGTGCCCTGTCCCATGAATCATATTTGATTCATGGCACAAATTTTGTACCAAGTTTTATACGTTAATTAATCAAATGTGATCAAATGTATAGGTCAGTTTGCAACTAATTTTTTAAGGACGTAGCAAGACAAAATGATTTTTTAGTACAGGGACGTGTGGGGAATATCATCTAGAATAGGAAAGCAAAAAAAACTGCAGTGATTTGTCAAACAATATATATGCTTGAGTAAATAAATGAAAAAAAGCATATAATCAAGATTTATTTAGAACAGTCTAAGAATATAATTGGATATAAAAACTGGGTTAGTCATCAAACAAAGGCTATAATTGAAAATAAAAATCTGAAAAAGACAAACTATTGATACGTGGTAGAGCCATGCTGCAGTTATATTAGTAGTATAGTTGTAGCACGAATGGGTCGGCTCGACCGGGGAAGGACCACGCTCTCACAGAACACCAGCGTGAAATAGTAGCTTAATGCTGCTGTATTTCGTATGGTGAGTGTAGAGAACCGGAGACCCTTTTTACTGGAAACGAGGCATTCCATGTTAGTCCTCACGGGTGACAACGCATCTGCATTTTGATTCGTAATCGAGGATAGATGTAGATGTCTATGGGCCACAGCAACCACTTACCATCAGGTGGACTGTGTGCTCGTTTGTCACCCTATCCTATAAAAAAAAAAACTATTTCTTGTATTTGTGCACCTCATTATAACACGGCAAGCAATAGCGTTTTTACACTCCAGGCACTCTGTGTTTACTTGTTTGGCTTGTAGTGCATTTCCACACTTCCTTTTTGCATAACAAGTGACACAGCGTCGACGTATTAGTTTTCCTTCTCTTCTTGGTATCTGAGTAAGATAGTGTTTTTCTGTAGTATTAGATGAACTTGATGGTCTTGCCTGTACTTTTTTCGCAACAAGTTCGCCAAGCCAATAACGAGTTATGGTCTCTTGAACGTCTAAATAGTGACACCCGAACCAGTTACCTCATTGAAAATTACTCTTGCGTTGGCAATGGCTGTTTAAAAGAATAAATCAAAAGCAATCTTCTTATACCATGTCATACTCTTTCTTAGGGGCCCTTTTTTCGCTTCATTGTATTCAATGACAGCGTCAGGTTTTGAGATCTCCCCTCGCAAAGAAGAAATAGCTTTTGGCGTTTACTGAAAATCAGTAGTTGTAGTTACCACTATGTGGTTTCTATAACATTTCTACTGAGTAGACGCCTTTTTAGTTCATTCCATTAAATAATTATGTTATGTTAATTTGTGTATATGTTTGGAACTAAATAAATTATATTATTATTATGGGGTATCTATATAGTTTTCTATATATTATTATTATTGTGTTGGGGTATCTATATAATTTTCTCACCTGGTTGGGTTCTATAAATATACATATAATTATAAATTAAAATGAAAAGATAAATGTACATAAATATCAATAAAATAAAATAAATACAAAAACTACACAAACAAATAAGATCCAACCAGATGGGAGCCCTCGGCAGGGGAGACCAGACGGCCGAGGGTTAGGAGGAAAGGGAAAGAAACCGGCGGACGATGCGGGCGGTATCGAGGAGCACTGCCTTCTGCATTTGAGCCCGGAGCGGTCCGTCACGGAGTCCCAGTCGCCTCAGACGACCCGATTATTATTATTATTATTATGGGGTATCTATATAGTTTTCTCATCTGGTTGGGTTCTATAAATATATAATTATAAATGAAAATGAAAAGATAAATATACATAAATATCAATAACATAAAATAAATATAAAAGTACATAAATAAGTAAAAGCACAACCAGATGGAGGCCCTCGTCAGGGGAGGTCAAACGGCCGAGGGTTAGGGGGAAAGGGAAAGAAACCGGCGGACGATGCGGGCGGTATCGAGGAGCACCGCCTTCTGCATTTGAACCTGGAGCGGTCCGCCACGTAGTCCCAGCCGCCTCAGATGACCCGAGAGGCTGACTGGGATTAGCCCGTTTGCAGAGACGACTACAGGAATAATTTCGGTCGGCAGACCACCCCACATGTCGGTCACCTCGTGAGCCAGGTCCAGATATTTTGTTTGCTTGTCTGTTTCGGCTTTCACGAGGTTCTCGTCATACGGAATGGTAATGTCGACCAAAAATATCCTTGACTGTGCCCGGTCCATCAGCACAATATCAGGCTTATTCGCAAGAATAGTCCTGTCTGTGATGATGGCCCGGTCCCAATAGAGCCTGGCGCGATCATTTTCGAGCACGGCTTCCGGCAAGTACTTGTAATACGGCAATTTCCGATCCACGAGACCGTATTTCAGAGCGAGCTCCTGGTGTAGAATTCTGGCTACTAGGTTGTGCCTGTGCAAGTACTCAGAGTTAGAAAGCGCCGAACAACCGGAGATAACATGCCTAAGTGACTCACCGGGATGGCGACAAGCTCGACAGATGTCGACGGTGCCATCCTTTAGGATGTATCTCCGATAGTTGTTGGTCTTAATAACCTGATCCTGTATTGCACAGACAAAACCCTCGGTTTCCCCCGAAGAGATCACCAAAGCGTAGCCAGTGGAGGGAGGCTACTGTGTCTACGAAAGGCTCATGTAGAGCCCTTCCATACGGTCTCCCGGTCGGAAATGCTCTGCACTGTCGGGTCTTGCCATTGCTCGTTGGCTAAGGATAGAGGGGTAAGTCCTTTATCACAAGAAATGACGTCCTTATAGAATGGATCATCCGATCTCGCCAGGAAGTAATCACGGAGGCTGCACACTTCGCGATTATGCATGGTGAGCGCGCTCAAGAAGCCACGACCATCATGCTTCCGCGGCAAGTACAGCCTCATTACCGACGATCTCGGATGATGCATCCTATGGGACGTCATGGTAGTGCGGACTTTTCTATCCAGGGCGTTAAGTTCAGTCTGAGTCCACCTGAGTATGCCAAAGGTATACATGAGGACAGGCATGACCCAACCGTTATATGCGTGTGCCTTATTCACACCGGACAAAAGGCTGTTAAGCACTTTGTTCAAGCGTTCATAAAACACGTCGCAAACTGACTGTTTCATACCAGCCTCATCGATACCGATGTTCTGTGACATACCCAGGTATCGGTATGTTTCAGCCTCGGAAAGGGTTCTTAAGTTGACGGGCATAGATAAGTCTATGCCCTCAGAGTTAGCAACCCTTCCCCTTTCAACATGGAGGACCGCACACTTATCCGTCCCCAGCTCCATTCTAATAGAATTGCTAAATTCACACGTGATGTTTAGCAATTCCATAAGATGGGAGCGACTGGAGGCGAATAATTTGAGGTCATCCATATAGAAAAGGTGGGTCACTTTTG
The DNA here is from genome assembly GCA_907164705.1 of Parnassius apollo. Taxonomy (NCBI): domain Eukaryota; kingdom Metazoa; phylum Arthropoda; class Insecta; order Lepidoptera; family Papilionidae; genus Parnassius; species Parnassius apollo. The sequence goes on along the minus strand of CAJQZP010001064.1, from coordinate 1,155,331 downwards.
TACCTCCTTTCCGAAGCTGAAATCCCCTCCCGGAGCCCTCCAGTAAGGTACTGAGAGGGTTCAAACAGAGGCAGAACCAGATTGGACTCAGACAGTCGCCCTGGAATATACCCCTTCTTATCCTTATGCGGCTTTCCGCAGCCGTCGTCCGCTCGCCTAGATGACAGAGGATCGTACTCCACTGCCCCATACACTGCTCGAGGAAGTCTCGAACTGTACAGTCAATCTTGTACAGCTCGAGGACCCTCTTTAGCCATGTATGGGGCACCGAGTCAAATGCCTTTCTGTAATCTATCCAGGCGGCGGAGAAGTTCCGACGGTTGCGTTTCACCACTTTGCCAATGACCGCGTCAATGAGGAGTGGTTCCTTGGTTCCACGACCGCCGCCCCGACATCCATTTTGAGCGCGCGACATCACCTGATTTAAGTCCAGGTGACGAGCGATTCTTGCGCTCAAAATGGATGTTAGTGTCTTGTATATGGTCGGTAGACACGTGATGGGGCGGTATTTGCTCGGGTCTGTGGCACCCTGATCTTTAGGAACCAAATGAGTGGATCACTCAGTAGTGAAGAGGCTTGGGAGCGACTTCTGGTTGAGAGCCTCTTGAAACTGTCGGGCGAGCACAGAGTGACACACCATGAACCCCTTCAGCCAGTAGTGATGCAGCCCGTCAAGCCCCGGACTTTTCCAGTTCGGGGCCCTACGGACCGCCTCAGCTACGTCATCCGGCGTTATGATGACGGGGTCCATGGGCGTAATACTCGCACACTGACTCGCCACAACTTCCGTCCAAGGGCCCTCGTTGTGGTTTACGGGCTCTGACCACAGGCTGCGCCAGAATGCGACCATGTCGGCCTGATTTGGTGCAGGGCCCGTTCCACTTACTATTGGTCGCTCCAGTGATTTATAGAGCCTCTTCTGATCACTCTGGAAGAGACGATTCTGGTTGAACCGTGTCGACCTCTCGGTATATCGCCGAATCCGCTTTCCCCAAGCAGCTATTCTTTGCTTCAGGTCGTCTATGCGCTCCGTCAGTTTTTGCATTATATCCGGCTGGGACAAACTAACATTTGTCCCAGCAAACGCCATCCTGACGGTGCGCACAATCCTTGGCCTGGTATTGCCTGACCTGAAGCATATCAGTCTGCCGATGAGGGCCCTAGCCTTTGCGATACGTTCTTCAATTCTTATTCTCCAGGCTGGGATAGCACTACTTTGTCCAGTAGCGCGTCCAGCCGTGGAAAGTTTGGCACCTATAATACGGCAGACTGCCAGTGCGGCGCCAAAAAGAATTGAGTCCGTCTCGCAAAGGTCCCGGCTGGCTTCCAAATAGGTAACCAGCATTGGGTTCAGAGCCCTCACGACAGCCCGATTCCGCTTGCTTAGGGCTAAGCGGGGAAGTCGCGGTCGATTTTCGAGAGTCGTACTGCGCGTTTCCACAATCGCCTCTTCCAATGTACTCCTCATTTGCTCTAGTTCCAGTTCCTGGGCGACTGTTCCATCATCGTTTGAATCAACCACAACTGGCATATTCACGGCGGCATCCACATTTGCCGTTTGCTCAGCAAGTTGTGGCGCCGCATCCTCAGCCGCAGCATTTTCACCCGATGAAGGAACAGCCTCACGTCGTAGCCGTTCGAATTCGGTGACATCAAATGTATTTGAGCGCAAGATATACCGAACTCGGTCTGCCAGGTTTTGCTCGGTGACGGTTACAGATGGCTCCAGCTCAGCAAAAAGTCGATGCATCCTTGCCCGATACGCAAAACCTCCAGTTTCTCCCCCTTTCGCCCTAAAATACGCCCGCAATGCGTTGCTGTTCATCTGGGTTGTCCAACGCATGCGGCGTACTCCACCAGTGGCGGGTGCCGATTGCTGAGCCCGCGAAGACCCTGCCGACACCAAGCCAGCTGGTGGGGATGATGGATGCGAGGAGCTGCTGGGTGGTCGTGCAGCACCTCGCGCTCGGCTGGCGGTCCGCATGCTGTCGCGTCCAGCGCCAGCTCCAGACGCGCCCTGGCGACCTCCAGGCAGCGGCCCTTTGCGCGTTCCATTTGATTCCATCATCCATTTTAGGGCGTCATTTAGCGGGAGACGCCCAGACCCGGCGCCGTTTCATGGTTAGGCCATGTGCACAAGCGGGCCTTGGCACCTTCAATTTTTGCTGAGGCACGGCACTAACACCTCTTGGCAAGGTGCTGACTGACTGAGCTGACGTAGCGGTTTTGTCACATAACCGTTATATCAGCGGGCGATGGGGTCGTCACTTCCCTACGCCTTTTTATTATTATTATGTGTGGGGTATCTATATAGTTTTCTCATCTGGTTGGGATGTATAAATATATAATTATAAACGAAAATGAAAAGATAAATATACATAAATATCAATAAAATAAAATAAATACAAAAATACATAAATAAATAAAAACCCAACCAGATGGAAGCCCTCGGCAGGGGAGACCAAACGGCCAAGGGTTAGGGGGAAAGGGAAAGAAACCGGCGGACGATGCGGGCAGTATCAAGGAGCACCGCCTTCTGCATTTGAGCCCGGAGCGGTCCGTCACGGAGTCCCAGTCGCCTCAGATGACCAGAGAGGCTAACTGGGATTAGCCCATTCGCAGAGACGACTACAGGAATAATTTCGGCCGGCAGACCACCCCACATGTCGGTCACCTCGTGAGCCAGGTCCAGATATTTTGATTGCTTATCTGATTCGGCTCTCACGAGGTTCTCGTCATACGGGATGGTAATATCGACCAAAAATATCCTTGACTGTGCCCGGTCCATCAACACAATATCAGGCTTATTCGCAAGAATAGTCCTGTCTGTGATGATGGCCCGGTCCCAATAGAGCCTGGCGCGGTCATTTTCGTTATTTCATTATTATTATGGGGTATCTATATAGTTTTCTCATCTGGTTGGGTTCTATAAATATATAATTATAAATGAAAATGAAAAGATAATTATACATAAATATCAATAACATAAAATAAATATAAAAGTACATAAATAAATAAAAGCCCAACCAGATGGAGGCCCTCGGCAGGGGAGACCAAACGGCCGAGGGTTAGGGGGAAAGGGAAAGAAACCGGCGGACGATGCGGGCGGTATCGAGGAGTACCGCCTTCTGCATTTGAACCTGGAGCGGTCCGCCACGTAGTCCCAGCCGCCTCAGATGACCCGAGAGGCTGACTGGGATTAGCCCGTTTGCAGAGACGACTACAGGAATAATTTCGGTCGGCAGACCACCCCACATGTCGGTCACCTCGTGAGCCAGGTCCAGATATTTTGTTTGCTTGTCTGTTCCGGTCCATCAGCACAATATCAGGCTTATTCGCAAGAATAGTCCTGTCTGTGATGATGGCCCGGTCCCAATAGAGCCTGGCGCGATCATTTTCGAGCACGGCTTCCGGCAAGTACTTGTAGTACGGCAATTTCCGGTCCACGAGACCGTATTTCAGAGCGAGCTCCTGGTGTAGAATTCTGGCTACTAGGTTGTGCCTGTGCAAGTACTCAGAGTTAGAAAGCGCCGAACAACCGGAGATAACATGCCTAAGTGACTCACCGGGATGGCGACAAGCTCGACAGATGTCGACGGTGCCATCCTTTAGGATGTATCTCCGATAGTTGTTGGTCTTAATAACCTGATCCTGTATTGCACAGACAAAACCCTCGGTTTCCCCCGAAGAGATCACCAAAGCGTAGCCAGTGGAGGGAGGCTACTGTGTCTACGAAAGGCCCATGTAGAGCCTTGTAGAACCTCCCGTGGAGCTCCTTCTCCTTCCATACGGTCTCCCGGTCGGAAATGCTCTGCACTGCCGGGTCTTGCCATTGCTCGTTGGCTAAGGATGGAGGGGTAAGTCCTTTATCACAAGAAATGACGTCCTTATAGAATGGATCATCCGATCTCGCCAGGAAGTAATCACGGAGGCTGCACACTTCGCGATTATGCATGGTGAGCGCGCTCAAGAAGCCACGACCACCATGCTTCCGCGGCAAATACAGCCTCATTACCGACGATCTCGGATGATGCATCCTATGGGACGTCATTGTAGTGCGGACTTTTCTATCCAGGGCGTTAAGTTCAGTCTGAGTCCACCTGAGTATGCCAAAGGTATACATGAGGACAGGCATGACCCAGCCGTTATATGCGTGTGCCTTATTCACACCGGACAAAAGGCTGTTAAGCACTTTGGTCAAGCGTGCATAAAACACGTCGCAAACTGACTGTTTCATACCAGTCTCATCGATACCGATGTTTTGTGACATACCCAGGTATCGGTATGTTTCAGCCTCGGAAAGGGTCCTTAAGTTGACGGGCATAGATAAGTCTACGCCCTCAGAGTTAGCAACCCTTCCCCTTTCAACATGGAGTACCGCACACTTATCCGTCCCCAGCTCCATTCCAATGGAATTGCTAAATTCACAAGTGATGTTTAGCAATTCCATAAGATGGGAGCGACTGGAGGCGAATAACTTGAGGTCATCCATATAGAAAAGGTGGGTCACTTTTGTCCCTCCTTTCCGTAGCTGAAATCCCCTCCCGGAGCCCTCCAGTAAGGTACTGAGAGGGTTCAGAGAGAGGCAGAACCATATTGGACTCAGACAATCGCCCTGGAAGATACCCCTTCTTATCCTTATGTGGTTCTCCGCAGCCATCATCCGCTCGCCCAGATGACAAAGGATCGTACTCCACTGCCCCATACACTGCTCGAGGAAGTCTCTAACTGTACAGTCTATCTTGTACAGCTCGAGGACTCTCTTTAGCCATGTATGGGGCACCGAGTCGTATGCCTTTCTGTAGTCTATCCAGGCGGCGGAGAAGTTCCGACGGTTGCGTTTCACCACTTTGCCAATGACCGCGTCAATGAGGAGTGGTTCCTTGGTTCCACGACCACCGCCCCGACATCCATTTTGAGCGCGCGACATCACCTGATTTGAGTCCAGGTGACAAGTGATTCTCGCGCTCAAAATGGATGTTAGTGTCTTGTATATGGTCGGTAGACACGTGATGGGGCGGTATTTGCTCGGGTCTGTGGTACCCTGGTCTTTAGGAACCAAATGAGTGATCCCAGTAGTGAAGAGGCTTGGGAGCGACTTCTGGTTGAGAGCCTCTTGAAACTGTCGGGCGAGCACAGAGTGACACACCATGAACCCCTTCAGCCAGTAGTGATGCAGCCCGTCAAGCCCCGGACTTTTCCAGTTCGGGGCCCTACGGACCGCCTCAGCTACGTCATCCGGCGTTATGATGACGGGGTCCATGGGCGTAATACCCGCACACTGACTCGCCACAACTTCCGTCCAAGGGCCCTCGCTATGGTTTACGGGCTCTGACCACAGGCCGCGCCAGAATGCTACAGTGTCGGCCTGATTCGGTGCTGGACCCGTTCCACTTACCATTGGTCGCTCCAATGATTCATAGAGCCTCTTCTGATCACTCTGGAAGAGACGATTCTGGTTGAACCGTGTCGACCTCTCGGTATATCGCCGAATCCGCTTTCCCCAAGCAGCGATTCTCTGCTTCAGATCATCTATGCGCTCCGTCAGTTTTTGCGTTATATCCGGCTGGGACAAACTGACATTTGTCCCAGCAAACGCCATCCTGACGGTGCGCACAATTCTTGGCCTGTTGTTGCCTGATCTGAAGCATATCAGTCTGCCGATGAGAGCTCTAGCCTTTGCGATACGTTCCTCAATTCTTCTTCTCCATGCTGGGATAGCGCTACTATGGCCAGTAGCGCGTCCAGCCGTGGAAACCTTGGCGCCTATGATACGGCAGACTGCCAGCGCGGCGCCAAAAAGAATTGAGTCCGTCTCGCAAAGGTCCCGGCTGGCTTCCAAATAGGTAACCAGCATTGGGTTCAGAGCCCTCACGACAGCCCGATTCCGCTTGCTTAGGGCTATGCGGGGAAGTCGCGGTCGATTTTCGAGAGGCGTACTGCGCGTTTCCACAATCGCCTCTTCCAATGTACTCCTCATATGCTCTAATTCCAGTTCCTGGGCGACTGTTCCATCATCGTTTGAATCAACCACAACTGGGGTATTCACGGCGGCATCCACGTTTGCGGGTTGCTCTACCATTTGTGGCGCCGCATCCTCAGCCGTAGCATTCTCATCCGACGAGGGAACAGCCTCACGTCGTAGCCGTTCGAGTTCGGCGACATCAAATATATTTGAGCGCAAGATATACCGAACTCGGTCTGCCAGGTTTTGCTCTGTGACGGTTAAAGATGGCTCCAGCTCAGCAAAAAGACGATGCATCCTAGCCCGATACGCCAAACATCCAGTTTCTTCCCCTTTTGCCCTAAAGTACGCCCGCAGTGCGTTTGCATTCATTTCTTGTGACCAACGCATGCGACGTGCTCCACCAGCGGCGGGTGCCGCTTGCTGAGTCCGAGAAGACCCAGCCGACACCAAGCCTTCTGGTGGGGATGATGGATGCGGAGGGCTGGTAGGTGACCGTGCAGCTCCTCGCGCTCGGCTGGCGGCCCGCATGCTGTCGCGTCCAGCGCCAGCTCCAGACGCGCCCCGGCGACCCCCAGGCAGCGGCCCTTTGCGCACTATCTTTTTATCCATCATCCATTATTTGGGCGTCCATTAACGGGAGACGCCCAGGCCCGGCACCGTTTCATGTGTAGCCATAAGCACAAACGGGCCTCTGCACCCTAAATTCTGCCGAGGCACGGCGCTCACACCTCTCGCAAGGCGCTGACTGACTGCGTTGACGTAGCAGTTTTGTCACTTAACTGTTACGTCAGCGGGCGATGGGGTCGTCAATTCCCTACGCCTTTTCTTTCTTATATTATTATTATTATTATTATTATTTACGGTAAGTGTTTTCACTTCTCAGCTCTAGGCTGGATTTCAACTACATTTACGGGCCGAAGCCAAAGCATGTGTGGTGTGGTGGTTCATGTGATTTGATGAGGTCCTATTTCGTTTTCTTCTATCTGCATGAATTTCCTAACTATTCTGCATGTATTTAATATAGCTGCTTTTTGAAGTGTAATATATAGAGTTTCTTTTAGTTGTAATAATTTTAAGCTACCGAGGAGATGATTTGGGATGACACCTGTTGTGGAGAGGACTATAGGGACCACATATACTTTTTCTTGTTGCCAGATTCTAGTCACTTCATCTTTAAGTTCTGCGTACTTACAAATTTTTTCAGTTATCGTCTTCTGCAAGTTGTGTGTGTTGGGGACTGCAATGTCTATCAGGTAAGTAATATTATTTATTTTATCTTGGAGAATTATATCTGGTCGGTTATAGTGGATTGTCCTATCGGTGAGAATGCCGCGGTCGTAAAAAAGTTTATGTGTGGTGTTTTCTAGAGTATGTTTTGGTGTATAATTGTAGTACGGAGTGTTGGCATCTGGAATGAGTGCGTGTTTGAGTGCTAGTTTTTGATGAATGACATTGGCCACCTGATTGTGTCTGTGAGTGTAGTCAGTCTGTGTGAGAGTTGTGCATGCGCCTGTGATGTGTTGAATGGTTTCTGGATGTGTGTGGCATTTGCGACATTTGTCATTATTTACTGTAGGATCTTTGATTATATATTTTCTGTAATTTTTTGTGTTTATGATCTGGTCTTGAATAGCTATTATAAATCCTTCTGTTTCTGGAAATAAGTTGCCTATTTTCAGCCACTTATTTGAAGCTAACTTATTTATGTGGGATTGCTCTAAGTCATGAGGGTGCCGACCGTGGAGAACTTTCTTCTTCCATTCGTCAATTTTGTGTGTCTGTGGGTTATCACTGGTAGTGTTTTGGGATTCAATCTGATTGCTTAAGTTAAGTGGAGTGTAGTTAATATCATTCGTTACGATGGCTTTATGAATATTGCTAGTATGGGATTTTGTATAGAAGAATGATTTTAATCGACTAACTTGTTTCCGCCATAGGTGCTGGATATCCATTAGGCCTCTCCCTCCATGTTCTCGTTTTATTGTTAGTCTCTCTATGGCGGATTTAGGGTGTAGGTTATTGTGTTTCGTGAGTGTTGTACGTGTAGTTCGCTCTAATTGTTCTGCATCAGTTTTGGACCATTTTATAACTCCGAATGAGTACGTTAATATGGGGATGGCATAGGTGTTAATGGCTTTGATGAGATGTTTACTTGAAAGTTGAGTTTTACAAACGGCGTTAAGTCTTCTCTTGTATTCCGTAGTGAGAGAATTTTTAATTCGTACGTGGTCAAGACTTTTAAGTTGGACATACCCTAAATATTTGTATAAGTCAGTCGATTCCATTGCTGTAATAGCCTCCGTTTCATTTACCACATAGTCGCCGGGCCTTACTTTGCCTCTTACAATGTGAAGTGTTTTACATTTATCTAAACCAAAATGCATATTAATATCGCTACTGAATTCTGTTGTTATATCTATTAATTTCTTCATATCCTTGTCTGTTTTTGCATATAATTTGATGTCGTCCATGTATATAAGATGCGATATTGTTGTTTCGTCTGTATTAAGTTTGAGGCAATATCCGGCCCCGCAGCTCTGCAGCAAATGAGACAGAGGGTTTAGGGCGAGACAGAACCACAGTGGGCTCAGGGAGTCACCTTGGTAGATGCCTTTTGTGATTGAGATTTGTCGCGTGGTGACAGTATTTTGGTTACAATTTATTTGTAGTGTTGTTTTCCATTGTAACATTATTCGGCGTAAGAAATCGATTATTTTCGGATTTATTCTATAAATTTCTAATATTTTTAATAACCATGAATGAGGAACACTGTCAAACGCTTTTTTATAATCAATATAGGTGCAATGTAAATTTCTATTTTTAGAGGTGGCGTGTTTATGAATAGTGGAATCAATTATCAGCTGTTCTTTACATCCCATGTGGCCCTGTCTACATCCCTTCTGTTCTTCTGCTATTATATTGTGGTGTTCAATGTGCGACTGAATTTTCTTTGTGATTGCAGATGTCAATATTTTGTAAATTGTGGGTAGGCATGTAATTGGTCGGTATTGGGAAGGCTGAGGTGAATTTTTTGTTTTAGGTAGCATATAAGTAATTCCTGTTGCAATAAATTCGGGAGTGTTCTGTTGTCCTGTTATTATATCTGTTAAATTTCTTGCTAAAGGTTTGTGTAGAGACGTTAATTTTTTTGTACCAAAAATTATGAATTTTGTCTATACCAGGTGATTTCCAATTATGTAACCTAGCTGTAATGAGTGTTATGTCTAACTCTGTTACCTCTTCGAATTCCATTTCGTCAATATCTCTCCATTTTGCTTCCTCTTCAATTATCCAAGATGCTTTGTCGTTATGTTGTTTTTGCTCTTCCCAAATACTCGCCCAATATGCTTCTAGTTGTTCTTTTGTAGGTAAGTTAGGTGTATGTGTGTTACGTTCATCGATTATGTCTGTTTGTGGTTTGTGTAAGTTTCTATAAAACAATTTTTCGTTTGTGGCAAATCTGACGTTATCTTTTTTGCGCTGTTGTGCTTTTTTATACCTTTTGAGCCTATGAACTTTAAGTGCTAATTTTTGTTTTAACGTGTCTAAAAATTCTTCAGGTCTTGTGTTACTTTTTTCGTGTCTGGTATGCGTAGCATTATTCCTAAATATGACCTCTACTTTTTTGACTAGTTTATTAGATCTACAACCGTTAATATACTGAGTGAGTCTACCTATGTTTGCTCTTAATTTTTCAATGTCTTTTTCTAGTCTCTGTTGCCATGCTGGTTCTGTATTTTGTCTTGTTCTTGTAGTTCTTGCATTGTCTGTGATTTTAAAGTTCAATTCTTCGGATATTACTATCGCTGTGCAGTATATAAGTAAATGTATGTCTATAAGTTGTGTGTCATCAGATATATATTGTGTGAGTATAGTTTCATTAAATAAATTAACCAGTCGAAACAGGTTAGGTGTGTACTTAAGTTTAGGTAATCTTGGTCGCGCTGCGGGATCCATCCCAGAGTATAACGTTATTGTTGTTCTAAATTTCTCATTGATTTCTTGGATATATGTATCTGTTGTTAAGTGTTGATCTGGGACAACTATGGTCTCAATATCATTTTCTAGCGTTAGGATTACGGTTTCGGTTTGTGTGGATGTGTGTGATATTTGTGAATGGTCGCATGGCTGAGATTGTGTATAAATGAGTTGTGATTGACTGAGCAATTGTGGTTGTACTTGGCGATCATTTTCACTTGTGTTTTGTGTGATATTAGTTTCTACATAGCTGTTAGTCGCTTCTTCTTGAATTAATTGTGTTCGTACTTCTTCTTTTAATTGATCTATAACTTCTTGGGATAGAAGTTTATTCCTAACTATGGTTCTTCTTTGGTCTGAGATTCTTTGTTCTGAAACAGTAATTTCTGGATATTGTCGAGTGAAATGTGCGTGTAATTGTTGTCTGTACGTGGTCATATCGGTCTCTAATTTAGTAATGTATAGATAAGTTCTCATGATAAATAGATTTACTTCTTTACTCCATTTCATTCGAACTCTTGCTTTTCCAGCCTTGGTGGACGCGGGTAAGAAGGTAGATACCTCCCGCGCAGCACTCAAGGTCGGAGTAGGTGAAACTGTATTTAAACTAGTAATAGGGGGTGATGGAGGTGTTGGTGACGATGGTATGGATGGTGATGTTGGCCTCGAGGGTGTGTATGATACTGTGCTTGGACTATATGGTTCTACAGGGGTGTCTGTCCTGTCCGTCAGTCTGTCACCATCGTCAATGAGTTCGGCTGTAGTATCTTTGTGGGTGGGAGCCCGCCTGTTCAACTCCTCACCGCTGACGGATCGCATGCTGTGACACCCAGCGTCAGCTCCAGGTACACCCCGGCGATCGCCCCCGGGTAGCGGCCCTATACGTTTACTTTTAGAACGAGTCTCCATTTTATTTATGGGTTTCCAGAGCCACGTTAGCCATGCCAGTAATTTCTCATTCGTGTGTCCGCCCCCCACGTGATTAGATGGTCAATCAGGACGTGTGGTTGTTTAGGGGGCTTATTATTATTATTATTATTATTAAATAATTTGTCATATCGTCAAAATGGCAAGTTGAAATCATTAGAACATCACGCTTATCGTGCATTTTATAACTGTTATACAGTTATCCATTTGTCGCGCCACAACTTCTCCTCGTCTCCGTTTTTTCTGTACAACTTCTTTAGGTATATTTACCTTATTCTTGCGTAATGTTCCGCATAAATCAGTGTGTCGGTCTTTTAGATATTTGGCGAGAGCTATGCCAGTGTAATAGTTATCGGCTACAATTAGTCTTCCTTAATTTAAAAGCGGCTGACATAGCTTCACCACCACTGATCCAGGTTTACCAAGTCCTTCAATGGCAGAACCAGAACCTGCGTGTATCGTATACGACCATGTGTAACTATTGGTGGAACACAATTAATATATTTTGATGCCGTATTTATGACTTTTAGATGGATTGTATGTTTTTATTTTCAACCGTCCTTGATGGTTGATTTGAGATTAATCAACCACTATTTTGTCAGTGGGTACATATAATTCTCGAAAGTTTTGGACCATTCTGTCAACAAGTGCTTGTATCCGATACAAAACATTGTCATTATCAGGCTGCACATCTTCAAAATGCCAACAACGCAGTATGTTTGTAAATCTATTGTATGATATAGATATTTTGTGAATAAAGTCACAATAATACAAAGGATCCATCTTCCAGTAATGTTCCACTGAAGGTTTTTTATCAATTCCCATAAGGAGTATGAAAACGAAAATCTTTTTCAGTTCTTGTCTGTCTACGTCGACCCATCGGGACATTCGTGAAAATTGTTTTGTTCGTACTCTCTTGAAATTCTGGGCATAGGAGTTAGTTTTTTCTACCATATAGTCAAATAAATCGTCGTTTATAAAATATTCCATGATTTTCTGAATTGTGACGGTACCCTCTTCACCTGTCACAGCTTCAAGATTCTGTAGACCAGAATTTCCTATAAACTGCTCTCTTCCTATTGAAAGAATGTATTCTGACCACTACATACTAACTATATTATCACTGTTATCGCCTCTGGCTGAGCACGTTCATTGTCAACTTCCAAAAAATTTTCTTCTGGAATACCATAAAAACATTCTCTTATCGGCGACAATTCTTGTGTGCTTGATTTTGATACTACTCTTTCAATATTGCCTATTGACTCGTCTCCGCTTTCATCCCCAACATCTTCATCCGACACAAATAGTTCGTCACTTCCATCACTGAAATCGCCCTCGTCACTTTCCTCTAAAATTCTCAGTAACTCTTCTTCTGTGTAATTTCTGGATCCCATTTTCCATGCACAGTAAAAAACAATAGCTTCAAAAATCAAATTTCTTCATCAAATTCAAAAAATTTGTCAGAAAGTAAGGTTATATTTACGACTGAATGAAATTGGAATAAATCACAGATAATAATAATATAATTATCTGTGATTTATTCCAATTTCACATATTATGTCACACATGTAAGAACATTGACATATTATGTCAATGTTCTTATAATTTTTTTTTCACAGACAAAAGAATAAACATCTGATTGCCATCTACTTAGTACGTCCAATATATCAAATGTGATGCATATCATAAATGATTCATCGAACGTTCAAAGTAAAAATACGATACGACACGTTCATGTATCACATATGATTCACTTTTTTATATATTAGAGCCAAAAAAAAATTTAGGAACTTCTAAAACATAAAATTTCCCTCTAAAAATACAAAAAGACAAAGAATTGAAAATAAAAGGGTGGGACATTTACGATGCCAAAAAGTTAATTGTAAGGGAACAGGGAACCTGTATGATTTATCTGATTTTATACTTTATACTTAATCACTACACCACATAGCAGCTTAATGCTGCTATGATTCATATTTCATCTTAGTCTTCGAGGATAAATGTAGATGTCTGTGAGCCACCGCATCCATTTAACATCAGGTGGACTGTGTGCTCAAGTGTCACCCATATTCTATAAATAAAACTATTCACAAAATTATACGTATAGTGACATGAAATGAATTACCCAAAAAAATAAATGAAAACTTAATAGTACGTCGTTCAAATGAATGACTCGTAAAAATACTTAAATAAATAGTGACTCTTGCTACTTTATTCTATTTTATTCGGAACACCAACATCTTTGATACATTTAAATTTAAAGTTTCAATAGCTATGTAATAGTGTAGTATGTAGGTTTCATTCCAAGCAAGCTTTACCTCAAAACAAAATCGATCAATTAAAAAATATTTAAAAAAGGGGAAAGAGTCTTAACATTTGTAGCACACGTATGTGGGAGCCGAATCAAACTCTGAGGCAAACAGCTTGTTGAGATTTGAAGGTTTAATCCGAAATAATTCCAAGTTGCTATTTTAACCTAATGAGAAGTTGTTGAAAAAATTACTTGCGCTACTAACAAAAGAGTTGCGATTATAAGTTAGTGTTAGCTCTTTATTGCTAGAGGTTGGGTTCGTCTTATAGCTTATTTGCGTGGTATCCAGGTGTTAATCCATTCCTTATTAGAGCAAATTAGGAAGGGCAATCAATGAAACCACTAACAATTTTACCTCTCATAAATGAGAGCAGGCCGGTGCCCAGCAGTGGAATGTATAGGCTGTAACTTTCACTTAAACTTTTTAAATATTTGCCATCTTCTGCCTAGGTATAAATTGATCTTTTACACCTCGTCTTGTGTCCGTGATCTACTTGCTTACATTTAAGATGTAAATAACTTAAGAAACTATATACAATATGTAACGTAATTAACGTACACCCTCAGACACCCCAATTAGTATATTATGTTATAATCATAATACATACACTGAATTTTAAGTTAAACATTTTTATGCACTGATTATTTATCAAATTAGTTATACTAATTCCGGAAGAATGTTGTGGTCACAGTACAAATCCACGAATGCAAAGACTTTAACGTGCTTGAAATAAAGTTCATTTTTCTTTATTTTTATTGAATGACAGAATTTGTAATAATACAAATAAAACTGCACTCTTAAAAATCTTATTGCCTTAAGTTACGGTCCATTTCAGTTCGTTTTGACTATACAGATTTAGTGTGACTGTAATTTACGTAGTTTTAATTATTTTTGGGATAAAAAATTACCTATATTAAAAATGATAGGAATCGATTCAGTAAACGATTCTGAACAAACTACTTTCTCAAAGTGCGTTAATATGCGCATAAGCACAAAAAGTAACTTTAATGGATTACAGACCTCATGACAAAACCTTATGATAAAAAAATTAAGGCATTTCTTATTGCGTAATCGATGTATTTATCATACAAAACCTTTAGCATCTTGGATTAATCTTAAATATTTCTTTCATAGATGTAACTTTAATGGACTTATTTTTAATAATTTACTGATAATTTTAAGTGGTGGACTTTCCGCGAAAAAGTCATTGCGAAACATTTTGAAACATTTAAATCGATCTTGTTTCGAATAATTTGAATTATCTTTTTTTGAATAATAAGACTGGTAAGTTCAAAACGTAAAAGCAATGCCATTAATAAAAACAACAAATAGCAAGGGCTCTAACAAAGAACCCTGAGGCATACCAGAAGTAATTGATATTCACACGGACGGAAATCCATTTATTGTAAACTGGGATTTTTTACTAATATATGACGAAAACCATTTGTATATGTTATCGTGTATACCAGTGTTATAAAACTTCTAGTGGAGCAGCAGGTGGTGGTATACGATCAAAACCTTTACTGAAATCGGGAAATATAGTATCAACTTGTGCTTCTTTGTAAAGAATTATAATTATTAAAAAACAGATTGGGCACAAATTTTGTCTTAAAAACTGATGTTGTTTCGGAATAAAACTACTGTAATGTGGTATACCTGACGCTAAACAATTATTTCAAACATGTTACCAAAGATGCATAATTAAGATATAGTCCTCTAATTTTTTACATTATGTTACTCACCGTTTTGATGTACTGGCGTTACAAATACAGATTTCGACACTTAAAGATCATTTAAAAATAATGCATAAATGCGAAACTAAATTGTCTTATAAAAAGGGGTTACTCTATCAGTCCCCGGTGGCGCTTTTGTTTAAATTGTAAAGTTACTTCTATATTTTAATCAAATAATTAAAATATAGCAGTAACTTTTATTTTTTCATTTCATTTCATTTCATTTCCATTTGTATTTCTAACGATGAATTACGCTAGATTTCATGTCAGCTCGTTAATATTCTCTGCTGGATATGTGCTTCTCTCGTTATAGACTTATATTTTTATTTAATTATATTCTCAAAAGACCAAATTAGTCCATATACACTCACCAAACTTAAAGTCTCACAGCATATTAAAACATAAAATCATCGCACAAGATCATAATTGCCTCCACCAACCTCAACTTAATTGTAAGTGTTCCACGATTGAATTAGTTACTTCGCATAAATATTTAGGCTTAATAATAGATCATAAGTTTAATTGGCACGTACATATAAATCATGTATGTGATAAGCTTAGAGCATTTTTGGCAAACATGTTTATAATTAGAAAGCGATTAAACTTTCGAGTCAAAATGATGCTTTATAACGCCCTTGCTGATTCAGCCATAACTTATGGGCTAAGCAGCTACGGACGAACAGACAAATCACACCTACAGTACATTAATAAACTACAACTTAGGATTTTAAATGCGATTGTACCTATAAAAATTAAACTTCAGGCAAAAACAAATGAAACTTTTATATTTAAATTCTGTAAGGTACTCAATATCCATGATAAAGTCCAATATCAATTGTTAAAGGAACAATTCTTTAATTTAGGTATACAGCATACAGTTTCAAACAAAATTCTGACCCGCAAAGTAACTCAAAAAAAATTAATAACAATACCATCCAAAAATATATATGGTGAGCGCATCAGCGCATACATAATACCTCGCCTAATAAATGGTCTGGATAATAAATTTAGAAGTGAACTTACTAAAGATAATATAAAGTATAAATTAAAATGTTTTTACCTTAACAAATATTAGCTGTTATCCCCATTTTTGTAATAAATAGTATTATATAAATGTAGACGGAACGGCACACAACACAAACCTGCGTGGTTTTTCGCTGTGCCGCATTGCAAATTTTTATAAATTTTTATTTGATAATAAATTTAAAAAAATAAAATTTTGCACCTTTAACGTTGTTGTCTTGAGGTGATGTGCGGGGATGTTGAAATGATACGGCAGCTTTTTGTGACGGCCCGTTTGTTACTGCTATATAGCTTACAATGAATATTTATTTATATCAACCTTATTACTCCACTACACCTACGGGGCTAAAATAAAAAAAATTCAATCGAAGATTTTTTTTGAAATTTTAACTTATACAAGTATACTCATTAAATTCATAATATTTTCACATTACTAAGTTTCATTACAAAACTAAAAACACACATCTATTACTTAATATTATTCTATTAGTAATTTAGCAATTACATTGAAGTGTAATTAATTTTATTAATTAAAAATAAATTTATTATATTACACATTATTTACACAGTATTAGTTACACAGACATTTTAATAATTGAAATTAGTTAGATGGTACAAAACGTTTTGTCCTATTCTTATGCACAATGTCTGGTTTAGAGTTTCTTAATACTACTACATTAGGTTCCTTATCCTCTAACAATTCAAATGGACCGTCGTATAACTTATCTAACTTACCACAATTTTAACTTACACATGTTTTCTGAGTTCTTTAGTATTTAATAAGTTTTCACGTGCATCTTTTTGTGCAACTTGTAATCGATACTTTAATTCCAAGTTATAGTCATCAGGATTATACAATGGTTCTATACTACTACTTATTCTACAAGGAAGTTCACTTGGTTTAGCAAAGACAAGTTCGTAAGGCGTATATTTCGTTGAAGAATGCACCGTATTATTATAGCTAGAACACCAATATGGAATCCAATTACTCCATGTGTCAGGATATTTATCACACATAATACGCAAAAATGATCCTAAATGCTTGTGAGAATTTTCAAGACTCGTGATGATATGCTGTAGAGTTTATTTTTTCAATTTGCAATAGCTTACATATTTCAGTCATAGTTGAGGAAATGAATTCACTATCGCTATCCGTCGCTATTATTTTAGGTATACCAAATCTTAAAATAAAATTATTAACAAATGTTGTAGCAATAGTGACAGTTTCTTTATTTTTGAGTGGATGTGCTTCTATAAATGTCAATAATTCGCACTGAATGGTTAAAATGTATTTGTCATCGTCTATATCACGATCTAAGGGTCCTACCACATCTAGGAACACTTTTTCGAAAGCTGAATGAGATGTAGTTGTTATCACCAAAGGCTCTATGACATGCCGTGAGTGTTTCATCGTTTGACACTTTTCACATTTACCAATAAATTCCTTTACATCTTTCTCTATATCTGGCCTATAATAAAGTCACCTTATATTATTTATAGTTCTTTTAATACCCGCATGTCCACTTGCGGGTAATAAATGGAAATCATTAATAATAAATGATTTCTCGGTTTCGTCATATATATTCTTTTAATACCTCTCAAAATATATATTCGTGGGCCGGCCCAATCTTTACTTTTCTTTACTTCTTTTATTAAGCTCTTCAAAAATAACGCGTTATTTTCCGTTTTTAATATGCATATTTCTTTAACATTAATTTTTTTTTCAGAACTCACTTAATTTAGCTACAAATTCGGCTCGCGTGAAATGTAAGCTAAAATCACGGTTAATGTAAATTATTTGTCTCCTTTGCGCATAGCTAAAGCATTTTGACTGTAAATCAATCTCGAAAATCAAAATTTAGAAATAAATTGTAGCTTTATGTTGCACCTTTAGTAGTAGTCTATCTCATCACACTGGAAATGTAGCTGGATCTCGGAGCTTACACAACTGATTCATCCTTGCCGTCCTGGTCCCTGGCTGGATGTCCTGAACGCCACGATAATCTCAAACACATTCTCCGGTATATGTCGGAACGTTGAATTAAATTTTTATGGCATGTTCTGTATTGCCGATAAGCTAGGTAGCCAAACGCTGCAACCAGTATTGCCAGCACCGTCGAGAGCAATATGTTGTTAATCCAGGTGTGCTGGGCAGCCTCTGTACTATTGGTTCCCGCGACACTTTGCGCGATAACAGTCTTTAGGCTCGGATTTGGATTGGGATTTGTCCATTTTCGTAAACTTTACCTGCACTATTATTCTTCATAACAAAATGTAAAAAAATTCCATCGTACTTGTTCGCACCTCCGTTGGTAATAATACGCCTTCCTATTGACGCCATGGCTAAAGTCCAGTTCTTAAAATGTGCATGCGCTGCAAATTGTGTCATGTACGCCACCGCGAACCCAAAACGCCCGCGCATGACAGGGTCGCCATGAGGTGAGGTGCGGGGATGTTGAAATGACACGACAGCTTTGTGGGACGGGCCGTTTATTACTGCTCTATAGCTTACAATGAATATTTATTTATATCAACATTATTACTCCACTATAGTCTGTTGCCAGTTTGGGTACGTAAATGCTGGTGTAACTGAAATCATAACATTTTTCTGGTTTTTCGCACGGTCGCCTCTTACGACTTCTACGAGACACAATGAGCTGTTACGCAACCACCACACGGCATTAGATTCCTTAGACTTCATAGAAAACAAAATTTCACTTTCTTACGTTTATGGCGGCGCTGTCGTCGCGCCACAAGCGAAATGCACCGATGCCTAAATCGCGCCATCAAAGTTCCGAAGTACTGCTGTATATATGGAAGAGCTCTGTAACATGTAAACTTATACACGGAGCGTAGGCCCCTCCCCACGCTTATCACAATGCCCGGCGGGAAATCTCCCCTTTTCCTTTACATGACATAAAAAAATTGATAGAACATTTTATTTTATGGTCACAAAACTGCACAATGTAGTTTATGGTTATTAAAAAAGCAATACAGTATGAATCTGTGTAAGTGTGTGCGTGCGTTCTTGCGCGCGCGTTGCGTGTGCGTGCGTGCATGAGTAATTAATTGTTGTGTAACGTACTAAGTAAAGAGTGGTAATGGGCAGGCGTGGGAGGCGTATGTGTCGTGCTGTCGCGCACTGGGCTGCGTGTACTTGGAGCGCATGACGTCACCTAGCGGCTGGTGGGAGCTGAGCGGCGATCTGGTGCGCAAGGCCTGTGGTGTGCGGGCCGCGCTGGCGGCGCGCGCGCTGCTGACCTGGCTCAACGAGGCCGTGGATGCGTGCGCGCAGCTGCCCACGTGAGTAGAGCGCAACGTGCGGGCCGCGCGCTGCTGCCCTGGCTCAACGATGCCGTGGATGCGTGCGCGCAGCTGCCCACGTGAGTAGAGCGCAACGTGCGGGCCGCGCGCGCCGCTGCCCTGGATAAACGATGCCGTGGATGCGTGCGCGCAGCTGCCCACGTGAGTAGAGCGCAACGTGCGGGCCGCGCGCGCCGCTGCCCTGGATAAACGATGCCGTGGATGCGTGCGCGCAGCTGCCCACGTGAGTAGAGCGCAACACTTGCGGGCTGCGCGCGCTGCTGCCCTGGCTCAACGATGCCGTGGATGTGTGCGCGCAGCTGCCCACGCGAGTAGAGCGCAACATGCGGGCCGCGCGGGCTGCTGCCCTGGCTCAACGTGAGTAGTGTGCAGCGTTAGCTGTTTTAACTATTAACCAACAGCTGGACAGTAAGTTCGTTTATGACTTTATATTTATTTTCATGAATTAAAAAACGACCTGTTGATGCGTACACATGCGTACGAAGGAGTATCAATATAATCAATTAAGATTTAAATTGCAGAAATGTGTTGTTGCCCTAAGACTAAGATCGAATGCCTCGTCATTACTTACCACACGAAAGGAACATCAAAACAACAACAAGATTTAGGGAAAGGTGGAGCGAAATGGCATAGAAAGGTTCTTCGTGGTAACATCCAGGGTATCATCAAACCGGCTAGCCGACGTCTCGCTCGCAGGGTCGGTGTGATCTACGAGGAGACACGCGGTGTACTCAAGGTGTTCCTTGAGAACGTGATTCGTGACGCTGTCATAACATTGAGCACGCGAATAGGTAAACCGTCACCGCCATGGATGTCGTCTACGCTCTAAATCGTCAAGGGCGGATAATTTCTCAGACGAGAGCAACATAGTTCGTCGTACCATACTACGGCTCTCTGTCTGCCCTAGATAGTCGATACATGTGAGTGTACGTATACAGCGTGCGGGCCGCGTACGCTGCTACCCTGGCTCAACGTGAGTAGTGTGCGGCGTGCGGACCGTCATTGAGAGAAAAACACTCCTCCTTCTTTTCCTCTTCTGTATTTTGGAAAGTCCCGCCCCACAAGATCACGATCTATACCCAACAACATCAAACTTTCCAGGCTCAGCGGATCGGTCTACTAAGTGTGCACCGCGGAAAATAGGAAGAGAGGTACATCTCAATACCGACACATTTCTCCCCCACGGCCTAACCACCACACCACCACACCACCACATTAGCGTTGTAGCTCCGCTGGAGTAGTAGCGGAGCGCAGGTTGAGTGCGGGCGTTACAAGTAAAAGGGATTTTTAGTTTTCTTTATTCTCCTTTCAAAACATGCAACATTATGTTGCTATTTATGCTATATTATGTGTAGAGGTTATTGTTTTGTTCTTGATATTGCTAGCAAAAACTTGTTAATTATTGTAAAAGTAACTAATTTCACAATTTAATTTATAATACATGTGGATATACAATGTTTGTCGGGAACTGACTTAAGTGACTAAAGTGCTGAGTATAACTTACGCACATATTGCAATGTACTTGGTACAGTGTGTCTACAGTAAAATAATAATTAAACTCCAGTATATTAACAATTTGATTGAATATTTTTTTTGTTTAGCGAACAAGAATATTCGCTGCGGTGTATATTCCCGGCACTACGGCAAGCGAAGCCGAACGATGACTCTACCAAGGACTGGTTCTTGCAACTTATGGCGCGTACACAGGTGGCATTTAAAGAGTAAGTTTATTTTGTCATAGAACTCAATAAAAAAAATTGGTTGACCCTAGTCATTCCTGAAACTTCCCGCTAAAAGTTGGCGGGAAGTATGTTAAAAAAACGTTTTCTTCAAAATTTTTCTTCTTCGATATCTCATGAACGGATAGATCGATTTTCATGTTCAAAACGGCATTCGACGCAGTTTTTAAAGTTTTACAAATAATGTAAAAAGCACGAACTTCCTCGGTTGCGTAATCTAGAAGTTATGTCAATAAAACGTTTTTTTTTTTCAAATTCTTTCTCCTTCGATATCTCACGAACGAATAAATCGATTTTTATTTTCCAAAAGGCGTTTGAGAATAAGATCTGATTAGTTTTTGAAATCAATCGGTAAAGCCGTTTAAGTTATTCCAAAAACAGTTTTTCAAAATTTTTATTTTTGAGATTTCTCAAAATCTACTCGTCCGAATCTGTTCATATTATCACCGAATCTATTCCACATTGAGATCTTTAGAACGCCGTCAAAAGTTATGTAAGGTTTACGTACTTACACACACACATACATACATAAATATTACGTTAATACGTACAATCCGTAAGGACGTCCACGTGAAATTAGTCAGTATATCTTCCTGGGATCTCAAAACGTCGAGATCTGATGAAAACTCGATTTTAGAAAATCGGGGTGAAAACTTCCCTAAAAATTTTCTTAGCGGGAAGTTAAAAAATTGATTCAATTCATTCATGTCTTTCTTCAATGTAAATAATCAGGCAGATTGGATTTCGGGCGTTGTTTTTTATCATTGGCGGGGCATTTGCTATATTTTTGGATTATAAAAATATCTAAAATGTTCATAGTATAGTTCCTGCAATTCACAAAGTCGAGTGAAGATCAATTGCGAGCGTGTCGTCGTTCACGATACCTCATTTTGGTCTCACGCACACTTTGATCACGTATACAGATACGTGTTTTCCAGAAGTAAAGCCCGCTTAACATATTCAATTGCAAAAACTACACCAGGCTAGAATGATCGAAAGCTCTCTTCTTAACATTCATAACATATATATGCTATCCGTCCGCATACTTACGTAGATTAGCTCGCAATATCTGTTTTAAAATTATTAAGTTAAATTATAAATCAAAACCTACTTAAGTAAAAGTTATAATGCATGCTGTGTTTACTAGTAAGTAGCCACTACACTTAGCTTAAGAAAATATTCTATTATTTAAGATTGTTATTGTGTAATTTGACTGTATAGTAAGCCATATGAATAAAAAAAAATATCGATACCAGATACCAGTCCTCAATTGGTTTAGACAAATATTGGTTTCCACTGTAACACGAACCTGAAACTCATGGTGGGAGGAGGCAGGTGTTCTGATAACTCGACCACGCGATTGTCGACACTAATAAGCCATTTATTTTTTAATTTATATATATTTTTCTTTTACAACTTGGTGCAATCTTTATAAGCAACGCTTGATTAAGGCATAGGCTTTAATTGTCGTATGTCAAGTTGTATTTTTAAATTAGTCGATCCCAATCTGTCAAAAACTCCTTAATTTTTGTAAATGTTCTTGGAGGCTTCTGGAGACAATTTTTTATACGATAATCGTGACAAACGAGCACACGTCCTACCTGATAGTAATTGGTTGCTGAGGCCCCTAGACATCTACTTCTATCCCCGATTACGAATCAAAATGCAGATGCGTTATCACCCGTGAGGACTAAGATAGAATGCCTCGTTTCCGGTAAAAAGGGTTTCCGGTTCTCTACACTCACCATATAAAACACAGCAGTGTTAAGCTGCTATACTAGGCAATGAATTCCTTGTAAGCCCCTTAAGATGTTATCCGTGCTCTTTGGATGGTGGCTGGACTCCAGCCGCAGGAGTTGTTTTCAGGTCAAAGGGCATTCTAAGGTATTCATTGTCGGTTCTCGATACTGAACACGGGTTTTGGTCTACCAGACTCGTTTATCTCAATTTGATCGTATCGACTAGCTAAATTCCAGGTTGAAAAACAAGTTGTCTTACCAAATGTATATGTATGTTTGCTAGAGAGTACTTATCGTTTACAGTTATGTCGTTTAAACATATATATTCTATAGGTAACGGTCCTATACTTTATTTCACTGGATGCATCTTTATTTTTAGTATTTAAATTGAGTGTGACTGACCAAAGGGAAAACATTTCCTGAATCACATTATCATTGAGTAGTTTCTGCACTTTGTTTTTAATTTCATGTTTTTGAGCGGGAGGTTGTTAGTAGGATCTGATGTTTTAAGGTCTTCGTTATTTGTTCTAATGTAGTGTTTGACTTCATAAGCATAAGTTAAAAGTATTTGGTGGTGAAAATGTGGTGAAGTGAAAATGTCTTATATATTCTATTTTATAATAAGAGCCGTGGTAGCTCGGGGGCTAAGCGCTCGCTGTACATTTCGCAGTACGTTAGCAACCCGGGTTCGATCAACGTATATTTATACCTTAACTTTTCTATTCATAAGTTGTACATCGAATTTTTTTTTTTGATAAAAGGTTGTGGTATACAATTTGCGTAGGATCAACTTTAAATCCATTTAATCCATCCATTTAATCCCAATTATGAATTGAGATTTTTTATATGTGTACTTTTACTATTGTATTATATTATTTGTGAAGTTCGCATAACCGCAGTTAATATCTTAATATATATAAATTACGTGTCACGTTGTTTGTCCGCGATGTACTCCTAAACTACTTAACCGATTTTAATCAAATTTGCACACCGTGTGCAGTTTAATCCAACTTGAGAGATAGGATAGTTTTTTGCCCACAAGTGAGCCACAATTCTTTGTGAATTTAAGGATTTTTAATAGGACATGACAAAGGGTCGTCGAAAAGGGCAGAACAACGTCTGCCTGGCAAGCTAGTTTATTATAAGTTCAGACTAGATTCGATCATAACTTGAACTTAATTTGTATTTTTCAATTTTTTTATTTACCAGAACCGAAGATGAGTCTGCGAAGCTGTACCTGTGTGACGTGTTCATGTTGAGCGTTATAGTGTTCAGCGGGATTTGGACCTTCGAGCCGGACATCGAAGTGTTGATCAGGAGCCGCGCTTGTCGCCAGGCCTTGTTGCCAGCGGCCGCCGCCACGCTGCTCGCTCGCGAGCCGTGGACCCACTGTACTCTTCAGGTATTTTGTTTTTTCGTATATTACTAATTTTGCAGAGATGGCATTCAATGTTTAAAATTACCCAACACACGTTTCACAGAGTGGTAACTTAAGAAAATATGCTGTTTTAACCTATATATTTACGATTATTTTTATGGGTCTGAATCTCATCAACTCTCTTCTTCCTTTCCGTTCAGTCTCTGGCATTCATCCAACCTAATTAAAAGAATCAGGCGTTACTTTGCGGAAATCCATTATAATAAAGATATTAATAGTTACTTTGCAATCATCCGCTCAATTAAATACAACGATGTGTCTTACCTAGTTTGAAGAGCATTGTGTGTCTTTCCTAGAATAGTGGTGTTGGGAGTAGTGATTCTGGGATTAGTGGTGACGCGATTAGTGCACGCAAGCGACTGACGACGGCAGGTGCTCTTTCTTATTCTTTATCTTTATTATTCTTTCAACCTGTTTTCTTGCTCATGCTCTTCAGGTCTTCCTCAATCCTTCCACAGCTTTCTGGGTCTTTTCTTTAGTGGATTCTCCTTGGAGATGATTTTAGCAGCTCTGGTGTTATCTATTTTTTCCAAGTGGCTTGCCCACTTAAGGATATCTATTATAGTTACCAAATTGTAAATTCAACTTATTTCATTAGAATAGATAGTTCAATATCAATGTTATTTTTATGTATTGAGCGACAGAATTACTGACAGCATAACAGCGCTGAATCCGTATCATTTCTGCTACAGCATTACGATGAATCGGATGCCTTTTCGTATTTGCAACTCACTGATTATTAATAATAACTAATTTTATATCAAATAGCTAAGGAAATATTTGACATTATTTAAAAATATTATTGCATGTAAAATAAGCAAACATGTTAACAACATCGATACCATGTTTTACGCAAATAAAGATTATTGTTATTTTATTATTATATATATTGTTATTAGTAATAATATGAATATGTAAAAGAAACTGAAGAACTAAAATTGAATCTCGGGGTCAATGAAGGGAAATGGGAAAAAGGGGCTTGTCAAACTCACTCCGGATGTATTAGTGGACTATGACATGAGAGGTGTCCTCTCCCCCTACCCTAGGTGGTGTCGCGGAGAAAAGCAGCAAATGGCACAAGATATATCTCTGTTTCAGATGCTGGAATGGCTGTCTCACACGCGGACTGCAACTAGCGACGCAAGTATGGCACAGTGTTGCCAGCGGGCCCTGCTTGCCCTGCGCCACACGGAGCACTTCACCACGCATAAAATCTGGATCAGACTGTGAGTCCAACATAGTCCAGTTAAAATTTACTCATAAAATCAATCGATAAATTTAAGAAATGCTTAATTTAGTTTAGTCTGGTTTACGACGAGCTGTTTTCCGCAACTCCACGTCTAAGCAAGTATTTTGCGTGTGGGCAAGAATATTGTGATTAATCGAGCCATGAAATCTCCCCGAAGAAGTTTAACAGATGCCAGCAACATGTGGGCCGCGTCCTCCCCCGTACATGCCCTGCACAGGGGACGATCTGTAACACCTATGGTAAATTAATGTTTGTTAAAGAAGCCATGTCCTGTAGTAGCACTTGTTGCTATCCTGATCTGTTACTTTAAGAAGTGATTAGTTGCTCTTTCTCTCTTCACTTTATGTCATAAGAAAGAGACAGGTATAAAGATGATTAATACCTCAGTTACGAGTACATGAGACTGTGTGTCATTTAAGAGACGACACTTACGAGATTTAATTTTGAAGACGATTTGGGAGACGGATTGATGATCGAAAGACCAGATAATAGCATCTGACACTGCTACCGTCATCGGTCTGGATATATTACGCCACACGTTAACTTTTTACGCTGCCACCCATCTGCCTTATTTAAAAATTTACGATCTTAGAAAAATCGAAGTTAACTTAA
Organism: Parnassius apollo; assembly: GCA_907164705.1. Classification (NCBI taxonomy): domain Eukaryota; kingdom Metazoa; phylum Arthropoda; class Insecta; order Lepidoptera; family Papilionidae; genus Parnassius; species Parnassius apollo. The sequence continues at coordinate 1,129,289 of CAJQZP010001064.1, read as the reverse complement.
CGAATTCTTAAAGTTGCCCAATTATTTACTAAATGACAATATTAATACTTAAGTAAGCGATAATTTTTCTTTATTATTGTTTCAGAGAAAGCCACTTTGCCGTAACCGACGCTAGTAACTCGGATGACTGATTAGCCTTAAATTAAGTATAGCTAGTTTAAATTAAGAATATGTTTTCAGTAAAATTAAATTTCGGCTTTGCTGGTCTATTTTCAAAATTGATGTTTATCATAAAGAAGGTTTAATAGGCAGTCATTTTTAACTTATTATAAGCCAGTACTTCGCTACAATTCCTTCGATGGTAAATCGCAATGTCCTGGCGTTTTTTTTTTATTATTGAATATGCGTGACAAACGAACACACAGTCCACCTGTTGGTAAGTAGATGCTGTGGCCTACAGTCATCTATATTTATCCTCGATTAAGAATAAAAATGCCCCGGTCGAGCCGACCCATTCGTGCTACAACCATATCATAGCTGCAGCGTGGCTCTACCATGTAAAAATATAGCCTACCGTAAGCGTAACAGAAGCCTATTCTTTCTTGCCTTGAAGAGACCCAAATTATAATCATACGGAAAGACAGACGCCAGTCGAGAATAAATAGGATAGATACAAGAATTTTAAGTATGTTGGGAAGTAATTCCAAGTTTTGAGTATATATGAAGGCAAAGAGGGCACCGAGCATATCGACTATGTAAAGATATGCATTAGACATACATGCAAGCATACAGCTGTAAGATAATATTTAAGGATTTTTTTTAATGTGCCAAATAAAGTGTTATGTTTGTATAATGTTTAGATATAAAAAGACTAATTTGAGTTTGGAGTATTTCATGTATGTTGATTGTTTTTTTATACTATATATTCAACTAATTTATATTTTTAGGATATTTATCTTTTTATAGTGTCTTTTTCTAAAAATATGTAAAATTAAGCCAGATAATATTTTTTTCCTTATTTATTTCTTTAAAAGTTCATATACACACACGTGTATATAGGTGGACTGAAGCACTTTCTACCAGTCTAGTTTTGCACTATTTCACCATGACCAAGCTTGACTGTGAAAAAGTTGAAGGCTTATGCCCGTTTTTGTGAAACTTATTGAGGATGATAACAGTAAAGCTTAAATGTATAAACCAATATATAAATAAAATAATTTTAGCTTTAATCTAGTCGTGCCTCGTAAAATTATAATACTGCATTGTTACAGATCTGATAGTTTACACATTGTTTCGTTACTTAAGATATGCTTTATTAATATGATTTATCCACAGAAATTTAAATAATTCGGTGATCTTATCACCACAACAGATGGCTCATGAGACCCCAGCGCGCATGAGCATTTCTCGAAACTGCCAAATAGAATCAAGGTTTATTCGTTGTCATTTTGTAACTTATTAACGTTCTACAAAACAATGTATTGAGAATTTACGAATTAGTCGTGCTTTATATTGGCGTTAGATTTCTCCAACAACAAAATGATTATGTGATAACAATTAAGTTGGTTAATTATTTAAATTTCTGTTTTCCTATATAATAAAATGTTATTAAACTGCATAACTTGGTAACTTGACTTTTTATTAACCCTCATTTCCATTCTTTTCTTCTTCAAAGTCTACTGCTGGATATAGGGACGGAGGGTTGGGAGGGGGGATATGCCTTAATCGTCACATTGACGATCGCAAAACCAAACACGACAGTAGACAGTATTTCGACTGTGCGACCTGATGGTAGGATGTGGACCGCAAACTCAAACGTCATGGGTTCGAATCTGCCATTTGACTACTATCGTGAACCACTCTAAGATAAGGATTTTAACTTTACCAGGAGTTGCTATAGGGAATATTAGTAATGTTAGTGTTGCTAGTATATTTTTTCTTAAGTGTCGCTTTTTGGTGCTGCTTCTCGTTGACGATTGGCGCCTATTGGGTCGCGGATCTGTATAAAGGCGTTCCCACGGCCCAGCTAATATGCGACGAAAATGGGTAACTATAGGAATTTAGTTGATGCGACCATAACCCATCCTTGACTATGCAGCGGCGGAGAAAAAAAATAAGGATTATTACTGGGTATGAAATAATTCTGGATACTCGTCCTTTTTCGAATTTGAATTCGATAATAAGCTATGTCCACACTCTGCTTTTTCTGCTCATCAAGGGCATGCGTCACAGCGCAGTCAACAGCCCACGCGAGGCATGCCCGTTGACGCAGGCGCTGTGACAGTTAAAAGCGTAGCGCGCACTGTGATTCTCATCTTACCGCGTATAGATTTCTTTGCCACAAAACTATCAACAACAAGGTGGCGGATGAATAAAAATAAATGACATTTAAGGTTATAGAAGATTACCGAAGTTTTCCACAAATATGGGAATCAAGAGAAACGATCGTTTGCAAGTCTTGGCTACTGCATATAATTTGAACATCTATGGAGCAAAAAATTGAATAATTCAACTCATCGAATCCAGCGCCACTGTTTTTCTTGATGGCTTTCTGATGCTCTTTGTTAAAGTATGAGCGAAGACTTTTAACTTCGAAAACTTCCGCTTGTTTCGTATATATATATATATCAGTAATAATATTCCACCAAGTAAAATGTTCTCGTCGCACATGTTCAACAAGCTGACAGAAACTGAAATGACTACGTTGACGTAGCGTTTGCAGACGCATTCAATTATTGGGTGCGTCAAATGAAAGTTGAATAGAAAGATGACGAAAGTTGAAGATGAAAGGGCAAAGTGTGGACATACAGCCTATAGACATGTAAAAGTGACATAGCTTAAACCTTAAATAAAGTTATGTAAGTTTTAGAGTCAATTATCAATTCTCAGATAAAAATTTTCACAGCATAAAATACAACATAAACAAATTAAAAGTTATACGAATAAAATAGGTCTATTGTTTTATTTTGATATTACAATCAATTTATATATTTTTGACGATTGAAAAATCGCCACTTAAAGGAAGAATAATAATTAATTGGATGATATTTATTACGTATTTTATTTGAATACATATACTATAGTGAACAAATAAAAATCACAAGTTCAACAACTGACCGCATGTGTCAACATGATTAACATTTTTTTTTTCTATAAATGATATACGAAACTATTTCATATATTTATTTCGATTTAAGTAACAGTAAATGCCATAAAGCCGTTTAGGCTACAGAGCATGACAAAGAAATAGACAATACATACACTCGAAACACATTACTCTCCTTCTGGTTCAGTCGGTTAAAAAATAAAACATACTCTGCTCTATTAAATAAAATTCAGTGAAGCATTATTTATATCTGCCTCTACTATAACAAGGCAGGATATATGGCTCTACTATAACAAGGCAGGATATTGAATAATAGAAAAATACATGTGTTGCTGTGTAGCAGAACCCTATACTTTAGAGATACGAAGGAATCTAGGCACAGTACACCACACTATTCTAATGTGAGTTCGTAGATAATTTCTTGGAACATGAATATAACCGGTTTATTCCTTTTTTGCCTTCACTATAATTTAATATTTAAAACTACAATTAACAAGTTCAGCATTCATCTTCTCTTTCTTTTTTTCTTTAACTCTTCCCTTTCACCGTCATTAGATAACCTATTTACATAAAAACTTTCCGTACAGGATTCGGCAAGACTTTTGAACAGTGTTGGAACTAGATTACGCTGACTAATATTTTATTTACAACACTATTGTGAACTTGGAAGTTTTACGGTGTCTACAACAATCAATAACGACAGAACAAACAACAAATCGAATAGGCAGCGTTATTAGCATCGCACCAAAGCTTAACCTCTTACCACAGTGCCCATAATTCATGTCTCTAGCTAACTGACCTATTGCAGAGTGACAAACAAGTACACAGTCTACCTGACGATAAGTAGACGTGTTCCATAGATCCTACATCTATCATCAGTTAAGAATCAAAATATTGAGTTGACATCCCTTAGGAATATGGAAACATATGGAATGACAGTAAAAAGGGTTTCTAGTTCTCCACACACAATACACCTACAGGATATAAATCTCTAATACAATAATTTATCATCGCTATGAAAGATAAGACTTACATACACTTGTAGCAGCCAGGCTAATCAACCCTAAATAATATATACCCTGCTGCTACCATAACACAGAAGGCGAAGAAAACATTTATTTTCTAATTATCCCCGGCTACTGAGATACTGCGTGCTGCATATCGATGCGAGATAATTTGACGTATATATTTAACGTTCTAATAAAGAAACAAGAAACAGCCGCAAATATCATTCAGCGCCACGTCGTCTTCACAGGCCGCTAACGTCATGTATCCTTTGACCATTTTTCTTCAACGCCGCAGCTCGCTTCTTCTTGCTGATCCGGAGCTGTGTCACACGCCGCCGCCGCTCGCCGACTACGCGCGCGCGCTTTTTTTTTTTGCGCCCGAAGCAAATATGGGCAACCCTCCGGAAAGCGGGGGAGGGAGGCGGTGAATGCTCATAGCATACCACGCAGCCGGCTGCGAGGTTATGTGGTGACTTTTGCCCATTAAACACCGCCTTTTAGAGACTGGCTTAACGGACTAACTAGAGATCTCTAAGCCGTATACGAACGCGACCCTAATTGGCAGAAAGGAGGGCGCAAGCGACGAAAAGCCGCTTGGAAGTGTGTCTAACTAAGGCAGATTAAGGGATGTGTTATGTCGGCTCGGCCTGAGCCGCCAGGAGGCTGTTCAGGTCAGCCGAAAGCTTGTTGGGGGGGGTCTCAAGAGAGTTTCTCGGTCTGCGCACACTATAGCGAGTGTGGATAGGGGCTGCATAGGCAGCTGTCTCACGAATGAGATGATTTGAGTGGGACTCTGAGGCGTAGAAAAATTTCTCAGAGTGATTTAAGGAACTGCTGGATTGTTGGGAGCTCTAAGTCTCGGTGTAGGTGAGCATTACGGACATAATAGGGCGAGTTAGTGGCCCTACGACGCAAAAGATTTTGAACTATTTGAAGTTCATTTATAGCTTTGGGCTTAGCATGTGCCAAAATGGGGGCCGCGTAAGTTATGACAGGTCGTATGCAGACCTTATATAGGGTTCGCTTGTTGCGGAGGGACATTTTACTGTGTCTGCCCAACATGCTGTTGAGCCTACCCATGTAAAAACGTGCGGTGTGAGTAACCTTCTTGATATGGGGTTCGAAAGTGAGCCTTGCATCAAGGGTGACGCCTAAATATTTGGCTGTAGTTTGCCATGGGACAGTTTCAAGGCTAACAGTTTCAAGGCTTCTTGTTGCCTCAGCCAATATCGGAATCCGCGGCGCCGACATATCGAATTAGGTATATCACTTGGAAAAGAAGGTCAAATTGGCCTCCAAAATAGCTTAGCGTGATCAGCGGAGCGTGACAGTATTTCATGCCAGCAAACCACCTGCAACATTACAAGGTGCAGGTTTGGGCTCACATGGAATACCGTTCCTATCTCTGGGCCGGGACACCTCAGTGCCAGCTTCTTCCACTTGACCGCATCCAGCGCAGAGCGGCTCGAATCGTCCACGACCGAATCCTCTCCGATTGGCTCGATTCACTGGCGCTGCGAAGATGTTACGTGCCTTTGTATTTTCTATCGAATCTACCACCCGGGGAGGCTCTGAGGAATTGTTCGGATTAATTTCAGCTACCGAATTTCTCGAACGCATATCGCGACCAAAATCACGATACCATCCACACCATTTGGGTGCCTGGCGGTCTACCATTATAAGATTTACGAGGAATTCTCTTCCTCATACGTTTCAATTATTCTGGTGATGCAGTTGTTCATGGGCCGCGGTAGTAACTTACCATCAGGTGAGTTTTTTTTATAAAAAAAAACATCAAAATTACAGTTTAATCCTTGATTTACTTTATTTTTTATTTTTCATCATCATCACTCATCAGAAAATAGGCCCAAGGAATGCCACGAAGAACAGTTATGAGCATCTGCCTGCCATCCATCAACTTTCTGCATCTATTACTAGATCATCGCTCACTCTAGTGGGGCTTTTTATTATAAGCGAATATATATTATTATAACCGAATTCGATTAAAGGAGCTTTTCTAATCCATCTTACCAATGCAATTGCATTTTACTGATTTTATAGCATCAAACAGTTAAATTCCAAACTTTACATATTGGTACCTACGCTTATTCTTCACAGACATTTTTATGGAAACATAATCTAGTTTAAACCTAAGATAAGCTATTTCATGTAATAAGGCAATTATATTTCATGTACAGTTAGCCCCATACAGTTTTCAATGAGATCCAATGATAATATTAATTGTCATTGGATGAAATAAGGTTTATATTTTTCAATATTCTCCAATTCTCACTTCAAAATCACATTACACTCAAGTCACATACGTCACTGATCTTGTCAACATCTATTCTTTTCTCTTTTTTCTCAAGTCACATGTCACTGATCTTATCAATATCTTTTCTCTTTTCTTGTTGTTTTCTGTTCTGTGCCGCACCACGTTAGAGAGTCTTGGCCTCGTGGCGGGCGCGCCGCCCTCAGACGGACGTCTCGTCTGCCGGACCCTTCACTTGGACTTCCGTGGGACTCTTCACTGGGACGCGGATTATTTCGTCCTCCACTTTGGACTCTATCGGCATGTTCTGAAAAAGAAAATTTTCAACAGATATAGTTAGTCTTAGCTCTTATTTGTAACTAGTGCGCATCCCTCAAGCTCAAGTTTCTTGTGTGTCACGGTACACGAACGACCCGGGTTCGATCCCCGCCGACACCAATGACAGTGTTGATTGTAATTCTGAGTGCTAATTTACCAAGTGCTCGACGGTGAAGGAAAACTGCCTGTTTGAGAAAAAATATTTAACCTCTCAAACACCAAGCGGCCTAATTTGACCGCTTCGATATTCCGTCAAAATTCAAGCGGTCAAATATGACCGCACCCACCCACAGCACTTTAACCCATAAAACTTATATTTAGAGACTACTTTTCTATAAAGAAGTTTGGCATTATAGAATCAATATGAAATTTTCTATCCTCTAGTGGAATAAAAAACAGTTAGTCATTACGTACGCCATTTTCATTTGGATGTTGTTGTGTTGATTTTTGGATTTTTCTAGTGTTTTATTAGTGTTTTACTATAGTGTTTTATTATAAAATCGTTATAAAAATTTTTGTGTGAATATAATTTATCTTTTTACGTAAATAATTTAGAGTAATATACAGAAATAATTGAGATTTTCACATTGCCGACATCAGCTTGGTATATTTTTTTTTTTTGTTATCAAAATACAATAAAATCTTTTTATAACGAAGTTTAACCTGACTTTTGTTTAGACCACAGGATAGAGAATTATGTATAGATTTTATAATGCCAAACTTCTTCATAGAAAAGTAGTCTCTAAATATAAGTTTTAATGGTTTTAAGTGCTGTGGGTGGGCGACCGCTCGGGATATTTCCGAGCGCATGCGACTGCATGGGAATTTTATGGAGATTGAAGGGTTAAGTGCCTAGAGGAATAAAATATGCGATGTATGTGAAAAAGCTGTTTCAACCCATTTTGAGAGTAAAATTTAATTAGCTCAACGAACGTTCTGCTTCCACTCCTCTCGCATCTGGAGATCATTTTGAAATTTTAGAATGATAGACCCGCCAATTCTGAAAAAGGTTTAGTAAGTGGAGGAGGCAGGGTAGTCCGGACGGCAGATTTTAGGCGGGCCGGTCGGCGGGACACAGCCGCGCCGCGAATCATTTAAGCTTAGCCTCAGTTGTAGTGGTTGTATACCTCGAGTGTGGTATATTGATTCTGCAGCACGCCGGGCAGCTTGTTGGCGCCGGACAGCACGGGCAGGGCTGCTAGGGCGGCGGGCCGCTACCATAATAAGCTCAATGTTTGTTGGAGCGGGTGTGAACCTCGAGCGCCGTGTACTGGTTGTACAGCACGGCGGGCAGCATGTTGGCACCGGGTAGCCCGGGCAGGGCTGCTAAGGCAGCGGGCCGCTAGCATATTAAGCTCAGTGTTAGTTGGAGCGGGTGTGTACCTCGAGCACCGTGTACTGGTTGTGCAGCACGGCTGGCAGCTTGTTAGCGCGGAACAGCACGGGCAGGGCTGCTAAGGCTGCGGGCCGCTAGCATATTAAGCTCAGTGTTTGTTGGGTCGGATGTGTACCTCGAGCGCCGTATACTGGTTTTGCAGCACGGCTGGCAGCTTGTTGGCGCCGGGTAGCGCGGGCAGGGCTGCTAAGGCGGCGGGCCGCAGGCGCGCGGCGTCCAGCAGGCGCGCAGGCCGCCGCTGTGGGCTGTCGCGAGCTGAGCCGCGGCTGCACGCACCTACACTCTTCAGCAATCGCGCGCTGGTACACAAGCGAACGGTATAGCACCTACTTATACTGCTTTTTTATCAATTAATTAATTAATGATTTATTTGCAAACCAAGTATAACAATGCAGACTTAATGCAAAAAGGCAGACAAACAACAAAATACAAACAGCTACGTCAAAAATATCTATGCCTACATAATATATGTAGAATAATAACCACAACTATATACTAAGATACATATTATAAACATAATTGCATAAAGAATTATAGATAAATAATTAATTATTTATACATAAAATATAAATATAAATAAATATATTTAATTTATACTGGGTACACAGTGAACTCTAATAGACTATAACAGTAACGGTAGTTATATACTACAGGGTTATTTTGTAATAACCGGCCAAGGAAGCTTCAGTATAAGTCATGACTTATTATCATCATCATTACAGCTCTTCACAAGTCCACTGCTGAACATAGGCCTCCCCCAAGGAATGCCACAATCCATAGTCCTAAGTCACCTGCATCCATCGACTTCCTGTATATCCTACCAGGTCGTCACTTCATCTACTATGATCAGAATAAGTAATATACGCAAATGGTAAAGAAAACTTAATTTAAATATAAAATCTCAAAATATTCTGTTCTTTTTATCTTTTAAATTTTAAAAAGGGTGGTAATGCGTTAATTTAACTGATTTTTATTCATAAATATCTCACGCCTACTATTTTACAACGCACACACACAACATAAAGGTTGATGAGTCGCCAAAAACTTTGTGAATTGCACACAGAAGAGCATGCATACGCATAGTTGTTGCCCATAAATCACATTCGATTTGGGATAATATCAAATAAAAGTACAAGCTTTATTAACTCATATTTTCAAAAACTGCAATAAAATGATTTCTTATATTTACGCGAACACTACACATCGAAATAATACTAATTTTTACGGAATTTATCGCGTATATTTAACTTTTTTACCCGACGTTTCGAGAGCTTTACAGCACCCATGGTCACGGGAAGGACTGAGATGTTCAACGTCCAGCTGTCATAGTTAACCGCGGTTACCATAGATTAAAATTTAACTTTTGTTCCGATCTACACAGTATGAACTTATGGTATCATGGAGTCTTGCAGTTGTATGCTTGGGTTGGGATTTAATTTTATTTATTATAGGATCCCAAGCAGATGGTAGCACCCAGCCATCTTCTCTATTGAAATTAGGATGTTTTTTGATTTCAATAGCCTCGCGAATCATCCTTGGAAGGAATCGGTGTTCTTTAGCGAGGATTTGTGGTCTATCAAATCTGATGTAGTGACGGGGGCGATCCTGTACATGTTCACAGACTGCAGACTTCCCGGAGCGTCGATTCTTCACATCAGCTATATGTTCTTTGACGCGGGTTTTAATTGATCTTTTAGTTTGTCCTATGTAGGAGAGACCACATTCACAATCAAGCTTGTACACTCCTGCATCTTGCAGAGGGACGTTACACTTGACTGATGGTAAAAACTGACCAATCTTCTTCGGCGGCTTGAAGTATGTTTTGATGGAAGCGCGCTTCAAGATGTAACCAATCTTGTCAGTGACTCCTCTAACATATGGCAGTACAGCAGGTACACGCTCGACTGTGGCCGGCTTCACTCGTTCTCTGTGACGTAGGCGCGGGACCCGAAGCTTGTTGTCATGCAAAACTTGCTTGACATGTTGGAGCTATGAATGGCTCAAGGTGTTAGAAAAACTACTGTGTATAGAAAAAAAGACCCATACAGATAGATATTTAAACGGTGATTCTCACCACCATCCTTCACAGTTAGCTACCGTGGGTAAATCTTTGTTTCAGAGAGCACAAGGGATCTGTGACAGTAAACACCTGGCTGCCGAGCTCCAACATGTCAAGCAAGTTTTGCATGACAACAAGCTTCGGGTCCCGCGCCTACGTCACAGAGAACGAGTGAAGCCGGCCACAGTCGAGCGTGTACCTGCTGTACTGCCATATGTTAGAGGAGTCACTGACAAGATTGGCTACATCTTGAAGCGCGCTTCCATCAAAACATACTTCAAGCCGCCGAAGAAGATTGGTCAGTTTTTACCATCAGTCAAGTGTAACGTCCCTCTGCAAGATGCAGGAGTGTACAAGCTTGATTGTGAATGTGGTCTCTCCTACATAGGACAAACTAAAAGATCAATTAAAACCCGCGTCAAAGAACATATAGCTGATGTGAAGAATCGACGCTCCGGGAAGTCTGCAGTCTGTGAACATGTACAGGATCGCCCCCGTCACTACATCAGATTTGATAGACCACAAATCCTCGCTAAAGAACACCGATTCCTTCCAAGGATGATTTGCGAGGCTATTGAAATCAAAAAACATCCTAATTTCAATAGAGAAGATGGCTGGGTGCTACCATCTGCTTGGGATCCTATAATAAATAAAATTAAATCCCAACCCAAGCATACAACTGCAAGACTCCATGATACCATAAGTTCATACTGTGTAGATCGGAACAAAAGTTAAATTTTAATCTATGGTAACCGTGGTCAACTATGACAGCTGGACGTTGAACATCTCAGTCCTTCCCGTGACCATGGGTGCTGTAAAGGTCTCGAAACGTCGGGTAAAAAAATTAAATATACGCGATAAATTCCGTAAAAATTAGTATTATTTCAACTGCAATAAAGGTATATCATTATTTATATATCTTAACTTATGCTTAAAATAAGGCTCCTCTGAAAAATAACCCTGTATATTGGTAGCAAGGCAACTCACGCATCCAGCAGCTTGAGCAGCAGGCGGGAATACGCCCTGTACTCGTCCTCTCCGAAGTCTGCGGGGTGGTGGCGCGCGCACTCGTACGTGTCGCAGAACTGGTGCACCAGCTTCTGGCCGCGCCCGTCCAGCGGAGCCGCCAGAGAAGACAGCAAAAACGAGCGCAGAGATTCGCGAGGACGACGTCGCAAACCTGGCTCCTGCCGGCTGATCTCCTCTTCTGCAATTTGGGACAATTTCACGTTTAGTGTGTGAAATGAAAACTTCTTTAAAATCGATGTTATTTGAAACTCGACGGAACCAAAAAGCGACACCAAAAAGAGATATATATCTACAGCATAGAATACTATAATACATACACAATAGAATGGGGAAGTGGGCTGAGCCTGTATAGCCACTAACATGTCAATTCACACCTATAAATGTCAACACAATCAATCGTTTTCAATTTTCGTGTCAAGCGTCGCTGCATGCAAATTATTTAAAAAATGGCGAATGTCGCAATAATTACGTGTCGAAAGAACACGACAAGTCGTGTAGATCTTAGTATTGTATGATCTACAGGATGATTATGACAAATCTATGATTATGAAAAGAAGGTATGTGTACTGGTGAATAGTTTATGGACTGGCAAATAATAAAAAAGAATATTACCTAAAGTTTTAACATCGTCAACCGCTCTAAAGCGGTAGTGGTAAGGTTGTTGTGGTTCCAAAATATAATGAGACGGTTCGGCGCTCAAAAGACGTGGCTCATAAACTATCCTTGGGACTGCTTCTATACGCCGCTCAATCTCTTTTTTTAGACTCTGTAAAGATTATGACACGTTTGTAAGATGGTATACTATTTATAATATTTCCATGGTGGCCATTACCATGCCATTACTGCCTATCAAAGGTCCAACGCTGAACATAGGCCTCCCCCATAGACTGCCTAATATAGGGAACATTTGCCTTTCTTGGCAAGTAGTAGGAAACTACAATTTATAATTTAAATTTTTTATTTAATTTTGAGCTGTTATCAGCATGTAGACACCTCCCGTTTCCTTTCTTACTGTCGCCTCTTATGACACTCCTGGACAATACAGGGTAGTGGATATTCTTACAACCCACTATGAGGGTGAATCACAGGTACATAGTAATATTACCTGGGTGAAAAGACACTTTTTCGGCAAAAAGCTCAACTGGGTAGGTACTACCTTTTTAATGGTTGTGCTGATCTGAAGGACATACAGAGGTAGTATAATCACAGGCTATTTTAGTAGTATTTTAGAGATCTTACTATGCATCTGTAAGCATCTGCAGGTGTCTATGGCCTGCTGTGGATACTTACCATCGGGTGGATTTTGGGTTTGTTTGTCACTTCTCAGATTTATAAGCAAAAATATATATTCCAAACTAAAAACTCACATTAAAGCTTCTAAAACCCAGCAAAAGCTTCACAAAATGAGTGTCGTCGAGTTATGTAGACTGCCTTATAAGTTCCCGCTTTCAGTGGGTTACCCTTACATGAATACGACTAACATTGACGTGGAGAATGGCATAGTGTCATAGAGATTGGTGTGTTAAAGTATATAGAGCTGCTTAGTCAAGACGAGCAATTTGAGCTAGTCGCACAAGTCAAAAAGTTTTGTGGTTATGTTCCTCATCAGCGTTCTTTTATACTTATCACCGCCATTAATGCACATAGCTTGATTGCACACCCAGAAGACATCTCTAACGATTCCATCATCGAACTAGATATAATAGTCCAAATAATTAGTAGATTTTATATATTGAGTACATTATACACAAGCAAAAAATCCACAAATTTAACTGGAAGTAGCATCATAAGAGAATCAACTACCCCAAATCATCCTGTTGGTGTCTGAGTTAAATAAAACAGGAGGTGGACAGTAACAAATTAAAAGTAAGTAAAAGACTTCTACTAAATAAAAAAGCAGTTAATAAGTTAAAGTAAAAATAAATAAGCAGTTACAATATGGTAGAGAACACTGCAGCTATATTATAGTTATAACACAAATAGGTCAGCTCGACCAGGGTAGGACCAGACTCTCACAGAATAGCAGTGTAAAATGGCAGCTTAATGCCATTGTGTTTCGTATGGTGAGTGTCGAAAACCGGAGACCCATTTTACTGGAAAGGAGGCATTCCATCTTAGCACTGAGGGATGATAATGCATCTGCATTTTGATTCTTAACTGAGCTACAGCAGAAATGCAATGAAGTCTTTATACACGATCATAAAACATTTATGGTTAAAAATATATGGGCAGTTTTACTAACTTTCTTTGCATCGGTGCCAATAGGTACATGAGGTCCTCTTCGAGATCTTAAAGCAAATCTGGTGATTTGCCTCTTCGCGAAAATAAACAAAATTACGAACGTTAAAACACCGCCACTTATTATAAAAATAATATTCCTTATGCTTGTAAAGGCTTGCATGTTTTATTTACTTTAAGAAATATCCCTTTAATTAAAATTATGCCTATTTATTTAATTAATTTTTAAAATGTAATAGTTAAATAAAAATTAATGATCATTGATCTGTTGATGTTTGAATCCGGGTTGCCAGTTAGTTCACGCGAATGTAATGCAAAATGACATTTCGAAAATTGCTAAAATAGAACTTCCGATGTAGTGGACTATAAATATTTTAATACATAAAATAACTCATATTTCTTATTTTAACGTACAATTTCATTTATTAAATTTCAGATATACTCAAGTGTGTGAACAGTGGTTGTTACAGAGCATAATATAACAATATACTCACTAACGGGAGGGTTTGACCCTTAATATAATTATTGCCAACGCAAATTTAATTTATTTTCTAATCTATAGACTGTTTTAATTTAAATGTTAAATAAGAACACTGATAAACGTTAAATAATACAATTAATTTTTTAAAGGGATTTTTATTGTTTGCAAATGCTTTGATTAAAAATAACAGTGTCTTGCACATTTTCCAATTTGCTATTTTGATGCTATTTATATTCTTATTATTTAGTCTCAATACAATATTCCCACACGATCAATACGTTTTGTTAGTAATAATTATATATTGTGTTTTAGTGTCAGCGCTTGTTAAATTTAGCGCCTAATAATGTGGTAATGTATGGAGCTGACAACATTAAGAGAGGTAGTGTCAATATCGCTTTCGTAGACAGAGAATTTGATAATATGTTTTTGAACTATAAAGAAAAGATAACGATAACCATACATCCTATTCTAGCATTATAAAATTGTAATATATAATTATTATTTTGTTTACAAAATTATTTACAATGATATGTCGATAAAGATCGGATAAGAATGATAGAAGGATATCTGATAATTTCCAGGCTAACATAAAAATGTTCTGGAAACTCGTAAGAACTGCCAGGGGAAATACAAAACAGCCTATAATAAATGCTATAATAGACGAGAATGGATGTATTCTGAATGATGAAGTTTCGAATTTAAACAGATGGAAGGAATACATTGAAAGCGTGTTTATGAGTGAAGAGTCGTATGAATTAAATGAACTAGAAATTCCGAAAGAAGTGGAAAGGGGTATGGAGATAAGTGTAGATGAAATAATGAAAGCAATGAAAAGCATGAAAGCAGGTAAGGCAGCTGGATATAATAGAGTATCACTCGAGATGCTAAGGGCTGCAGAGGGAGTGGTGGCAGGCCTGCTGTACACCTTGTTTAATTTATGTTGGGAATTAAAACGGGTACCGGATGACTGGTGTAAAGCAGTTATAGTACCAATATATAAAGGAAAAGGGTCACAGCAGGACTGCAAAAACTACCGCGGTATCAGCTTGCTTAGTATTGTGGGTAAACTGTATGCTAAGGTGTTAATTGAAAGAGTTATGAAAGAAACTGATGGAAAAATTTGGGATGTGCAAGCGGGTTTTAGAAAGGGAGTGGGGTGTACAGATCAAGTCTTTTCCATGCGCATGATTGCGGAGAAGTTTTTGGCCAAAAACCAGAAAGTTTTTTGTGCGTTCATGGACTTGGAAAAGGCTTATGACAGAGTGGACAGGAATGTGTTATGGCAAACACTGAACTCATATGGGTTGAGCGCTGGTTTGATACAGGCATTAAGGTCTCTTTATAGGGACTCTAGTGCTTGTGTCAGGATCAATGGGGTCTACTCGGACTGGTTTGGCATCCAAAAAGGTGTCAGACAGGGCTGTGTGGCTTCCCCTTGGCTGTTCAACCTATTTATGGAACGGTGTTTGCAAACTTTGAAAGATGAAGAATGTGGGTTAAGAATGGGCGAGTTAACCGTCAAATGCCTTTTGTATGCCGATGATCAAGTCATACTTGCGTCATCGGCGGCAGAGTTGCAAATGATGGTTACATTAATGAACTGGGAATTAAAAGAAAGGGGAATGAAAGTGAACGCAAGTAAGACGAAAGTGATGGTTTTTGAAAGAGAAGAAAGCAAAACGGTATGTGAAATAAGAATAAAAGGAGAGTTGATTGAGCAAGTGGATGAGTTTGTGTATTTGGGATGTGTATTTAGCAGGGATGGTAGATATGATAGGGATATAGAACGACGAGTAAATGCAGGGAATAGAGTGAATGAGCACTACACTCTATTATGAAGAACCAGAATTTGTCAAAACAGGCACGTATGGTAATTCATAATGCTGTGTTAGTCCCTACTTTAATGTATGGTAGTGAAAGCTGGGTGTGGCAGAAGAAGCACGAAAGTAGAATAAATGCTGTAGAAATGCGGTCTTTAAGGAATATGCTAGGGTGTAATCTGATTGACAGGGTGAGAAATTGCGTGATAAGAGATAAATGTGGTATGCAAGATGATGTTGTGACCAGGATTAAGAAAGGAATGCTTCTGTGGTTTGGTCACGTAGAAAGAATGAATGAGGAAAGAGTGACTAAGCAAATTTATATGGCAGATGTGAATGGCCGAGTCGGGAAGGGACGCCCTAGGAAAAAGTTTATCGACCAAATTGGCGATATTTTGAAAATGGGCCACGTTAGAAGTACCCTTAACCGACGAGCATGTATGCGTAGATATATGGATGTAAAGGAGGCGAAAGAGGTATGTCAGGATCGTGCCAAATGGAAGTCCGTAGTCTCTGCCTACCCCTCTGGGTGACAGGCGTGAGTGTTTATGTATGTATGTATGTATGTAATATGTCGATACGTCAAATAAAAAGTTACTACTACGACGACAGCTTAACTTAGCAGTGGTTCGAATCGATACCAATATATCAAGGTGCCAAAACGAAAATAAGTATTTTTATAGTATTCTCGACTTCGGTATATTCTTGGCCATATATATAAATGAAACAGATAACTTAAATAACGATAAGTAGGATACGAATATTTGTATTATTTTATTGTTAAAAATATTTAATTATGTACATAAATACAATACCTTTCATAAAATATGTGGCATTTACGTTCCAGCGTATTAAAAACGTAACACGGCTGGTTCGATTCTGAATATCAGTGTGCAAAATCAGCTTTGTTTCGTTTGGTGAATAAAGAGAACAAGACCCTTTTTTACAGGTAACGAGGCCTTACTCCTCATGTAACAGCGTCTTTTGATTCTTGATGAAAGATAGATGTAGGTGACTGTGGGCGACAGCTTGATAACTTCCATTTTAAATCTGCACAATGTACACGCCGTGTGCGGTGAGTGTCAACCAACCAACTCCGTGCTTCCCCCGAAGGGCACGTTAAGTTGGGAATTGGACCGCAGTCCACAGCAAAATAACTGGCGAACCAGTAAAAGAGGGGTCGGCCCCTTGGTAGTTCGTAAGCACAAACATCGACCGATGTCGCACATGTCAATACTTGTAAACTCTGAATCTTGTGTTTGAAATACTGATATGGATATTATTTTTTTAATCAACTCCTTATTCAGTTTAATCTCTGTGTAAACTATTTCCAAGCTGTTGACGTGAATACGTCTTTAAATTTGCATCCATAATGGGAGGCAATTCAAAAAATTGATGATAAAAAATTCGGGGGATACAGTTTGATGTTGCAACTACATATCTATCATCTATATTCAAAATTTGATTACTCCACTCGACTACTAAAAGACAAAAGATTTCGTTATAATAAGTAAAGACTGTGATGCATCGCGTGCGGCGGAGGGAAAAGTGTCGTCATTTTGAGGACGTTTCGCTGCGTCACATAATTACTGTTTGGTATAAATTTTGACTTGAAGAAGCTACAACATTCATTTGAGCTTTAATCGTTAGCTCTTTTTAAGATCTATGGATTGGATATTATATAAAACATTTCTATGAAATAGTTATAGTGAATATATATGGTGTTAAAGTAAAAAATTAAAATAATGCAATGTCGGCCTATACTCGTCAAAAGCCAAATCAAAATATACAAATTGTAAGCTGTTTGAAAAAGCTTCTCAAGAGCAATCCAGTTATATCCATAAAACACCATATAATAGAGTAAAGCGGTGCAGGGAACATAAATTAATGAAGGCGTCCGAGCGGATCAACGACGCTGCCAGTGCATCTGCAGCTGTGACGGCCGAGCCTGTGCAAGTGGATGACGTCATCACTTCTATATCAACGCCAGACTCTATAGACATCTATTGTGTGCGTAGACAGAGAAACCTATAGACTAATGATTAGCGTGGCCTCGAGTGAGAAAGGACGTAACGTAGTTTTAGGTTATACAATAACATACAATAATCTTTATGACTTTTAAACATAATTAGATAAAGTTTAAACGTATCTTTATATAGTACTGTAACGAAATTTAAAATAACAACTGAATTTTATACGTAATACCACATAAAATGTACTATACTTACGAGTTAAATGATATACCGGTGAGTTTACGTTCACTATCACTTTTACATCCTAAGAGACTACATTTAACCGTTTTTAAAGTTTTTAATTGTTCTGAGAACTGAACTGAACAAAATTGACCAATCTTAAGCTCACAAAACACCTTTTTCACACTTAAACCAACTTGTAAACTCCTTAGATCGCTACGAACTGTCAAAGTTGTTTAGCAAAGTGTAGTTTGCTAAACAAAAAAAACCGGTACGGAGAAAGGGACAAATAATCACACCGCTCCTTCTCATTTCTATGCAAGACGTATGCATAAATCTATCTTTTTCGTGTGCGAATGAGAAAGAAGGAGTCAATTTTTCTATAGGTTTCTTTGTCTACGATTGTGTGTGATCGCCGATCACATAGATTCATTGTGCTGCAGCTTGTGCTCGTTTTACTATTACGTTTGTCAATAATTCATTCGGACATAGTGTGATGTGTGACCGTGTACAGTTTCTGCGCTCATTGAAGCCACCAAAGGAAAAACAACAACATACTCTAATTATTTTAAATGTTTTAAATAGTAGATATTTAAATACGGGGTTGATAAATCCCAATATTATAAAAGTATGTAGTCAATATAAAAACTGTTATTTTATAGAAGAAAATTCCTATTATAAAAATATATTCAAAACTTGTAAAAAATTAACTATATAATTGATTGTATAGATTATGATCAACAATTTTTAGATTATTCCCAACTAAAAAAATATTATTAAACAGCGTTCAACAGTAATTAACTGTTCTGAATTAATTAAAGTACATAAGAAAGGTACAATTCCTAACTATTTCGCAAATATAAAAAACAAAACAAAACATAATATTTCAAATGAAAAATCTTGGGTTAAATTGGATAGAACAGAGAGTGTGAGTCTAATTATTATATTAATATATATAATAAGGAACCTATAAGGTTCAAAAAAGGAACTATCCCATTTTATTTTCCAATCATAGAAAAAAATAGTTTATTTCGAAATTAAGGCATTAGACATCTGTAGAAACAGTATTTTAATAAATGATAAAATACATAAAATAGGAAATTCCTATATGCGAGTTTTTCACCAAAACATAGCAGGATTACTAGGAAAATTAGACTTACTTGAGGCGTGCATCGCAGAATTTAATTACTCTGAAGAACCATTAGACGTGATTTGTCTAACAGAAACATTCGTAAAAAATGGAGATGAAGAAAACGTAGTTTTAAAAACTTTAAACTGGCTGCCAATTTCTCAAGAAAACAATCAAAACGTGGTGGTATGTGTATTCTTGTAAAACAAAATTTCAAGTATCATATCTTAGATCTTTTACAACTGTTTTCAAAGGAAATTGAGTTTGAATGTTGCGGTATAGAATTGACTGAACAAAAATCTATTATTATTTGTATTTATAGAACAACAGACTCGAAAAAAAGTATATTTTTACTAAACTTGATGCTTTATTACATAAGCTACGTGAAAAAATAAACAAAAAAATTATAATTGCTGGCGATTTTAACGTAAATATGTTAATGTTGATTAATAAGTCTAATAGATTGAGAAGTTTATTAAAAAGCTATGGATTTCAAATGCATATAACGGAAACAACGAGACAACATACATGTGTAGACCAAATGGCAAGTAATATACAAGGAGCTATCGGAAAAGTCCATGAATTAGGTCTATAGATCACACGGGGCAAACATTAAGTTTTTTATTAAAAGATACACCAAAGTCTTCTGTGCATTATTATATATTTAGAAGGCAATACACGGAGAGTAATATTAGCAGTTTCTGCAATCACTTAAAATCATTATCATTCTTGGACGTATATGAGGAGGATAACGTAGAAAAAGCATTTACTAAATTTTATGACACGTTTGTACTAATTTATAAGCTGTGCTTTCCCACAAATAGAGTCAAAGTGAATAACTTTGATTAAAAATTAAAATGGCTTACAACCGGTATAAGAATTTCCTGTAGAACCAAACGTGCACTTCGCTATAAATATTATAAAAATAAAACTCACGAGAACAAAAATAAATATATATAATGATTTCTTATATTTACGCGAACACTACACATTAAAATAATACTAGTTTTTACGGAATTTATCGCGTATATTTAACTTTTTAAATACCCGACGTTTCGAGAGCTTTACAGCACCCATGGTCACGGGGGAATGAGATGTTCAACGTCCAGATGTCATAGTTAACCGCGGTTATTTAAAAAGTTAAATATACGCGATAAATTCCTTAAAAACCAGTATTATTTCAAAAATAAATATACACTTTATAGAACTATCCTAAAAAAAAACTATTTTGCTGGCACAAAAGCAGATGAATCACAAATACGTACTTAACCCAAAAAATAAAATTAAAGCCACTTGGAACCTAATAAAAGATAAATTCAGTCAGACACATCCAAATCTCATTGATAGACTCACAGTCAATAATAATCAAAATATACTAAATCCCATTGAACTAGCTACAACATTTAATCAGCATTTCGCATCTAGCATCTATTCCGTTAAATACGGAATATCACCTAATAGTGCGGAAAAATTAAGCGTAACTACCACCACGACCATGTGATATAACGGAAATTAAGAACCATATTTCATCACTTAAAAACACAAAATCTACTGACTGTGATGAAATACATACAAAAGTTTTAAATAGGTGTTCAGGAAAAATCATAGACGTATTATGTTTTCTCATTAATAAGTCACTTGAAGCGGGAATTTTTCCTAAAGAATTGAAATTATCCGTTGTTATAGCATTGCATAAAAAAGGTGACAAAAATAACATTTATAACTATAGACCAATTACATTAATATCAATATTATCAAAATTGTATGAGAAAGTTATGCAAAAAAGACTTTTAGATTTTTTAATAAGTTTAACATATTAAAACCAGAGCAACACGGTTTTCAAAAAGGTAAATCTACGACACTGGCAACTTTGCCCCATATAAAAATCGTAACCGATTATATAAACAGAATAATACCAATTTCTGCAGTGTACTTTGATACCTATGAACAAAGCATTTGATAGTGTTGGTCATGATATTCTATTAAAAATTGAAGCTTATGATATAAGAGGGCCAGCTTACTCCTGGATACATAGCTATCTAAAAGATAGAAAACAATGTGTTGAAATACAACAAAAAGATGAAAAAATGGCAAGAAATTTTAAAATTTAAATCTTCGTACTTACCAAATGATTACGGAGTGTCACAAGGGAGTGATTTAGGTCCTTTACTGTTTTTAATTTACATAAATGACCTACCAAATTACATCAAACATAATACAATATTATTTGCTGACGACATTTCTATTTTAATACCGAAAATAAATTTTAATTCTAGTAATAAAGAATATGAAAATGAAATAAATAATACGATAAAGATCTAGTAATAAATAATATGAAAATGAAATAAATAATGTCAATAATTTAAGTATAAATCTATCTAAAACTAAATTTATGCAATTCTACAATGTTAAAAGTAAACCGCAATTACTTGATATTAAGTATAATGGTGAAAAATTACTGCTACTGAATGTACCACATTTTTAGGTATTAATTTAGACAAATATTGTAATTGGAAAAATCACATAGATAAAGTTTGTTCCAAAATATTTAAATTTAATTTTGCTCTGCGAAGGCTAACTTCAATCTCGTCAAGAAACACTTTCCTTATAGCATATCATGCATATGTCGCTGCTGTATTAAGATATGGTCTCATATTATGGGGAAACTCGACTGATGTAAATCGTGCTTTTATAGCGCAAAAATGCTGTATACGAGCAATTTGTGTTGTCGGGCCACTAGTTTCTTCCAAACCACTATTAAAAGAATTGGGTGTTCTTACGCTACCATCCATGTAAATTTTTGAAGTTTCAATATTTGTAAAAAAGTATCCTCATTTTTTTACTAGGTTAAAAGATACAGTAACATATATTACCAGATACCCAGATAAAATGATTTTACCTTCATTAAAACTAGCCTGTACTCAAAAAATTGCTATGTGATGGCTATTCAAGTGTTTAATAAAATCCCAAATGAAATAAGGCAACTAGATTATAATCAATTTAGACGTAATTTATTAGTGGCTTTTAGAAAAACAATTTTATTCGGTAAATGAACTGCTAAAAATAAAAGAACGTTTCTATTGACTGTTAAACGCTGTTTCTTATTTGATTGTGTTTTAAAGGATTAATATTAAATATTGTAAAACTGATGCACGTTTAATTTTACTTAAATTTTGTATATTCTAACAATAAGTTGATTAGTAAATAAGTTTTCATATACCAAAATTGGTGAAATATGTGATACATTATTATTTTATAAGAACATCCTTGTACCATATTTCTTGTGAATAAATTTATTTATTTATTATTTATAACACCTACCACTGCTTAGTAAAGGCGGCTACTCACTTACCTGCTGCAGGGGCAATCTAGGGTGAACAGCGATCGGGGCGATACGATATTAGAACTTTCTCTACACACATGCCTGCCGTTCAGTATGAGAGTATACGTCTCGCTGGACACACGCGTTGAGAATGCCGCCAGTTTTATCGAAATATCAATGAATCGGTATATATAGTATTGGCTCTTTTTTATCTATCTATATAATACATAAAAAATGTTTCTACCTATGTCCGTTATAGACTTTGAAAACATCTAACCGATGCCCAACCGGTTTTATTAGAAAGGCAATAATGCGAAGATGGTTTAGACCACTAAAACAATGCATTGGACACTATAAAAAAAGTAAATAAATAAACCAAATTTCCTTTTTTCCAATTAATAAACAAAATGTATTTCAAAAAAACACAAAAAAGGTGAAAAAAAAGAAGTGGGGGTTTTTTTTCGTTTGTAATTTCAATTGGCGCGGCGCATAAGGAGCAAGGAAGGTTTTAGGCCACTGCAGCCCTTCCGCTGGGCTGACTTAGGATATTGCCCCTGCTTGCATACACACATCACAATTAAGGAGGCTATTAAGGGTCATCCCCGCTCCTACACCCTAGATTGCCCCCGCGGCAGGCAAGTGAGTAGACGCCTAATATACTTTCCCAGAAGAGATAGTAGCTGACTTTAAGGTGGCTACTCACTTGCTTGCATAGTGGCAACTTTCTAAGTCGGCCCTGCGGCAGGGCAGCAGGGGCGCAAGACCTTCTTTAATCCCTAGATCGGAACTACCGCTGTCGCATGTGTAGCGCAATTGGGGCAATTTCAATCTATTTGTTGGTGACTTTCGCACGGAGCAGAAGTGTAAGTACAAGTGACAATGGATTGATGAATTAAGAGTGTGAAATTTGGACAGTATTTCCTTTTTCTCTTTTTTGTGGTAGCACTGCAGAAAGAACTTTATGTGAAAGTGATAACGTTTTTAACGTGTTAACGTTTCTTAACGTGGTAACGTTTTTTAACTTGGCAACGTTTTTAAACGTGGTAACGTACTTTAAAAGTGGTAGAGTCACGCTGCAGCTTACAAGCACAATATTTTGTAAGTAATTGTTAATTAATTAGTAGTTTCATAGGTAAATATAGGTGTCTATGGGCCACAGTATCCACTTACCATCAGGTAGATTGTGTGTTCGTTTGTCACACTTATTCTATACTTATGGATACTCGGCGTACGCTACTATGCTAAAAAAGAAAAACATTTTGTTTATTAATTGAAAAAAAAAGGATTTTTTAATTATAATTTTTTATACAGTGCCTAATGCATTGTTTTAGTGGTCTAAAACCATCTTCACATTATTGATTTTCTAATGACCGATTTGGTGTACATCGGTTGGATGGTTTCAAAGTCTATAACGGACATATTTATGTAGAAACATTTTTTGTGTTTATATAGATAGATAAAAAAGAGCCAAGGCTATATAAGTTGAAATTTCGATAAAACTGGAGCCATTCTCAACGCGTGTGTCCATCGAGACGTACACTCTGATACTGAACGGCAGGCATGTGAGTAGAGACAGTTCTGATGTCGCCCCGATCGCTGTACACCATAGATTATATAGGCAAGTGAGTAGCCGCCTTTAAACTATGCGGTACGTAGAGGAAATCATTGGACTATGACACGAGTTGCCCGCATTAGATCTAATGAGTGCACAGCTAATATCACCACGTTTACCATTCATGCAGATACGTCGGTTGCGTTACGGTGGCAGCTAGGGCATCGCCGGAGAAGTCATTAATGTACCCATCAATGTAGACACAATGGTGCAACAGCGTCTATTGGCCATTGATCAGGCGTTCAATTACAACATCAATCACAGCGTGGATTCATACAACAGGAGTGATATAGTAACAGAGACATACAGCGTCAGGTACTTTAATCGACTACAAAAATCACACCAAAGCTGCTAGAGCCCAGCAAAAGCTGCAGAAAATGAGTATCGTTGAGTTATGTAGACTGCCTTACAAAATCCCGCTTTCAGCGGGTTACCCTTACATGAATACGATCAACCTTGACGTTGACGATGGCGTAGTTAACAGAGCAATTTGCGGAATTAGAGGTAGGCTGCCGACTCTAGTCGCACAGGTAAAAAATTATTGTGGTTATGTTCCTGATAAGCGTTCTTTTTTACTTATCACCGGCATTAATGCACAAAGCTTGATTGCGCACTCAGAAAACATCTCTACCGATTCCATCATCAACAGACAGATCTGATTACTTGGAAATTAACGAGACGTGGATGGAAGATTTCAACCCAGTACTACCGACCTTGATCTGAGCAAAGATCTGATTTCTGATTGTTGAATTGATCTGTGACCATATCGTAATAGCGTTAAGCGCAAACAAACTGAAACTACGTCATCGGCGGCGCTACCACCACTATCATCAAGATTACTCGTTACCTATACGTATTCACGTAAAATACATGACCGTGTCCATGACATAGCCACACCCCGATTTTTTTATCCTCTTGTATTAAATCACCATCAGGAGGGTAACGTGATAGCACATCTGCAACAATATTACTTCTACCCGAATAAGCAGTACTTCGTAATTAAACTGTTCTATATACGAAATCCATCGCGTAACTCTACCATTGAATAACTTCATATTCTTAATAAACAATAAGGCTTTATACTCTTTTTTATGAAGAGCCGTGGAAGGCTAGTATCCCGGGTTCGACCCCCGCCGGCACCAATGAAATTGTTAATTGCAATTTTAAGTGCTGATTTACCACGTGCTCGGTGGTGAAGGAAAACATGATGAGGAAACCTGCTGAAAAATATTTCGAAGACATGTGAAGTTTGCCAACACGCATCCACGAATAATTGCATAGAATCTCCAAAATTCTCCAAGAGTCAGTCCAAAATGAAATTAGTTAGACAAATAAGTCACAAAAAATAAGAAGAAGAAACGTTAAAGCAAGCCCTGGACAAAGTATCTGCTCCGTCAAATGCATTTAAATTTGTTATAAATGCTGAAAGAAAGCTAACAAATGGCCACAGTGGATGGTATAATCAACCTACGTCAAATGAAGTTGCTTTAGTTATTGTTGGAGAGAAATTTTGTAAGTGGAATATTGTGATTGACAACCATGATAACACATAGCATCGAATAAGTAAAATCCATCGCTCATACGATGCATTACACTAATACAGCTTTTGTTTTTCTATGGCGAGGATGGATATTCTAATTTTATTCACCAGTGCGATCCTAAGACCAAACTTAAAAAATGGTATCTGCTGCAAGTTTTTATTCTTACCGTATCATGATTAGGAAAGGAGAATATAATCATCTGCTATGTTTTCGTTCGCTGTTTAGTCAGTTTTTAGTTGAGATGTTTTTGAAAATCGAGACGGAAAGGTTGAGTCAGAATCAGGCGCAGCCTAGAGCGGACAGTTACGTATACTTGCAATATGTGATAGGAAGACAGGACGTTGATGGTGATCAGCTGGGTGAAAAGGTGGTGTCGATCTTTAACTGAGGTCCACGCTATATGCATGAGCGGACACAAGACGCCATGACATATGTGCGCCACTAAATTCGTCTAATTCGCCCTGCATGAAAGATAATTAATGTAGCAAAAATATCCCAGACAATTTTTGAGAGATACACAGACAGGTGACCATGGTTGGAAGACGATCTCCGGCTGACGGTGACTTTACACTTAAAAGATATTGAAGTAGACAATAGGTGGTTGGTCCCCTATAATAAGGTTCGGTCACGGACATTTATGGCACATATTATTAATGTAGAATTTTGCATTTCTGTTAAATAGATAAAGTAAATTTGTAAGTACATTAATAAGGGCAGTGATCAGGCGCCTTTCGTGCTAGAAAATAATAAGGACGAATTCAAATTATGTAAGAGTGGGCGTTGTTCGGAGAATTTTAGGGTTTTCCATACATGAAAGGCTTCCCGCAGTCATACATTGCTGTCCACCTTGAAAATGGCCAACGAGTCTATTTAAATTCAGACAACCTCGCCAAAAAAGTTAATAACCCACCACAGTGTCATTTTTACACTGTTAGTATTTTTTGATTTATGTCAAACAGATAATTTTGCTAAAACCCTTCTATATGCGTAAGCACAATACAACCACGGCTCTTTTAAAAGTTACAGAAGATATTTGTACTGGAACGGAGAACTCACATTTGACTGTGTTAGTTCTAAAAGATTTCTCTAACGCTTTTAACGCTGTCGATCATGATATTCTCCTAGCTGTACTTTGTCACCTGGGTTCCTCTTCGTCAGCGCGGGACTGGTTCTCCTCATATCTTCGGGGTCGTCAGCAAGCAAATCGAGTAGGTCAGATCATCTCTGATTGGTGCTCGTTGTCTGCTGGCGTTCCTCGGAATTCTGCTCCTGGTCTCAGTCTTTATAAATCTTATTACATCCCATATTCGCTGTTCGTACCATCTTTATGTTGATGACTTACAAATTTAGCTCAAACTCAGGTGGCAGGTATCGATGATGTGATTACAAAGCTTAACTGCGATCTTAACTGTATTTATTATCGTTCAAAAAGATTTGGTATTAGTGTTAATCCAACAAAATGTCGGGATATTGTGGTTGTCAGTTCTCTTAGATTACCTAAAATTGATATAAAGGCGCTACCTCCTATAATCTTTAATAATGTTGCTATTCCTTACTCAACAACTGTTAAAGATCTTGGCTTAGTTATTGACAATACCCTCAGTTGGCGACCGCGTACATATGGGATGTGTTCCGAAATACAACGCAGTGTACTGTCCAATGCAAATCATTTGACACTTTATTGTACTAGCGTGCCGCCGCCATATTGTGTCGGATATTCGGCCATAATAAAACAATTTTCAATTGTGTGTTTGCCGAATGAAGCATGCCTAAATTTGTTTCTATTTATTCAAATACAAAAAATTATAGAATAATTGATGGTATATCCATTAGGAGGATATAATGATTTTTGGAGCAGAAAATGACAAAATAATCGCCAACACTTTTCCAAATGGCGCAAAAGTATGACGTCATATCGATGGCTCCTAAGTATAGTGAGTCATCTAACATTTTTAGGTATTTTCAGGTTTTGATGGCATTGATTGTAAAAATATATTATCTATCAGACTATATCGAAAAAATCTAAAATGCGTAAATATTCTTGGAAATAATCTAACGTATACTGGTTTATGTTGTGGAATTTAAAATTGCCATACGGCGTACTCTAAGCTAACTACTCGAATTCAGTAAACGCGGGACGCGGGCGGGGTACTTTAAGCGACATGTGCACACTGGACTGGAATTTAGGTGTGTATTACGGTCATTATATTAGATTTAAGTTAAAAATTGTTGTGTTTAAATATAAATAAGCATGGAAAGAACACAACAAAATACTAGATACTCAGAAGACAAAAATAACGAACACGAAATTTTTGAAAATAACGAGTTAATGGAATCTTTTCATAAAAATATTAAGTAAATTAAGTTTTTCATTACATTAACTTATTTAAAATATAACTATGACAGTAAATAATCACATTATTTTTCGATTATATACTATTAGAAGTTCTGTACATTCTAAGCGCTTAACTGTTTTTGAAAATTCCAAGCGGCTATACACTATTAAATATTATTTACCATGGTTGAAATTAAATGAAAATGCAGAGATAAAAAGAATATCTGTTTGTAAAACAATGTTCCTTAGAACCCTCTCGATAAATTTTTACGTTGTTTATACCGTTTCAGAAAAATTTGATTGAAAAAACCCTGATTTATCTACTTAGATATTATTTTTTCCTGAATATATTTTATTTTATTGAATTTTATTAAAATAAATACTTCCAAAAATTAATTAATTATCTGATTAGGAAGAGAAATAAGACCTTTAATTTTAACGCATATAAATATAATTTTGGTTTCTGACAGAAATGTAAACTTCTTTGTTGTATGGAAAATATAAAAAGTTTAACTACTTGATTGTTAACTTAATATGTTTTAGCTTGTTAATTTTTGATACAAAGGAAAAAAAACATAGTTATTTTCCTTTGTATCAAAAATTAACAAGCTAAAAGCTTGCTTAATTTGCAGATATATCAATTTACTGCTACTTCATCGAACCGATTTCGGACATAAAAATCGGTGTATAATGAGTCAACTAATTTATTATCCTTGAAACTGTAGATACAACGTCGGTTTACTAGTCCAAGAAAATAAATTACAGTACTGTATTTATGTATTTATAAACCTAATACTTTTTCCTAAAGATATGGTGAATATTCAAATACATTGTAAACGAGTGTATGTGACAGTTAGCTCATTAAAGGCCATGATTTATATGATGTACACTAAGCCAACTACATTATCCTGGAAACTCACTAAAACAGGTCTACTATTTTATTGTATAAGTGTCTCAAATCTTAAAATAACACAAACTTAAAAAAATCAACATTCTAGTACAAAAACAGAAAAATTTATAAACAATTAATCTTTGACTGGCGCTCCTCTAAAATTTGAATTTTGTAGTTGACTCACTATACTTAGGAGCCATCGATATACTGTCCAATGTTTTGGAACGAATCACCAGCATAGCGTCGATTCATGACGTCATTTGCATTGGACAGTACACTGCGTTGTATTTCGGAACATACCCATGAAGTGAGCAAAACTATCAGTGACGCTCTGCGTTATCTGTATCGTCTCAAGAATTTTTTACCGATAGGGACTAAGGCGATACTAATACATGACTCTAGTGTTGCCTATTTTAAATTATGCAGATGTTTGATATGCTAATGCCTCTCAAGAAGTTCTAAACAAACTGGATCGACTTCTTAATAATTGTATACGCTTCATTTTCGGTTTACGTAAATACGACCACATCTCAACTTATCGTTCTCAGCTTAAATGGCTACCTCTCCGGTATCGCAGATATTTCAGAATACTGTGCACATTATTTTCAGTTTTACACGATCCGTCCCTGAAAATCTGAAATGCAAATTTCAGTATCAGGGTGATTCCCACAACCGTTGTCTCCGTTCTGCGGAAAATTCTAATCTCCATGCCCCCTATCTGTCACACTAGCTTCTTATATTACAAATCTTTTACGTCTCACGCGGTAAGATTGTGGAACGAGCTACCGAGCAGTGTACGTGCAGCCACGAGCAAAACATCGTTCAAACGCTTGCTCTGGAACCATTTTCTGGCGTTGCAGGAGTAGTTTGTGGATTAACATTTTTTTATATCCTTAAATTCTAACTGTTCCCTTTTCCTCTTTTTATTTCAAGTATTTTATAGGTGTTTGAATCAGAAACAGCTATATTTAATTATGTATGTACTATGTATGCATATATACATAGTACATATGTTTATAATATAATATGTATCGTAATATGTAATGTATCATCATCGAAGCCAACTGCCATAGACTTAATACAATAAATGGTCTTTTTATATCCTCATCAGCAACGGGAGAAAAATTAAATGTGAGATTGTGGCATGGAATGCAAATAAGAAATAATACTTGATTTAACAGAAGCCTGCATTTGTCTCAATTCTAGTTCTCAATTTGACGCAAATCATCAAAAGTTGTTCAATGCACACTATTAATGCGGGACCAATATTTGGCTTCACCTACTAAGCATTCTTGGGCTACTGATATTTCGAGACTATTAGATGGAACTTTCTTTAAATAATTGGTGAAATATTCTAAAAGTGTTACTAGATGAGTAAATATTTCGGTTTCCAAATTTCGGCTTTTCTATTGTCGTATTATTTATGTTACATACAGTATTCTGGCTAGAATAAGTAATAAATGAGGTGCTCGCCTCGTACATCTCTTCTTGGTTTACTTTAATTTGGGGATTTTTCGTTTGGTTAACAAACTTTTTCTTGAAATTTTTTATTTTAACCTCAAAGGTTTTCCTGCATTCTTAATTAATTTCTGAAGCATTTTCATTTCATTTTAGGCTTAGCCTTAATTGTTTTTGTGTTCTATTTTCTTTGTTTCCACCATTGTTTAATTTCTTTTTCTTATTAGTTTTTAGCACTTTTTGTATCCTTCACTTAATATAATTGTTGTATATTGTAAGCTTTTCCCAAGCAGGAAGGGATAATAAATAATAAATATATAATGTAAACTTGATACAAGAGGAATAGGGACGATTTAATGTTCTTAACCTTTCACGAGCCCTGTCTTCGTGAACGGGGTTCTCTTAGCTTATAAGGCACTACCAACAGCTTTCAATTGCTCTAGTTAATATTCATTCTTCCAAAGGACACCTAAAAGAACTAAGTTACTAAACAAACACAACGTAAATAGGCCTATTACAAAGCCTTTAGAAAGATCAATACATATTTATTTATCATGGTCACATATATAGATATAATTTAACATAAAGGGGAAATATATCAATGATATGTTGCAAACCGGTAACATTCACTGATATGCGGATAACAGCACTGGTGATGCTCTATACACCGACCATGCCAATATTTCTCGTGAAAACGTCGCTGAGTACCGGTACAAACATGCGTCTGAAGTCAAGTCTTTGCTGAACAATGTCTCGGACTGGGGGCGACTAATCTAGTCCAGTTTAATGCATCAGGTGAGACCCAGAAGATACAAGTTTGCGCACTTACCGCTAAAAAGAACCCCTTTGTCGTATCTCCGCAATTTCAAGGCACTCCCTTTGTTGCCTCATCCAGTATAGGAATCCCTGGCATCGACTTATCGACCGATGTGCAGTTTCGTTGAAAGAGAAGGCTAAATTGGCTTCTAAGTTTGGCATGCTCAGTAGAGCGGGACAGTATTTCATTCCAGCACACCACCTTCAACTTTACAGGGTGCAGATTTGGCCTCACGTGGAATACTGTTCGCATCTCTGGGCTTGGGCTCCTTCCACTTGACCGCATTCAGCGCAGAACGTCTCAAGTCGTCGCCGACCGATTCCTCTTTGATCGACTCGATTCACAGGCGTTGCGAAGAGAAATTGCATCCCTTTGCATCATCTATCGCATATACCACGGCGTGTGCTCTGAGGAATTATTCGGATTAATCCCAGCCGCTAAATTCCACGAAAGCGCGGCGCGATCTCGATCTCGATCTCGATCTCGATCTCGATCGATCCACCACCGTAGACCGTATCACTAGTAGATTTTCCTCGTACAGCCCCTCTGTGAAAACGTTTGCCACCGGCGATTTTTCCGGACTGATACGATGTAGGAACCATCAAGAAAATAGCTTACTCCTTTTTAAAAGACCGGCAAAGCACCTGCAATTCTCCTGGTGTTGCAGTTGTTCATGAGTCGCGGTAGTCACTTACCTTCAGGTGAGCCGCATGCTCGTTTGTCCCCTATTCTATAAATTAAAAAATAAACAAATAGAATAAAATCAGCGCATGAAGATACAACGAACAATGTTATTGAAACCGGTGGGGAACGAACCCGGGTGGCCTGAGTACTTTTAAATTTACGGCAAGCGCTTACACCCTGCGCTACCGTGTCATATGAACGAACAGTGCACGAAGAAAAATATGCACAACATAAAACTAAAATCAAACTGTTTTTTCGTCAGATAGAAGCGTACAATCGCTGAATATTTGACGATATGCATTAAACTATGCACGCATTCTAAAATAATATCGTTCCTAGAATCACCTTATTAGTTATTCATCGTATATCATACCCAGCACATACATGCCGTACACAAATTCCTTCATCATGATTCTTTCTATTGAGCGTTGGGCGAGGCACGAACATCTTTGGCGGGAAACGCGACGTGCATACTGATTGTCAATATGGCGGCGACGTGCGGTGACCGATCGAACCAATACGGACTGTCGATTGTCCAAGTAACAACAAATGGTTTCGTGGACGAATAAGGACAGCAATATTTCCATTATAAAGTTCGTTTAAACATTAAAGCGTAAATTAGCGTATCTATTATGCTATATGTGATTTCTACAACGACTTTTTTATTGATGTGTTCAAGGCATTTTCCTGACTAACATAAAAATGGCTGTATTACCACTATCAATATGTAAGTATAATACTCCTTTAGGTCAATAGAAACGAATTTTAGTATATTAGAATTAGAAGCGAGAGTAATCTAAAAAATAACACGTAATTAAAAGTCGTGAGCTCGAATTCCCCATTCGATTACTGTAGGTATGTGAACCATTCCTAACACAAGCATTGAAGGCATATTTACAGAAATATTAACAAAAATGTTAAAAAAGCAGAACAATCATACTTTTTATAATTACGTAGATGTACGTCTAAAAATAATA
This sequence comes from Parnassius apollo, assembly GCA_907164705.1. Lineage (NCBI taxonomy): Eukaryota > Metazoa > Arthropoda > Insecta > Lepidoptera > Papilionidae > Parnassius > Parnassius apollo. Next base: position 1,096,664 of record CAJQZP010001064.1, on the reverse strand, counting down.
ATTTTTTTATTTTTATTTTAACACACATGGTATAGATTTATAGGGTTACGTTCATAAAAAAATATTTCCTGATTACTGGGTCACGATTTCCAAATACGAATTATTTTCTTTGGGGCCTCAGTGAACTTTGATTTTCCTCGTATATTTAAAGGCGCATACGTCGAAATTAGTGCATTAGTGTAACATTAAGTAGTTACGCGTTACATAAGCAAAGATTTTTAAGTGTTAGTGCTTTCTCCACCCAGGAGATTAAAGCCCATCATCTGGGTTTAGTAATAACCTCTAATCTATTTATTTCTTCAGAAACAATATACCCCACGCTATATTCAGTAGCTCTGTTAACTACGTTTCTTGGGGAGTGAACACAGGAATCACATGATTTAATTCCTTTCTGCCCTTTCTACCATCGGACAACCAGACGGCCGGCGGGCCTGCAACTATTTGGGGTCGATATTCTAGACATTCGAACCAAATGGTTTGATTTACTCGTGTAGAGTTTCATCCCCACTTATAAACGTTTAGGATTGTAGTCCAGCTTGTCGTGTATTAATAAACATATATTTTTTCGATGAAACATAATAACCTTTTCGGTTGACGCCGCAGCCATCCTGAAATCTCGCGTGTCATTTAAAATCTAAAGGTCATTTTAAACACCAATTTAATAAGGCAGAATATGGGAAAATCTGTAAGCATTTAACGGAGACAAACTGAGAGGATACACTTAGTGTAGGGTCATGAGAAGGCGCTGTGTCGGCGATCTTACAGTCTAATGTATGACTTAATTGATAAGTTTGTCACATGTGTGTTCCGTACCACGGCAAAACAACTAGCGAATGCTTTTGGTAATGTGTTAGAAGAAAGTCCTTAGTACATAATAGCATATATACAGTTTTTTTGTCTAACATTCCTCCTGAACCTGTTTCAGATCTAATTATATCATAACGTCCTTTATGGTGTACCGAAGGTATCTCTGCTGGGTCCTCTTCTATATACAGGGTAATTTTGCAATAACCGGCCAAATTTGCAGAGATCGTTCAGAATAATTTCTATATATAGTTACTATAGGCAAGTGGTGAAGAAAAATTGATCTGAAAAAATCAACGTTCTGTCCTTTTCGCTTTTAAATTCTAAATACATTATTTTAACTAAACGTTGGGCTGCACTAAAAGTATCGGGAATGGAATATTTCCACTGTTCCTGTCATATTAAAATCTTTTTAATTGAAAACTCCTTGGTTTTAAAAATCTAATACCATTTATATATTTAAAAAAAAGATTCTCTGTCTTGTCACAAGGTTTTGTCAAACTTGTTTAGTCGTTGAGAAAATGGAATTAACTCGAGAAAATTCAAGAGCGATGATTTATTACGACTTTCGAAGTGGTTTAACACAAAAACAGTGTGTTGACCGGATGATTTCTGCATTTGGTGATGAAGCCCCATCCAAAACCACAATTTATCGCTGCTTTGCTGAATTTCAACGTGGACGTGTCAAGCTCAGTGATGATCCCCGTCAAGGTCGTCCAAAAACTGCAGTCACCCAAGAAAACTTTGATGCTGTGCGTAAGCTGATTGAGGAAGATCGACATGTGACATACCGCAAAATTCAGGCAACTTTAGACATTGGCATGAGTCAAATACAAATAATCTTGCATGAACAATTCGGTGTAAAAAAAGTTGTTTTCCCGATGGATACCGCATTCACTCTGTGAAGAGCAAAAAGTGGCTCGCGTTACTTGGTGCGTCAGAACTCTCGAAAGATTCCACGCAGGATCCTCAAATGCTGTGTACAACATCGCATCAGGTGCCGAATCCTGGATATACGCGTACAAACCCGAAACATAAAACCAGTCACGAGTTCGAGTGTTCGAAAATGAGTTAAAACCAACAAAAATTATTCGTTCACGGAGTGTTGCAAAAAAAATCGTGGCCACGTTTGTATCCTTAAACCGGCCATGTTACGACTATTCCTCTTGAGGGTCAAAGAACGGTTAATGCAGAATGGTATGCTAGCATTTATTTGCCACAGGTCTTTTCTGAACTCCGTAATTTAATTCCGCGCAACTCCATCACGACAATGCGAGTTCTCACACCGCACAGAGAACAAAAGAGTTTTTAGAGCAAGAAAACATAGAATAATTATTAGACCATCCACCGTACAGCCCCGACCTAAGCCCTAATGATTTCTATACTTTCCCTAAAATAAAGAATAAATTGCGTGGACAGAGATTTTCATCACCTGAAGAAGCTGTGGACGCCTACAAAACGGCCATTTTGGAGACTCCCAACTCCCGAATGGAATGGTTGCTTCAATGATTGGTTCCATCGTATGGAAAAATGTGTCAAATTTCGCGGAGAATACTTCGAAAAGCAATAAATACATTTTTAAATAGTAATGTTGTGTCACTTCCTTGATTCCCGAAATTTTCAGTGCCGCCCTCGTAGTCATAGAAAGAATACAGAGGAGATTCTTGCGGTTCAATTATCCGGGACACCCGGGCGACGACAACTGGAACTCATGTTTACACCACAATAATACTTACACATATTATGAGTTTTGGTAACTACAAGACACTGACTTACTCAAAATATGGTAAGCACTTTGTTAATAAAAGAGTAATAAGAACAAACAATAAATATTCCTCTAGCATTGACCCTTTTTGCACGTCCAAGGTTAAATTAAAAAAAAGCTGTCAGAAGTTTTAGCATTTTTTTTTCTTTTCATTAGCATTCATTTTACAATTAAAGTACCAATATTAGTAAGTAATATTAAAAAAAAACTATACTTAAGAAGAAAACTAAAACTAAAAAATTCATTGCTACTAATTGGACAATAGGTTAAGTTGCGACACACACTATTACCTCACAAACAAAAACATATACTATGCTTTCATCTCACACCCGCACACGCATACGCACCCGCACACACATGCACATGCACCCGCACACACACAGCTCGCGATTACGATTCCCACTAGAATTACACAATCACACTGCCGGTCGGAAGGGTAAGGTAAGTATAAGATTTTAGGTATAAAAAAATAAAAACTACAGCTGTCAACCGCCTGCCTAGTGTGGTAACTATGGCAAAATCTTCCCTATGAAGCAATTTATGGGAGAGGCCTACGAAGTTGGGGGAGGTCTATAATCTGCAGTGGACTTTTGATCCAAAAAAAGGCTATCAACATTATTTGCTTGAACTTTTACACTCGTATTTAAAAGTCCCGACACCATCCACACCATCTGGATGCTTGGCGGTCTACCACTGTACGTTTCACAAGGAGTTTTCTTCCGCGTACGATTTCTCTGTGGAATAGTTACTACCGGCGATTTTTTCGGACCGATACGATCTAGGGACCTTCAAGGAAAGAGCTTACTCCTTTCTAAAAGGCCGGCAACGCACCTGTAATTCCCCTGGTATTGCGGTTGATCATGGGCGGCTGTAATCACATAACATCGGGTGAGCCGCATGATCGTTTGCCCACTCTTCTACAAAAATAAAATGAAAAAAAGTCTTGGTAGGTACCTTTTGTAAAATAAGGGTGAAAAGCCCTGTGAACTGATGGTAATTGAATGCTGTGGCGCATAGACATTTACATCTATCCTTGATTAATCAAAATATATATGTTTTGTCACTAAGACGAAATGACTCGTTTATGTTTTGAATATTTGACTTGTTTGACGTTGAATCCATTTGACATCCTCATCCTCATAAGTAAGCAAAGAGTATATACAGGAATAAGTAAGCAATATTTCGATCAAAGTCCCACTCCTACCCAATATTTGATTATATCACATTTAAGAATTAAGGATGTAGTGTCAAAATACCTAAAAACGATCACGAATTTAAGCGATTCCGATTTGTCTTATTTCTGCATTTTTATGCAAACAAAACAAATTTGCATAGCGTCATCGATTGAAAAGACGATACCTAATACGTTAATGAATAAAGGTGTAAATATATATCAAACCTTGTACCAAATAAATAAGGTTTTATTTAAGTAAGTGAAGTCAGCACAAAGGCTACACAATACATTGTAACAATACATGTACAATTTACCAGCTAATGTGTATGCTCGGTTTCGTGAATTCGTGTTTAGCGATCGAACTCCATGTTGTGACGCGTTTCCGACACTCCATTTTGTCGTGTTCCTGCTAAAAGCGATGGCTTTGAATAATCTAGGTATCAGTGCTTGATAAGAAACACATTAGTTTGCTACATGATAATAAATAGTATAAATCAAAGTTATTATCTTTTTTTACCTATGTATACTTACTCTGTAGCTCAATGAAAACTCTACGCGGTTATCCGATACTCCAAAAACCCTTAGAGAGTAGGATTTAAAGCGGTTTAAAGCCGTTGTTGAATCGTAGTAATAAACCCACACCAACCACTTATCTACACTTTTTTTACTGGAAATATGGCAAGGATGGGTTATAACGAACTTACACCGACTAAACTCCAGGTGGTGAAGCTAGGGCTCCAAACTAGGGCATGCCCAAGATACGGTTTTGTTGTATTTAGGAGTTTTATAAAAATACACCAATATTGATCTGTCTCTACTCTTCAGTTTCATATTCAGTGTTATCGAGGACGTGTTTAACAAAGCACACAGAAGGCATACAACTGCTAGATAGATTGTATGACATATCAGCAATTGCATACCTTCGGTGGCTTTGAAAAAAGCCGTTTGGGTTTGCTTGAGCGAAAGAAAAAGATATTTACACACAATACTATACATGAAAAAAGTGCAAACAGACTATTTACAAAATTAAAAAAAAAAACTAATTATTTATATTCTAAATTGAATGGTCTCTCTTTCTTAAAGAAATATTTAATTACGTCCGCGTAAAATGTTGGTGAACATTTTAATTGTACCAATAACCGTTTTTCAATTGCGATAATTGATAAGTCCGAAAGACGCTCTTGACCTTGTGTATTTTCTCAACAAAGTTTAAAAATTTTACCTTTTCCTCGCGAGTCTTCGCCACAGCTAAACTCCATAGTGGTCTACCTTCGCCGCATATTGGCATGGCCATGGGACTGCTCATGCATTACATCCGAGGCTCACCAACATTGATCGCCCCATAGCGGCCTCACCTCTGCCTTTCACTTCTCCTACTCAGGTAAAGAGCACCAGAACACAAAGCGAGCCTTTCTCCGCGACCTCCAATTCTACTTGCACAATGGACCCCCTCTTTCCGATACGCGGAGGCCATAAAGGGCCAGGTAAAAGCAAGCTCACGGAAACTTTGTTGACTCCAGAGGCGGATTAAAGTTTGACGGTGTCTAGGACACTGTCAAACTTTAGCACTTCATCGGTGCACCTCTGACGGCCATATTATAAATATTATAAATTGTTACTAGTTTACTAGTTTCGTTGCAAAATAATTACAACACGTGTACCCTTAACAGGCGGTCGTGGATGAAAAATGGCGAAGTAGGAATCTCTACAGGAAGTATGATTTTTAAACTATGTAGGTACATTTTGCCATTAAAAAATCCGCGCGAGCCCTTTTGTAACCTTTCGCCCCTAGGCAGATGTCTAGTTTGCCTTAAGGATAATCCGTCACTGGATCTGGTACAGGGGGATGACGCATCGTTATACTGGCACTCCACCCTCCCCGTGGCCCCACTACCACCACATAAGCGGTACGGCCCCACCAGACTCGCGGATGATAGGGCGATTGGGGCATCGCCATACCAACACTCCTCTTCTGACGCAACTCTACCTCGGCGACGGCGGTAAGGGGAGAGGATACCGCTCTCGCAGCAGTGTACCAATATACGACCGAAGTAGCCACATCGGGTCATTCGCCTCAGCTAGCCATCGTAATTTTTTTCATCTATACGATGGGTTGGGTACTGATAGAATAGTGCTGTCGCACGACACATCGATGAACAATATTTAGAATATAATAACACCACATGACATAATATTAAGACGAATAATGCGAGTTGGTAGACTGGGGTGTGGTGTCGTCTTTCTACGCCGTCCGCAGTCAAGGTGGAATTACGAGAGAAGGACCGGCAAGGAGAGCGGTGTTGGTGACGGTGCCATAGATCAGATCCGCTACTAGGCCGGAAGGCTGGCCTAAAAGGAACTAAGTAGTGTTATTCGATCCCAGTCCAATATAAACCTCTCTTATCTTCGTGAATTTCTCAGTGAAAAAGAAGCAGTTTATTGAAGTAGTCAGAAGGCAGATTTTCACCTTATGGACGACACACACGGTCAGTTCAACTGGTCATTCTAACTGATCAGTTTAAACTAAGACTGTTAATATTTTTGAAAATATCGGGTTTTCGAGTTTTCGATATATCCATCAATAAACTTATATATGAAACTCTATTCATAATAACTACTCTATCTATATATAAAACTATATTTATAATTATCGTGAACGTAGATAAATGGCAACACCTCGTTTCGAATTAGTTGGAAGCCAGGAAGGTTGTAACAGGTGGAAGGAAGAGATGGCTTCAGCCACGATACAGAAATAAGAACAGCATGTATATATTTACAAGTAAAAGTCGTCAGCATATCGGGGATGTGGGCCAAAATGCTCTGTGTATAGTTGCCGACACGAGTCGTGAGCACAGACAAACTGTGGATGGAGGTAGGTACACTGTCGGGCAAAATTATTGGGTACCTTTATTATTTCAATTCATAATTGAATATTTTTGCCGACTTTTATGAAATGTTTACTCGAACACATCAACTTTTACTTCGATACAGTAATGTTGCAGATATTCGTGTCCGTTATTTTATTATCTACTATAAAGTATTTAATGTATACCTGGTGGTTAGAATTAATTATTTTATTAAGAAGAAGGAAGAGGTGATAAGCCTTCCATAAAACCTGGTGTTGCGGTGCGCCGTACAAGTAGCTACTGAGACATTAGTCGCCTCAGCAGTCTGTTTATATACGTCTATGATGTTTTTTGCAGTACCTAATTTTTTCATGTAACTAAACACTGAATAGACCATTTGTCGAGATTGTCTATTTAACACCGAATTCTTCCTTCTCTGCATATTTAGCCCAAAATCTGAACACTCAAATTATAACAACAAAAATAATAACAAAAACAATTAATAACAAGGAATAAAATTACAACGAGGTAACAAAAACAATTAACGAAAATAAACTAATTAAAAAAGTTATCACTAAAATTATTGCTCTGAAGTGTACGGAATCCGAATGATACGTTCGAAACCAATAGACGACGAGAATCGGCTGATGAACCAATCACGTTGAACGTCAGCGTGGTCAACGTCGTATCGACCAATAAAAAGTGTGCTCACGACTTATGTCGGCAATTGTATTTATATAAACAACATTGAAGATGTTAGGTACATCTGAAAACTGAAAAATAAGAAACTCTGAGAAAGGAGCTCCCCAGTGCCAGCTTCTTCCATTTGATCGCATCCAGCGCAGAGCTGTTCGAATCATCGACGGAGCAGCCGAGCTCTTTCCGATCGGCTTGACTATCTGGAACTTCGAAGAGATGTCGCATCTCTGCGATTGCGTATTTTATCGCATCTACCCGGGGAATGCTCTGAGGAATTCCAGCCGCACAATTTTACCATAGCACATCGCGACAAAACTCGCGATACCATCCATACCATCTGGATGACTGGCGGTCCACCACCGTGCGATTTAAAAAAAGTTTTCTTCCTCGCACAACTTCCTTGTGGAATCAACATTTCCGGGCCGATACGACTTAGGGACCTTCAAGAAAAGAGCCTATTCCTTTTTAAAAGGCTGGCAAGGCATCTGCAATCCCCCTGGTGTTGCAGTGTTCATGGGCGGCGGTAATCACTTACCATCAGGTGAGCCGTATGCTCGTTTGCCCCCTCCAATAATATATATATATATATATATATATATATATATATATATATATGTATATATATATTATTGGAAATGGAAGAAGCTGGCACTGGGGAGCTCCTTTCTCAGAGTTTCTTATTTTTCAGTTTTCTGATGTACCTAACATCTTCAATGTTGTTTATATAAATACAATTGCCGACATAAGTCGTGAGCACACTTTTTATTGGTCGATACGACGTTGACCACGCTGAAGTTCATCGTGATTGGTTCATCAGCCGATTCTTGTCGTCTATTGGTTTCGATTGTATCATTCGGCTTCCGTACACTTCAGAGCAATAATTTTAGTGATAACTTTTTTTAATTAGTTTATTTTCGTTAATTGTTTTTGTTACCTCGTTGTTAATTGTCGTTTGTGTATTCCTTGTTATTAATTGTTTTTGTTATTATTTTTGTTGTTATAATTTGAGTGTTCAGATTTTGGGCTAAATATGCAGAGAAGGAAGAATTCGGTGTTAAATAGACAATCTCGACAAATGGTCTATTCAGTGTTTAGTTACATGAAAAAATTAGGTACTGCAAAAAACATCATAGACGTATATAAACAGACTGCTGAGGCGACTAATGTCTCAGTAGCTACTTGTACGGCGCACCGCAACACCAGGTTTTATGGAAGGCTTATCACCTCTTCCTTCTTCTTAATAAAATAATTAATTCTAACCACCAGGTATACATTAAATACTTTATAGTAGATAATAAAATAACGGACACGAATATCTGCAACATTACTGTATCAAAGTAAAAGTTGATGTGTTCGAATAAACATTTTCATAAAAGTCGGCGAAAATATTCAATTATGAATTGAAATAATAAAGGTACCCAATAATTTTGCCCGACAGTGTACCTACCTCCATCCACAGTTTGTCTGTGCTCACGACTCGTGTCGGCAACCATACACAGAGCATTTTGGCCCACATCCCCGATATGCTGACGACTTTTACTTGTAAATATATACATGCTGTTCTTATTTCTGTATCTTAGCTGAAGCCATGTCTTCCTTCCACCTGTTACAACCTTCCTGGCTTCCAACTAATTCAAAACAAGGGTTTGCCATTTATCTACGTTCACGATAATTATAAATATAGTTTTATATATAGATAGAGTAGTTATTATAAATAGAGTTTCATATATAAGTTTATTGATGGATATATCGAAAACTCGAAAACCCGATATTTTCAAAAATATTAACAGTCTTAGTTTAAACTGATCAGTTAGAATGACCAGTTGAACTGACCGTGTGTGTCGTCCATAAGGTGAAAATCTGCCTTCTGACTACTTCAATAAACTGCTTCTTTTTCACTGAGAAATTCACGAAGATATGAAAGATTTATGTTGGACTGGAATCAAATAATACTACTTAGTTCCTTTTAGGCCAGCCTTCCGGCCTAGTAGCGGATCTGATCTATGGCACCGTCACCAACACCGCTCTCCTTGCCGGTCCTTCTCTCGTAATTCCACCTTGACTGCGGACGGCGTAAAAAGAAGACCGCAGTCTACCAACTCGCATTATTTCGTCTTAATATTATATCATGTGGTGTTATTATATTCTAAATATTGTTCATCGATGTGTCGTGCGACAGCACTATTCTATCAGTACCCAACCCATCGTATAGATGAAAAAAATTACGATGGCTAGCTGAGGCGAATGACCCGATGTGGCTACTTCGGTCGTATATTGGTACACTGCTGCGAGAGCGGTATCCTTCCCCCTTACCGCCGTCGCCGAGGTGGGGGAGTTGCGTCAGAAGAGGAGTGTTGGTATGGGGATCGTTTGCCCCCTCCAATAATATATATATATATATATATATATATGTATATATATATATATATATATATATATATATATATATATATATATATATATATATATATAATTAAATGTATAGGTTATTAATAGTTGGTTAGTTCATTTGCCAAGGGTTTTGTCTTTGTTGTTTAATTTGTGTATTGGGCATTCATATCTCCCTGACAAATTGATGCGAACTATTGTTATTCCTATTCCAAAAAACAGAACTGGTGACGCCTCTGATGTGTCCAACTATAGGCCCATCTCTTTTGCTTCTGTGATCGCTAAGGTACTGGACAGTTTGCTTAACGGGTTCCTGGATAAGCACATCACGCTCAATGATGCTCAATTTGGTTTTAGACCAGGGCTTTCCATCGAGAGTGCTATCTTGTGTCTCAAGCAGACTGTCCAGTATTACACAGCAAGGGAGACACCTGTGTTTGTTTGCTACCTGGACTTATCAAAGGCGTTTGACTTAGTAGCTTACCAACGCATGTGCGATAAGATGAGATCTGAGACTAGCCTGCCCGAAGAAGTTATATTGCTCTTTCAGTACTGGTATAGCAACCAAAAGAACAATGTCAGATGGGCTCGCTTGCTCTCAGAAGAATACAGATTAGAATGCGGCGTGAGGCAAGGTGGCCTAAGCTCTCCTACGCTCTTTAACTTATATATGAATAGGCTCCTTGATGAGCTCAGCAGCACCGGTATCGGTTGCCACATAGACGGAGTTTGTATTAATAACATAAGTTATGCAGATGATATGGTGCTGCTGAGTCCATCAAGTGCAGCCATAAAGAAAATGTTAACTATATGCGAATCTTGCTGGCCCTGGGCTCAAATATAATGCTGTTAAGAGCGAATTCATGATGTTCAATCCGGACCACAAGCGATACACTAATGTGCCACTTTTTAAGCTCTGTGGAACCCCTTTGAAAAAAGTTGAGACCTTTAAGTACCTGGGCCACTGGATCACAGATGACCTGAAAGACAACCAAGATATTGAGAGGGAGCGGAGGTCGCTGTCTGTCAGCTGTAATATGTTGGCCCGCAGATTTGCTAAATGTACTGACGATACAAAGATTACACTTTTCAAGGCTTAGTGTCAGTCATTTTATACGTGTAGTCTGTGGGTTAACTTTACGCAGAGGACATACAGTGATCTTTACGTACGATACAATAACGCGTTCCGGGTATTGATGGGGCTGCCGCGTTTCTGTAGCGCTTCTGCTATGTTTGCGGAGGCTCACGTAGATGGTTTCACCGCCATAATTCGTAAAGGTTGCGCTTCATACCTTAGGAGCATTCGCGACAGCCCCAACAGTATCTTTTGTGCTTTGGCAGACCGTTGGGACTCGCCGATGCTTGCTCGATGTATACATCTGCACGCAGTCAAGTAGTAGAGTCAAGAAGTAGTAGTATCTTGCGGGCAGGGCCGGGTGCCATATTTGTTTGTGTGGTTTTTTGTTTGTCATTGTTTTATGTTATAATGTGTTATGTTTCAATAGTCAATTACTAACATTAGTTATAAGCTCTAAAAATTGTTACTAACCTATATGGATCATGATGTCCAAAATAAACGTTTATTATTACTATTATTAAAATAAAATTATCTACTAAATTAAATGCAATTACAGTAAGGCAATCGTGTAGACCCACAACAACAATATTATTAGCTCTCTAGGCAGTGAACGCACTGATTCAGACTTCAGAAAGCAAAAAAAAGTAATATAAGTAGTTAGTTAGTACCAGTTCTGGCTCACTGAGTCAGAAGTGGTACAACGTTCGTCGACTCACGATCCTAAAAAACAAAAAAAGTTTTGGCATGCTCTCTCTCTCTCGATTCTGCGGTCCGTTTTTGCGTAGGATACACGGTTCCGGAGATGTGCAGATCAATTAACTCTTATCTAATTGATATCCGGTGAGGACCTCCATAGTGATTAGCACATCATTGTTCTTATCTATTTATCTGTTGTTCATTGAATACCGTCATTATCTATTCTTCCTCGACGTGTGCATCGGATTATCAGTGCTATTATATTATACTCCTTTGTTTCTAACTGCAACGCTAATCTGAATCATCAATAAAATACATTACCTAATTTTGTTACAATTTTTATTTACGCAATACAAAATATTATTACTTATTATCTATAAAATAGGAGCGAAACATCTCATCTACTAAAATATCGTTGTAAAATGTGTTCCCATTTCCTATTTATAATCAAATATACTCGTAAAACTATGCATTGAACATCCCTAAAACTTATATAGCAAATACATTAAGCAATATTCTCCACAAACTGAAGTCCACTCATTCTGAATCCTATCAAGATTCCAGTTCCATCTTTTACAATTCCTTTTTAAAAACTCTAGATGATATCGTACAGGTGCTCGTCCGTATTAATCAAAATATTGACCGACGTCATTCGAATCGATATATAATGCTACCCAATGTGACCCTGGTTTATCATCTGTATCCAAATTGCATATTATATACGTTGGTACGTGGGTATACATGGGCAGTCTATTAGCAGCATAAACATTATTTTCTAGACGGGGTGAATCTTTTTCGGATGTTGTTGTACATCTAGTGTATCCGTGATATTACTGCTATTAGTAGATTATTACTATAGTAGATTATTAATATAGATTTCTAAATATTAAATTGCATTATTTTGTGTTATACAATACGTATTTGAGTCATACACTGAACAAGACGCAACACGAAGTAATGCTGAGATATACAACAGAATGTGAGATAAGCTTGTTGAAGCATAAAGTTACTATCAATTCCACTGCAGAAATTCTTTAGATTAGAATTATTACTTACTGGTACTATATAAGACCAAGCAAGTGCAGTCATGGAGTTAGTGTATTGGTCGTTTGACCGCAGTGGATCTATCAATACTACATTTGTGTTACGTTTCAACGCATCAAAGGCCATGGATGTAAGTGTTTATTCTATTGACAAACTTATTTTTCTTTCTGTTATTTTCCTACGTGTGTATGATTTAGTGTTAACAAATTATATTTAAATATTGTGTGTGTATATGATTAAGCCGTGGTAGCTCAGATGGTTAGCGCAAGCTGTAAATTTCACGGTACGCGACCCGGGTTCGATGCCCGCCGGCACCAATTAAATTGCTAATTGCAATTTTAAGTGTTTATTCTATTGACAAACATACTTTTCTTTCTGTTATTTTCTTACGTGTGTATGATTTAGTGTTAAGAAATTATATTTAAATATTGTGTGTGTATATGATTAAGCCGTAGTAGCTCAGATGGTTAGCGCAAGCTGTAAATTTCACGGTACGCGACCCGGGTTCGACCCCCGTCGGCACCAATTAAATTGTTAATTGCAATTTTAAGTGTTTATTCTATTGACAAACTTACTTTTCTCTGTTATTTTCTTACGTGTGTATGATTTAGTGTTAACAAATTATATTTAAATATTGTGTGTGTGTGTGTGTGGTTTGTGTGTATATACGATTAAGCCGTGGTAGCTCAGATGGTTAGCGCAAGCTGTAAATTTCACAATACGCGACCCGGGTTCGATCCCCGCCGGCACCAATTAAATTGTTAATTGCAATTTTAAGTGTTTATTCTATTGACAAACTTACTTTTCTTTCTGTTGTTGGGAAATCAAACAAAATTTATGATTAATTTAAAATTTTATTTTCAAGCAATAACCACTTGTAAAAAACCCACACTTCGTCACAAGAACTATGTAAAATTTTGTGAATATTAAAAATTCTATCATGCGTCGTAAATATTTTTGAAAATTGTTTTTCTATTGAACCACCTTTGTATGCGAGTACTATAACTAATGTTTTTGGGAAATCAAACAAAATTTATGATTAATTTAAAATTTTATTTTCAAGCAATAACCACTTGTAAAAACCCCACACTTCGTCACAAGAACAATGTAAAATTTTGTGATTATTTTTTGCAAATATATGATTATTACACACATAACGTTTGTTTAAATTTATGACATTTACCAAATTATTGTATTTTGGACATTTGTATTCTTCAATATTAAAAATTCTATCATTCGTCGTCAACATTTTTAAAAATTGTTTTTCTTTTGAACCACCTTTGTATGCGAGTATTATAACTAATGTTTTTGGGAAATCAAACAAAATTTATGATTAATTTAAAATTTTATTTTCAAGCAATAACCACTTGTAAAAAACCCACACTTCGTCACAAGAATAATGTAGAATTTTGTGATTATTTTTTTGCAAATATATAATTATTACACACATAACGTTTGTTTAAATTTATGACATTTATCAAATCATTGTATTTTGGACATTTGTATTCTTCAATATTAAAAATTCTATCATTCGTCGTCAACATTTTTAAAAATTGTTTTTCTGTTGAACCACCTTTGCATGCGATCACTTCGTCTTTGCACAAATTTCTAATATACCAATTTAATATGGTAATGAGGTTCTCTTGTTTGTAGGCACATTTTAATTCTTCGGTCACATCAAAATATGGAATGCCGTGCACGTGTGTTTCACAATAACGAACAGTTTTTTTGTCTTTTGGCGACAAATAATTCAAAGGATAACTTGGCCGAAACAAATAATGATCGATAAACGCATCATTTTTATTAGATAGTTTTACGTCTAGAATAGCCATTTCTCTACATTGAAAATGTTTATGAAGATATGTAATGTAAAATCCGTCCATGTCGATGAAGTATCTAATATTTTTTAGATTTTGTGTCATTTTGAACCAAAATGTTAAAAGTATTTACACATGACTAAAAATATTTTTGTTCCAACAAACTTCACATAACAATGCTTAATTTTTTTTATTGATCCACCAACATTTGTATCATTCCTTACATGCTATTTAAATACAATGAAGCGATAAGAACTAAAATGTACAAATAATTACAGGCGGATACAACATGCAAATAACTTTCTCAGCACTGTGTACCTCTATTACTAGGATAAAGAGAGAATTAAAAATTAAAAGAAATTATAACTAAATACAAATAAAAAAATATAGAAGCGAAAAGGAAAGAACATATTTTATAGAATGTTACAAAAGATGGTCTCTTAAGGTGCGACGGAGCTTGTTAGGTGGATCGAAAAATATATCAATTTTATCTCTAAATTTGTTAACAAGTTTACTCAATCTAGCAATTGGGGAATTGGAGCCAAACACTGTTCTTCTATATGGTCTAGTCAATGGTGTAATCTTACAAGCGTAACGCGGGTAACGAAAGGGAACGCATATATTAAATTTACTTAACATTTCAAGACAGTCAATAACACCACTAATAATTTTAGAAGCAAAAATCAAATCAATAATTTCCCTGCGGTTTTCAAGAGAAATCATTTTGAAATTGATCAAATTATTTTCATATGATACACGCTTCTTATTACTTACAAATCCGCTTGCGTATGACAAATGCCTTATAAATCTTTTTTGGATCCCCTCGATTCTCAGTGAATGTGTAGCGTAATGAGGTCTTCCAGACTACAGCACTGTACTCTAATATACTTCTTACCAAACTGTTAATTAAAAGAATTTTAATTTTAGCATTTCGAAAGACTTTGATATATCTTATGACAAAATCCAACATTCTAGATGCACGTTTAGTAATGTTTTCAATGTGCGGTACGAAAGTTAATTTTTTATCAAATATGACCCCGAGGTCCCTAATTTCGTCTAACTGCTGTATTTTATTACATCCAATGTGATAGCTATAGTCGATAGTGTTACTTTTTCTCGCATATTGCACATAGAAACATTTACTAATGTTTAATCAGTTGATCAAAATCGTTCTGTAGCTTTATTGAATCGTTCTCTTCCACAATCGTCTTGCAAATTTTTAAGTCATCCGCATACAAGTACACACGAGACCATTTCATCAATTCTGGAATTTCATTTACGAACACCCCAAACAGAATCGGTCCAAGGTGAGACCCTTGGGGCACACCAGAATTAATATTTTTTAAGCCTGACTGATATCCATTCACCACCACAAAAAACGCTCGGTCCTTTAAATACGATTTTAGCCATTTTAACATACTACCAGTAATGCCGTAGGCAGCTAACTTACGAACCAATATGTCATGTGGGACCCGATCAAATGCTTTGCTAAGATCAGTATATATTACGTCGACTTGTTTCCCCGTATCAAGTGCTTCAATTAGTATTTCCGTAATATGTACCAAATTAGTGCTCGTAGACCTAGATTTAATGAAACCATGTTGGCTAGTGGTTAAGTAAAGATTGATATGTCTCTGAATATAAGGACAAATAATTGACTCTAATAATTTAGCAAATACTGATAATATAGAGATCAGCCTGTAATTTCTTACATAATCCTCACTGCCCGTTTTATGAACCGGAACGATTTTAGCTATTTTCCATAGAGTTAGAGGAAATTGCCCAGTACAAAGAGAAAAATTGAATATAATTAATAGTGGATTAACAAGGTAATCAGCACATCTGACTACAAACACTGGAGGGATTCCATCAGGACCTGCTCCTTTATTACATTTAATGCTTTTTAATTTATTTAATAGGGTATCATGATCAATTTTCAGCTGTGTCACTAGGACAGCAGGCTATTAATTTCAATTAATTTCAAGGACTCTGAATGGTCATAAACACAATCCTGCTCTGTACATTTAGCATTTTCAGAGTTCACGGATGAAAAGTGTGAAGAAAAAAGTTCGCAAGTTTCCACTCCATCAGAAGTTACCGTCGTACCGTCAGTCATTGATAGGGCATAGGCGCCTGAACCACCACCTTTCGCCTTGACAGAGGACCAAAACAGTTTTGGGTTTTTTGCTATGTCACACTCTATTAGTTTTATATATTTGTTGTAGCAATTTGTGGCCATTTGCGTACATCTTTTACTTAGCAATTGCAGTTCAAGCTCATCTCTAGGATTTTTATATTTCTTGTGACGACACCTAACTTTATACCTTTCTTTTAGAGTTATATTTAGATTCCCATCAAACCAAGGTGGGTAGTTGTTGTTCTTTGACGATTTGTTGGGGACAAATTTTTTGATAATATCCCGAATTTTCTGGTAGAAAATTTGTAGCATATTATTTACATCTGTCAACCCATCAAGTAGCTTGACCCAATCACAACTCGCTAGTTCTTTATAAATACTATCATAGTCAGCTCTATAAAAATTTAATTGTACGTTTTCTTTGTTATAAGGTAATCTTATTTCATTTAATAGCTTAATACTTATGTCAAGAGGAGGATGGTGCCTGTCAACTTTACTGAGGGTGCAAAGTGCCTGTTCTACTGTGCAGTTTGGTAAATTTAAATTCTTATTCTTCTTTCTTCATTACTTCCCATCATCCCATTTCTTCCTTATGCTCTTGTCTTCCTGTAATTTAAGTAAACAGAATCACATTCACTAATGATCAACTAATGACTGTCATTGTTAAAAAAGTATTTTTTAACTTTTTCACTTTCTGCTATTGTCTTTGTATTTATGGCTAGGAAATGTCCGCGGCGCTGCCTCAATGCGTGTTGGCGAACTTCACATGCCTTCGAAATTTTCTCAGACATGCAGGTTTCCTCACGATGTTTTCCTTCACCGCCGAGCACGTGGTAAATCAGCACTTAAAATTGCAATTGACAATTTAATTGGTGCCGGCGGGGATCTAACCCGGGTCGCGTACTGTGAAATTTACAGCTTGCGCTAACCATCTGCGGCTTAATCGTATACACACACAATATTTAAATATAATTTTTTTCTAAAGTTTTAATAATAGCCGTTTGTAATATTTTGGCTTGATCGTCTTAGTTAGGACCCTTATTTACGTTGGGTTTGTTAAGTAACTTAGTTCTTTTAGGTGTCTTTTGGAAGAATGAATATTCGCTAGAGCAATTGAAAGCTGTTGGTAGTGCCTTATAAGCTAAGTGAACCCCGTTCACGAAGACAGGGCTCGAGAAAGGTTAAAAACATAAAACGTCCCAATTCCACTTGTATCAGGTTTACATTATTAACTTAATATTATTTATCCATTCCAGATCGGAAAAGGATAAAAATATATTTATACAAAATACAGGATACAAGGGATTATCTCTACTACATTTATTAAAAAATGTAGGGGAGGCACACGGCCACACACACGCCGTGCACGGTGAGCGCCAACCATTTTGATGCACTCCCCCCGTAGGGAACGCTAATTCGGGAACTGGATCGTAGTCCACAGCAAAATAACTGGCGAACCAGTAAAAGAGGCTTCGCCCCTTGTTATGCGGCAAACATCGACCGAAGTCGCGCATGTCAATGCGTGTAAACGCCATACAGAATACGAACGAATCCAGCCACAGTGAATGTACGTTACACGGTTTAGGCAAATAGGCACACTGGCCGTAAACCCTCCGTGAGCGCCACCACCTGCCAGACCGCCGCTCCTGCAGACGTGATGTAAGTGTATGGCATCACCACCAATTGCATGATCAGCACGGCTACTAGCCGCAGAGCGTGTCATGAGTCTACCGCTCACCTCAAGGGAATGGGGTCCCACGTTGTGCGGCTTTCGGCCGCAGCCTTGAGAGTCTCCTCAGATCCTCCCGCCAGCTACCACCCGCATGAGGTCGACACATATGCTCCACCAACCAATACAACGGCAGATATAGCCAAAAGGCAGTTATAAGATAAGAGTAATAATTCGCCATCAGAAAGGGTTTGTGTCACTGACGTTGAGTAAATGCATTTCCGATCATGTTTGTCTCACGCACCAACAAGTTGCCTTCAATCATTCAAAGGTGGGAAAGTTACAGAGATATAATATTATGTTGTTACATAAAACATCGTGGAGGGCAGACAGTCTGCAGCCCCGTAATGAAGAGACCCGACTTGGGCAAAGCTACTCAGGTGTGAGTCAAACCAAGACGCGGAGAGCGCCATTGAGAATAGCGTCCCACCAAACAACCATTGCAGAGACGCAATGCTGCAGAACGCAACAAGCATCAATACGACTATCGTCAGCTTACATCATCCCAAGGTCCCCCATACAACCCAGCAGACATCACCACCAGCATACCTCCATCGACCAGAACCACAAGAATGCGTCGAATCAGGCGCAGTACACCCGCAGATCCATCACAAGACGCAATACCGCAAGTAGCAGTAAGCATCAATGCAACTAGCATACGGATGGTGCCCCCCTCACAACACACCCACATGATCCCTATCGACTTTGGTAACAAAGTTTGTATTGTTGTTATATAAAAAATATCACCAACGTATCATAGTAGCACGCTACTAAGACGCCAATGAACAAAACTCCACGTATCACAGCGCTAATGCACTAAGACATGAAGTTGAGTATGCCTGTTACACTTAAAAGTGCTACCAAACACACTCATCATCCCAATCCGAAATATAGACGACGCATCGCTATGCGCTACTACGCCGCCCACAAACGGTATGGGTGTGCGATGTCCACGGGAAAGCCGTATTGCTACAACAAACCCGCTTACCACCGCCACTAAGAGGTTATTTGTTTGCCTCCATCGACCAGAACCACAAGAATGCGTCGAATCAGGCGCAGCACACCCGCAGATCCATCACAAGGCGCAATTCCGCAAGTAGCAGTAAGCATCAATGCAACTATCATACGGATGGCGCCCCCTCACAACACACCCACATGACCCCTATCGATTTTGGTAACAAAGTTTTTATTGTTGTTATATAAAAAATATCACCAACGTATCATAGTAGCACGCTACTAAGACGCCAATGATCAAAACTCCACATATCATAGCGCTAATGCACTAAGACATGAAGTTGAGTATGCCTGTTACACTTAAAAGTGCTACCAAACACACTCATCATCCCAATCCGAAATATAGACGACGCATCGCTATGCGCTATTACGCCGCCCACAAACGGTATGGGTGTGCGATGTCCACGGGAGAGCCGTATTACTACAACAAACCCGCTTACCACCAGCACTAAGATGATATAACTAGGACACATCGGTTAGCGAGTCCAAGTTTACCTCGGACCAATTGCTCGTGAAGCAGCACACACGCCACCATAATATTCCTTTTCAAGTCCCTAATAAGGACTAGTCATTTTGCTACAGTACTAGGAACAGTCGGTCACCCGACCACTCCATACAATGCTTATGCATCAAGGAGACCTTCTATAATATTGCTTTTGTATCATAGACCTTACTTTCATAAGTCATTTATATATATGGTTCGAACCCACAACCCTACTATTTTAATGCATATTTATCATAGAGACCTTCTATAGTATTGCTTTTGTATCATAGACCTTACTTACATAAGTCATTAATATATAGGGTTCGAACCAACGACCCTAATATTGTAATGCATATTAATCATAGAGACCTTCCATAGTATTGCTTTTGTACCATAGACCTTACTTTCATAAGTCATTAATATATAGGGTTCGAACCCACGACCCTACTATTGTAATGCAAATTCATCATGGAGACCTTCTATAGTATTGCTTTTGTATCATGTGAGTTTAATATCATAAGTCCCTAATATAGGACTAGTCATTGTGCTACAGTACTTCAGGTAGTCGGGCTCCCGACCACCCCATATATATGTACAACTGCAGGTTTGTATCTCCGGCAGCTCCTCTATACAAGACATCTATACATGAACACCTTCCATAACTTAGGAAACTTTTCTTTTATATATGAACTCCTTCCACGACTTAAGACAATTTTCAATAAATTTTCTAATTATCTTATAAATGTTATTTATCTTTATTTTTTATAATATTTTCGACTTGTATTTCTATTAATTATCTTATTTTAAATATTTTTTTCGAGTTTTTAATAAATTTATTTATTATGGAAGACAATATTTTGCCTTTAGTTTACTATGTTATTGGTCTAACGTCTGAAATGTATTTATATTAACTTTATGGTTATTAATGTAATTTTATTGTTTAATATATATCTTTTAAGACTATTTTTGACGCCCCTTTATATTGAATTTAATTATTAATAATAATATTGGGCCGTCACAAGATGTTTCGCTCCTATTTTATAGATAATAAGTAATAATATTTTGTATTTCGTAAATAAAAATTGTAACAAAATTAGGTAATGTATTTTATTGATGATTCAGATTAGCGTTGCAGTTAGGAACAAAGGAGTATAATATAATAGCACTGATAATCCGATGCACACGTCGAGGAAGAATAGATAATGACGGTATTCAATGAACAATAGATAAATAGATAAGAACAATGGTGTGCTAATGACTGTGGAGGTCCTCACCGGATATCAATTAGATAAGAGTTAATTGATCTGCACATCTCCGGAACCGTGCATCCTACGCAAAAACGGACCGCAGAATCGTGAAAGAGAGCATGCCAAAATCTTTTTTTTTAGGATCGTGAGTCGCCGAACGTTATACCAATTCTGACTCAGTGAGCCAGAACTGGTGCTAACTAACTACTAATGTACACGCCACACAATAGCTTCTAAAGTATTGATTTTAATTCTTCTATGTATACACTTTGTCTTAGCACCAATTTTATACGTGGTAGAGTCACGCTGCAGCTATGCAGTTAGCGTTGCCAGGCGTCCGGATAAAGCCCAACACAGTCAGGTTTTTAGGTTGCGTGTCCAGCCAAATTAGACGGTGTCCGGCCAGTCCGGCTTTTTAAATTTGACTTTTTTTACATTTTTCATGTACTTACATACATACTGAATGATTATATTAATATTGAATGATTAATAATACAGAAGACCTTAAGGAGAATTTAAGAAGATTACCATAAAGTAAATGATAGAAAGGATTATTTTACTTTTTAAAAAATTGTCATGTTATATACTATAATATACTAAAAAATTAAGTCTGTTCAGCCCTTTTACCAAAATGTCCGGCTATGCTCGGTGGTCTGTCCTGGTTTTCGGTTAGAAGGCCTGGCAACCCTATATGTAGTTGTAGGACGAATGGGTCGGCTCGATCGGGTTGGGCCCGTGTTTTCACGGAATATCGGCGTAAAATTGCTACTGTGTTTGGTATGGTGAGTATAGAAAAACGGAACGGAACCCTTTTTACTGGAAATGCGGTATTCTATCTTCGCCTTCAGGGGTGACAACGCATCTGCATTTTGATTCTTAATCGAGGACAAATATAGATGTCTATGGGCCAGAGCATCCCCTAACTATCAGATGGACTGTGTACTTGTTTGTCACCCTTATTCTATAATAATAAAAACTGACTTCTGAAGCTATTATTTGGATATTATTACATTTTTTTAGTGTTGTGAAGTCGGCTTTTACAAAATATTATTAAAGTTTAATTTTTTAATGTATTTTTATCTATTTTTTTTTAATTTAAGGGCGACAAGCGAACAAATATTACACATGATGGTAAGTGAATGCTGTAATCCATAGACACCTGCACATTTGCTCTAAAAAGAAACATCCTTGTCACCCATGAGGACTACGATTTAATGCAAGTTAAATACCAGTAAAAATGGCCTACGATTCTCATCAATCACTAAACGAAGTACAGCAGCATTATGCTACTATTTTACGCTAGTATTCTGTGACAGCTTGGTTCCCTGGTCGAGCTGACCCATCGTGCTGGGGTCATAATACAACTACTGCGAGGCTCTACCAAGTTAATTAAACGCGATAAGTTCACAAAAAATTTGTCTTATACAATGTGTAGTGCGTACGTATAAAAACAAACATTATAAAATTCTGAAAATCACGCCATGAAGTAGACGAGTTGTTTATAACAGTGTTATTTATGAATAAATGATTAAGTGTAGAAACGTTTAATCTTGTAGGTGGCTCGTGACTACACAGATGCTGAGAAGAATAGAATATTATATACATTAGTGGATGCATTTATTACCTACTCGTTTCTGTTCAAATATAGTGTATATGCCCCTGTTTTAATACTTGGGAAACAATGTCTAGAAGTTGATGTAGCCACTTACAATATTTGTGTTCAATATTTATTATACACAGCACACTACGCAAAGAAAATCTGGTTTAAAAAATTTATTATCAGATTGTGATTAGTCTGTAGTGAATTTTACATTAACTTATGAGACTCACAATCTACAGCTTAATATAAATTTGGTTTGGGCTATTCGTACAAGGTAATAATGTAAATTACAACAAAAACTACCATAAAGTATAGACATACAAAACTAAATGTAGATGGTTTTAATATACTTTTTTACGTGATAGAACCACGCTACAATTTTTTTTATTTTTTTTAAATACTAGCAAGGCTTTTAGCACTACTAATATCGCTATTAACCATACTTGATAAGCTTAAAACACTTGTGTTAGGAGTGGTTCACGGCAGTAGACGATTGGTGGATTCTAACCCACGATCTTTTGAGTTCGCAGTCCGCGCCCTTTTTTTTTAACATGGGGAAGTGCCTACGCATACCCGCCTCGCGGGGGCAAGGACGGGTTATGTCGAACTCGCACCGACTAAAACCCCATGGTGTTTCACTTTCGTCGCATATTGGCAGGGCTACGGGAACGCTTTCGCACACTTCCGCGGCCCTACCAGCGACTGCCGCCCCATGGCAGCACCTCCTCGGCAGAGGAATATTCCTCCCCGTCTCCTTCCCAGGTAAGGCGCACCAGAACACATGGCACGCCTTCTTCCACGGCCTCCAATTGCATCTGCGCAACAGACGCCCCCCGCGTCCGATGCGCGAAGGCCATGGGGCCAGGAAAAACGAGCACTTAGAAGTACTAGCCTTCCCGACCCCAGCGGCGGATCTGGTCTATGGCTCCGCCGCCAACCAAGATTCGGCTGCGGAGGATAGGGAGAGCGGCGCCTCGCAATACCGACAATCCTCTCCCCCCGCAGCCCCATCACCACCGCATCAACGGTGCGGCCCCGTTTGAGTCGCGGAGGATAGGGCGAGTGGCGCATCGCCATACCAACACTCCTCTTCCTCCGCGACTCCACCTCGGCTGCAGCGGTAGAGGGTGCGGAGTCCCCACTCGCTGCAGTCCACTAGCACACATCCGAAGTGGGCTCCCCAAGCCCACTCGGAGTGGCCACCTCAGGCCGGCCCTTCACCTCGGGCCAGCCACGTGGGTTCCTCTTTGTTCACCGTGGGAGACCAAGCCACTAAGCCTCCCCGCCACGACAAGGCGGGAACCCGTTCGGGGGGGGGGGGGCAGTCCGCGCCCTGCCGTTAGGCTACTGACGCCCTTATACTACCTACTGTGGAGTTATAATATTATGGTTGTAGCACCAATGGCTTGGCTCCACCGGGAAAGGTCCATTTTCTCACAGAATACTATAAAATAAAATAGCAGTTTAATTATGATGTGTTTCGTATAGTGAGTGTAGAAAATCGGATACCCATTTAATTGGAAAAGTTCTCAGAGGTGACAACTGACAACGCATCTGCATTTTTGTCTTTAATCGAGGATAAATGTTGATGTCTATTGGCCACAGCATACAAAATATGATTAAGAGAAAAAAATTATGGCTGGTCTCATATGCTTATTTAAAACCATTAAATTAATTTTAATCAATTACTTATAAAATAAAATAGTAGATATTCAATGACGTAATACGAGCACACAATGTACCTGATTGTGAGTGGATGCTCGTCACTAGGCGGTAGCAATCCTTTACTGACTAGGAGTCTGTCTGCGTTGGTACCACTGCTGTGTTGCCGTCGGGTATAGAGGGCCAGATACAGGCTGTGAGGTATTCCATCTTAGTCCACAGAGGGTGTCTTACAACGCGCCTGTAGCTGTTGAAATTAACTGCAGGTTTCATGGGCTGCAATATCCTCTTACCCTCAGGTAGACTGTATCTTTGTATGTCACTTCAGTATTTAAAAAAAAACACCTGAATCACGAATAAACCTTACTGACGGACCAATATCGATGTGATTCCATAAGTGTTTCTTTTTCTACGGTACGGAGCACTGTATCTTTACACATTTAATAATAACAATAAATACCTATTACTCCGCGCTCACCTACATACAGCTCATGCTTTGAAGTGTTAATTTAAATATATGTACATAGAAATAGACTGATATTGTGATTAAAATTTAAGTAAGTAATACCGACGCGTGACTTACTATGTATATCATATCTGCATACCGAATTACAAGCACTATTATTTTTTTAATGAATATCGATTACGATATACTAGGTAGCTAAGTGGACTTTCACTGTTCCCTTTTGTTTTTTGAGTTGTGTCATTCTTTTATTTTATGGAACATGTGAAATTTATTAAAAGCATACGGGGTAGTAATTGGTCTCTCTCGATGTTTTTTTTTTACTTAAGTGTTTTATTAAAAAAACGTTTGGGGGAAAATATTATAGTATCCTATTTTCATCCATTTAAAGATTTAGGGTCACAATAATTACTATTATAGTTAGAACTCTCTCCCCCACTAGATGGAGTGATGTAACACGAGGTTGAGCCGACCCATTCGTGCTATAACCATAATATGGCTGTAGCGTTACTTTTCCCCTTTCACTCTAAAGTAGTGACCTCGAGTTGAAAGTTTTGACCAAGCGGCTGGAACCGCTTGCTAAGTCCGGGAGACCCTGCCGACACAAAGCCAGCCTGATCTGGTAGCGGTTGATACAGCGTGGCTCTACGTAAAAATAAATACGAAAAAAGTATTAAAGGTTATATAAATTAAATTATGTTATATCTTCGTCGGTTATTAAGGGTGAAACACTGACGACGAAACAACAAACAGTTTAGACTACATGTAGCTATTTAGACTACATGTAGCTATTTAGACTACATTGTTTAAAATCTTAGGCTTGTGATAATCCATATTTCACTCAAAAGTGATAAAAAATAATAACAAAAGGTAAAACTGACTTCAAAATACCGAAAAGAAACTAAATATTGTTTCACATAGTTTCTGAAGTTAATTCTCCGATAGTGTTTTCAGCGCCGGGCCGGCTACAGAAGCTGTTATGTGGCAATTATTATCATCTTTTAATTCTTTCTTAAAATAAAACTTTTTAACTAACTCAAACTAAATTTAACTTTTAATGAAAAGTAATTTCATTAAAAGCTTTATTTTTAAAGCGTTCTAATCAGCAATAGTTCACCGTGTGTTGCAAAAATTGGACACGTCGGAGTTTCATATGCTCATTGACATTCGAACTGCGTACGCATATTTCAACAATGGCGACGGCACGCGAAACTATGTGCACGCGACTCTATGTAGGTACGTTATTTGTAATAATTTAACATCCGAACCATATAATTACGACACTGCCTATGTTACGCTCGCGGCGCAAATAGAATTACCTATTTGTTAGCATTGTAATGAGCCGCGGTAGCTCAAAAATTTATTTTTTAGGTAACAATCGAGCGGCTCGCTGTAAATTTTTAAATAAAGATATTTAATAGTTATTTTGCAACCACCCGTTCAATTAAATGAAATGATGTGTCTTCGACTGAAGTGTTTCGCCTCTACATGAGGCATCCTCAGGTGTCGTGTAGAGGCTAAACACTTGTCGTATTATCGTCTATGGTGTGTCTTTCCTAGAAGAATAGTGTTGGGAGTAGTGGTGTTGGGAGTGGGTGCTCTTCAAACTGGGTAAGACACATCATTTCATTTAATTGAACGGGTGGTTGTAAAATAACTATTAATATCTTTATTTTAATGGATTTCCGCAAAGTAACGCCTGATTCTATCAATTATCAATAACAAATTGTTTGTTTCAAATTTAGTTCGCGACTGTACCTTTGTCTTTGACTCTTTGACACTGCATCCTCTAGCTCCGATCTTATCGCACGAGCGTTAGGTACAATACGAGTACATCGGATAGGTAGCTATGGAGTAGTGTGTGCTGTGATCAGTTTTTGCATTTTGTGTTTATAATATTACTTGTGTTCGCGGCTTTGATTACATTAAAGAAATTCTTCTCAGTATATGTGTGTGCAAGATTTCATCCATTACCATTTTGCCTTTTATAATATAAATATAATTATAAATTCATAAGTAGAATAGAATTGAATATTTTTTATTAAATATATATAACATGTGATTCTTATTGAAAATCATTTTCTACTTTTACCACTGCTTCTGAAAAAACTTCTGTCCAGTTCAGGGTAGAACCTGCAAGAAACCCAGCGCGACATTTTTCTTAAAGTAAATTATACGATATGGTAAAGGTTGTATAAACTATTCACAAAAATTATTTCTGAAACAGCTTGGACGTACTTTTAGTATAGTAGACGGTGATAATGAAAAAAACCCACGATGAGAAGCAGAAGCAGCTTCAAAGATGGGAGATGTGTGGTGGTGCGGCGCTAAGCGGCCCTGCGACGAAAAAGGCGTGTGAATAATATGCAGCAGTGCACTTTTACAGAGATGGGAGATGTGTGGTGGTGCGGCGCTAAGCGGCCCTACGACGAAAGAGGCGTGTGAATAATATGCAGCAGTGCACTTTTACAAAGATGGGAGATGTGTGGTGGTGCGGCGCTAATCGGCCCTGCGACGACAGAGGCTTGTGAATAATATGCAGCAGTGCACTTTTACAGAGATGGGAGATGTGTGGTGGTGCGGCGCTAACGTAAAAGTGACGTGTCGTGTAGCCGCTGTAACGTTCGCTCCGCGAATTTAATTCGATTTTAAATACTAAAAGTGAATAAATTTTATCAAAAACGCTGGCACAACTAGGATTCTATACACACATCAACATCCTAAGTTATCTTAAAGTAACAAGAGACAAATTGTTGAAAAGTTTTAAAATTTGTAGTGACCACAATTTATAGTGACAACAATTAGTGTATTATTACGAAATCAGTGCAAAATTTATATACCAAAGTAGTTTAAACTGTACGTAATGCAAACAATCACTAAAAGTTAATAAAAACAAGACAAAAAAGGAATATGTGTTGCGAAAAATATGGGGTACTTCGTTAAAATATTTAAATGTGAAGTGGCTTATATTTAGAACAATACAACCCACACTCTAAACTATAAAAGAAACAAGTATTTAGTGAGTAATTTCATCAACTCTCAAGTAGTTAAAATAGCTCAATTACCATAAGACTCCAGAACTTGTATCTGTGTATCTATAATCGGCAGATCAAATCCATATAGATATTATAAAATAAATTCATGTTTTATTTTTCTTTCTTTCTTTTTATTATTTATAAGGATTAACAACAAAAAGTGACTATTATCATGTTTATATTTACAAAAGGAAAAAATGGAAATTGACAATATCACAATTCGTAAACGGAAGACAAATGATTCTTTTGATTGCTCCTTTATATTACATAGATCGGATTGTAGAAGACACAGCCTACCCGATCTATCGATTGGTTATGACAGTGATACAGACGAATTAAGGGAAGAAATAAAAAAATTACAGAAGAAATTGGATAGTGCTAATGGTGAAATTGATAACTTAAACTATGAAATATATAACTTATCTAAAAAATTAAAGGATCAGCAAAAAAACTATAGAAAACCTAAAAAAAACTTGCTACCGAATCCACTACTAGCACTAAAAAAATATAATTCTACGAAAAAAATAGTTTAAAGACAATTACGTAAGGATAATTCACTAGAGGAACTTAATAAAAGTTTCCAGGAATTACAGATAAGAAATGATAGTTTGACTCAAAGTAAACAAACTCAAACCTATCGCCAAATTCAAGAACAATATTTCCAATCCACTAACAATAAATGCATAAAGTCCCAACTATTACCGCAAGATGACACTGCTAGTACTCAAACTAATAATCTCAACAAACCTACAAATAAAGAATCCAAGAACAATTTTGAAAAGAAAATATTTATAATAGGCATTATGCGTCGGGCTTTCGTCACATTTAATAATTTCAAGACAGCAATCAAGATATAAATAAATATAATATCTCATCAATTACTAAGCCTTATGCTACGGTAGAAGAAATATTAAAGTCTTGTTATAAACTTCAGCCGAACGAATCAAACTATGTTATACTGTGTGTTGGTGAAAATGACACAAATCCTACTAAACTTACTATTGAACTTTCGTCTGCTTTAAGGTATATGCGTAATTTAAATATTATATTATTAAGCATAAATAAAAACAATTATCTTAATACAGTTAAATTAAATCAAACACTAAAAATAATGTGTACAATAACATGAATAATTGTAATTTTATATATTTATCAAGTAGATTACTAAGTAAGAAACAATATTTTGACAAACTTTGTTATAAAATTAATTTGTTAATAGACTCAAAGGATTATTCGAATAAGTTTTTAAAGTTCAAAGCATCGAAAACCATCTTGTCAACTGTTCACAAACCAGGTACTATACCCTATTATTTTATGAAAATGCAAAACGCATTATCCACAAAAAAACAAATAATAAACATAAGTGATCAATCTGAAACACATCAAGTCATACAAAGGGGAACAATACCGTATTATTTTAAAAAAATCAATAAAAAAAGAAATATCAACAAACATATCTTTGCATGACACAGATTCAAAACAAAAAAATAATTCCTTTCGTTAATTTAAATGAATTAAATGATAAAGTTGTAATTTTTCATCAAAATATAGCTGGACTTCTCAACAAATTATTAATGGTAGAAATATGTATTAATGAACTTACTGAAACACACATATATTTGAACGTTCTTTGTTTTACTGAAAGTTTTATTAAATCAGGACATGAAAATAACATAAATTTGAAAAAATTTCGAATTGCTAGTTCCTATGGTAGATTAAGTGAATGCCGTGGCGGTGTTTGTATTTTAGTAAGGAAACAATATGAGTTTAATGTTATAAACTATTGTAATGAAATATCAGTATATGAAATATCAAAAATTTTGAGTGTTGTGGAGTAGAAATACCATATTGGAATTGTATTATAATATGTCTTTGCAGAACACCAAATTCGAATGCATTTATTTTCTTTAACAAATTACAAGTACTATTAAATATACTATCACATATAAAAAATAAAAAAATTGTAATAGCAGGTGATTTTAATATTAATACTCTTGTAAATAATAAATTGTCGATAGAATTAAAAGGAATTTTAGCAAATTATAATTTAAAATCACATATATTGGGCCCAACTCGCGAAACATCATGCTTAGACCATATTGCAAGCAATATCCCTGATGCAATAGGTAAAACACATGTACTTCATTTATCAGACCATGACACAGCACAAACGTTAGAATTCACACCGGCAGCTTTAACTCACAAATTTAACTCACATTACTTTATATTTATTAGGGATTATAACAAAGAATATATTACAAAATTCAGACAGTGCCTTTCCAGTATCTCATGGAAAGATGTAATCGAAGACAAGGATGTTAATTCCGCTTTCAATAATTTTCATGAAACTTTGATAATGTTCTATGATCTTTGTTTTCCCACTTTAAGAATTAATATAAAAATATTTAATTCGGTCACAAAATGGATCACAAAAGGAATTAAAAAATCATGTTGCACAAAAAAGAAAATTAATGTCTTTATTTTTTAAAAACAAAACAGATAGTATGAAGACACATGTCAGGACATATAGTAAAATCTTAAAATCTTGTATCAATAAAGTAAAAAGCAACACAAACAATAAGTTCATTAATAAAGCTAAAAATAAATGTAAAGCTACTTGGAATCTCATCAAAGAGTCATCAAATGATTTACGGAAAAATAAGGACATTTTCATCACAAAAATGAAACATTGATCAAAGATCCTGGAGAAATAGCAAATATATTTAACAGCTTCTTTACAAATTTACCAAAAAAAAACTATGATAAAAAATAAAAGTTTTCCCTTAAAGTACGTTAATGTTAAAAATAACAGTACATTTCTGCAACCCTGCTCTGCAGAAGAAATTAAAAAAATTATACAAGGGTTAAATAATACAAATTCAGTGGGTTATGACGGAATCTCCACAAAAATTTTAAAGTCTTGTGCTGATTTAGTATCTCCAGTTCTTTCTTATATCATTAATATATCATTTGAATATGGGATCTTTCCAAACAAACTTAAAATTTCTGTGATTAAGCCAATTCATAAAGCGGGCAGCAAAAAAAGAAATTAATAATTATAGACCTATTGCTCTTATACCAATATTAGCCAAAGTATTTGAAAAAGCAATGCATACTAGACTGAATAGTTTTCTAAATAAACATAAGATTTTACGAGAAGAACAAAACGGTTTTCAAAAAGAAAAATCAACAACACTAGCTAATTACATACTAACTCAGCACATAACAGAAAACATTGATAATGGTATGAAAGTTACTGGTGTCTTTTTCGATATGAGTAAAGCATTCGATTTTGTAGACCACGAACTGTTACTAAATAAAATTGAAAAATATGGCATTAGAGGACTTGCATTCCAATGGATACAATCTTATTTAAGTGACAGAACACAATGCGTTCAAATAACTAGGATTAATGAATTTAATGAACATGTCACATATAGCTCTAAATTACAACCCACTACGAAAGGTGTGCCACAAGGTACAATTCTTGGTCCTTCACTTTTTATTTTATATATTAATGACCTTCCATTGGCAATCGATCAACATTGTACTCTATATGCCGACGATATATCAGTTATAATAACAGGTAAAGAAAAGCCATCTGATTATGAACTTAAAGTTAACAATACTGTCACATCTACAATAAATTGGCTCGAAAGTAATAATTTATGTCCCAATCTACTCAAAACTAAATATATTACATTCTGCACTAACCGGGCAAATATCCGTAAAATAAAAGTCGTGAGTCATAATCAAGAAATTGAAAAGGTTGCTGAAATAAAATTCCTCGGCCTTATTTTAGACCAGCACTGTAGTTGGAAAAGCCATATAAGCTTAATGTGTGATAAATTAGATAAATTCGTTTATGCAGTTAAAAGACTAACCAATATAACGGACGCTAATACCATGATAAGCTGCTATAACAGCTTATCATGGATATGTAGCGTCCGTGCTACGGTATGGTTTATTGATCTGGGGCAATTCAACGGTTTTTAATAGAGCATTCCTCATCCAAAAGAAATGTGTACGAGCGATTTGTAGATGTGGACCTTTTGATTCTTGTAAACCACTTTTTAAACAGTTAAAACTTATGACATTGTGTTGCATGTACGTGTATGAAATTGGAACATTTGTAAAAAAATATCCACATTTATTTCAAAGATGTATTGATAATTATACAGATAAAACATTTCCGCATAGAGATGTTACAAGATTAAATTTACGAAAGTGTAAAACTGTCTTTTATCAGAAGAGCTGTCCTAATATGTGTATAAGAGTATATAATAAAATCCCCAGCGATATTCGAAAATTGCCATTTAACTTCTTTCAAAAAACATTGAAACAATGGCTTATTCAGAATTGTTTTTATTCCCTAGATGAATTTTATTGTTATAGACCAAAGTGATATTTTAATATAATCTTGACTTGCCTTGATAACTGTTGACATGTACACCTTAACTTGACATTTTTTATTTTTTTATTTTATTTTATTTTGGTATTAAGACTGGATCAAATTTTGTATTATTTCTTGTTTATTGTTAACGTCTATGTATATGTGGGTTGTTTATCTTGTGAGATTTTATTCCTAGGTTTATCACTAAATTGTAATTAATCATAGATATCCATAAAACATTTGTATAGCACTAGACTGACAATTATAAAATTGTATATTTGCATGCCACTGGCGAAATATGATTGTACCATACCAAATTATTAATCCTGTAACTACCATATTTCTTGCAAATAAATCATTATTATTATTATTTTGGGGTATCTATATAGTTTTCTCATCTGGTTGGGTGCTATAAATATATAATTATAAATGAAAATGAAAAGATAAATATACATAAATATCAATAACATAAAATAAATATAAAAGTACATAAATAAATAAAAGCCCAACCAGATGGAGGCCCTCGGCAGGGGAGACCAAACGGCCGAGGGTTAGGGGGAAAGGGAAAGAAACCGGCGGACGATGCGGGCGGTATCGAGGAGCACCGCCTTCTGCATTTGAGCCTGGAGCGGTCCGCCACGTAGTCCCAGCCGCCTCAGATGACCCGAGAGGCTGACTGGGATTAGCCCGTTTGCAGAGACGACTACAGGAATAATTTCGGTCGGCAGACCACCCCACATGTCGGTCACCTCGTGAGCCAGGTCCAGATATTTTGTTTGCTTGTCTGTTTCGGCTTTCACGAGGTTCTCGTCATACGGAATGGTAATGTCGACCAAAAATATCCTTGACTGTGCCCGGTCCATCAGCACAATATCAGGCTTATTCGCAAGAATAGTCCTGTCTGTGATGATGGCCCGGTCCCAATAGAGCCTGGCGCGATCATTTTCGAGCACGGCTTCCGGCAAGTACTTGTAATACGGCAATTTCCGATCCACGAGACCGTATTTCAGAGCGAGCTCCTGGTGTAGAATTCTGGCTACTAGGTTGTGCCTGTGCAAGTACTCAGAGTTAGAAAGCGCCGAACAACCGGAGATAACATGCCTAAGTGACTCACCGGGATGGCGACAAGCTCGACAGATGTCGACGGTGCCATCCTTTAGGATGTATCTCCGATAGTTGTTGGTCTTAATAACCTGATCCTGTATTGCACAGACAAAACCCTCGGTTTCCCCCGAAGAGATCACCAAAGCGTAGCCAGTGGAGGGAGGCTACTGTGTCTACGAAAGGCTCATGTAGAGCCTTGTAGAACCTCCCGTGGAGCTCCTTCTCCTTCCATACGGTCTCCCGGTCGGAAATGCTCTGCACTGCCGGGTCTTTCCATTGCTCGTTGGCTAAGGATAGAGGGGTTAGTCCTTTATCACAAGAAATGACGTCCTTATAGAATGGATCATCCGATCTCGCCAGGAAGTAATCACGGAGGCTGCACACTTCGCGATTATGCATGGTGAGCGCGCTCAAGAAGCCACGACCAGCATGCTTCCGCGGCAAGTACAGCCTCATTACCGACGATCTCGGATGATGCATCCTATGGGACGTCATTGTAGTGCGGACTTTTCTATCCAGGGCGTTAAGTTCGGTCTGAGTCCACCTGAGTATGCCAAAGGTATACATGAGGACAGGCATGACCCAGCCGTTATATGCGTGTGTCTTATTCACACCGGACAAAAGGCTGTTAAGCACTTTGGTCAAGCGTGCATAAAACACGTCGCAAACTGACTGTTTCATACCAGTCTCATCGATACCGATGTTTTGTGACATACCCAGGTATCGGTATGTTTCAGCCTCGGAAAGGGTCCTTAAGTTGACGGGCATAGATAAGTCTACGCCCTCAGAGTTAGCAACCCTTCCCCTTTCAACATGGAGGACCGCACACTTATCCGTCCCCAGCTCCATTCCAATGGAATTGCTAAATTCACAAGTGATGTTTAGCAATTCCATAAGATGGGAGCGACTGGAGGCGAATAACTTGAGGTCATCCATATAGAAAAGGTGGGTCACTTTTGTCCCTCCTTTCCGTAGCTGAAATCCCCTCCCGGAGCCCTCCAGTAAGGTACTGAGAGGGTTCAGAGAGAGGCAGAACCAGATTGGACTCAGACAATCGCCCTGGAAGATACCCCTTCTTATCATTATGTGGTTCTCCGCAGCCATCATCCGCTCGCCCAGATGACAAAGGATCGTACTCCACTGCCCCATACACTGCTCGAGGAAGTCTCTAACTGTACAGTCTATCTTGTACAGCTCGAGGACTCTCTTTAGCCATGTATGGGGCACCGAGTCGAATGCCTTTCTGTAGTCTATCCAGGCGGCGGAGAAGTTCCGACGGTTGCGTTTCACCACTTTGCCAATGACCGCGTCAATGAGGAGTGGTTCCTTGGTTCCACGACCACCGCCCCGACATCCATTTTGAGCGCGCGACATCACCTGATTTGAGTCCAGGTGACAAGTGATTCTCGCGCTCAAAATGGATGTTAGTGTCTTGTATATGGTCGGTAGACACGTGATGGGGCGGTATTTGCTCGGGTCTGTGGTACCCTGGTCTTTAGGAACCAAATGAGTGATCCCAGTAGTGAAGAGGCTTGGGAGCGACTTCTGGTTGAGAGCCTCTTGAAACTGTCGGGCGAGCACAGAGTGACACACCATGAACCCCTTCAGCCAGTAGTGATGCAGCCCGTCAAGCCCCGGACTTTTCCAGTTCGGGGCCCTACGGACCGCCTCAGCTACGTCATCCGGCGTTATGATGACGGGGTCCATGGGCGTAATACCCGCACACTGACTCGCCACAACTTCCGTCCAAGGGCCCTCGCTATGGTTTACGGGCTCTGACCACAGGCCGCGCCAGAATGCTACAGTGTCGGCCTGATTCGGTGCTGGACCCGTTCCACTTACCATTGGTCGCTCCAATGATTCATAGAGCCTCTTCTGATCACTCTGGAAGAGACGATTCTGGTTGAACCGTGTCGACCTCTCGGTATATCGCCGAATCCGCTTTCCCCAAGCAGCGATTCTCTGCTTCAGATCATCTATGCGCTCCGTCAGTTTTTGCGTTATATCCGGCTGGGACAAACTGACATTTGTCCCAGCAAACGCCATCCTGACGGTGCGCACAATTCTTGGCCTGTTGTTGCCTGATCTGAAGCATATCAGTCTGCCGATGAGAGCTCTAGCCTTTGCGATACGTTCCTCAATTCTTCTTCTCCATGCTGGGATAGCGCTACTATGGCCAGTAGCGCGTCCAGTCGTGGAAACCTTGGCGCCTATGATACGGCAGACTGCCAGCGCGGCGCCAAAAAGAATTGAGACCGTCTCGCAAAGGTCCCGGCTGGCTTCCAAATAGGTAACCAGCATTGGGTTCAGAGCCCTCACGACAGCCCGATTCCGCTTGCTTAGGGCTATGCGGGGAAGTCGCGGTCGATTTTCGAGAGGCGTACTGCGCGTTTCCACAATCGCCTCTTCCAATATACTCCTCATATGCTCTAATTCCAGTTCCTGGGCGACTGTTCCATCATCGTTTGAATCAACCACAACTGGGGTATTCACGGCGGCATCCACGTTTGTGGGTTGCTCTACCATTAGTGGCGCCGCATCCTCAGCCGTAGCATTCTCATCCGACGAGGGAACAGCCTCACGTCGTAGCCGTTCGAGTTCGGCGACATCAAATATATTTGAGCGCAAGATATACCGAACTCGGTCTGCCAGGTTTTGCTCTGTGACGGTTAAAGATGGCTCCAGCTCAGCAAAAAGACGATGCATCCTAGTCCGATACGCCAAACATCCAGTTTCTTCCCCTTTTGCCCTAAAGTACGCCCGCAGTGCGTTTGCATTCATTTCTTGTGACCAACGCATGCGACGTGCTCCACCAGCGGCGGGTGCCGCTTGCTGAGTCCGAGAAGACCCAGCCGACACCAAGCCTTCTGGTGGGGATGATGGATGCGGAGGGCTGGTAGGTGACCGTGCAGCTCCTCGCGCTAGGCTGGCGGCCCGCATGCTGCCGCGTCCAGCGCCAGCTCCAGACGCGCCCCGGCGACCCCCAGGCAGCGGCCCTTTGCGCACTATCTTTCTATCCATCATCCATTATTTAAGCGTCCATTAACGGGAGACGCCCAGGCCCGGCACCGTTTCGTGTGTAGCCATAAGCACAAACGGGCCTCTGCACCCTAAATTCTGCTGCGGCACGGCGCTCACACCTCTCGCAAGGCGCTGACTTATTATTATTATTATAAGCGGCCCTGCGACGAAAGAGGCGTGTGAATAATATGCAGCAGTGCACTTTTACAGACATGGGAGCTGTGTGGTGGTGCGGCGCTAAGCGGCCCTACGACGAAAGAGGCGTGTGAATAATATGCAGCAGTGCACTTTTACAAAGATGGGAGATGTGTGGTGGTGCGGCGCTAAGCGGCCCTGCGACGAAAGAGGCGTGTGAATAATATGCAGCAGTGCACTTTTACAAAGATGGGAGATGTGTGGTGGTGCGGCGCTAAGCGGCCCTGCGACGAAAGAGGCGTGTGAACAATATGCAGCAGTGCACTTTTACAAAGATGGGAGATGTGTGGTGGTGCGGCGCTAAGCGGCCCTGCGTCGAAAGAGGCGTGTGAACAATATGCAGCAGTGCACTTTTACAAAGATGGGAGATGTGTGGTGGTGCGGCGCTAAGCGGCCCTGCGACGAAAGAGGCGTGTGAATAATATGCAGCAGTGCACTTTTACAAAGATGGGAGATGTGTGGTGGTGCGGCGCTAAGCGGCCCTGCGACGAAAGAGGCGTGTGAATAATATGCAGCAGTGCACTTTTAAGGACTAATGAAGAGAAGAGTCTTTTATTTCTTCTGTAAAGTAAAAAAATAAGTATGTAGAATTTTAATGTTTGTGCAAATAAAACTGTATGTACTAACAAAACTTGTTTTATTTATGGTCACCCTATACCTACAGGTTAAGAAACATTTTAATAAGTGTTATATCCATAAAAGTACTAATTATGTACAATGTCTCTAAGGGTCAGATAAAATGTGTTTTATTACAATATGATAAAGTTTCATAACTCTATTTTATACTTTAAATTAATATATTCATTTATTAACAATAGTCTATCAAAGTCCATTGCTAAACATAGGCCTCCCCATAGATTGCCACATAACAGTGGCAAGTGCAAGTGGCAGTTATGGCAAATGTGTAAATGTAATGTAGTTTATTTATTTGTAGTTGTTATTAGGAAGAAGCTGCTGTGCGTTTTCCATCTGTACCCACGGTACAGATTAAATAATGTCACGGGACGATATGGACTCCTACACGGTATATTAACGTACTGCTAAATAATATAACTATGTTTATTAGAATGTTTACGAAAAAGAACGCTGTACTTATAGATTGAGGAGCCAAAATCCTAACATTGTAATGTTAAACTCAGAAGTAAAACATCTTGTATAGATTATACATAGGCTACTACTAAGTTATGCTTAATTTTCAAAAATATATATGGTATATTTTTCCAGTTCTAAGTTCTCCTCAATTCAAACGTCTGAATTATGGCCACCTTTTACGTCCTGTAACTTTTGAAGACTTGCTACAAATTCCGGGAAAGGTTATACAAAGTTGGCCTATTTGCTACTTAAAAAAACGCGTTTATAATCTGCGTTTATAAACACTCCTGTCTGTCACAGGCAGAAATTAAATCTTCCATTAGGCACGAATCTGACACATCTTTTTAGCCTCCTTTACTTCCATATCTATCCAACCTAATTCGCGTTTAATTATCAAAAATGGTTCCTCAGTCCCAGGACACGATGGCGTGCAGCCTTATGTAAACGCAGGAATCAAATCATCAAACAACGCGGTGACTGTGGACAGAACTCTTGCAAAACCCTATGCTGACTTTGCTTCTTGCGTCTTGAAGGAAGTGTCAAGGAATTAGAAAGTACATAAGCGGTACGCTGAGATCTTAGATATTTTATTATTCTATATCTTCTACAACAATGTGTGTAGCGTGGTGACCTTCAACCCACGCTATCAGATACATAGTAACGACTAAATTACAGACTTTCACTTTCATCCAACTGTATGAAGCTCCCACAGATATTGCAGCACGAATGGGTCGGCTCGACCGGAGAAGGACCACGCTCTCACAGAATACCAGCATCAGATAGCAGCTTAACACTGCTGTGTTTCGTTTGGTGAGTGTAGAGAACCGGAGACTCTTTTAACTGGAAACGAGGCGTTCAATCTTAGTCCTCACGGGTGAAAACGCATCTGCATTTTGATTCGTTATCGAGGATAGATCTAATGTCTATGGGTCACAACAACCTCTTACCATCAGCTGGACCGTATACTCGTTTGCCTCCCTTATACTATAAAAAAATTGTATACCTACTCATAAATAGAACCTTGGTAGCTCCTGGGCTTAGCGCTCTCTGTAAATTTCACAGTATGCATGCAACCCGGGTTCAATCCCCGCCAGCATCAATGACATTGTTAATTGTAATTAATATTGCTGTACTTATATCCACTCATATATCACACTCTACCAAAGTACACAGGCGTCTCTGAATATGGGCTACATATATAAATAAACCCCGCATATTTTCTAAGATTTTGTTAATTAATAGAATCAGGCATAATTTTGCGGAAAATACATTACATCAAAGTTGGTAAGATTTATATATATATATATATATATATATATATATATATATATATATATATATATATATCGTATCACCATAATTCCAACCACCACACTAGGAAAGACATACCATCGACAATAATACGACACGTGTTTCGCTTCTACACGAGGCATCCACAGGTGATGTAGACTCTGCGGCGGCTGACCGCTAAGCAAGCTTGACTTAGTGGTGACGGGATTTATGCACGCAATCTAGTGATGACGGGAAGTGCTCTTTAAACTAAGTAAGACACATTATTTTATTTTATTTTTTATAGAAGAGGGGGCAAACGAGCATGCGGCTCATCTGATGGTAAGTGACTACCGCCGCCCATGATCAACTGCAACACCAGGGGCAGGTGCGTTGCTGGCCTAATAAAAAGGAGTAAGCTCTTTTCTTGAAGGTCCCTAAGTCGTACCGGTCCGGAAAATATCGCCGGTGATAAACAATTCCACAGAGAAGTTGTACGAGGAAGAAAACTCCTAGTAAAACGCACAGTGGTGGACCGCCAAGCATTCAGATGGTGAGGGTGGTGTCCTGAATTTTGACGTGATTTGCACTCATGTAATTTGGCGGCTGGGATTAATACGAACAATTCCTCAGAACAATCCGCTACATGGGTGAAATAATTCTTACCAACTTTAATAAGATTTTGTTGTCAAAGCGTATAGATTTCACGTTGAATACATTACAGACTGTTAGGAGTCAAAGTAACTATTACATATTATTAGCTTGAGCTTGTTGCTAGTGTTTACATCACTATTTTTGTGTTTCTTAATGGGCGTGCATGCAATAATCTTATGGATGACACATACAGTCAGTTCAACTGATCTGTTCGAAAGGACTGTTGATATTTTTTAAAATATCGGATTTTCGATATATCGACACCGTTCACCTGATGTCGCTATTTAGAACCGAGGTGACTTATTTTATTACGAAAATGGTCAAACAATGACATTATCAATGAAAAATTTGCGTTTTCAATAAAAGATTTTCGTTTTCTGTTCTATGCACCTACACAAAATAATGCCTCACTGCAGTATTCCTAATTTTTTACATATTTATAAACTTTTTTTAATTTTTCAACCTTTAGGAATATCCGTAGTTTAAATTATCCGTTTCTAATCTTATATTAATATAAAATGTAACTAATATTTCAGAAAGAAACGTTAATACTTTTTTTCTTTCTTTTTTTTTATAGAATAAGGGTGACCAACGAGCACACAGTCCACCTGATGGTAAGTGGTTGCTGTGACCCATAGACATCTACATCTATCCTCGATTACAAATCAAAATGCAGATGCGTTGTCACCCGTGAGCACTAAGATAGACTGCCTCATTTCCAGTAAAAAAGGTCTCCGGTTCTCTACACTCACCATACGAAACACAGCAGCATTAAGCTACTGTTTCACGCTGGTATTCTGTGAGAGCGTGGTCCTTCCCCGGTTGAGCCGACCCATTCGTGCTACAACTATACTATTAATATAACTGCAACATGGCTCTACTACGAAACCTGTCACCCCTGAGGACTAAGATGGAATACCTCGATTTCAGTAATAAGGGTCTCCGGTTCTTTACACTGACAATACGAAACACAGTACGTTATGCTGCTATTTTACGCTGATATTATGTGAGAGCGTGGTCCTGCCCCAGTCGAGCCGACCCATTCGTGTAGCACGAACGAAACTATAATATAGCTATAGTGTGGCTCTACCACGCAAAGTACCGTTCGTACCATTTCTAATCTAATGAATATAAAATATAACTAATCAGAAAGAAAAGTTAATCTCTACACTTTTCTAACAAATTAATTTCTCCCCACATGAAATTTGTCAAATTTTACGCCTCATTGAAAATCGGCTCCGCCCTGGTTGCAGAAAAAATCGTGGATGCCCTTATTAGGGCCGTCCGGGATGGAACCCGGGTTGCTCGCGTTCTATGAAATTTACAGCAAGCACTTTAACTTACTTACAAGTTATATACGAAGATTTTCTTCCCTGCCTCCGACCCGTCAAGAATCACGAGGACTAAGTTGTAGGGGGTGCCTCATGGTCTTATTGACTATACGGTGCATCTCCTGCAACGGGAGTCCTTGCCGGAGAAGGTTCTCCTTTACAAAGGAGGTTTCAAACTCCTTTGGTATTCCACGTATCACAACGCGGAGACGTGTCCACTCCAGGGAGTAGGTGTGGAAGGAGATGTTCTTACCACGAAGAATCTTAGTGAGGGCTCTGTAGTTCTCCACCGTGTTCGGCGAGACTACAATAAGCTGTCCAGAAAGCTCGGCTTTGGAGAAGTCAATCTTCTTCTTCGCCATGACCTGCTAGATGCGGTACCAGGTGGCCTTATCTTGTATGATTACCGGCGGAGGGTTTTCGGCACCTTTCGGACCCTGGTTGACTTGTGCAGTTGTCCCTTCTCGGGAGGGGACTGTCCGCCATGAGTGGGAGCTACGGCAGATCGCGAGGCGGGCGATGGCGCTCGTCCAGATGAGCTTTTTTCTGAGGCCCTGTGCCTCTGCCTTCCGATGACAAGGGTGAAATCCTCTAGTTATACAAAAGAAGAGAATAAACTTTTATAAGAGGCGAATATATTTGATCGCATATACTGTGTTACACGTAAAGCTGGCCCAATGAAGGCGTAATTGCGTGATTAGTGAGGTGAGTCACAGCTTGTTACATCAGCGAACCATTCATCAGATCTCCGCGGCGACGCCCACGTGTACAGAATTAACGGTTTAGATGCACTAACCAATGACACCGTATTTCACAAATGACACCTTAGATTTTGTGTTGTGATAAATATTTAATGCTTCAAATCCTTTTCTTATACTGGCTGTTTTAAACCGGAACACATACACGGTATGGATACTGGGATACAGTATTGCTTGGCGGGGGAAATAACAATTACGCTACTTATATAATATTTTATATATATTATTAATATACTCTATATATATATATATATATATATATATATATATATATACTAGTATATAGATGAGATGCAAAGGTAAAACCTTTTGCTAGCATCATAAACGGAGCGGAGTAAAAGTCTAGTCATAACATAACTATCTCTATTTCAACAAAAGATTCAATTAAATGGTGTGACATTGCGCAGATGTAAATTAGAGAATTGATTAGATAGTAAAAGAAAAAAAATCAAATTCAGATTTTTATGGTTTACAAACCTTGTCTGCGTTGCAGCTACACATATTGCTGAATAAATCATATAAATTGGCCTACTATCTACGGAGGAGATAGATTTAAAAAAAATCGTCTTCTTGCGCCATGGGAGCTCCACTCGCTTTGCTCGCTCCGCTCCAATAACAGACAGTTTAGATAAAATTTCAAAAGGTAGCAATTAAAATTTATTTTAATATTTTATATATTATAAAACACACAC
Organism: Parnassius apollo; assembly: GCA_907164705.1. Classification (NCBI taxonomy): domain Eukaryota; kingdom Metazoa; phylum Arthropoda; class Insecta; order Lepidoptera; family Papilionidae; genus Parnassius; species Parnassius apollo. The sequence goes on along the minus strand of CAJQZP010001064.1, from coordinate 1,054,473 downwards.
ATGCACGAGCACGCGCACGTGTGCGCACGCACGCACGCACGCACACCCACACACAACGATGAAAGGCGATTTTGCAAGTCTAACTCTATAAGTCGAACATGAAAAATATTCTCTCGGATACGACAAAACTCTAAAAAAATTAATTACGAGTGTACGAGTGTACACAATTTTTGAAGCAAGGTATTTTAAACGTTTCGATTTATCGTCAAATAAACTTTAGCCATGACACAAAAAATATAAGCGATATATTTGTATTTGTAACGGTATCGGATGGATCCCTACAAAAACAGAAAATAAGCAGAGGCTACTGGTGTCGCTTGAGATAAATTGATACCGCGTATGAAGTATGTTAAATACTTCCATTGTTACAACCGTGAAGTGGCGGTGTTAGAATATCCACCACCATATATCATCCCGTGGATGTCATAAGCAGAGGCTACTGGTGTCGCTTGAGATAAATTGATACCACGTATGAAGTATGTTAAATACTTCCATTGTTACAACCGTGTAGTGGCGGTGTTAGAATATCCACTACCATATGTCATCCCGTGGATGTCATAAGCAGAGGCTACTGGTGTCGCTTGAGATAAGTTGATACCACGTATGAAGTATGTTAAATACTTCCATTGTTACAACCGTGTAGTGGCGGTGTAAGAATATCCACTACCATATGTCATCCCGTGGATGTCATAAGCAGAGGCTACTGGTGTCGCTTGAGATAAATTGATATCACGTATGAAGTATGTTAAATACTTCCATTGTTACAACCGTGTAGTGGCGGTGTTAGAATATCCACTACCATATGTCATCCCGTGGATGTCATAAGCAGAGGCTACTGGTGTCGCTTGAGATAAATTGATACCACGTATGAAGTATGTTAAATACTTCCATTGTTACAACCGTGTAGTGGCGGTGTAAGAATATCCACTACCATATGTCATCCCGTGGATGTCATAAGCAGAGGCTACTGGTGTCGCTTGAGATAAATTGATACCACGTATGAAGTATGTTAAATACTTCCATTGTTACAACCGTGTAGTGGCGGTGTAAGAATATCCACTACCATATGTCATCCCGTGGATGTCATAAGCAGAGGCTACTGGTGTCGCTTGAGATAAATTGATACCACGTATGAAGTATGTTAAATACTTCCATTGTTACAACCGTGTAGTGGCGGTGTTAGAATATCCACTACCATATGTCATCCCGTGGATGTCATAAGCAGAGGCTACTGGTGTCGCTTGAGATAAATTGATACCACGTATGAAGTATGTTAAATACTTCCATTGTTACAACCGTGTAGTGGCGGTGTTAGAATATCCACTACCATATGTCATCCCGTGGATGTCATAAGCAGAGGCTACTGGTGTCGCTTGAGATAAATTGATACCACGTATGAAGTATGTTAAATACTTCCATTGTTACAACCGTGTAGTGGCGGTGTTAGAATATCCACTACCATATGTCATCCCGTGGATGTCATAAGCAGAGGCTACTGGTGTCGCTTGAGATAAATTGATACCACGTATGAAGTATGTTAAATACTTCCATTGTTACAACCGTGTAGTGGCGGTGTTAGAATATCCACTACCATATGTCATCCCGTGGATGTCATAAGCAGAGGCTACTGGTGTCGCTTGAGATAAATTGATACCACGTATGAAGTATGTTAAATACTTCCATTGTTACAACCGTGAAGTGGCGGTGTTAGAATATCCACCACCATATATCATCCCGTGGATGTCATAAGAAGCGACGGAGATGAAACAGGAGACGAGCAGCAGCATCTTTCTGATAACAACTCAAAATAATAAAAAAACTGCGGTTAGGACTATTATTTATTTTGTGCTGCGGTTGACAACCCTCTCGCCAAGCGTGTTAACTATGGCAAAATCCCCCCTATAAAGCAATCTATAGGGGAGGCTTATGTTCAGCATATGAGCCATGGGAGCTCAGATGGTTAACGCTCGCTGTAAATACAACAGAACGCGAGTAACCAGGGTTCGATCCCCGCCGGCACCAATGAAATCGTTAATTGCAATTTTAAGTGCTGATTTACCACGTGCTCGGCGGTGAAGGAAAACATCGTGAGTGACCTGAATGTCTGAGGAATAAGAAAAAAAAATATTTCGAATACATGTTAAGTTCGCCAACACGCATTGGGGCAGCGCGGCGGACACTTCCTTGTCCTGAAACCCTCTCAGAAATGAGGGGAGGCCTGTGCCCAGCAGTGGGACGTATATAGGCTGTAACTTTACTTTACTTTTATGTTCAGCAGTGGACTTTTATAGGCTAAGATGATGATGAAGATGATGAAGTATCGATACACACTTGGTATTGAAAGAATATTGATACCTACTTGTATCGAATTTTTTGTCATCTAATGGCAGCAGGCTAAACTGGTAAGCGCAGAACCGACCGCTGGTATAAAGATTTGGGTGAAGATTATCGAATAAGTATACCACATTTATCGGTCACTAGCCTAGGCACCTTTATAAGCACTAGATATTTAAAAGAAGATATATATTTTTCTATTTTTAGAAATTATATCTAGAATAGAATAGAATAATTTCTTTATTTTTTATTTTTTTTATTTAAATCACGTGTAATTCCTATTGATAGTAATTTATTTCTTTACCAGTGGATCGGAAAAAACCACTGTCCTGGGAAGAATCAGCAAGAAACCCAGCGGGACTTCTTTAAGTTATATTTTACAATAAGAATGGTTACACAAGTTATTTAAATATTTAATTTTAAAACACCATGGAAGCGACCACATCATTCCCAGTTCCCAGGGGTTATTATCAACCATCTATTTATTTATTATTCATTAATATTATAATAACCCTTTTTATACAGTTTGTGTTTAATTAAATATTTAAACTTGGAAATAGTGAGACCTTGTATGTTTTCTGGGACTTTTATGTAATAGCGTACACATTGCCCCAAGAATGAATTACTGACTCTGTGGAGTCGAGAAACTGATACCTATAACCCACCAGCTTATGTTTGTTTCTAATGTTTACAGAGTATATATTACTTTTTTTACTACTTTTGTATTTGTGAATATATATGAAATTTTTATATATATATATATATATATATATATATATATATATATATATATATATATATATATATATATATATATATATATTTTTTTTCTAAAAGACTTCCTTGTTTTTAGATTGTAAAAAGCTCTCATGGTTCTCTTGTACAAAACAAAAATACTTTCTATATCACAAAATCAGCCGCATTTCCCCATAGCAAAATCTTTTAAATCATGCTATAGAAATAACTGAAATAAACTAATCCAACAGTCTCGACACTAATGAGATCTCTAATCTTTTTAAAGCTGCAGAGCTTAGTCTGCTTGCTAGTTTGGATATATGGGGACCACACTAAAGCTTTGCGTCAAGAGTGATGCCAAGAAAAACAGCGGATTCAACAGGGTTCAGTTCTTCCCCATTTAAAAACATATTGGTATTCAGATTTTTCTGATTTGGTGTTGTAAATTTAATACATTTAGTTTTATTGCCATTTAAATGTAGATTATTATAATTTAATCTTATATTAAGTTTGGTCATGTAGAAAGAATGAATGAGGAAAGAGTGACAAAGCAAATTTATATGGCAGATGTGAACGGCCGAGTCGGGAAGGGACGCCCTAGAAAAAAGTTTATCGACCAAATTGGCGAGATTTTGAAAATGGGCCACGTTAGAAGTACCTTTAACCGACGAGCATGTATGCGTAGATATATGGATGTAAAGAAGGCGAAAGAGGTATGTCAGGATCGTGCCAAATGGAAGTCCTTAGTCTCTGCCTACCCCTCTGGGTGACAGGCGTGAGTGTTTATGTTTTTTTTTATTAATATAACTTCTTTGCTTTCAACAAATCGGAGGTTATATTACTTACACTGATTTATTAACAACACCATGTGGTGGTGGTGTAAGAACTTGAACACTATTTACCCTGGCGTATGAAAATCCAGTACCCCGTTTCACCCCGTGAGTGTCGTAAGATGCGACAGAGAGAAACTCAAAAAGATGGGCAGCAGCATTTCCCTGATAACAACTGCGAACATGTGAATGTGAAAACAACTCATAGCTTCCGATAGATGGCGGTAAAACGATTTCGTTATTACCAAACTTAAAATTCAGACCGGCGCGGCGCAGCGGTCTGGATTTTTAGTTTGGTAATAACGAAATTCATTATTCCATTCATATTTTCCATTCCGTTCAATTCATATTTCCATTTCTGCTTTTACACTTATCTTCGGCTTCCGTCAACATCGTCATGTAAAGTAACAACGTATATAATACCTAATACTCGTTTAAATACTTACTTCCCGCAGGTGGGCACAAATCACTCTTATTTTTGAAAGGCTGTTATGGACGTGAAAACTCCACTGCGCTGCCCCAAAGCGTATGCACACGTGCCATGACCTCAAAATACTTTTCATATTTTTTTAAATATGTAGGTTTCCTTACGATATTTTCATTCAACGCCAAGTACTTAAAATGCACTTATAAAATTCCTTCTAGCTACCACGGCGACCGTCTTTTGTCACTGTTTCCAACACAACCGCTGTCCTGGAAACAAGTACTAAGAAATCCTGCGAGACTGTGTTTTTCAATAGTCGACACTAATATATGTACCATACTCAAGGTAACGATCATTTCATCTCATCAATTAACAAACAATGTGATAATATTATCATTTTTGTGTCGTCTTTGTTTATTTATCCAAGTTTAAAAAATGAGAAAGTTCTAGTATATGCATCGAGTTCTTGGAAACAGCTGAACTAATATATGTGATGCTGATTATAAATGAATAAATACTTAGTCTTAGTTTAGTTTTTGAACTTGGTTAAGTTAGTTTCTGAAGTTTAATTAATGATGTCCTTTTAAATAGTAGTCCAAGGATTATCACAAGTACTAGGTAAAACTAGAAGTCATTTAAATATGTACAATTTCGTCATCCCAATATTTTGCTACTCTTAGTGGTGTGACGACCTCTACCTTTTTAACCGACTTCAAATAAAGAAAGGAAGTAGTCAATTCGACTGTATTTTTTATGTGTGATGTAAACTTTTTCTAGGAGAATCAATTTGATGATACTGAAATTTGAAAAATTCCTTTTATTTAAAAGGTAGTGCTTCTCATGTGATCCCATAAAAATTTGACCAAGATCTGACCGGTAGTTTTTGAGTTATCCTGCGTACCTATTTAATTGACTTCGAATACATTGATGATGTTCTCATTTTATTTATATTGAAGTCGGTTGTACATTTTTTTTAATTTTACCACTATTTGAATTACGTTAACCATGATCGGATGTGTGTGTTGCGATTATTTCCGGTTATCTGACACTGTGTCCGAGATTGCCTATGCTCGCCTTCTTACTTGATTAGGCGAGACACGGGAAACGAGCACTAGTAAGTTTAGGAGCCTCTATTTGGGTTTTGTGAATATATTCCTGAATTTAGATATTTGTAACGTTAACTATGGTTATATTCGAAGTTTGTAACTGTGACCTCTGCTCGAAATTGATTAGGAGATCATCATCATCAAGCAGTTAATTTAGAGGTCCTCGAAAACTCACATTATACACTTTATACAGTACGTATTTTATTGTGTTTTGGTCCAATTTTAGTGCAATTTTGTTTATTATTGTGGAGGCTTTTAACATACATAAATTACACATGACTGACATACAGACCCTAACAATTATTTGTAGGCCATACAAACAATCCTTGCGCGATCGAAACCACAGTCACAGCGCTGTCGAACCATCAGTTTGGACGTGGAAGAGCGTGGATTGTCTGGACCGCTGTAGGTTCATGCGTGTATCATTAGAATTATGATGTTTCGTAGGGTAAGTGTAGAAGATCGGAGAATTTTTTTACCGGTAAAGAGGCATTCTATCTTAGTCGCCAGGGGTACATGCATCGGCATTTTGAATCTTAATCGAGGATAGGTGTAGATATTATTTGTGGACCATAGCATCCACTTACCATCAGTTGTATTGTTTGGTCGCTTGTTACACTTATTCTTTAAAAAAAAGTTTCGTTTAAATCCTTGAAAAAAAAATGACAAAAGTAACAAATACCAATAGGTTGGCTTAAGAATTAAAGTGATGGTCTGCGTATCGAGACATCGATTCGGCGTAATGCCTGCAGAGTAATATACAGCGCTGTGGCTGAGCAATCAGTTGCGGCTTTGAATCCCGAACGCAACAAGTATTTGTATGGACCACAGATAATTGCTCTTAATCTTGATTTTTTTAATAAAATAAGGTTGTCAAACGAGCACACAGTCCACCTGATGGTAAGTGGATGCTGTGGCCCATAGACATATATACGTTTATTCTAGATTAAGAATCAAAACGCAGATGCGTTGTCACCCCTGAAAACTAAGATGGAATGCATCGTTTCAAGTAAAAAAGGATCTCAGGATCTCTACACTCACCATACGAATCACAGCAGTATTAAGCTGATATTTTACGCTGGTATTCTGTGAGAGCGTGGTCGCTTCCCGGTCGAGCCGTCCCATTCGTGCTGCAACGATAATATAGCTGCAGCGTGGCTCTACCACAAAAATAATGTTTGTCTTTGTGCAATTTATGTTTATAAACTGCCTCTCCAATACAGGAGAAAGTCCTAATGTCCCCTACATAACGTTTTATAAATCATAAAAATCTAGCACATCCATAGGAATGCGTACAATTTGCACGGTAAGCAACTAAACTATAGAATGGAGAGTATAGAAAAAATGAGGAAGTTTATACTAAACATTCACCGAAATATTTTCATGGCACTTGACTGTCATACGGAAGTAGTCCCAACATCGAAGTGAATTTAAATCACGCATTTCCTCGAACCCTAAGCCAAAACTGTTGAGCGGAAATCAAACAGGATGTCCTCTCCCTTTATGGTTCACTGTCTCCATAACATCCAGTCAGACTTATAACTGCCTCGACGCTTTAAAATATGGCGGTATAGGCCATTTTGTAACACTTACGCGTGCGCCGTTTCCTGCGGCTAAAGGAGCGCTACCTACCCATTGTTTTGTAGGAGGGGATGTATGTGACCCGAATAGTGATACGCCGTTGTGTTTAACTGTCAAAAGAAAAAAATGCTTGGACTCTTTTTTTAAACTTAACTCTTAATTTATTCTTGTGGCGACGAGATTCTTGGGGTATCCCAAAACTATGCCAGGTAAAATTTCGTCGACTAACATAATTGGAGGAGAACGCAAATCTTCGTGGTTTTAACACTACATTATTAATGTCTAAATGTAACTGTAGTAAGTAGTTGTCACTAATTTGATATATATAAAAGTAACATTTGCTGTGCTAAGATCCACCGCGCTATTTTTTTAATTGATAACAAGAGGCAATTTTGGGAAATGCTAGCAAAAACTTACGGCATCCTATAGATGGCAGTATAAATAAACATTTCGTTTAGAGTAGACGTAAAAATACCCAGACCGCAGGGACAGCGTTGTAAGACTTCTGATAGTGAGATCGTCACTCCGTTTAACAAGTGTAACAATTGCAAATACATTCTTTAACAGGAGAGAATCATGCCCAGAAGTGAACTTTTACAAGCTGATGAAAAAAAAATTATGGATTATGGATCTAAAGCAACCCGTCGTGCTTTTTGAGTTTATATTATATTAGCAGATTTTTTTGTGATAGGGTGACAAACGAGCACACAGTCAACCTGATGGTAAGTGGTTGCTGTGGCTCATAGACATCTACATCTATCCTCGATTACGAATCAAAATGTAGATGCGTTGTCACCCGTGAGGACTAAGATGGAATGCCTCGTTTCGAGTAAAAAGGGTCTCCGGTTCTCTACACTCACCATACGAAACACAGCAGCATTTACGCTGGTATTTTGTGAGAGCGTGGTCCTTCCCCGGTAGAGCCGACCCATTCGTGCTAAACTATAAGTACTACTGATATAACTGTAGCATAGCTCTACCACGTAAAAAAAGTAGATGACACGTTCCTTGAAATATTTTTAATTTATTAAATATCTCAAAGGACCATGGTAGCTCAGGAGCTGGGCACTTGCTTTAACTTTTGAATTCTTTTTATAGTATAAGGGTGACTAGCGAGCACACAGCCCTCCTGATGGTAATCAGATACTGTGGCCCATAGACATCTATATCTTTTCTCAGATGCAGTTGTCACCCCTGAGAAATAAGATAGAATGCCTCATATCCAGTAAAAAGGGTCACCGGTTCTCTACACTTACCGAAGCACAGCAGCACTGACTTACTATTTTTTGCGGGTATTCCGTGAGAGGCTGGTCCCTCTGCTGTTGAGCCGACCCATTCCTGCTACAACCATAACATACATGCAACATGGCTCTACAACGTATAGGTGATGTGCGAACAATGCGATTTCAATCTCCGCTTACAGCACTGAAATAATTCATCATCATCATCACCATTACAGCCCTTCACAAGTCCACTGCTGAACATAGGCCTCCCCCAAGTAATGCCACAAAGCACGGTCCTGAGCCACCTGCATCCATCGACTTCCTGCATGTCTTACCAGGTCGTCACTCCATCTAGTGGGGGGTCGCCCTACACTACGCCTACCGGTACGAGGCTGCCACTCGAGAACCTTTCCTCCCCATCGATTATCGGTTCTTAGAGCTATATGGCCGGCCCATTGCCACTTCAGCTTCCTAATCCGTTGGGCTATGTCGGTCACTCTGGTTTTACTGCGGATATCCTCATTTCTGAGTCTATTACGCAGAGAAACTCCGAGCATAGCCCTCTCCATAGCTCGCTGAGCGACCTTGAGCGTCCTCATACGGCCAGCAGTGAAGGACCACGTCTCTGATCCGTAAGTCATCACTGGCAACACGAACTGGTTGTACACTTTAGTTTTTAGAGATTGAGGTATACCTGACGAGAAGATGTGTCGTAATTTCCCGAACGCTGCCCAGCCGAGTTGAATCCGTCGATTGACCTCTTGTTCGAAGTTGGACTTACCTAGTCGGACTATTTATCCCAGGTAAACGTACTCGTCAACAACTTCGAGCATAGTGCTCCCCACAACTATCCGCATAGGTGTGACATGGACATTGAACATGATCTTTGTTTTGTCCATGTTCATCTTAAGACCTATCCGTTGGGAGACACCATTGAGGTCATTGAGCATAGTGCTAAGGTCCTCCAGCGATTCTGCCATAAGGACTATATCGTCGGCAAATCGAAGGTGAGTGATGTACTCGCCATTGATGTTAATACCGTATCCTTTCCAGTCCAGTAGCTTGAAAACGTCTTCCAACGCAGCGGTGAAGAGTTTCGAGGATATCACGTCACCCTGTCTTACACCTCTCTGCAGTTCGATAGGTTTCGAGCTCTGGTTCTGTACTCGGATAGCCATCGTAGCCCTACTGTAGAAACACTTCAGCACTTCGATATACCGACAGTCAACTTGGCACCGTTGAAGGGACTGTAGCACCGCCCAAATTTCGACGGAATCAAAGGCTTTCTCATAGTCCACATACGCCAGGCAAAGTGGCAGATTGTACATCTCTTCGGTCTTCTGTACAATCTGCCGCAGGGTATGTATGTGGTCTATGGTACTGAAGCATTTTCGGAAACCGGCTTGTTCGGGAGGCTGGTAGTCGTGGAGTCTGCGTGCGAGACGATTCGTAATCACTCTCGAAAACAGCACGTAGACGCGGCTCAGAAGGGAAATCGGTCTGTAGTTCTTAAAGAGAGCGTTGTCACCTTTCTTAAAGAACAAGACCACCGCACTTCTGCTCCACGCCTCGGAGTAGTGCGCGCCATGGAGTCACCATGGAGGACGGAATTGGAGAGCGTCTGAAGGACTTCAAGTACCGGTGTTCCACCCGCTTTCAGAAGCTCCGCTGTAATTCCATCCTCGCCTGGGGCCCTGCCGTTTTTAAGGTGCTGGAGAGCCATTCTAATCTCGCTCAGACTGACGTCCGGGATATCATCGGAATAGTGTCGGGTAAGACTTGCTCTTGTATCGTTACTCACACTTGCGTGTGGCTCCAACGATGATGTGTACAGCTGCCCATAGAACCCCTCAATCTCACTCAAAATCTCAGGTGTCCCGGAAACGATGCTGCCACACTCAGTCTTCAGCTTTGACAGTTGGCTCTTTCTGGCAGACAGATCTCTGGCAAAGACTTTGGAGCCCTGGTTCCGCTCGATTGCTTCTTTAATACGAGCAGTATTAAAGTTGCGTAAGTCTTGCCGCATGCATTTAGAGATCTGTCTGTTCAGTTGCCTATATGCTGTCAAATCTGTTGACGATTGCAGCCTCATCTCCCGTCTAACAGCCATGAGATTAAGAGTGTGATCGGAGAGTTTTTGTGTTCTTCTGCGGCGGGTCTTGCAGAACTTAGCTCCGACCGCTTGGACAGTTTCCACGAGCTTGTCATTCATATCGTCCACTGCATTGCAATCTTCTAGGCACTGAAAGCGGTTACGTAACTCGAGCTGAAAAGTCTCGGGATTCTGGATTAGAGCACGAGGGGGGACGGAGCGTTGACTTCATTAGACGAGACCTCTCCATCTTAACGTTTAGGTTCAGTGTGCCTCTAACCATTCGGTGATCGCTGCCGGTTTTCACCCTTGCGATCACTGAGACATCTCTGAACAGTTGGCGTCTGGTCGTCATAATGAAGTCAATCTCATTTTTTGTCGAACCCTCGGGGGTCGACCAGGTCCACTTCCTGTGGGGCCGCTTCTGGAAGAAAGAGTTCATCATAAAGAGTCCCTCTTTCTCCATAAAGTCAGCCAGCTGCTGGCCCCTACGGTTCCGTTGCCCTACTCCAAATTTCCCTAACTTCAGCTCACCGCCTTCTCTTGTGCCTAATTTTGCGTTGAAGTCTCCCATTAACACCGTGTAGTGGGTTTTGGAGGAATGCATGGCTCTAGAAATATCCTCATACATGTCCTTCACCTCCTCATCGGGATATGCCGAGGTTGGTGCGTAGACCTGTATGACCTTCAGCGAATACCGTTTGGTGATTCTGAGTATCAGGTACGTGACCCTTGTCGACACACTCCCAATCTTTACAACACAAGACTTGTGGACGATAATTCCGACACCTCCTTGGGACAGATGGTCGCCCTTCCGGTGATAGAACAAGTTGCCGGACTCGAGGATTACCGTGTCCTCCCCCTCTCTTCGGACCTCAGATAATCCAATAATATGCCAGCGCAACTTGTCTACCTCTTCTTCCAGCTCCAGTATCTTCTCGTCAGTCCTCAGGGTGCGTGCGTTATACGTTGCCAGGTCGAGTCGTCGTAGGTCACAACCGAACCTCCACTGAAGATTCTTAGCACCCCCTGCCCCGCCGTTACCATGGTCGCCACCGTAGCCAGGAATAGCGGGGCCGCCGGGGACTGGGGGCCGTTTATTTGTGTCGTTGCTCATGGGGGGATATTTGCCATGGTTGCCAATCTTGGCGAGCGGGTTGGCAACCGCAGTATTTTATTATGTTATTGTTGTTATTAGGAAGATGCTGCTGCCCATCTCCTTTCTGAAATAATTATTCATGGTAATATATATGTATATATATATATATATATATATATATATATATATATAAGTAAGTGCTCTATTTACTACATTTTTACTACAATTATAAATAGATTAATGGATTTGTGATGTGTATTAACTATATTATAAGTTATAAAATAAATTGTAGAAGCATTTAAAAAACTAAAATCGCTTGAGTTTATTGCCGGTTCTTCTCTGAGAAGGTCTTGTTTTCGCGAGCTTTATATTTGAACTTTACATCCATCCATCCATAACAGCCTAGTCCACTGCTAAACGCAGGCCTCTCCATAGATTGATTCATAATGTTACGAGCTTGAGGTACGTGACAATAAAAATTGCCGATAGAATTACCAAAATTAACTCTTTAATTCACTTTACACTAATTAAACTTAAAACACTAATAATTAATCACACTGATTCACTTTATTCCGCTCCGAAGCTTCGCTTGTCTCGCCAAATTCAATACTGGCCCGATCGCAGCTTGCAGTGCCTATAAATACACATTAGCACCGAAACATCCAGAACATTCAAGTAAATACGCGCAAGGCGTCGAAAGTTCGAGGGTCGGCTTGTAGAAGCTTAGTTCTTCGTTTCGACACTAGATGGCGCTGTCGGTTGAAAGATTAGTGATGTCATTTCCTGGAAAGTTCCCCCCCCCGCTCTCGTCCCTGACAAAACATGACGTCAACTTAGGCGCGCAACACTGCCCCTCCTAAGACATGCTCGTCCCGAGCATTATCGGCCCCATAATAACGCGCCAAGCGATCCACGTGGACGATCTTAGGAGTCCCTCTTGCGCCTTTCTATATCCGGTAGGTTACATCGTTGATCCTGGTTACAATCCGGTACGGGCCGTCCCATTTAGCTTGAAGCTTAGGAGATTTCCCTTTGCTGCGGACTGGATTGTGCAACCACACTAGTGAACCTTCGTCGAACCCTTTATTGTTCATTTTGCGGTCATACCGGGTTTTCATCTTCTCAGACATTTGCTGGCCCGATTGTCTGACGTGCTCATAAATGTCATTCATTTTATTCCGCAAGTCATTTGCATAATCGGTTATACTGCGTGGGGCATGGTCTTCAGTAGAGTCCGTTTAACTCCCAGATGGCCTCCTGAATAATCATTATGGTACAGCTGTAGAACATCCGGTACTTTAGCTTTAGGGACAACCATTTGCAAATGACAGCTGTCTCCCCGAACATTTTCCCATTTACGGCACAGAACTCCATCCTGAAGCAGCAAGCTGTCCCACTGGGCCCAATAGCTTTTAGTGGTCGAACTCATCGCTGAGACGTCGCTCCATTTGGGCTTGGGAGCACTGGCCTTCATCCATTCCAGAATCGGCTTGATGTCCGGATCTTCCTGCTGTGCACGTTGTAAGCTGTCCTTCCACTCGTTGCTGAGGTGGTCTGCCCTGAGCATCCTCACGGATACTACTTCCTTACTCTCTTGCCTAGTACAATGTTTGCAATTTTCAGGACAAGGTCTTCTTGACAATGCATCTGCGTTGCCGTGAGATTTCCCGCTGCGATGTTCGATCTCAAAATCGTATTCCTGCAGTAGTTCAATCCACCTCGCAACTTGTCTTTCTGGATTTTTAAACTGCAATAGCCATTTTAGTGCAGCATGGTCAGTTCGTAAGTGAGATTTTCGCCCCAGAAGATATTTGCTAAAATGCTGCAACGACTTTACCACAGCTAGCAATTCGCGTCTTGTGACACAATAGTTCCTTTCCGGTTTTGACAACGACTTGCTGAAGTACGCTATCACGACCTCTTGGTCACCATTCCGTTGAGACAACACACCGCCAAGTCCTATATCACTTGCGTCTGTGTCAACTATAAATTCTTTGCTTGCAGCAGGGTATCCCAAAATAGGTGTTTTGCACAGACGGTCCTTGAGCTCCTGAAATGCGATATTGCAACTTTCATACCAGCAGAAATGTCGCTTCTCCTCGGTTAGCTTATGCAGAGGTTTGGCTATATCTGCAAAGTTCTTCACAAATCGCCGGTAATAGGAGCACAAACCCAAAAATGCTCTAACCTGCGTCTTGTCTTTTGGAACCGGCCAATCTTTGACAGCTGCGATTTTCTCTGGATCCGTGCGGATACCTTCTTCCGATACTACATACCCCAAAAAGTTGACTTGCCGTTTGAATAGTGAACATTTCTTCGGACTCAACTTGAGGTTGGCACTCTGAATCTTCATGAGCACGCGTTCCAGGTTTTGAAGGTGTTCCAGTTCAGCCTGCACCTGCCCCGCAGTTCTGGCTTTTACTCGTTTCCCTGCTGCTGCTGGGCGGGGCTGTTAGCCGCACCACCCTCCTGATATCGTTCACCTTCCCTTTCTACGGTTCGCTTAGGGCAGCTGGATCGATGATGGCCCCTTTCCCCACAGCCATAGCACCTAGGGCTGTATCCTTTATTGCGGTCGCGAACTGTAGCTGCTGCAACCTCCCTGACGCGATGGGAACGATGATCCTGCCGCACGGCTTCCACCTCCAGTGCATGGGCCAAGGCGTCCTTAAGCGTCTCGTGGTGCCCGAGCCTCACAGCAGCTCTGACTTCCAGGTCGCGGATGCCGTCGATGAATGTCTGCACCAGGTTCCCTTCAATGAGCGCAGGTACAGACCGGTATGCTTTTTGAACCAGCTTCTCCACCTCTAGAGCCCACTGCTGCAGGTTTTCGTTGATGCGCTGCACGCGATCTTTAAACTGCGCACGAAAGACGTGTTCCAGGTGGGCGTCACCATATCTCGCCTCCAATGCCTCAAGGAGTTGTTCATAAGTCACTTCCTCACCGAGAGCTTCCAGAACTGTTAAGGCCTGGTCGCGCAGGCCCAGTGTGAGAGCAGTTATGGCCTGACTTTTATTCCAGCCGAAGCCAGGAAGAAGTCCCGTCGAACGGTGGCCCTTGACCCACGTAGCGAAGGTGTAGTAGCTACTACACCTTCGCTACGTGGTTCCATCCCCTAGTTTGAGTTCGTCCAGTGATTTCCTCATGTCAGCCATTACGTTGTCAACCCTATTGTCACTTGGTCGATTCGGGTTTCAGCTTCCGACAGGCGGTTGTCATGTTGAGCAACCTTATCCTTCACCTCCCTTATCTCTTTCCCGAAGGTAGCGTGAAGGTCCTTCATGAGAAGCATCTGTTCCTCCTGTCGGCGGGCCTGTTCTTCCTGTCCGCCCCGCAGCTGCTCTTCCAACCGACGGGCCTGTTCCTCCTGTCGGCGGGCCTGTTCCTCTTGTCCGCGCTGCAGCTGCTCCTGTAGCATCGCCATCAGAGCACCTAAGTCAGGTGCTGCAGATTTAGGAGCTACTGACGGGCCCGCAGTCTCCGTGGCTGGCAGTTGGCTCCCCGACGTCTGCGGCGTTGCACCACCAAATCTTCTCTGGTCCGTCTCCTGCTGGCGTTGGCTTCAGGTACGGACACCCTCCGATTCCTCCTTCGGTAAAATCGGCGTGGTTTGATCCTACTTTTGACACCAATTGTTACGAGCTTGAGGTTCGTGACAATAAAATTGCCGATAGAATTACCAAAATTAACTCTTTAATTCACTTTTCGCACCGGCCCGATCGCACCTTGCAGTGCCTATAAATACACATTAGCACCGAAACATCCAGAACATTCAAGTAAATACGCGCAAGGAGTCGAAATTTCGAGTGTCGGCTTCTAGAAGCTTAGTTCTTCGTTTCGACACTAGATGGCGCTGTCGGTTGAAAGATTAGTGATGTCATTTTCTGGAAAGTTCCCCCTCGCTCTCGTCCCTGACAAAAAATGACGTCAACTTAGGCGCGCAACAATAAGTAAGAAAGAAAGAAAGAAAGAAAGAAATGCATTTTATTCAAGTTCAAACATGCAGCATAACAAGCAAAAAGTAGATATAAGCCAAAAGATAAATGCTGCAGCATGAAACTGTGAAACGGACCGGACTCAGTGATAGCACTGGTTTTCAGTCCAGCCCTTACCCAGAGGCAGCTCGGGCGGCTGAGTGCACGCTCGCTCTAGATGCCCGAAAATTCATAATAAACTATAAACATATACATATGCATACCCATACCTATATATAATTGGACTGAAAGCGGATTTATTATTTATTTTAACTTACTGGTAAATTCATTCACCGTTAATTTAGTAATAAAATTACTACATTAAATAATTATCATAGTTATTTTACTTGGATACTACGTCTTAACCAACATCTTTTTGTTCATTAAGAATATTTTTAGGTGGTAGAACCACGCTGCAGCTATATTATGGTTGTTGTAGCACGAATGGGTCGGCTCGACCGGGGAAGGACCACGCTCTCACAGAATACCAGCGTAAAATAGTAGCTTAAATCTGCTATGTTTCATATGGTGAGTGTAGAGCTCCGGAGACCTTTTTTTACTGGAAACGAGGCGTTTCATCTTAGTCCTCAGGGGTGACAACGCATCTGCGAGGATAAATGTAGATGTCTATGGGCTACAGCATCCACTTACCATCATCACCATCATTGTTGCCAACCGCAGTTTTTTGTAGTTGCGATGTAAAATATCTACTAAAACCATATCGTATCGCGAGTGACAACCAACCAAGAGATGAGCAGCGGCGTCTTCCTAATACCATTAGACCTAAATTGAATAAAAAGGTATTGACTTTAACAAGTACGTTTTAGGCAATAAAAAATCTGTAGATATGCAAAGTCTGCCTAATGCGTGTTACATCAAGGCAAATAGACTGATAAACCCTTATCTATTACAAAATCCATTGTTTTTTTACCTAGTAACAGAAATTTGGATTACTTATAATGCTTTTCATGATTTCTGAAGTCTTCCTCTGGCGCCAGTAGGGATTGATCTCGGATAGTAAAGCTCTCCAGTAGAAGTAACCATTAGTGCTGTGAAGTGTGAAGTAATAGAAGTAAAACAGAATAAAATAGAACCATTGTTATTCAATATAAATTACATGAATACTTATTGAAAATCATTTAAGCTATACCACAGGTTCAGGAAAAAAACCTCTGCCCTGGGAAGAGCCAGCAAGAAACCCAGTGGGACATTTTTTAAAGCATAATTTACAACATAATATTATAATTACATAGTATGTAAAATTTGGAAATAGCATGGTAGTGATCACTGTATGTACCTATTCTTTTGTAGTATAATAACCCTTACTAAACAATTTTCGATAAATAAAATTTTTAAACCTTTTAATTATAAGGCCGCATATTTTCTGGGACTTTGTTGGAAAAATTGTCCCATAAAGGAATTACTGACAAATCTTTGAAGTCAAGTAACTGGGATAACTAACTTACAGAATGTAGTATCTCCATCACCATTTTTAATAAAACTTTTTTGTGCATATACATTAAATTTTCTAAATTAAATTGAAAGGCCAAAGTTATTATATTTACTTCTTTAAATTTTTCTCTAAGATATTCCGTCGAACCTAGGTTAAATTTCTCTTATCGCTCTCTTCTGCAAAACAAAAATAGTGTCAATGTCAGTCGCATTACCCCATAGCAAGATTCCATACGACATTATGTTATGGAAATAACTAAAATAATTTAATCTAGCTGTTTCAGCACATGTAAGGCCTCTCATCTTTTTTACAGCATATGCTGCAGAAGTAAGCCTGCTATGGTCATACTTTAGAAATTATAATACTTAAATAAGTTAAGCTGTGTATTAAGTTATCCAGGTTCAAAATAATGGCCCTATACGTGTTGGGATATGACTCATAAAACTTTTGCGTGCATCTCCACATTCATTTTTTTGTTGCTTCACATCAGCGATATGTTCCGTAAAATTAGTTTTATTCCATACAATTTTCCTTTTTTTTTGGACGATAGTACTTAATAGTACTTAAAATAATATTGTACCGTACCATTTAATAGGGTTGTACAATCTATAGGAAATCACAATGATTTTCCCATTGGAATATGTTACATTTGTACGGACGGTCTGGGTTTGGACCCCTTCTAGGAAGGATTTGTCTTATACGTCACGCTTGGCAAGCGGTTTGACGATCGCAGAATGAGACTTTTGTATTTTCTACATCCACGCTACATCCACGGGAGACGTCTTAAGACTTAAGACGTCATCAATCCGCCCCTTGTTATGGCTCTGTAGTTAAATAAAAAGGAACCCTTATACTTTCGCCATATCCGTCCGTCCGCGGTGTTACTTAGAAACCCTAGGTGCTAAAAAACTGGAATTTAGCATAGTTTTAAATATCACTCACGCCTACAAAGTTGTGAAATAAAATCTTGAAAAATATTTTTATTTTAGGTACCTCTCACAGTTTTTTCAATCCAAACCAAACACACAGGTGATTTTTTTTACCCGTCTATTCCATCTAGTGGAGTCCCGTTGGATAGGTCGCTCAAAAATATTAGATATGTGCAACATATTTTTTTCATTTCAGGGGTCCGTTTGGGAAACATTTAGCTTTAAAGTGGTATTTATATTTGTAGTTCATCAGCATTCATGTGTCCCCACTTTACCAACTAAACCACTATTTTGCAAATGTGAAAAGCATGCACGATGGTAGTATAATATATAATGAAGTTATAAGGAAAACTATCACAGCTAAGGCTTAACGAGTTAACGAGTAATAGTCGACAAACTTATAATATGCACTTGGATTAGTAAAAATTTCCTTACAAATCATATATCAATATAATTTTATGTTTTTATTTTAAACTAATAAATTAACATTTTATGAACAAAACGAATTTTACAGTACTACTATAACGTTACGTTTGCGGGGTAGGCAGACAGGTAGTCGATAGTCGATCGGCAAGAGACCGATCCTGACATATCACTCTCTCGATCGACTATCGACTACTGTAGGCTAATGGCGAATTCACACGACAGACTGTCTTAAATCACTCCTAACACAAGTATTCAGACTTGGTGTGATAGACAGAAGTATTAGTAATGTTACATTACATTACATTACGCGTATTTTAAAAAAATGGAGTTGCCTGCACCTGCGACTTCTTTTGCGGTTCCTGTTACAAGTTTCACAAATCTACTAGAGACGATGCAGATGCAAAGGTAAAACCTTTTGCTAGCATCATAAATGGAGCGGAGTAAAAGTCTAAACTCATAATTATCTTTATTTCAACAAAAGATTCAATCAAACGGTGTGACATTGCGCAGATGTTAATTAGCGAATTGATTAGATAGTAAAAGAAAAAAAAAAATCAAATTCAGGCGTTTATTGTTTACAAACCTTGTCTGCGTTGAGCTACAAATATTGCCGAAAAAATTATGTAAATTGGCCCACGGGTTACGGAGGAGATAGATTTCAAAGAATCGTTTTCTTGCTCCAATAAAGTCATTTATTTGTGGATTGAATGAACAACCAAAAATCGCAATTAAGTAAGCAATTTGACCCTTTTGTTGTATCGATTCGAATAGTATCATTTTTATTCATTATAGATTACAAGAACACTTATTGAATTCATTTAAGCTTTATCACTGGCTCAAAAAAAACCTCCGTTCTGGGAAAAACCCGAAAGAAACCCAACGGGACTTATTTTAAAAATATTAACAAGCAAGTATGAAAACATTTAGAAAGAGCATAATAGCGATCACCTCATTCTCAGGGGTTATTATTAATCATGTACTCTTTAACAGTATTTTACACAATTTATTAAACAGTTTTTGTTTAATAGAAAGTTTCACTTTTTTCTTGCACATTTTTTGGAACTTGGTTGTATATTTCTCCATGAAGAAACGACTGACTTTTTGAAGTCAAGTAACCGATATCACTCGTTGTGCTTTTTTGTAGCATTTACAGAATGTACATCACTATTTTAATAAAACTGTTTTGGCTTTGTTTACATACATAAAATTTTCATATGTCGTTCGTTTTTTGTCGACGTCTGTAAGAGATTCCATCGGACTTAGGTAATTAATTGCTCTTATGACCCTCTTCTGAAAAACAAAGATAGTTTCAATGTCAATTGCATTATTACCCAATAGCGCGATTCCATATGACGTTATGCTACGGAAATATTAAACCATACTAATCTAACTGTTTCAACACTTGTAAGGGCTCTATCCTCGAATATTTTTACAGCATAATATGCTGTAGAGCTAAGTTTGCTACCTAGTTTAGACATATGGGAGCTCCATTGTTTTTCGCGACAACTGTAATTCCTAGAAAAACAGTCGTTTCAACAAGACTCACTTGATTCACTTCATCCTCATTTAAAAGCACACTGGCCTTCACCTGTTTATCATTTGGTCTTGTAAATTTAATACATTTTGTTTCATTACTGATTAAAAGCAAATTGTTGACGTCAAACCAGTGCACCACTTTTGATATAGCATAATTCAATGCATCATGTTTATCAATTGCCTTTTAATTCTGAAAAGCAAACTAAGTATTATAAGAACTCTTATTTATTCTGTGGTATTATCATAAATAAAAGTATATCATGAATATTTCAACTAATCCCATGTCAATAATATAAACTAAGAACAGGAAGGGGCCAAGAGTTGGGCCTTGAGGGACTACTGACACGAAAGAACTACTATCGTTAATAACAACTATTTATGTTATATCTTACCTCCTTTTATAGTATCAGAGGATCTACTAGTTAATATGCACTGTCGCTTGGCGACAGAAATATTTAAGGGGTGGCATCTAGCCAGAAGGACACCAAGGCGATCTATTAAAATATGAAAGTTTACATATCCCAATGGCAATAATACCGTTTTGCTTTTCTTTTATAGCATAAGGGTGACAGACAAGCACACAGTCCACCTGATGGTAAGTAGTTGCTGTAGCCCATAGACACCTACATCTATCCTCGATTACGAATCAAAATGCAGATGCGTTATCGCCCGTGAGGACTAAGATAAAATGCCTCATTTCCAGTAAAAAGGGTATCCGGTTCTATACACTCTTCATACGAAATACAGTAGCGTTAAGCTGGTATTCTGTGAGAGCGCGGTCCTTTTCCGATTGAGCCGACCCATTAGTGCTACAACTATACTATTAATATAGCTGCAGCATAGCTCTACCACGTATAACGTGTTTGTATATTTTTAAATATTTAGGTGATATGGGATGCGTTTGATAGGTAGAGAGAGAGAGAGAGAGAGAGAGAAAGAAAGAGAAAGAAAAAGGAAGGCAAATAAATACACCCAGACGGTTCAAAAAGAAAAACTAAGTAGTACGTAACTACTTTCTATTACTATCGTGCTTATTTTATGATATTATTAGGTTATGGCTTATTGGATATGATATTGAGCGATTGAATATTTTGTAATAAAAAAACTCATAGCACACTTATCGTCGTCTCATATCTAAATAATCTGTCATAGTTAAAAATTAAAAGGTATTTCCATTTACAACAGACTACATCTATTATATTGTATCTAATGATGATTATATCTAATAACTTACACTGAAAATTTATACTCGGTATTTGTGTCATACCGTGGGTGTCGCGAGGGGTGACAAAAAAAATGTGTCAGGAAATGGGCCGTAGCTTATTTCCGACAACAACTCAAAGTAATAAAAATTCTGCGGCTGTCAAGTTTGGCTAATATCCCTCCTATGAGACAATCTATGGGGGAGGCATGTCGAGATCATTGAATATTTGGACTTTGATAAGCTGTAACTATAAGGAATTAATGAAAAAGTATTTACAGAATCAAAGAAAGGTTTTATATTTTTACATACCATTCTTGGTGTGGTGTTTAACGATGACCATAAAACACATTTGGTGGAAATATTCCTATGTCGAGTTTAGGGAGTATTTTTTTTGTATGCTAGTCTAATAACAAGTACAATGAGTATCTAATTGGTATTCATCTGAGCACGTATAGACCACGTCGCGGTGGGGAAGGGTTATTAGCCGGCGCCGCCTCCGCGCCCAGGCATATTGTACCGAGGCTTGCTTGCGAACGCCACACGTTTGCCCGCCAAACGCTAATTCACTTTGTCAATATTTGAAATGTGGTGACTGAAAATTTAAACAGAAGCCAAGCCGGTGGCTGGGAAGGCAAGATGTCGGCATAGCTGATTGACTTTGATATACGGCTGTGTCACATCGAGCCAGCTCAATCCACCGGCGTTCAACGTAAGAAGATACCTAAAGGCGGATGCTCCCGTAAAGAAATTGCGATCGCTCCCGAACGCAGCGGGCAGGGCGAGTTTGACAGCTGTCATTGAGCGCTTACGCTCATACGTTCTTGCTTTTGCTGAAGGCGGCGGAAGATATTTATTTATAATCATACACGACGATGTTCCCGTAGAGTGTAACTGGCTGTGTGCGCGCGTGACGAACCGATACGAAAAACACGAGAGAATGGCGAACGACGAAGTGTTGGGGCCGCGTAAGACGATGTTTGTTTTAGTGATTGTTGTGGGGTGTTTCGCAGTCCTATGGCCCAGGATTCTATCACCACTGATCCTGGGACACTCCCAGGAGCAGCTGAAACCTAACCAGTTCGACCGGGACGCAGGTAACGTCGGTATTTTTAACTCTAGCTCAATGTCAATAGCAGCGCAGTTACGCGACATAATATTCCGCGATAAACGTGCGCTAAATCTAATTATGTCGCTGATTAAATGAATTATTAGGAATAGCAATTAGTTTTTAAACTACTAATGTATAATACAATTTAATATTGCAAGCATTTGGTTGTTTCATGAAGTCATGAAAATTGTCATAAAATATCAAAAACCTACATTAGTAAATAATGAAATTTGCTTTTTTAATTGGTAAATGATTAAGATTACACCGTCTAAGACAATGTTTACTGGGTTATCTATATTTGAAATAGAATTATCTAAGAACCATAACATGCTTATTATATTTATGTAAAAAGAAATATTTTTTCTAATTTAATTTAGTTACTTTAAAAAACTGCTAAAGTAAAATATGGATTGAATTGATTATTTGCAACCAGCAAGAATGAGGTATTAAACATACCTCATTCTTGCTTCAAATATATCTCTGTCCAGTTGTTGACTTTAAGCATTGATATTTGCAGTTAGATCTGATTGGAATGTGGTAGGTGGTAAGTACCAACAGGAAAATGTGTGCATGTATGACCACATAGTAATGCAAATAAATTCCATTGGGTATCTCTCTTTATATTAAGTACCTATTCAGGACTATGTATATTATTCAATGCAGTTTTTTAGATTTAAAATAAGATTTAAGAAAAATAAAATCACTTTTATTTATATTTTTACAAAGGGGGCAGATTAGACTACTTTTAGCTAAACAAAATGGTTTTAGATGAGAAATTGTAGACGAAATTATAGGTAATATATACTTACACGCACACTCTTCTTTTGTCATAATCCCAAATAAACATGGCAAATCCTTGTTAAATCAAGTTCATCCTTAAAATATGTGACTTAAAACTGCAAAAGACACCCTATACCTTGTATTATGGCTTTCTTATTGAGTTAAAGTTTATAGAGCTAATTTGTGTATGTCAGAGCTAAAAGCAGAAGTACGAATAAACCTAGGTTTAGCTGGTGACAATTTGGTGAAGTAGGTTGAGGTAAAGCAGCAAATATTTGTCTAATTTAGTAATTATGTAACATACTACTTAATTTAACCTACCACAATCGGCCTCATCTACTTAAAGCTGGTTAAACTTAGGTGTTCACACTTCAACTTTTAACCATAACATGTGTAAAGTAAGATTTACTATTGTATTAGAAGAATTGCCTATCTGTAAATGAAAAGTTGCCTAGCATGCAATAGATTTATTTGTCACTTAGGGTGAAGATCTGAGAGATACATACAATATTTATTAAAATTATCATTACTATTGCACTCGGTTTATTTTTTAGTAGCACAAATAGCAGATAAAAAATGCAAAAGGAAGAGCTAGTTTTACATGCATTTAGCTGTTGATATGTTTCTGACACTGAATTTAAAGATTTCTTGTTACTTATTCTTTATATTTTAAATTATCCAATACAAATGAAAGAAAGTGAATTAATGCATAATTAATGTGACCATTAATTCTGTTTTTAGTGACACTGAATGTCAAGCTGTTTCCCTTGCTATATTCAAAATACATCTACACCATACAAACCAGTTGTGCCAGGTGGCAAGACTAAGAATTACAAACTAAAAGTTACAAAATTGTAATTTTTAATTGTACACCAACAAATTAATAAATAACAACCAATTATTTCTAAATAATATTTATTTGTGTATCTGAAAAATATAAAAAGCCAGACTGTATAAGATTAGTTCTTATTTTCACTTTTGATCTTTAGCTACAATACAATCGAAAAACATATGTTTTATTTTTAAAACCATAATAATTTTAAGGCTTCTTGCTCTGAGGAAGAAAGTTAATGGTCGCACTATGCATAATCAATCATGACATTAAAATATTTTGTGCCTACTACTACAAATTACTCCACTGGCAAACTTTATGTGTTCCATAAAGAGATAGTCTATTTTTAAACTGTATTGTATAATTAAAGTTGAATTCTATTCTAGAAAAATCCAATTCAAAGCTAGATCATAGTTTCTAGAGATAGGTGAACACCACATATTATGGTTGAAGTTACTGCTTAAGACAAAAATAAATAGACAACCTTGCTGATATGAGAAAGAGAACGCTGATATTTTAGTTTGCTGTTACTATTCATTGAACTATAACGTACTTCTATACTTACTATTCCTATTTTATTGAACTGCCAAACTAAATTTCACATACATATGGAAGAATACCCAAAGGCTAGGCAGTTTTTAAGATGTTGTTAAATCTCATGGTGTGAGTATTTGGGCAATAGAGCCTTGAGCTATAATGGTATAAACATGCATAGTACAGCTAATGGAATATTTTAAAAAAGGGCTCTCTAAATATTTCTCCAATCCAGGAATTTATTGCTTAATATTTTTAAATTGTAATGCGTCATTGCGTAATTTTATAAATTGTTATAATAATTATAATATTATGCACATATTAAATGCTGCTATTATAATATGTGACAGTACAAATTATCGATTTAATTTTCTTACACTATTAATGTAATTGTTATCAATACAAAAATTTCAGTAAAATGCAGTGAAATTAATTTTCAGATTGTCCATATAATATTTATTTTAAACAAATTAGGGTGCTGTGAAGTCATGTTCGAGACGGAAGTAGCAGTGCTGGAGCTTATTAATGAAGTGTGTGCTTCAGCAATTGGTGTTGGTGGAAAACTGTCTCCATACTCGGCAGCGGAGTGCCGTAGAGCCGTGAATGAAACATGTGGTGTTGATATTGTTGCATTTCTTAAAAGGAGTGATAATGTAGGAAAGACCACAAAGATCCTTTTGGACACCATGAAGAGCAGCAATAGCTCCTGCCTGAAGGAACATTTCGGAGTACAACTATACAGTCTCAACACACACCCAGCGGTCAACTCGTGGACTCAGCAAGACAGTTAGTTACGGTTGATTAGTGTGGACTGGCATGCATCGTTTACTCTTGTTAATATTTGTGACTTTTGAATACTAATTTTCACTACTATGTAATATTGACAATTAGCAAGTTTATTTTTAATGGAATTTGGGCAGTGTTCTATTACTAATTTCTAAGTTTTCCTAACTAATTACTAAACCAATAATAGTAGATTAAATATAGGTAATAGTTATGGGTGAGTGTGATACAAAACCTGGTTTATTAATAGTTTAAAGAAAGGGCTTAAAGAAGACTGTCACATAAGAAGTATTTCAGATGTGTTACAGTCTTCGCGAAATTTGATTTTTACTATCTAATTTCATACTTTGCATTATTGAATTATTGTATTTTCCAATTCCCTAATGAAAGTGTAGTTTAAATCTGTGATAAATTTACAACTTCTATTCATATAAATAAAATTAAGGTGTCTGTCTGTATGTCAAAATAACTGCCTTTTGGCAGGGTGGACTTTGGCAAGGTGGATTTTGCCATAGTTGCCACGTTTCACAGTCAGGTTGGCAATCACAGTTTTTTATTATTTTCGGTTGTTATTATCAGAAAGATGCTGCTGCCCATTTTCTGTTTCAATTTCCTAATGTCACCTCTTACGACACCCACAGGATCATATGGGGTAGTGGATATTTTTACACTGCCACTACACAGTTATTTTAATTATTACATTCATTTATACATACATACAAATAGGTTAAGCTAATTAAAGTGTGATTATATGGCCATATAGGACTGTGAGGCGTAGGGACGGTCTTACCACAGTAAAAACCTTCGAAGACCAATAACTTGGGTGTTTGGACAAACATTGGATATATGTTGTTAGGATGTTTCAGGACCCACGGCACATTAGCCAAACACTAGGTTACGCGGTAGTCCTTGTACTATAGTGGCGGCTCTGTGACGCAGTGGCTTAGCAATGAGTTGCAGCGCTAAGGACTGTGGGTTTGAATCCCGCACGAACACATTTGTATAGCCTACAAATAATTGTTCTGTGTCTGGATGTTTGTCCTTGTGAAATTTATGTATTGTAAACTGCCCCCACGATACAGGAGAAAATTTTAGTGTGGAGGTAACGTTTTTTAAAGACAAAAAATGAATTGCTTTATAGTTTTTTTCTAATCGTTGTCAGAAAAGGAAAAGGATATACCAAATAAATTTGGTCCATTTGTCAATTTCTCCTAAAAGCGTTGTTTTTAAAAAAAAAATAAAAGTGTGTGACACACAAGCACACATTCCACTAAACTTTGAGCAGATGCTGTATCCCAATAGAATACACTACAATACTATACAATATAACCTACAACTACACCTATATCTATCCTCTATTAAGAATCAAAATGCAGATGCTTTGTTACCCCTGAGAACTAAAGTGGAATGCCTTATTACCAATAAAATGTCGCTCTCGTCACTCACTATAAAAAACATAGCAGCATTTTGCTGCTATTTCACACTGGTATTCTGTGCCAGTGTGTTCCTTCCCCGGTCTATTCAGAGTCATGTGCTGCAGCCATAATGCAACTGCAGCATGGTTCTACTACTTATACATTGCTAGCTTCTGAATGAGCCACAGTTGACCAGCTAATAGCGGGTAGCCCATCGAAACTTGATCAGCTCGTAAAAGTACACAGCTAGATATGATATTCTCCCGTTGTAGAAAAGATTTGCCTTAGTCGTCTCGCATCTTTGTCGTTGCTGTACGTCATCGGTTTGACTATTGAACTTCGTGTGTTCAATACATGAACATAAAATATAATTGTAAACTTATATTGTTGATGGCAACATTATATACTTTTGTAGAAAGTAAGGATTTCATTCACTTTCGAGTACTATCACAGCAGTGTGCGCTAACATTTTTACTTTTATTAAATACTTTATTTTAACATGTATCTAGCTTTTCATTTTGAACAAGCTAAGTGGTCCTTCGGGCCAGATTTGAACCAGAGACCTGGTTCACATCCGGCTCGAAGGACCGCTCGATTGAATCTATAATATAATTAGTCGTTTCTTACAACACCAATGTACGAAATATGGTGTTGGATCTAAATATCAGATCTAACCAAATATTTTAAATATCAGAGGATTGTATGAGTACAAAAAGAGTGAGTTTGCTTCGTCGTTCGTATAAAGTAATGCATTTGAATATATATCCAACATCTGTCTTTCCACCCGATTACAGTGTGGATGTTTTAAAGTCGGGAGTGAATGGGTGCGTTTGGCAGAAAAAAGCGCTAGCAAGCGCTTACAAGCGCTGAAATAGTTTTCGGCCAGGACACGATTGCTACTTCAGTAGCGCTGACACAATCCGCCATTTTGCTTATTTAATTTGTTTGTTTTGAAGTAGAGTTTATAAGTTGTTTTGAGCAATATTAGTTTTAAGTAATATAATGACATGAATAAACATATTATACATGTTATTAAAAATTCATAATTGGTAAGTTTTTAATATGAATACTTTACAAACATTTATTTAAATTAGGTTAGGTTCCCCGGTTAAAACTAACCTCGTGTCCTAGAGGAAAATAGCTACTTACGATTTGACAACGCTTACCGCTTACGATCGCCATTTTGCTTACAAGCGCTTGCTAGGGTTTTTTTCTGCCAAATGCACCCAATAGTCTTTTGTTAAGCTAAATCAGTAGACTTTACCATCTTCGGCTACGTCACTACTTACCATTAGGTGGAATAGCAGTAAAGCATTTATATAAGGTTATTACATACACTCATTTAAGGATCTATAGAAGGTAAAAAGGGAAGAAATTAACCAACGAGCAATTCAATTTATTAGTACTGTGTAGGTATACTATTTTTGCCTACAAGTTATATGTAAACATTCAGTCATGTTGCTATATTTAATTCGGCCTACGTATCCTCATGGTCGACGCAATGTGCAACGCAAGACGCAACGTCTGATAGACATTTCCGTCGAGTTCCGCTCCTTTTGCCAATTTTTTTTCGGGATTTTAATTCTTGTATACACTGTCTTAAGTATTAAATTTTTATTATAATTTTGTTGACACTAATAGACTAGACAACTTAGAGTAATTACATTCATAGAGAGAACCTATAATTCTACATAAATTGAGTCATTATACTTGTCACGCTTTTTCTAATTTGTCTAATAAGGCAAAAAGAGAATCCCATTGAAAGATGTTGCGTGTAATTTATTCGTAGAACTTTAATGACAAGTTTATTCTATAGTGATTTCGTTCCTGATGTTAGCAACACTTGATATCGATATACTCGTTTTTTTAACTTTATTGTGTTTAAAAATATAAAGAAAACAGAATTAGACTTATTATCATTCAAGCGATCAAGTAAATTGTTTTCTAAATCAAGTGGCGATGATTATATTACACTACGAATATATGAAACTAATAGTGAATATTAAGTCTTGACAGTCACACGGTGCATAAGCTTGTTGGATCACATTTGTAATCCCAATTTTATATGTCGATTTAACACTTGCCTAGCGGAAAATAAAACCATCGAGAAAGCTATATCTGCGTGTATAAAAATATTTGGAAATCATGAAGTGAAGAAAGGATTGATAATGCCGTTTAACGGCGGTTTAAGGGAATCCACTATATCTTATCAAAGAATAAATCAATAAATAAATATATTTGTTACTTAGAAGCCCTAAGACCCTATATCGTAAAAGGAGATGGAGGAAAATGAAACAGCATATAGGCAGCGGTATCTTCCCGATACTCAAAGCTTTTAATTACTCAAAGTAATAAAAAATTGCGGTTGCCAACCCACTTGCTTGTTGAGGGAATTTGAGAAGTATTCCCCTATGAGGAATTTTACGGGATAGAACTATGTTCATTCAGTAGACTTTTGGAAGGCTGTAATCAAGGAATGATGAATTTTGAGGGAGCAGCGAAGAAAACGAGTAATACGTTCGTAATCGATTTATTGTGATATTGTGTGTGAGCCAGAAAAGATGAGAGACCGTGGTCTTGCTGCGGTTGTTATACTATCGCAGCAGTGGCCTCTGTGTACGTACCGTCATACCGTGCAACAAACCCGGTGTCGATTAGAAAAACACAAATAAATAAAATATTTCAAAGGGGTACTTGGCTACAGTTATAATTTCCTGCGCCACTTATAATTCAAAATGCCAATAATTCTAAAGTCTAGGGATAATTTGGCCGAAATATACCGGCTGAAATTAATTTCATGGTGATATTTTCAAGCTAGATTTTAAATTACTACGACAGTGCGAAATTCCGCATTACCTTACCCTCGACCTCGTTTTTGTTATAAGATTTCAGATGAAGCTTGTATTAACGTTCATTGATTTATTTAAGTATTACGAATCGGAATTATCAAAATCCTTAATTTTACCAAGTCAATTTAACTAAATGAGTTTATCGTCAACGTATTTTGTTTTACATTACCACATCGATAGAGGTGTCTATGTAATGGAAAAACGGCAATTACCTTGTAAAAGAAAGAAGGTGATAATAATATAGATACCTTATTATGTACCATATAAGACGGCATATGAATAAAGAGTTCAAGTATAAGAATTGTGTTCTTATTGCACGACTCATAGGCGAAGCGTTGAGGTTGTGCTGTACTCTCACCTAATGGAAATCCAGTAATTTTCTGAACTACAAATGTCTTTATTTTTTTACTATTGCACTTATAGAGTAATAAAAATACAACTATATATCAAGAAAATCACTTGTTTTCATGTTTCTATTATTTTTAAAAGTAATTTTGTGTATTTAGTGTAAAAACTGATTGAAAAGCAATTTCGAGGGTGTCCGGAGGTCTGTGTGTGTGGATGCCGCACGATTACGGTTGTTACAATTAATGTATCAAAATAATATTTTTTTATTGGGTTGAAAATCTTAACGTTCAGGTTCCTTTTAATATTCACTGTAATTTGGTCTCGTTTAACTGTAATTAATGAAAATGTAAAAAAAACAACTGGTACTTTTCTACAAAAAAATATTCTCATGGATTTCTTCTTTCGTCTCAAATATAGAAAAAGAGATATTTTTCTTTTTGCATAATCAAATGAGATTATGAAGCGTGCACTTTTGGATTTTCCAAATTTTTCAGGATTTACTCTATGCTACTCTTAGCTACACAATCTCAAATTAACAACTACAACGTCATTTTAATAGTCACACTAAAAACTTAGTTTCCTGTTTTCCTTAAAGGTTGGATTTTTTCTCCATATTTTTATTTCACCACTCCTGAAGTATAAAAGCTATTTAAAAAAATCGTTATAATGAGTTCGCAATAGACGAAGATATCACGTAACATATTACAAAAAAAGAAAGGCCAGTCGAATCGAAAACTTCCTCATTTTTTTTTTGGAATCGCCTAAAAAAGAACAAAGAACACACGAGTACGCTTATTTTATTTTATTGGTATTGAGGATTGACGTTGAATATTAATTATTAGCCGTTTTCAAGCCTTGCATAACCAAATATTTTGATTTCGACGATAAACGGGGAGGGTACTGGTAAGTTACCTTTTTCAATCTAGTTTATCTCATCGATATTTGTTCGTGTTATTCTGCGTTATTCAAGTGCCATGAGATAGTTGGGTCGGAGCCAAACATCTCAAAGATCAACGTCAACTGACTAGTAGACTAGTGACACTGTGACACTATCCCTTTGATGCTTCTTACCGTGCCTGGTTTGGGATATTTTTGGTTTGGAGCATTTTGTCAAAACATGTACACGAGCGGTCTGTGGATCAGCTATACCAGAGGATCGTTAAACACCCTTCGCGTCTAGTATAATAATATCTTCAGGATGATGTTGAAACTTCCTCGTTTCTGCAGTGTATCTGAAATGTGCCGGGCGGCGGGGCAAAAGGTGGGGGGTCGCCGCCCCCACTCAGGTGGTTGGGTTTCATTTTTTTTTTTTAAATGTTTGCGCAGGCGAGAACGCATGGTTTTCGGGCACTCATGCGCAAGAAAGTGGCGTCATTAATAAGCATGACAACAGCATCCTGAGGACGGTAGCAGATGATCCACATGCACCTATATTAAGGAGCTATGTGCGGACAATGTGCGGATTCGTAAATTATTTAAATTAAATTATTATTATAATTATAGTACTATATAGTATATTACCCTTACTATTAGAATTAATTACTAACCCTTATGGACCTATGTTGTCTGAAAATAAAAAGATTTGATTTGATTTCCTCTAATACGAAGTAGTCATATTGTTCTAAACTTGAGTGTCTTTGGTCAAAAAATATGGGTTAAAGTTAGTAGAATAAGATGGATATCAGTAATATTGGCCTATCCTTTGATATCATTCTTTTCTAGGAATGTCAGATCGGAAGACCAAAATATCTGAACAATATTTGAAAATGTCGGGATTTGGGGTTGTTGTGGGGAGAAATAATTGTTAAAAAAAGCAAAATAAAAAGTTTATTTTTTAAATTACAAGGCTACAAAAAGATTCAACATTGTTGACACGTAACAAATTTAACTACATTTAATTATTAGATTTTAGAATTTGGATCCTTTAATAGAAGATTTAAAATTCAAATAATTTACTTCAAAGTTCAGTCTAGTTCTAACTCAGCTTTTATTAAATCAAAGATAGCGGTGATGTGAAGAGAAGCCGGTTAGTCTGGAGATTTTGATTTTGTTTGAAAATGTAGGGAGAATCCAGATGAATTTTCCACATAAGCATCGCGTAGGTTGATTATTTCCATACATACGATAGTGGCTTAAAGAAATTATACAACTTAAAATAGCCAAGTGAACATCTTAAGAGCATAGTGCGTTTGATATTTTGAGCGAAATTCCCTTCACAGAAACTAGAATTAGGTATTTTGTGCTTGTGAATTGAAGCTTCAATTCACAATATATCGTGTTGAGGTTAACGTTACATCCTACCAAAACTTCTTTCCACGTAACCGTTTCTCAATAAATTCTTTGACGAGGAAAACTTAAATTCAGTGGTAGATATTTAGTAACTCTTAAAAACATTTAGGTACTTAAAGTGGCAGTAAATTATTCTTTGTATTGATAATTCATTTCACTTTAATACACTTTCCTTATGTTGTACAATAAATTTCGTATTTTTATATAATTTTCGACGCTATACAGGTCATAGAGACCTGTAGACGATGAAAAACGAAACAAGAAAGTTCTATATTGGACGCTTTTGTTTTTTTATATAGGTATATTTACCGGTTTCTAGGAAACGGCTTAACTGATTTAAATTATAATTTTTTATGATATAATTTCGGGGTCTCATATAATTTTAAGGAAAAATTTTAATCCCTAAGAATGGGAAAATAGGGGAAGAAGATTTTTAGTGAAAATTCTTACATCGCCACCGTCTAAAAATAGTAGCGGTGTCAGAATATCAACTACCCCATATCATCCCGTGGGTGTCAAGAGGTGACGGAGGGAAACGAATCAGGAGATGGGCAGCAGCGTCTTGCTAATAACGACTAAAAATAAAAAACTGCGGTTGCCAACCCGTTTGCCAATCGTGACAACTATGGCAAATATATGGGGGATCCCCTATGAAGCAATTTATAAGGGGGGCCTATATTCAGCAGTGAACTTTAATAGTCTGTCATAAAAACTACTCTGAATTTGTGATATTCCTTAGACCATCCAAAATAATTAAAATTGATTTAAAAAAAAAGTAAAAAACTTCAAAAATTAATAAGTGTAAAATAATTTCTACGAAATAGATTCTGAATTCGTGGCTTCAATTCTTCGGTACAAAACCTCTAAGCACCATTTTCAGAAGCTACTATGTGGAGATTATTTCATTCTTTTCAGTTTTTGAACTTGATTCTTGCATTTTATTAAAAGTTTAATTTGGTATCTCGATAACGGCTCTAACAATTTTCAAGTTTACTTAGATGGGTAACTTCTTTTAAAATTTTTCTAATGCAGAATGAAGCTCGGTTACCAGGGTACTCTAAAGTTTAGTTCCATTTTTATGAATACGGTTTAAAGTAAGGAAAATGAAATGGAAAAATGTATAATGAAAACATAGAAAAAATAATAAATAAAATGAAATCTTAATAACCAAGCTTGTTAAATATATTTGATATGTATAGAAATTTAAGACTGTTCCAAAATGAACGCTGACATACGGTTTGATGTCATTATATCAAACGTATTCTTATCATGACAGATTTGAAGTAAAAGTGCACCGTGAATCGCCCATTCCGTGCCGAGGTGCGGACTACTAATGTGGCACTTTATCGATGCTCTTTACGACATTCCTCTTTACTTAAGGACAATGTTCTATTTAAATCTTGGAGCCACGTTACAAGAGAGTGCCATAACATTCTTTCTCGTGTATTTTTTTTTTTCAATTAAACCCGCTTTTGTAAGATTGGTAGTAGTTTAATGCCTACCATATTGGGTGCGTGCTTGGGATTTTTGAAATAGTTTTCCCAAGAGTCTGTCTTTAGGGTCTCTTACTTTAATTAGAGTAATTAGAGTGTGTACACCCTCATCCAGCACTACATGATGGTATTAGTAAGGTTCTCACTGGAAAAAAAGGTTATATTGTAAAAGGTTGTGTTTTTTTTATTATTTCTTTAGTCGACTTCCTGCATATCTTACTAGGTCGTCACTCCATCTAGTGGGGGGACGCCCTACACTTCGCCTGCCGGTACGTGGCTTCTTTGAGCTATATGGCCGGCCCATTGCCACTTCAGCTTACTAATCCGTTGGTCTTTGTCGTCAATCCGGTTCTACTGCGGATATCCTCATTCCTAAGTTTATTAATTATTACGTTATTGTAAGAGTGACAAACGTAAGTGAATGCTAGGGCCTATAGACATCTACATTTCTCCGATTAAAAAATGCATATGTTTGTCACTTCATAGTTTCTAGTATAGTTGTTCTATTTCACGATGAAGGTTTCGCCTTGATTGTAGTAGTGACGTCTACCGACAGGCGCGTTTGTGTGTGTAACTGCGATTCGTTCGACTCGCGATCGTGACCGAGCGCTCCCGAGGCCTACGCACACTAACACAATGTATATGTATGTGCACGGCTAACAACAACTAAAGTCAAAACTTCGTCGTGAAATAGAATAATTATATTCAAATAAACGTATAATATTTGCATGTATTTAATGAAAAAATCTTATTTAAATTACAAATCGAATACAATGGATAATCGACTAAGTTTGAGAAATATTTAAAACTGACAAAGAGAGTAGTTGCCGTATCACCATAAATAACTAACTACATCATTCCATTAGAAATATGTTACTTTTATTAGTTCGTTAAAACTTGATCGATTATCAATTTAAAGTTAAATTAGATTTAAACTTAAAATGAAAAATCATTTTAATAATGTTTGAAAAAAAGTTGTCATGTGGTGGCGACATAAAAGGTTTCATCATCTTATTTTGTCCTTCCTTTAGATGTCGTAAGGGCTTGCTATGAGTTATGCCAAAAAGATCTTATGACTTCCGGTAGATGGTGGTATATATATCTTGTAAACGCCAGACGTAAAGTACCCTCACTAGCGACTGGAAGCAGCTTCAAAGGTGCGATAAGTATGGTATTGCGATCGTCAATCCGTATGCCAAGCGTCTAAGGCCCGGTTTACATTTTGAGAAGTGACATGTGCGATTGGCAAGTACAACCGACAAATAACAAGTGCTTAGTGCGTGTGAACATGCAAGTGACAAGTGGGAATAAAATACCCACTAAGCACTTGTCATTTGTCAGTTGTACTTGCCACTCGCACTTGTCACTTCTTATAGGCAATGAATAAAATCCCTACATTATATATATATATATATATATATATATATATATATATATATATATATATAAATGTAACATAATTAACGCACTTTGAGAGAGTATGTTTAGAATCCTTTACTGAATCGACTCCTATCATTTTTAATATAGGTAATTTTTTATCCCAAAAATAATTAAAACTACGTAAATTACAGACTATCTGTACAGTCAAAACAAACTGAAATGGACGTAGCTTAAGGCAATAAGACTTTTAAGGTTATTTGTATTATTACTAATTCTGTCATTCAATAAAAATAAAGAACAAATGAACTTTATTTCAAGCACGTTAAAGTCTTTGCGTTCGTGGATTGTACTGTGACCACACATATTCTTCCGGAATTAGTATAACTAATTGATAAATAAACAGTGCATAAAAATGTAAAAATTCAGTGTATGTATTATGATTATATATATATATATACTAATGGGGTGTGGGGTGGCTAATTACGTTACATATTTTATATATATATTGCCGTAGTGGGTTCGTTTGGCAGCGAGTTGGCAACTACAGTTTTAATTTTTTTAGTTATTATTAGGAAGACGCTGCTATTCATTTGCTAGTTTGTTTCCCTCTGTCGCCTGTTAACCCACGGGACGATATGCGGTAATCGATATTCTTACAGTGTAACAAAACGGTCATAATTTAAATTATATGTAGTATTTAGGATAGGGTCTATTGCTCAATTTATCGTGACACCTAGTCTGAAGTGTCATTAAATAGTCTAAATAAAGAACTCCAGCGAATATTGACATCATGGCTCATCTAACTCGGTATTTAGTCCATCAAGTTGAACGTCGTGCGACGCGAATTTGGTTAGCATTATTTTGGTCCGTGTGCAAATGTAAACAGTGGTTGCTTTCACGTTGAGTCGTAGATCGTTGCATTACAAGTAAGACCCGTTCTCGGGTGGCCTCTGCTCAGTTGTTTGCGAGAACAAAAGTTTAAACGCTATATTGTCACATGCTAAGGTCGTGTGATGCGATGCGTGGGGTTTAAGGCACAAGCGTTGAGCGTTGATGTTCTGTGTAGCAAATATCTGCGATAAATTTTTAACGTGATCTTATTAACTTGTCCTGTATATGCGTTAAATTTTTTAACGCGATTTTATTAGTTTGTCCTGTATGTACATATTTATAATTGTAATGGGATTTTATAATTCAGTTTTCGCCCACTTTCGGAGGTCTGCATACCCAAATTTTTCAGATTTATTAAAGTGGATGTTAGTACAATAATTTAATGAAAATTCTCAATAGGATCACTACTAGGCTTTCTAACAGTTCCGGATTTTCCGGAATGTTCTGCATACGGATACAATTCGAATCGTCTCGACTAGTGCCCTTGAGAGACGCAAGATGTCTCGGAAACAGCGGAAGTAGCTTGTTTCTTATCTCAACTCTTATCAAAATGACGAAGAACTAAAGAAACAATACAATTTCGACAGCCGTCTTAACCAAGTTCACTATACTGCTGTGCTTACCAAGCATGTGTATAATTATGCGTAAATGGCGCCTAAAAAATTATCGTTTCTACTTTTCTCGAAAGATATAATAAAATAAGGATCAGAATTTCTTATAGTCTTTACAGTACCTGCAGTTCTTATGCGAGGTTTTCGAATATAAGTTGCCACATCAACGACAACGTTCACAATGTTTTTTGCATTATTAAACGAAATTGAAGCAAATTCTTCGGATTTTGTTAGCTTCGAATAGACCACAAAAATATCATCATCGTCATAGCATTCCATCACAAATTCACTGTTGAACATAGGCCTCACCCTAATAATGTCACAAACAACGCTCCTGACCCGTATGAAAGTCAATGAACTTAATATGTCTTATCTCATTACTCCATCTAGTGGGGGGACGCCCTACACTTCGCTTAGCGGTACCAGTCTGCCACTAGCAAAAATTTCTTTCCTGTCGGTTGTCGGTTCTTCGCACAGAAATCTAAATGATAATGCACTAGAAATGCCTTCTACCGTCTTTTAATGTCGGGTCGCGTGTCGTCGGTTCGCAGCTATCACACATAGACAAACAATAAACACACAATTACGCCTACACGTATCTCTAGCATTCATGCAACAAAGATTAAACTATAAAACTATTACGTTAAGGAATAACATAATAAAGAAACATAATAAATTATCGATATAAAATAGTAGTGTTAAGTCACTGACTCGCACCGATTCTTGCGGCCGTTTTCTTGAAAATTTACGTAAGTGGCAATATTATTTATTGCCCATACTATAAATCCATCGCTGCTTTTAACTGTTGTACTCGTAGACATTAACTAGCTTAAGAATCAATGGATATTGAAATGTGAAAACAGTTAAATTTTCGGAGACAATCGTAGTACTGGAGGTGAATAATTTAATTAAGTAGAGTAGGAGGTGAATAATTTTATTAAAAACAACATTATTTAAAACACTAAGTACTTATTTATGTAATGTTATCGCTTTTTTTGAAAATTTGCAATTTGTGGAAGAATTTCCGCAGTTGGGTATCTTCAAAACACCATTTTTACGTCTCTGCGTCCGAAACAACACTGGTGACCGAAAAAAACGCTCCTCACGCGCTTGTGCCCTACGAGTCACATGTGCGGCGACAGGGTCACGCGCTTTTACGACTTCTATTGCCTTATTATTTAGATTACTGTGGTTCTTCGAGTTATATGGCCGAACCATTCCCAATTCAGCTTACTGATCCATTGAGCTATGATAAATACTCTGCTCTTATGGCGGATAATCTCGTTACAAAATCCACGCAGAAAACCTATCTTCCCATAGCTCGCTGAGCGACTTTGAGCTTCCCCATACGATCAGTAGTAGTAGTAGTATCAGTGAAGGACCTCGTCGCAAATCCATTGACATGTTGATTGTTGACCGCCTAACGCTAAATGTCAATATTGCCAGCACTATTGGATCATCATCATATCACCATCATGCTACCTGAAGTATAACGATAATGAGAAGTGAAACAGAAGGTTGGCAGCAGCATCTTCCTGATATCAACTTAAAAAATATAAAAAAAGTTACGGTTGTCAACCTGTCTGTCAAACGTGGCTAATATGGCGGATATCCCCTATATAGGACAGTCTATGAGGGAGTGCTATGTTCAGCAACTGACATTCCATGCGCTGTGGTGAATGAATGTGAAAATCTGTGAAGTTTGAATCTATAACTAATTCATTATATGTATCATTATTTCATTCCATAAAGGTTTTCTTCGTCTTTCGTAATGCGTAGGTACAGCAAAGATGTGGAATAATTTGCCGGGTCTGTATTTCCGCCAGAATATAATCTGAGCGTCTTCAAGGCAATAATAAATAATAATAATAATTTTATATATTTATTCAGCTCAACCAGATGAGAATACACTACTATGGTCCACCAAATCTAAGAAATACATTTTGACAGCTGTCAGACTTATTGCACCAAGCATGCCAACCAAAAAATTGGAACGTACAATATTCGGTTCTTAAAAAAATCGATATTGATTATTTAGAGTTGGTAATCATTTTGTTTGGTTTGAATAATACTAGAATAAATTAAAAACGGATAATTTAAAACACAAGATTTATCAGTTTCTTCGTATTTGTTGTAACTGCTTATTTCTAGAGGCACAGTTATAAAAATTTAAGATTGAAACTAGATTAAAAATAAATTTATTCAATCACTTTCAGTAAAACTAGTAGATATGTCGTTGTTTATATTAATTATTTGATTTTCAATAATGCAGACAAAATTAATGTCTCTTTCAAAGTCATCCATAATCAATTTTTTTTTCAACCACTTTTGCCCAATCATCCTTTGTGACATGGGCACATGCTTCAACGAATATTTTTTTTATAGCATTGGGTGACAAACGAGCACACAGTCCACCTGATGGTAAGTGGATGCTATGGCCCATGGGCATACATATTTATTCTCAATTAAGAATCACAATGCAAATGCGTTGTCACCACAGAGGATTAAGATGGAATGCCTCGATTCCAGTAAAAAAGGGTCTCCGGTTCTCTACACTCACCATATGAAACACAGCATCATTACGCTAATATTTTACGCTGGTATTCTGCGAGAGCGTGAGCCGACACATTCGTGCTACAACTATATAGATGTAGCGTGGCTCTACCACGTACAAAAAGTTATTATAGAAGAAACAGTCCAAAAAGTTAAAGCCGAGTCACAAAATAAGAAGACAAACAAAAAATCACAAAATTACGCACAGTAAGCTCTCGAAACAGAAACAGAAAGTCACTTTTTTCATTTACCACTGGTTCGCAAAAAAAAACCCTCTGTCCAGGGAAGAACCAGAGAAAAAACCAACTGAACTTGTTTAAAAAAAGAGCTTACAATCATGCGTGTTACAATTAACAACTCAAAACAAATTATAAATATCTTGGTAGCGATCACTCTTCCCAGGAGTTATTATCATCCATAAATTCCTTAATATTAAAATAACCCTTCTTATGCAAACTTGTTTATGTTTACTTTGTGTACCTGCGTCAAATTTTGTATATTTTCTCTGATTTTGTTGTAAAAACGTATACACCGCCCCAAGAATGAATTACTGACTGTGGAGTCGTGTAACTGGTACCAAAATGGCGGAATATTGAAATTATGTAGTGGATAATTTAACACGGCCTTGTATATGAGTTTTTTTGTCTACACAAATTTACTTTGACAAAGTAAAAAAAAAACTTGTTTTATTCATGATTCATTTTATTTAAGGAATTTTGAAATTAAAAACTAAATTAAACAAATAATACATTAAAAAATTAATGATTCAATTATTTGGAAATTTTTACCGATTATTTAAATATTTTTCCGATCATTCGCATAACAACCAATTTTAATCATCCAAACACTACGGTTATATACATAGCGACATATCATTGAAACGACGTCAAGTAAAAAAAGTTAATACTGGTTATTTTTTGATCTTTGTTTGAAAAATTCAAATTTAAATTAGTGATAAAAAACTAAACACGTTATAATGAAATATAGATAAATTCATTATTCTTCGGATTTACGTAAAAGGTTATTTTAAATCGTGTGACTACGCTTGTGCAAAGTTATTGCAGAATGATTAATGTGAAACGCCATAAGGTATTTCTTAGATTTGGTTGACTATAATACCCTAAAATAATAATAATTCTTTATTGACATTTTCATAGTTCACATACTTTTTACAAATATATACAATACATTATGAGGACCAATTTGAAATAGGTAGATATATAATAAATAGGCTTTTGTTACGCTAAGACAGTGCGATTTACCATCTAGGTAAGTTTCGTCACCACTTACCACCTGGTGCGATTGTGGTCAATCACTGGTTTATAATAAGTAAACAGAAAATTACTTGCAGAGGGTCAATAAAGCGGTTTTACATTGACAGCAAACCGGCTAGATCGTTATACACGCCTTCAGTTTCAAAGATTTCACAAACTCGACCATGTGCTAATCACGGCTAAATACTTCTAAGTGTAATGTCACTTACCGACGCACCGCTTGTGTCGAAACTGTGAAGGAGACTAGTCTGTTTACATATCGACAGAATATTGTCCACACATCTTTGCATAAACTCACCTCCAAAGTACTTTCGTACAAAGTTACAAATGGCGGATCTTGTGTGGCATCTTTACTGCAAGCGGATGAGTTTTACAAAAAAGATCCAAACTACACTCTGATTAAAATGGTTTAGTTGGTAGTCAGTCAATCAAGTGAACTTCATTCTCGCTGGCTCAATTTCCCTTTTATTAAAAAGTTATATATTATGCCAATCTTCAGGCAACTATATTTTCATATAGTAAAACGGCTCCAGCGAAATTTGTAGTCGGTAACATGGAAAAAGACAAATTGAAGTAAAACATTTTTGTTGAATACTGACCTTAAACTTAGACGTTTTTTTGTTTTTGTGGCTTACAAATTTTGTTACGTGGATTATTTTGCTTAATCTTTTGTGTTGCAGACACTTTATGGGTATCGGATATCTTTTATATTGTACTACTAAAAGGAATATTTTATCTTTATAATCAAAACGATTCAAATTTTTATTCTCTTTTAAGGACGTTAAATACCACTATTCAAGAATTTCTTCCGTATCGCGAAGGTGGTTTATATATAAATTGCATATGGGCATACATCCATAACTGGAACAATTATTTGAAGCGAGTTAACAGTTCACCTGAAGGTAAGTTGCTACTGTGTCCCTTCATGAACTTACACATCCATTACAACTACGAATGCCTAGGTACGCCTTTTTGCCGATATGATACCGATACCGATGCTCTTATAAAAATATTAGCGATACCGATACCGATACGCTTATTGAATTCAAAAATGCAGGTAAATTAAATAAAACACAAGTTAGGTTTTTTAAATTTATATAAAAATAACAGGACAAACTAAATAAAACCGTTTAAAACTATAGACATTTTCGTTTGTAACGAAATAGACGAGACAACACGCGCGTTTATATTACATTTTTGGAGCGCGAAATTTGAAAAGTATCGTTGAATAGGCCGTAAAAATATCGCCGATATATCGGTATCGGTATCGGATGCATTCCTAATTACAACCTGTAAAAATCAGCTGCTGAGCATAGGCCTGCCCCATTGATTGCCTCATAGGTTTTGCAACAGTTGCCACGCTTGGCGGGCGGGTTGGCAACCGCAGTTTTTAAATATTTTGAGTTGTTATCAGTAAGATGCTGCTGCCCATCTCCTGTTTCATCTTCCCTCTGTCGCCTCTTACGACACCCACAGGACGATATGGGGTAGTGGGTATTCTTCCACCGACACTTCACGGCATACACACTAACAAGAAGTGCACCTATCATAGCAGGGGTTTTATGAAGCTTTGCCTCTGTACGGTAATTAATTACAAACAAGAATGGCGACAGACGCGTTGTAGCCCTTGGCGTATAAAAAGGAATGCCTCGCTTTGTAATTATGACTCATTCCCTTCAAACCAGAACACTACCACGGACGTTTGTTGTAAAGCAGTACAAATAGATAGATATATAAGTTGATGTTATTACTCGAATGAAATATAAAAGTTATTGTGAAATATATACATACACAATTTGTGGATAAAGAATCCAATAATGGTTGTGTGCTTTAATGTTATTAATGAATTAATAGCCCGTAACTTTTCTTTTAAGTCAATGTTACTTGAATCATACATAAACTGGTTTGTAATAAATGGCTATGTGTATGCTACATACCTAAACTATTCATATTCTTAATATACCTACCACTAAAAATATATCAAGTTATTTTCTTTACATTCTTACATTGTCATCCGATTCAGAGGTATGTTAAAAATTTCAGTTTATAGTTCACCGGGATTCGGGAAGTGACTAAATTTGACCCGAACAGCCATCACGAAAGCGAGTTAATAAAAAAGTGGTAAAAAGACTAACGATCATCATTAAATCATTTAAAAATAAAGTTTTTTATATAGGGCAGGGTGACAAACGAGCACACAGTCCATCTGATGGTAAGTGGTTGCTGTGGCCCATAGACATCTACATCTGTCCTCGATTACGAATCAAAATGCAGATGCGTTGTCACCCGTGAGGACTAAGATGGAATGCCTCGTTTCCAGTTATAAGGATCTCCGGTTCTCTACACTCACCATACGAAACACAGCAGCATTAAGCTGCTATTTGACGCTGGTATTCTATGAGAGCGTGGTCCTTCCCCGGTACATAATATAACTGCAGCATGGCTCTACCACCTATAAAAATATTTTTGTCATAATTGCTACTCTTGGCAAGAGAGTTGGCAAACATAGTTTTACTATTAATATTAGGTTATTATCATGAAGATGCTGATGCCTTGGGTTCTCTTTGACGCTTCTTACAACTTCCACGGAATGTCTTGAGGTAAATGATTCTTTTACTACACGTAATGTTAGTGTATGTAATAAATAGGCTGTACTTATACAGCCGACTTTTATATTTTTTAAGGCAAAATTACTGCCTGAAAATCCGTGGAAGGAATTTTTTCCGAAAACATTAGTAATGTTTATTTTCTTGCCAAAGGATGTGGCTTCGAAATCGACATCTGCCGCACATGTACATAAACAATTTACACATTATTTACGTATCTAACAACACTTGCTCGGTTCAGCCTTATGGAGCTGTCGAACGACCCGCGAACCTTGATGTTCCATATGGTTTTATACACAAATTAGGTAATACGCCAATTGACAAACTGGGTCAAATTGTATAGCTGGCATTGGTCCAAGTGATAAGCGAGAACGGGTTGAAGACAATGTTTTAAGCTATTGGTGTTTATTTTATTTTTAAATTTGTAACGGGATGTAATTTTAGTAGACACTAGGTTTCCCATAATATTGTAATAAATCTACTATATTAAATAAAGAAACAGCTGATAATGATGATATGATATTAGATTAAAAATAATTACGTTAATTTACATAATATCAAATTTTATTAATACCCATTGAAATATTATTTGATTGCATGTTAATTGAAATACCAATCTCACTGTTGTACTACCTATTGTACAAATGTCACTTTTTTACGTGGTAGAGCCATGCTGCAGTTATATTAGTAGTATAGTTGTAGCACGAATGGGTGGCTCAACCGGGGAAGGACCACGCTCTTACAGAATACCAGCGTCAAATAGTAGCTTAATGCTGCTGTGTTTCGTATGGTGAGTGTAGAAAACCGGAGACCCTTTTTACTGGAAACGAGGCGTTCCACCTAAGTCCTCACGGATGACAACGCATCTGCATTTTGATTCGTATCCGAGGATAGATGTAGATGTCTATGGGCCACAGCAACCACTTACCATCAGGTGGACTGTGTGCTCGTTTGTCACCCTATCCTATTAAAAAAAACTGTAGAAATTGGGAAATTGGGATGGAAATCATTAAGAATAGTCGTCCGCTTTCACGTAGGAAAATTATCTACTGTGTATTGTAGTACATTATTCACGTTACGATCGGACGTTACAGTCGATAAAGTACAATAAAATATTTAAATGGTACACATTTAACAGCTTTAGTCCAACAATTAAGTACTTACGCCAATAAGCACATGATTTTTTTTTTATTTTTATGACGCGTCTTTTTCTGGCCTCATATTTTTCGACAGAGACGCGGAATGGCTGGCGCCGGGCAATGTTAATCACGTGATGGTAATTTTAGACGTGTATGAGTCAATATAATGTACGACTGACTTTAGTCTTAATTTGGAAGCTACTTTTCAAATAGACCGCGTCAAGTCAGAAGTTTAGAATATAGCTTTTATAGTTATGTATTTTTTTGTAAAAAAAAACAAACTTAATAATAATTGCTTATTAGAAATGCAGATATAAATTCAAGTATAATCTGATTGTGGCTTCAGTAACAGATGAAACTTCTGTGCATATTCGTAACGTATACGTAACTTTACT
The DNA here is from genome assembly GCA_907164705.1 of Parnassius apollo. Lineage (NCBI taxonomy): Eukaryota > Metazoa > Arthropoda > Insecta > Lepidoptera > Papilionidae > Parnassius > Parnassius apollo. Next base: position 1,010,246 of record CAJQZP010001064.1, on the reverse strand, counting down.
TTCTAATGCATATTATTGATTAGTATGTTAAGATAGAAGCCAAAAGGTTTTTTGCATGGTAGAACCACGCTCTAGCTCTTTAATACTTACTACAACACGAATGTATCGGGGTAGGACTACGATCTCAAAGAACAGCGTGAAAGAGCAGAATGATGCTGCTGTTTCGAATGGTTAATGTAGTGAGATGAAGATCTTTCTTACTGGTAACGAGGCATTCCATCATTGCCCTCTTCATCTTAGTCCACTACATCTTAGTCCACTCCATCTTCGTCCTCTCCATCTTAGCCCTTTCCATCTTAGTCCTCTCCATCATAGCCATCTCCATCTTAGTCCTCAGGGTGACAACGCATCTGTAATTTGATGCTTAATCGAGGGTAGTTGTAGATCTCCATAGACCACAACATCTACTTACTATCAGGTAGAATGTGTGCTCGCTTGTCACACTTATTATTTATATACAAATTATAAACAAATACATAAACATATTGGTATTATCTGTATATTTATCTACTGTATGTATGTAAGAGATTTTTTTTATAGGATAGGGTGACAAACGAGCACACAGTCCACTTGATGGTAAGTGGTTGCTGTGGTCCATAGACATCTACATGTATCCTCAATTACGAATCAAAATGTAGATGCGTTGTTACCTATAAGGACCAAGATGGAATGCCTCTTTCCAGTAAAAAGGGTTTCCGGTTCTCTACACTCACCATACGAAACACATCAGCATTAAGCTACTATTTTACGCTGGTATTCTGTGAGAGCGTTGTCCTTCCCCGGTCGAGCCGACCCATTCGTGCTACAACTATACTACTAATATAACTGCAGCGTGGCTCTACCACGAAAAAAAAATAAAGAAACCGCTACGCCATCTCCTTCCTTGGTGTTTCATAATTTTATCACATCATTAATTTTGTCATTCGGTCTGAAGGACATAATTATTGTCATCCCGTATATGTCCTGAGAGGCGATAATGAAAAACTGAAACAGGAGATGGGCATCTGCATCTTCCTGATGACAACTCAATAAAATTAAAAAGCTGTCGTTGCCGCCTGCAAAGCATGGCAACTATGAGTCAACTTATGGCCTATGTTCAGCACTTTGATAGGCTGTGTGGCCGTGGAAGGAAAAGGGGAGATCTCCGCCGGGCAAGGTGTTCTGCCCGGGGAGCGGCCGACACTCCGTGTGATAGTTCGGAGCTGTTCTATATATACTGTTCATGATTCGGAATGTTGATAGTGCGATTTAGGTTTCGGTGTGTTTTGCTTGTGGCGCGACGACAGCGCCGCTACATCATCCCCCTGCTCAGACCGGAGATCGATAGTGCAGTCTCGTTGTCGACGAATGTGCAAGTGCCAGGAGATTGCCTTGTAGTCTGCGGTGAGTCGAGAAGAAGGCAAGTAATCTGCGAGAGTGCCGTGAAGCAGATGCGAGAGTAAGATCTGAGCCTTGATGAACACTGTAGCGCGGAGTGTAGCTTGAAGGAACAGGAAGTATTATTATTCCAGTGCTGCGATGAACCTTGTGAAGCTAGATGGCTTGCAGGATATGAACGCTGCAGACGATATCTGCTGGGGAGCGAATGGGTAGGGTATTTTAAGATGATGATGAAGCTTGAAGTTTCCGAAGGTTGTTGGTTGCATGTTCAGATCACGTCGGGGTCACCACTGTGGCTGTGGAAGAAAAAGGGGAGATCTCCCGCCGGGCAAGGTGTTCTGCCCGGGGAGCGGCCGACACTCCGTGTGATAGTTCGGAGCTGTTCTATATATACTGTTCATGATCCGGAATGTTGATAGTGCGATTTAGGCTTCGGTGTGTTTCGCTTGTGGCGCGACGACAGCGCCGCTACAGGCTGTAACGAATATTATGAATATATGTGTCTTATAACTTTATATTTACCGTTGTCGCTTCGAATAGTGAATACCTCTCCATAGCTCAGTAAGGCTTTGACATTCTCTTTGTATACCCATTGTACGAGTATGTTGCATCGCCTTCGTGCCGATCAGTCAAGAAACTGCATAAACCCTCAATAAATTACAAATTTAAATAGGGCCCGATCTAAAATACTTTGATCAGCGACGAGCAGCAGTTTCAAAGGACATCTGCTGCTGCTGTCGCTAAGTCGTCTATCGAATGCGGCGATTACAACCAATCCTCTTTGACGACATATGTCCATGTTCCACAGTGGGCTTTTACTGGCCGATGTTGATGAAAAAGGTATTAGGCCTAAACCATAGCAGAGACAATGATAGATCACATTGGTCCCAGTGTTGCTTGCTGGTCTTTTGAGTGCAGAAGAATATTTGCCTGCATACAATTACTAAAACTACTTAGCAATAACAAGCGTGGCCTATTGTTATGCCTATTTGTATAACAACAAAACATTTTTTAATTGCTTTGACTAATATATCTATACATTTATAACATGTTTGAGTGTGTGATATTTCATGAAAAATGCTAATTTCATGCTCTTTTTAATACGTCTTTATGAGCTTGACCTGTATGTATTTATGTACGAATGACTGCCTCGTTGTTGTAGTAGTGCGACTGCTGATCATGAGGTCCTGGGTTCGACTCCCGGGTCGGGCCAAAAAATCGATTATTGAGTTTTACCGTCAAGAAATTCTCAGTACCTACCCGGAGTCTGGAAGCATGTAAAGCAGTTGGTCCTGCGCCTAATCTCTCTCCGGTCGTGTCGGTTTACCGTCCCATCGGATTATGAGAGTGAGGGAATAGAGAGTGCACCTGTGTTTGCGCGTACACTTGGGCACTATAGTCCTATCCTGCGCCGATGGTCTCGGTTGAGCTGTTGGAGCGGCTGAGCCTGTGACCGAAATTCGGTCTGAGGGACATTATGTACGAATGTATGTCTTAATTATTGGAAATTTCAGATATCGTAACGACCGATGACTGTACTTTAATTTAATGACTATGACCTTATCGCATTATTCTCACTAGGATCGTTACAGCTCAATCATGAATGCGTCCCTATTTGGTTTCTTAAAAAAAATTGTCATCGGATCTTAATACGTCTGCAAAATTCCAGATATTGCGGAATGTGTCCGATAATGTGCGAAATCTGATTTAAAAAAAATTACATTAATTCATACATATCTTCAGATCTAGCTAATTAAGGTGTGTTAATAATAAAAAAGTTCAGAACACTGTCTTATGAAAATGCGCAGTTAGCTCCCGATTTGTTTGTAGATTACCTCAGTATAACCTTTATTTATTACTGTTAAAATCATTAACTATTCAAGTATGTTAAAACACGTTTTTGCTTAACAGCGCTAAAACAAGAGCGACATTCACTACGAGGAATGGGACCCATTCCAGCGATGCGCGAAAGAGGCCGCGCTATCCCACCCGGAGTGCCTCAGCCGCAAGTGCCATCAAAAGTTCCGGTGACTCTACCGCCACACGTCCGGGTACGAACTTCACCACTATCTGTCTACTACGAGCTCGACATCAAGGTCAGTTGACGGTGTTAGAATAATCGAGGCTTTTCGCAAAGGTAGGTCTGGAAGTTTCCTTCAAAGTATTCACAGATTGTTTCAGCAGAAAACGCGTTATCCCGTTTCCCCTCCCCTATTACCTATATGTAAGGGGATATTCAAGGGAGGCTTTTAAAATCATCTATAGGAGTCTTAAAGACTTTCCTGGCCTCTCTTAACCAGGTAAGATGAGGTATGATCACAAAATAATAAGGTTATTTAGCCTGTAACGTTTTGCAACTTCGATCGACGTATTTATCGAATTTGTTTAGTATTTTTATAAAAATTATATATCACCGAGAAGGAAATTTCCAAAAGTGGAACTAACAACTTTAAGTCGGCTTAGCATCAACAGACTCACACCTTACCAGTAAGTACATAGTATGTAGACGTAGTGTAGCAAGTAGAGTAAACCAATAAACCTTTTTTTTATTTTTAACTTCTATTCGTTTTACTGTTGTGTCTGTTTGTATTACACGTTCCAGGTAAGCTGTATGTTTATTTATCTATGAAAAATTATTTTTGTGTACTTATATAAGTTTAGCTATTAGAGATTATAAATTTAACATCATATTTAAAATGGTTTGGACATAAAATAATAGATCTTTCAACAAAATGAAACAATACTTTTTTTTTTCTTTGTAATGTATATAAATTTATCAGAAAATATTGTGTTTTATGAAATAACGATGTATTTAATGTAAAAGATATGCCCTGAAAAAATTTCAGAAGGCAGTTCTACGCCCATTGTTCACACACAAAACCGAACGTACTTTTTCTCTCGTCGTATGGTATCTATTTCGACTAAATTTCATAAGTGTCTTCTGTGTTACGAGAGTATATTTTATTATTATTTTATATCTCTCGTCGAAGTCTTAAGAATTAAGTTATTATTTAAATATTATTAATATATAAATAAATAATTTGTTTGCCAAAAATCTTTTAAGAAATAAATTGAACCCTGGCTTCTTCTTCTGTTGTAAAAACTATATCTAAGAAGCCAGTATCCTCCCCTATACATATTCATAGATACACAACTACAATAGATTCCTGTGAATTAAAAGAATAAGGTGTGTTTGTGTGTAGGTATGTGTGTGTCTATTCAGATCTATTATTTTGTAAACGATTCTTTTACCTAAGGCAAAAATATTGATTACATTTAAATTTGTAGAGTTTCTGTCTAGTGAACTACAAACTACAACGTTATCGGTGGGAAGTTTTGATCGTTCTACACATTCAGCCGCTTAGCGTCCTTTTAAATTATGTAACACAAGTTCACTTTGGTCCAAAAATAAAGACTATGACATCATGTGCGTAACAGTTGATTCTCTTTATCATCACTACGACTGTGGACTTAGTGACGAAAGGATAGCGATTTTATAAAAATATACTACTATACTATTATTATTTTTACATTATGTTTTTACAGTTATTCAGTTTAAACAATTTTTTTTATTTATAGAAAAGGGGGTAAACGAGCATGCGGCTCACCTGATGGTGACTACCGCCGCCCATAATCAACCGCAATACCAGGGGAATTGCAGGTGCGTAGCCGGCCTTTTAAAAAGTAGTAAGCTCTTTTTCTTGAAGGTCCCTAAGTCGTATCGGTCCGGAAAAATCGCCGTTGGTAAACAATTCCAGAGAGAAGTTGTACGAGGAAGAAAACTCCTTGTGAAACGTACAGCAGTGGACCGCCAAGGATCCAGATGGTGTGGATGGTATCGTGAATTTGGACGCGATGTGCATTCGTGAAATTTGGCGGCTGGAACTAATCCGAACAATTGCTCAGAACACTCCCCGTGATTGATGACACAAAGGGATGCAATATCCCCTAATCAGCGTCAGTGAATCGAGCCGATCAGAAAGAACTTGGTCGTTACGATTCGAACCGCTCTGCGCTGGATATGGTCAAGTGGAAGGAGCTGGCACTGGAGTGCCTCAGCCAAGAGATTAGAATAGTATTCCATGTGAGGCCAAACTTGCGCTTTGTAAAGTTGCAATTGAAGTGCCGGCATTAAAATACTGTCTTGATCTGCTGAGCACGCCAAGCTTTTTCGAGGCTAATTTTACTTACCCTCCAAGTGACCACGAAACTGCACACTATTCGATATGTCGACGCTGAGGACTCCGATGTTAGCTGAGGCGGCAATGGCAAAAAGGCATATAATATAAGATTCATATTAATTTTTATTTTAAGATTTTAAGATAAAGTATTCAAATTATAATTCTTTATATACGGTGACGTTGGAATCTTAGTAAGCAAAAGATACGATACAAAAGATATAATGCAACAAAAAATTAACGGAATGAAGCTAAATACAGCTGAGTTTCGTATTGTTAGTGAATGGACCGAAGATACATTTTACTGGTAACCAGTCTTTCCATATTAGTCCTCGGGGTTGACAACGCGTTCTGCACTTCGATTGTTAATCGAAGATGGATCTAGGTGTCTAGGGTTTGTGACATCCACTTACCATCAGGTGGAACGTGTCCACGTTTGTCACTCTTTTTTCTATAAATTAAACTCAGTACTTACGTAAAAACACAATCATCTAGCCATGCAGATTACAGGGGCTCATTTTGTTCACTTTATCTAGCACATAACTGTAACTTACATTCGTCCGTTAACTTTTCTTATTGTTTTATCTTTATTATTGTATAGAAATAAAATCTTCTACTATCAGTTGTACATATATAGATCATATGCGACAAGCGTTTGGCGGACAAAGCTCTTTTTGTTAATTATTCTATGCCATTACAACTGGCCGACATTCTGTCGTACACTGCGCATCCGCTTGTCAATTGACGTCATTTGCTCATTAGACAAGGTTTACGCACAAAAATGGGCGTACACATAACATTAAATTTAGTAATAAACAAAAATAACAAAGAATTTCTATAACAGTAATAAGGGTACAGTAAAACAGTAATGGACGCCCATTAATTACGTGAGGCGATTTGGGCGATTTTTCTACCGTTTCTCTGAAGAGATGTCGTGAGATATGGTTCGCCCACAACCCCAAATATCAACTGAGATTTTTTTAAATGTGTATTTTTACTATTGTATTATATATTTGGTGAAGTTCGCATCATCATCATCATCATTACAGCCCTTCACAAGGTATGCCACAAAGCACGGTCCTGAGCCACCTGCAGCCATCGACTTCCTGCATGTCTTATCAGGTCGTCACTCCATCTAGTGGGGGGTCGCCCTACACTTCGCCTACCGGTACGAGGCCGCCACTCGAGAACCTTTTTTCCCCAACGGTTGTCGGTTCTTCGAGCTATATGGCCAGCCCATTGCCACTTCAGCTTACTAATCCGTTGGGCTATGTCGGTCACTCTGGTTCTACTGCGGATATCCCCATTTCTAAGTTTATCACGCAGAGAAACTCCGAGCATAGCCCTTGAAGTTCGCATAACCGTAGTTAATATTATTCTGTAGGATTTTGCCATATTTTACTTAATTTAACCCAATTTTATCGAAATTTTACACCGTTTCTCACAGAAAAAAAATTAGATGATATTTGCCGAGACCCGCTCTCCCCCGACATGAGGTTTGGTGAGATTCGCCTCGACCCCTATCCCTCTATAAAACCTAATCCCTCCCCACTATTTTGGCCGAAAATCCTACGTGTGAAAATACTAGTGTTACACGTTCCGTTGCCATTAAAATTTGACGGAAAAATTTTAATTTTAAATTTACAGAAACTCATTTTTACATGATGATGATGTAAGGTACGATTTAGTATATGTATGGTATCTATTTCGACTAAATTTCATAAGTGTCTTCTAAGGTGTTACCATTATCGAGAGTAATCATCTCTATTATTATTATTATTAAATATAATGTATATTCTGTAAATACTAGGAACTTGCACAAGTTAGTAATACCAGTTACCCGACTCCAGAGTCGGTAATTCGTTCATGGGCAATGTGCACGCTTTAACAACTAAGTCCCAAAAAAAATTATCTATCAAAAAGTTTAAAATTTATATTACGCAAAAAAGTTTTAGTAAGGGTTACTACTAAAGAGTAAAAGTTACAGTCTATATACGTCCCACTGCTGGGGCACAGGCCTCCCCTCATTTCTGAGAGGGTTTTAGGGCAAGGAAGTGTCCGCCGCGCTGCCCCAATGCGTGTTGGCGAACTTCACGTCTTCGAAATATTTTTTTTCTTATTCCTCAGACATGCAGGTTTCCACACGATGTTTTCCTTCACCACCGAGCACGTGGTAAATCAGCACTTAAAATTGCAATTAACAATTTCATTGGTGCCGGCGGGGATCGAACCCGGGTTACTCGCGTTCTGTTGTATTTACCGCGTGCGTTAACTACTAAAGAGTACATCATTGGTAATAAGTAATATCCTCTGGAAATGAAGTGATCGCTACCACGCTGTTTCTAATGTCTTCAGTATTCGTGTAATTTATTTATCTATAAATAAAATTGAAGTGTTTCTTTGTAATGTCAAAATGACAGCTTTTTACTAAATGCATATGAAAGTATATACGGCACTTATTACAAAAACACAATTTTTAAAGATTTTGTCTGTCTGTTTGTTCCGGCTAATCTCCGAAACGGCTGGACCGATTTTGACGGGACTTTGACTGGCAGATAGCTGATTTGATAAGGAGTAACTTAGGCTAGTTTTATTTTAGAAAAAGAATTACGGTTTCGCGCAAAAAAAAAAAACTTATGAAATCGTAATAAATTCCACGCAAAAGTTATTCTATTCTATTGTATTAATTTACGAGAGATTATCATTATAAAAGAAATAATGTAAAGCCTACACCTGGTAGGCGAATTTACGATCGCTCTCCGATTCCGACTCACTTCTTCCCACTCAGCTGAATATCTATAGTCTCGCATATTTAGTAGTTATTCTCCTAATAATCGAAGGTCTCAAGATTTATCTGAAATATCCCTTAGTTAGCATATATTACACCTATGAAAGAAACAATGTGTCATTACATAAGTTACGGTACATTAATTAACGTCACTTAATTATGTTTGCATAAGTAAATTAAGTTCTAACGATGTAATTTGTTTCGTTATTTCGCATTTTTTATAGCGTTGGGTGACAAACGAGCAAACAGTCCTCCTGATGATAAGTGGATGCTGTGGCCCATAGATATACACGTTCATCCTCACCTAAAGGTGCAATTCCGTAGCCGACTGCAGGCAGCAGCGGCAGGCGACGTGTCGCCACGACATGTCGCTGCGACATGTCGTGTCGTCATGTCGCTGCAGTCATGATTCTGAACCCGACTGCAGGCGGCACCAGCCCGTGTCCAGTTTGTTCCGAGTGTTGAGCGAGACATGATGTCTGATGATCCTTATACAAGTATAAAGAGCAAAGGCGAAAAGACACACGTCCTATGTTGATGAAATACAGAGGAAGTGAGGGAACGTACAGTGCGGGATATTGGGCCACCTGGTTTATCAGTTTCTGTTCCTCGGAATTGGTGAAACACGTTTTTTAAGAAAAATTTAACGTGTTGTCGCAAGCCATGGAACGTATTTCATAGAACTACATAGAAACCAGTTGTGTCGCGACGACACGTCGCTTGCTGCTGCTGTCTGCAGTCGGCTAGCCAAAAGCACTTTCTACGATCACCAACGTTATAGAAAACTATAAAAATGAATGGAAATGCCATGTCTGAAGGTTGAGTGACGTGACAGTCACGTGACTTAGCGTTCATTTCATTTACTTTACCTCTAACTGCCTCGATAGTCTAGTGCTCGTTGGCGTGACTGTTGCTCATGAGGTCCCAGGCTTGAATCCCGGGTCGGCTCAAAATCAATTTTTTAGGTTTTCTGTCAAAAAATTCTCAGTAGCAGTCCGTTGGCGTTGTTTCACCCCCGTGCACGAAAAGCCATTGGTCCTGCGCCTTATCTCACTCCAGTCGTGTAGGATTACCGTCCCATCGGAGTGAGGAAATAGAGAGTGCACTTGTGCTTGCGCATATACTCGGGCACTATAATCCTGCCCTGCGCAGATGGCTAGTTTTCATTAAGACTGGCTGCAGTGACCGAAATTCGGTCTGGAGGACATTATTATTATAGTTATAGCGTTAGCGTTTGTTATATGCTTGGCCACGTGAAACTTGCACATACATTCTTCTTTTTCTTCTTCGAACCGTTCACGTTTTAGGATTTGCCTTCATCGTCATCCTTGGCAGAGGAATTGACCTTTTTATTACCTACCAGTATTTTATTTCTGGCGTAAAGACACGATTATACTCCCACCTATCTAACTACTACCGGAAACAGTACTAACTACTACTTCTGTCTAGCATTTCCCATTTCTCACAGTCGCTTCTTACGACATCCACGAGACGAAATGTGGTGATGGGTTCTCTTAAACCGTCACCTAACTAAGCATGCAAAATTACAGATGATAATTTAAGGCTTATGGTAGTAGACACGGGTAACTCAGCGAAATTCCTTACGTTAACTCGTAACTCATTGTGCTAACTCAAAATTGCGCCATGGTGCAACAAATTTTACGCACAGCTGTCAACTCAGCCATCTGTCAAAATAAAACCTTGTAGCCAGTAATTAAATTAAATGTATTGAATAAAATTATATTTACGGATTTTATCGCGTTTAGCGTGTTTCGCCTCTACACGAGGCATCTTCAGGTGATGTAGACTCTACGGCGGCTAACCGCTAAGCGCTTAGACACATCATTTCATTTAATTGAGCGGAGGGTTGCAAAATAACTATTAATATCTATATTATAATGGATTTCCGCAAAGTAACGCCTGATTCTATCAATTATCAACTATTTTAATTTATTTTTAATTCCCGACGTTTTGTGCGCTTTACAGTACCCATGGTCACGTGGGGGTGAGGGGGTTACTGAGATGTTTGACGTTCCAATGTCATAGTTAGCCCGGCTACTTTCAGTTTTTGAGTATAAATTTTTGGTCCGATCTACGCAGAACGAGCTTACAGTATCTAAAAGTCTTGCAGTGCTATGCTTGGGTTTGGGGATTAATTTTGTTAATTATAGGATCCCAAGGAGATGGCAGCATTCATTCATCTTCTCTATTGAAATTAGGATGTTTTTTTAATTCCAATAGCCTCTAACTCTAGTTGGAATCGGTGTTCTTTTGCGAGGATTTGTAGTTTATCAAAACTGATGTAATGGTGGGAACGATCTTGAACATGTTCACAGACTGCAGACTCCCCGGAGCGGCGGTGCTTCACGTCAGCTATATGTTCTTTCACGCGAAGTTTTTTATGGATCTTTTTGTTTGACCTATGTAAAAGAAACCACATTCAAATCTTGCATCTTGTAAAGGAATATAACACTTGATGGATGGTTAAAATTGACTAATCGCTAATACTAAACGGCTTGTAGTATGTTTTAATGGAAACTCGCTTCAAAATGTACCCAACCTTGTCTGTGACTCCTCTGAAATACGGTAGTACAGCAGGCACACGCTCGACTGTGGCCGGCTTCACTCGGTCACTGTGACGTAGGTGTGGGACCCGAAGCTTGTTGTCTTGCAATAAGTGCTCGACGTGCTGAAGCTTGGCGGCCAGATGTTTTCTGTTACAGATCCCTCGTGCTCTCTTCAAAGATTTAGCCACGGTAGCTAACTGTGAAGGATGATGGTGAGATTCACCATTTAAATATCGGTTAGTATGGGTCTTTTTCCTATACACAGTGTGACCAATACTGTTATCAGGATTTCGGATGACTAAAACATCTTGGAAAGCTAAAGATCTAGGAAAATATAGTTTAATTCAATGTATAGTGTTCGCGTGAATTTAGGAAATCATTGAAATAAATGTAGAAATAAAATTTGCGGAGTTGAAATTTATTAATTTAATATAAGGTACGTGAGCGTAATATGGTCACCTTAATCTTTGCCGCCCTATAAAATAAAAACTAGGAGGAGCACAAATACAAAAACACAAAGTCGTATACTATAACTAATATATTAAGAAAATAATAGCCAACAAGCTTTGCCAATAATTAGGAACACTTGGAAAAATCTACTTAAAAAAAACTAACTACACTACACATTAATAAAGTCAACTAAAATATTTACTGTAATGTCAACTGTCATTTGTCCCTTTTGACCTCTAAGCTTTTGACCATTTATTATTTGATTGACTGATAAAGATAAAGAGCTATTGTATCACACAGTCATCTATGCAAACAAGGCTGCAGTTTTTACTATGGAGTGTAGAAGTAAGGAGTACCAACTCCTATAGTAGAATAGTTGAAAAAGTGGCCATCTGTAAGCAGTAAATAACAGTTCAAAAACTCTCCACAACAGCGCTGGAGTAGCTACTGGGATGAAATGAACTTAGCAGTTGTCGACGGTTTAAGTGTGCTGCTAAACTGCTCAGTAGCTCTAAAATCTTAAATAATTTTATTTAGTAAATATAACCTCGAAAAAGTCGTCTATCCCACTAATATATTTCGGTGCGTTCTTTAAAGTATACCCCGTAGTTATAGTGGCGCCACCCTTATTTAACGATTTTCAATGGACACTTTTTAATACATAGTCTGCACTCCTTACTTCTACACTCCATAGTTTTTGAGTTACAAGAAAGTGAACATATTAACCAGATGACCATATTACCCTCACGTACTATAAAATAAGATTCGTACAATACGACAAGTATAGCGCCCCCTTTCACCCAAGGGGGGTCGCGTTAGACACGGCTTAGAGATCTAGTTAGACTATTAAGCCAGTCCCTTAAAGGTGGGGTTTAGTGAGTAAAAATCTCCACATAACCACGCAGCCGGCTGCGTGGTATGCCATGAGCATTCCCCACCTCCCTCCCCGCTTTCCGGAGGGTTGCCCATATTTGATACGGGCGCAAAAAAAATCACAAGTGTTCAATAACACTCCTGTGCATTCTGCGGACAACTCAACACCTCAACGCCTTTCGAATTTCCTGGTCCTGCGCTGTGCTCCAACACATCCTGAAGAAGTGAGCTAACACATCCGGCGCAGTGAACGGAGTTTAGCGTAATTGCGTGGCGCACCGTAGTCTGTGTGGTAGCTCTAAATTCAAGGCCCCTCACCTAAAACGACTGCTCTGTCCGTACGGTACCTATGTATATTAAATACATATACATTTCGTTCATAAACACACCACGCTTCTCTCTTATAAAACTAGACATTTCACAAAAGCGAGTAAATATTTCATACGTATTTTTGTCATTTGTTTGACTTGTGGAATTTACATAACTTAGCGTGAAGAATACTAGCACAGTTACGTAGTCCCGGCCCCTCGTATTGTGATGTAACACTAATGTCGAATATTTATTTGTACTTGTACACAAAGTGTGATTTCAATTTGTGTGTCACTGGATAGAAGCGATAATGACGTTCTTTAGTATTGCTATTTCTAACTTTTGAGTATTTTGCCTCGGTATACTTACTGTATGGGTATATGGCACTACATCGAAGAAAAAGTACGTGGTAGAGCCGTGTTGTAGCACGAAAGGGTCGGCTCGACCGGGGAAAAACCACGTTCTCACATAATACCAGCGTAAAATAGCAGCTTAACGCTACTGTGTTTTGTTTGGTGAGTGTAGAGAAGCGGAGACCCTTTTTCTAGAAAGAAAGCATTTTTTATAGAATAAGGGTGACAAACGAGCACACAGCCCACCTGATGGTAAGTGGATGCTGTGGCCCACAGACATCTACATTTTTATCCTCGATTAAGAATCAAAACGCAGATGCTTTGTCACCCCTGAGGAATAAGATAGAATGCCTCGTTTCCAGTAAAAAAGGGTCTCCGGATCTCGTCATTCACCATACGAAACACAGCATTACTAAGCTGCTATTTTACGCTAGTATTCCATCTCAGTCCTCACGGGTGACAACGCATCTGCATTTTGATTCGTTATCGAGGATAGATGTAGATATTAATGGGCCACAGCGACTACTTACCATCAAGTGGACTGTGCTCGTTTATCACCTTTATCCTAGTTAAAAAAAAATGGTGGTTTCTGATTCTTTATTATCATCAAGTGATCTATACTAATACCTAGTTATCTTAGGATTTTACCTTGTTTTTAATTAAAAACCTTTTTTTTTAGTTAATTGTTTCGCATTGCATAGTTTTTGGAGTTTTGACGGCAGTTTGAGCCAGCAAACAGTCGATAACGATTATACCTCTGCGAACATGTTCAAGATCGTCCCCACCGTTACATTAGATTTGATAAACCACAAATCCTCGCAAAAGAACACCGATTCCTACCAAGGATGATACGCGAGGCTATTAAAATTAAAAAAACATCCAAATTTCAATAGAGAAGATGGATGGGTGCTGCCATCTGCTTGGGATCCTATAATTAACAAAATTAAACCCAAACCCAAGCATACCACTGCAAGAATTCATGATACTATAAGCTCGTTTTGCGTAAATCGGACCAAAAATTTATATTCAAAAACTGAAGGTAGCCGGACTAACTATGACATTGGGACGTCAAACATCTAAGTCCCCCCCCCGTGATCATGGGTGCTGTTAAGACCCGAAACGTCGGGATAGTAAAAATAAGTAAAGTAGTATTTAAACGCGATAAAATCCGTTAATAATAGTTTTATGCAACTAATTGGAATTTAGAAAACGAAAGGAATATTAAATTAAATTGTCCCCAAATGCGTTCTAATGCAAGATACTGCACGGATAGTGAAATCAAGTTCGGCGTGCGCTGGCGTTGCGACCCACATGCCGTGGCCTAGACACAGTGCTCGGAAATAGCAGGCGGCACACCCCCGCGTGCGCGCATCTATCATGTCGTATATCACTGGAACATACTTCTATCGCAAATATATATATTTAACGGATAGTAGCGATAATAGTGCAGTGTGACGCTGTAAGGCCGAGGACTTAAATCCACACCACTATATACTATTATGAATAACCTCTTCACAGTACGAGAGTAATACTACTCTGAGGGTGAATTTTTTTAATATCGTCACTTCACAAGTTAATGAAACATACGTATTCCCTGAATGTTGGCACAAAAGATATTTCTGGGCCACCTGCATCCATCGACTTTTTTTTTTTTTTTTTTTTTTTTATATATATATCTTGGCCTGACATTATGCTCATCAACCCGCTATGATGAACCTATGAAATTGCAGATTAATAAAGAGAAAGTTGTAATATAAAGCAAATGAGATTTTTAAATGTAATTGCTAAGGTCTCCGTACACTACATTGCAAAAAGTGGAAATGTTTTTAACTGTCCAATTTTTTAATAAAGTTTGCCGATTCAAAACCTGAGTTTAATACTTACAATTGCAAATCACGGCGGTAATGTCATTTGATTAATTACGTTTGACATAATCATTTGTGTGGAGGTTAATAATGGTGCCCAATGCCCATGAACTTCAATTTTTCACTGACGGATTGCATACATTCGAGCATTGCACTATTTATTATGGAGGCTAGAGGTGAGGAAGACTAGAGTAGACAGCTGTAATCTGTAAATAACAGCTCAAAAATCTTCCAGAATGGCGCTAGTGTAGATACAAGGTATGGTATGAATGTAGCAGTTGTAGATGAATTGAATTGTGACGAGTTAAAAAAAAAATATTTTTAAAGGACAAATTTTTATGCCAAAAATATTTTCGAACGTTTTTATGATCTATTCTTATAATTTTTTCCTTAAAAAATTGACATTTGTGAATTTTTCAATCATATTGTTGTTGATCAACTTTCGTTCTCTAATTTTGAACAACATTTATTAACTTAAAAATTAAATTAATTTAATAATTAAAATAACTAATTTAAAATTCAACCTGCTGCTATTGTAGCGCCGCTAGTAGTATTTAACGCATTTTACGGACATTTTTTCATACGCGGAGATAGTCGTCTACCACATGAGTAAAAAAACCGTACGGAGGCAAAGCTTCTGTGTAAAAAAAAAAATTTTTTTTTTTTAAATTTTTTTTTCTCTCAGTTTTGGTTTTTGAAGGCCCGGTTTACATTTTGAGAAGTGACAAGTGCGAGTGGCAAGTGCAACTGACAAATAACAAGTGCTTAGTGCGTATTTTATTCACACTTATCACTTATCGCTGTCTGTTTACACGCATACGGATCGTCCTTCAGTTTGCAGGCGTCTATTTTTTTTAAAGCTTATACGCTAAGCTATATACCACTGGAATAATAAAAACTCGTTAATATTAAGAGAATACTTTTTATTACAATTTTAATTTAAAGAAATTATTTCCAAACTGGAAATTTTTCTTTTATATATTATTTAAATTACACATGTACAAATCCAGATCTGAAACATTTTTGTAGGCCATAGAAATGCTTATTCTGTGCGGGATTTGAACAACAGCTAACAGCACCACAACTAAGCATTTTGCCACTGCGTTCCCGAACCGTCAATTTTTATTGTCGCGTTGTTGGGGACCTAAGAAAACTCTTCGTTCCATCTCGTCTCGTGGATTTCCCACGAGGTAGTCTTCTGTCTTAAAGGTATTACATTAAAACTACTGTTATATAGTTGCAGCGCAACTCTACCACGTATAAAATAAAATGGTTACGCTTTTAGATATTGGGCACAAAATTAAAGTCTTTCGAACAAATGTGACTTTTTAAAATATTTATTTTCGACTTTCGTCTATACTATTTATTCTGTGCTTTCGCTTTGTCGAGTAGATTATTCCTAAAGATTCGATACTATTTCAATTGGTAAATTAAAAAAGAATACAACAATCGTAATACAATTTACTATTAAGTAAGTATGTTATTTTGAATTATTAAAAAAAACAGACGGATGACCTTATCAATTAATGATGAAACAAACAAAAGTAGATTCGATAAGACGAATGAATTTGATGAATTGACGATCAATTATCGCATTTTTTTATAAATAAGTGAAAAACGAGCATACAGTCCACCTGATTGTAACTGGATGTTGTGACCCATATACTACATTTATCCTCGATTAAGAATCAAAATGCAGATGCGTTGTCACCCGTCGTTGAGGACTAAGATTGGATGCCTCATTTCCGGTCAAAAGGGTCTCCGGTTCTCTGCAATCACAATACAAAACACAGCAGCACCATTACGCTGCTATTTTACGCTGGTATTCTGTGAGAGCGTGCTCCTACCCCGGTCGAACCGGCCCGTTCGTACTACAACCATAATATAGCTGCAGCGTGGCTCTACCACGTAAAAATCGGATATTCGATCAATCAAGACGTATTACTATCATAGTATTGAAGTTTTAATAATTAGTATTGAAATTTTAACGATTATTTGAATAATTAAATTATTCGAATAATTTCATTAGCATCATTTATAATCGCGCATCTCTAGCTCCCCCACACTGCAGTGTATCAGTTTAAGAAAACCTTCATTTACTGTTGCATCACATTACTTAGTACATTATTTAATCTAGTCATTTTATATTGGTTGAAAACTCCCACTAGGTTCTACGAGTAATATAACTAATTGGCAATGCCATTATAATTTACACCTTGAAACTATGACGGTCTGTGTAAGCACATATATCTTTCTAAATCCGTAGTTGCAAGCCGTATAGTTTTATTTAGGATGTGAGAAATGTAGAGTTTCGTCTATCTCTATTCTTTTGTAGATGCTGCGTCTGAAGTACACGTCACTACTTGAGAACTATCTCGCACTCTAGGTATTCTTAGCGCAAAGAATTTCAAGTATGTATGTTTTTCAAAACATCCGCAGTAAGCGGAGTCTAAAATTGTACGCTAATAAGGTTTTAGATGCATAATTAGCATTTTTGATCATAAAAAAGACATCTGATAAAAAGACATAAATTGCACTGCCTTGCAATTTATGTCTTTTTATCAGACTGTGTTGGAGCCCAAAACGAGTGTAAGTTTTTTTAAAATACACATGTGTGTATGACCCGTGTCTGCGTCCGCCAGTAACTCCGAAATTAGTCGTCCGATTTTCACAAATACATCTCAATCAATTTGTCATATTTGCACAAATAATATATGGCTTTGACATAAATTAATATGGCGCACATGAACTGTCATAAACTTATGACTTTAATAAATTACACGTCTATCAAATTATGTTCGACCACAAGTTTCGAGTCCCACGCTAGGTTACACAGATCGAGTAAAAACGGTGTGTGCCTGCGGAGCGGGTGCCTGTTTGTACTACAATAATATGTCAAAGGAGTCGTAGATAAGATTCTATGTCGAACGTCCGAAGTGAAAAACAAGTAAAATTAAACGTCATAAAATCATTGACTTATATATTACTAGCGTAAGGACCGGGCCGACCGAACAAATAAAACGGACCAGTGCGCTGGCCCTAAAATTACAATTTAGGGCCAACGCGACTTGGTCGACATACGGTCATAAATATGTCTAGTTGCGTGGTAAAAGGGTGCAAAAATTACGATACAAAGATTAAATAGGAACATGGGATATCGTATCATCGGTAAAATAACCTTAATATATTCATTTTGTTAATATTAAATTATTATATAAACGCATTTTTAAAGTTTAATTTTACAGTTAGTTTAGTTACGTTACCAAGATTAGGCTAGGGTTGGATTCAGACCCTCAAAAATATTGTACATGGAAAATAAAATTAGATATACTATTTTTCAAAAATTACATCACATTTGACGTTTCATGTTCCTTTTTTTCCATGTGCCGGGATTTTGGCGTCACGCGTCTAGTTTATCTATACGTTTCGTTTTTTCCGGTTTTATTTTTATTTCTGTTTAATTTTTGTCTAAAGAACTTAGTATAAGTTAAATTTTGAATATTGCTACCTAATATATTTTATATTCAATAAGGGTAAAATGAAAAGAGTATAAAATATTTTGAAATTCTGTTTTCAAACCGATTGCGTGGAGCTTAGAGTTTTTATCATGGTAGCCCCCCATTATAGTTGTATTGAGCACCGATTGACCAGAAAGGTAGCTAATTCTAATTGTTGTAGCTAATTCGAAATTGAAACGCGGTACTCATGTAGAAATTCTCGATATCGTAGAGTTAATATTAAAAACCCGATAATAATACAAGTCGACCTTTAGATAAAATTATGGTATTTTCGCTTAGTATTATTACGATACTACAAACTATGAAATAATGGTACAATTAGGATACTAATTATAGTACGAAATCCGACCCTGGATACGTCGTGTTATGAATCGTTTGTATTATGACTTATGACAGATGCGCTACTTTTTCTTGTATGAAAAAGTTATGAGTAAAATTTTTATATGGGCGTATCCTTCCTTTTGAAATCATTGCATAAAATCCATTTTATTCAGTAAGAAAATGTATCATGTAGAGTCGTATATTTTACTAGTAGAATCTAAGTGCTCGTCGAAAATTTAACAACACAGCGCCACCCTATTAAGATCACCGCTGGCACTAATGAAATTGTAAGTTACAATTTTAAGCGATTACGTGCCACGTGCCCGTCGGTGAAGGAAAACATCGTGAGTGCTTAAAACACAATAAGAGTTTATTGTTAAAATTAATATAGCGCGGGAGCAGTATTTACTCTCTTGCTTACGCAGTTAATCATTAACAGCAATAAAACAGCGTCACGCTCTACACATTCAACGTAGATAGCACAATTACTATTCGACGAATACGGTAACGATCACTCATAGTGTATCGACATCACATTATACTCTCTCCTTGCCCAACGGCATAAAATACCATTTATACTACTGGTCTGTTCAACGCAGAGTACTCGTTTTTGCTTGTTCTAGCGAAATAATTACGAAAAACAGATTCAAGACATCTTAGAATAATTACTACCCTCACTTCTATTCATCTCTTTATTTTATGCTCACTATCTCAGACTTATGGAAAACTGCATGTCTGAGTATATGTAATGTCGAGTAATTACGAATATTTTTCTCTTTGTTTATCTTTAATTAATTGTATTCATCTTGGCCTCCACAAATGTCAACCCGTCCTTAAGTGTCATTTAAATCCATTGAAATAACTTTTTATTTGCTATCAATGCTGTCTAGAAAAAGCTTACACGTTTCAAATTATTTACATTAATTACCGTATAATATATTAATTTTGTATAGCAGATTATCTATAAAAGTTGTTCTAGCGCTGGCTCCCGGATGATGTCGTAAATTATTTTTAAAACGAAAATTTTATGAGATTAGTTTGTGTAAAACTTACGGAATGCACAATCGTATTATATTTATTAAGCCAAATATTCGCTTACTTGTCTCAGCAACACATAGGATGAAGAATGCAAAGGGAGTTTAATAATTCTCTACCGAAGAGTAGTGATTACAACAATTATTAACAAATTTAATTTTAGATGATGTGTCCACCTGAAAACCGTTTTAGTCTAATGATATAATGATTTAAAATGACTAGACAGCGCAGTTAAACAAACTGTATAAGTCTGTTTACTAAGATAGTGTCTTATTATTTTGCCTTTATTTTATTATTTTTTGCTATGTTTGGTAAATACATATTTTATATTCTAAGAATAAAATAGAATACTATTTTACTTTTATGGTTATTGTAATAAAATAGGAATATAAATAATAAACACAAGTTAGGTAGCAAAGGACTTTTCACTACGGCGCTTCGTTTTAAAATGCCAAATCCTCCTGCGGGTGTACATCGCAGGCGGCGACCTTTGATGTCCCGGCGGCACCTTTAACAAACTGCGGTGATGCAAAGGCGACTGTATGTAAACGAACAGACTTATATTTGTGGCTTAGCGTGCAGACTATCTGACTAATCATTACCCAAAAAATGGTTCCGATTAATCCCGACCGGAACCATTTTTTGGGTAATGTGTAAAAACATAAAAGTGTTATCCATTTACGAGTTTAAAGGTTAGAAAAAGGCTTACAGTCGGAGGGGTTAAGGAGTGCTATTTTTTGTTACACATGATATTTCACCTAAATCTGCTCCGCTTTTGTTACACGACTTCGACGAAGCGAAAACCAGTATGTATGTATGTATGTTTAAAAGTTCTGTTCCCTCAGACCTCCGAAATTGTTCGTCGTATTTTGACAAATGAGGTATCGTTAGAAGCGTCGTGGCCTTCCGTGGGTTTTTGGCAATGATTTCAAAAGGAAGGATAGGCCCATCTAAATATTTTACTCATAACTTTTTCATACAAGAAAAAGTAGCGCATCTGTCATAATACAAACGTCATATCAAAACACGACGTAACCGGGGTCGGATTTCGTAGTATAATTATCTTAATTGTACCATTATTTCATAGTTTGTAGTACATAGTATCGTAATATTACAAAGCGAAAATACCATAATTTTACCTAAAGGTTGACTTATATTATTATTGGGTCCTTTAACATTTTAATACTAACCCTACGATATATCGAGAATTTCAGTATTGTACATGAGTACCGCGTTTTTTAACAGAATTAGAATTAGCTCCCTTTCTGGTATATCGATGCTCGATCGATGCATTTATGTTGCATCCTTGATACAACTATAATGAGGGGATACCAAGATAAAAAGAAAAACTATGCTCCAGAAGCAATCGGTTTGAAAACAGAATTTCAAAATATTTTATGAATCAGATTTTCAGATTCAATTAAGCAGATATGTTTGCTTTTGTACACTTTCCGTTTTACTCTTATTGAATATAAAATATATTAGGTACCAATATTCAAAATGTTACTTACACTAAGTTCTTTACACAAAAATTAAACAGAAATAAAAATAAGACCGCCAAATACCGAAACCTACAGATAAACTATACGCGTGATGCAAAAATCCCGGCACATGGGAAAAAATAAACATGAAACGTCAAACGTGATATAATTTTTTTAAGTAGTATATTTTTATTTTCCATTTACAATATTTTTGAGGGTCTGAATCCAACCCTGGACTAGTCTTGGTAACGTAAATAAACTAACTGTAAAATAAAACTATAAAAATGCGTTTATATAATAATTTAATTGTAACAAAATTAATATAAGGTTATTTACCGATGATACGATATCCCATGTTATTTTTAAATCTTTGTATAGTATTTTTTGCATTTTTTACCACGCAACTAGACATATTTGTGACAGGCAAATCTGTCCTGCGCGCGCACCACTGTCGACCGATTCACGTTGGTCCTAAACTGTAATTTTAGGGCCAACGCACTGGTCCGTTTTAGTTGTTCGGTTGGCCCGGTCCTTATGCTAGTAATATATAAGTCAATGGTTTTTGGCCGCAATATATTGATTACTTTATATTGACTGACTATTTTATAGTAGTAAATAATATAAATATTAGTTTTCGTATAGTCGTATTAACACTACACTAGCTATATGACATTTTAGGATGACCTGCATTGGATTATTTTTTTTCTTAGTACTCGAATATGGCGGCTTATTGTGGACATGAAGTCCACAATAAGCCGCCATATTCGAGCTTATGTGACGCCATATAGACTATAACTCTTACTCGGCACTTACAAATCCTCTGGCTACTGATATTACTTTGTTAAATATAACATTTTTAATATATTCTCACGGAATACCAGCGTAAAATAGCAGCCTAATGCTGCTGTGTTTTGTATGGTGAGTATAGAGAACTGGAGACTTTTTATTGGATACAAGACATTCCATCTTAGTCCTCAGGGGTAACAACTCATGTGCATATTGATTCTTAATCGAGAATAAATATAGTAACAGTATCCACGTACCATCAGGTCGACTGTGTAGTCGTTTGTCGCCCTTATTCTATAAAAAAAAATATAGACTTTTGACTTTACATTGTGTTCTTTTATTATAAGTGGAAATTTTAAATTAAATTATAACGGGGTTTTAAAATATAAACTTAGGGATTCTTGCCAGTTATCTGAGAAGCTCTTGTTTTTGCGAATCTGTGTGAATTTGCGCGTGTGTATCCCTTTTTTCAACAAATCTTTTAAAAAACGATGAAACATGTATTTTTAAAATTCCATTAAGCACCTAATTTTTAAATTTCAATTACTATAACCGTGACTGTGTATTTTTTACAGTTATTGTTAATTAAATGTTGTTTTTTTTTTAAATTATTTAGTCATAGGTACTGAAGTAGTGAAATCGATTACGCGACAACTACACGGCGATACGCACTTACGTGTTTTCGTTCATGACCGTTTCACTTTCTGTTACCGTGAATTTATATCATATAACAATTAATGGTTTCTGTTTACGGCAGCAACAGGAAGCCATGAGGCAGATGTAAATTTTATCTCACCAGTCCACATCCACACCAGTACAGTGCTTACGTTTTTGCCTCGTAGTCTCCCGGTTGTCCGCGCAATGGACGCATCAAACGCGATTAAAAAAGTTATATTTTTTTAATTTTTAATCAATAAGATAGTTTAGTTCTGTACTAAGTGGCAGATTGCAAGAAGTGTTGGCATCATTATGAGAGATATTTCCGAAAAGGTTTTAGTAATATAGTCTTTTTTTCTCTTTACTGTGGCGTTGGCTCCGAGGCCTTAAGCCGTAATAATATAGTGGTCCCGAGTGAGGACCGGCAATATGCTCATGTTTGGTCGGCCCGCGCGCATTTTTATTGAACTATATTTATTTGATAATTCATTTTAAAATTAAATATATTCTTTTATCGGAAAATAAACTCATAATTCCCATATGCATTTACTGGTGTACACATATGCTGAATTTTAATTGAAATTGTTTTAATTACATTCGAATGAAACTGCATTTTCCTTTAATGGACTTACCTAAAATTGTAGATTTTGAGTAAACTTTGCGATCTTTTAGTACCTATCCAAAATGTGTCCATCGTGTTTTGATCATCATAATTCACTAAGAAAAATCTTTAATTTTCATAATGATTTAAAAAAAGGTGAAGATTAATTTTTAATGACAAAAATGATTTTCTGCGCACCTATAAAGCGTGAAAAATCTGCTTTTGGCGCCCATTTCACCTGAAGAAAAAACGATCAAATGATAAAATATTTCCTATTTAATAAATATTTTGCTCTTTCTGCATTCCTTTCCAGTGATAACAGAGAATTGATCTCGCAATCTGGAGAGGTTTTCAAAATAGCATTCTGCAGTGCCAGTCTGTCCTACCAAGGTAATCTGTGTTAGGCAGTGGACTTTGATAGACTGTGATGATAATTATTATGACCCAGCGTGAGTCGACAATCTTTCTTATAAAAAAGGCGCCAAAATAGACGTTATATGGTGTGCTTTTTATTACCATCTGAGCATTTGTTGTTTTACTTCCACTAATAACTAACAACCACAATTCCCTTGGTGCTAAGTCCTCACTTATTTTTATTTTCTCTGTAAAACATTGTTCAAAAAAATTTTTTTCAAACGTTTAATTCAATATTTTTGTTTTTATTTTTTGTAAAATATCAGTGCCATAGGCTTCTACTCCATTCACATGTTACAACCTATTTTTTGTCAGACGGTAAAAAAGGTCGTTCAGAGTATATTGCGAACGATCCGCACCGGCTTTGCACGGGCGATTTCTGGATCTAGACAACATCGATCTACCGGGTCCAATTGTGAATGAACACCATTCTCGAATCAACTTAATAAGTAATCACATGCACAAAATGTTATCAAAATCGGTCCAGCCGATTAGGAGTACAATCACATACACACTGTCAGAAGAATTATATGTTTTTATTTTATTTTTATAGGATAGGGTGACAAACGAGCACACAGTCCACCTGATGGTAAGTGGTTGCTGTGGCCCATAGACATCTACATCTATCCTTGATTACGAATCAAAATGCAGATGCGTTTTTACCCGTGAGGACTAACATGGAATGCCTCGTTTACAGTAAAAAGGGTTCTCTACACTCACCATACTAAACACAGCAGCATTAAGCTATTTTACGCTGGTATTCAATATCAAATATATATATATATATATATATATATATATATATATATATATATATATATATATATATATATATATAATATAATGGTATTAGCTTGATTTTATAATGTAAACTGCTTTCGTACTCGTTAATCTACGTTTTACTGTATTTACTATAGTTATACTTAATAATAACTATTCTTATTGCAGCCCCCACCAATTCCGGGCATGCGACCCCCGCTCGGCTCCCCCGGGGGCCCGGTCCCGGCTCCCAAATCCTCCATGGGATTCGTGATGCCGATTTACACCATCTGTATCATTGTGTTCTTCGTCTACACTCTTAGTAAGGTATGTGACTCTTATATGAATTTAGATTTAGGCTACTGATTTTTTTGTTAGTGTAGTTTTAATGTGCCATGAGGTGGTGACGTTGAAAACACAATTACTCTATTTTTCGCGTGAGTTTCGTTCAAGTCGACTATTCGGATAGACTAGAAGGATCTCCGTATACAATCGTGTATATAATAAATGTAAATGGCGATACCGCCTCATGAGCATTAGTTTTATGTCGTATGGAATTCGTATCACCATCGAGCGGGCTAGAGGAGTCGTATCTTAAGGTGTATTATTGCATCACCGCTTACCATCACATGGGATAGTCGTTAAGCACAGACCTATAATGGTTTAAAATAATTAGTATAGTAACTGTGCTGCGAGTGTATTAAAGATGGGTGTCTATTGAAGTGTCACTATGTAACATTGTCATGTCCTGTAATAGCTACAACTGCGGAACGAAAGTCTAGCGTTGACCGTTATTGCGCATAATTGGCGGTATTACGCATTATTGCGTATGATTGGCTGTGCGTATCGTTCGCACGCGCTGATTGGCTCTCCAGTCGCATTCCGTCCCCCGTACTGATGCGACATTAGCAGCTGTCCCCTCCACGTTTCGTTCAGCGCTAGAGTTACGTGCCGCGAGTTGTAACTGCGGTCTAGTTTATGAAGCCTTCGCCACGCCACGGATTCGCCCCACAAAAGATGTGTGCGGGGCGCTAATTGTCCCGTTTCATTGTATACTACTAAATTTCTGGCACGAGTATCGGGAAGTGTACGCACTTTTAATTTTATCTATCGCATGGAATTAAAAAAAAGTACAAAATCACAAAAATCAAACGAAGAAGAAGATATTAATTATGTACTTTGTTTCATTTTATTAATAATTATTAAATGTATTTAACTTTGACATACAAGATACATAAAGGTTTTAACTATTCTATACATACTTCTATTAATTTCGTCTATACAGTACGAGAACAGGTTTTAGAAGTTATATTCAGGAGATTTATCACGTTTCTTCCCGTGGGTGTCTTAAGAAAAATAACTATGAGAAATGTCAGGAAAATCTTATAGCTTCCGATAGATGATAGTATAGCCATCTCTTTTACCCCAGACGTAAAATACGCAGCGACCAGCGACGGGCAGCGGCGTCAATGGGATCATACAGCCACTAAAATGTTTCTACCCCAAATACCTCGTTTTGGTCTTAAGGCTCTTACGTGGCATCCTACCTACAACTCTAATAATATTTATTATTTTTTTATTTTTTTTTATTTGGTTCACAAATGGAATGTAACGTTTACATGGTTCAGGTAACTTGAAAAACTAACAAACAAACGTTCATTCTAATAACAGTGAACACGGTATGCAACAAGTGGACCAGATAACAAATACAAATAAAGAAAGGAAAAAACTCTAAAATAATAAATATTAATTAATTAATGGCTAAACTAATGTTAGCCCTTGCTGAGGCCTTAGAACCATGATGATGAGATGTTGAACAAATCACGAATATTATTATAACTGTTAGTCATTCTGTACAATGGAGAGTGATGACCTGCCACTGTTTTACAGTGTGGCGTGACAAAAGTCTTTTTGCAGCCCAAACGACTACCAGCTCTAGGGACCGACACATCTAAATGATTTAAAATGTCCGGACAGCTGATGAGGCCATGGATAATTTTATAGAGGAACATGACATCAGATGATTCCCGCCGCTTGGATAGTGATTCTAATTTACTCTCCCAATCTACTCTCGTATGAAATGAGTGTCCTGCATTGATTATTTGCGTACGGTAACTGGTAAACCTTTTCTGAATCTTTACCAGTCGGTTTGAGTGACCCTTGTACCCCGGATTCCAGACAGGGCTAGCGTATTCAACAATAGTTCTTACCAAACGTTTATAGACTGGAATGATTAAACCAGGGTCTTTAAAAGATTTTATTTGCCTGGATATAAACCCGGATAATTTAGAAGTTTTTTTTGTTATTGTGTCAATATGACTTCTAAAGCTGAGCGTGCTGTCAATTAAAACGCCTAAGTCTAGGATTTCCGTGACCTCACCCAATGGCTCATATCACATAAACGTGATATCTAACTCGTGTACACAAGCGAGTATCTCTGTGTCAGCGCATAGCCTGTCTCTATAATATCTCATGCGCAGTTTATAGCTTCGCACAATATTCGGATGTCCTCGCTGTGGTTTAATATGGCAACCAGGACATCATCATGAGGTATCTACGCTACGGTGGAAGCTAAATGTACTTGCAGTGTGGTGGGCTACATACACTAAGTCTAGTTTTCGATTTTGTACCTCTTATATGAATGTTACGGTTACAGTTGGTGGTTCGATATAAGGACTTTTTTCATGCGGTTGTACCTGCGATCGAAACTCGCCTCATAAGCGTGACGATCATAACGGCCTAAGGGACCCACGTTCAGCAGTAGACTTTACTGGCTAGAGAAGTTGGAAGAAGAAGAAGAAGGAGAAATAAAAGTGTACTGTGTTCTGTTTCGGAATAAAGATTTGTCTACTGAATGTAAGAGGGTGACAACTTCTATCTACGTTTTTCCAATTCCCAGATCCTGTTCAAGCGCACAGGTTCACCATACGACAGTGTCTCGCCTGACCCTCAGTTTAGGAGGAGAGTCTTCCGAGACGACTCCAGGTCTTCGCCGGATAAGCTAGGTGAGATCATAGCGTATGGAACGCTTGGGTTGTTGTCTAATGTTATTAAAATAATTTTGCTGGTTGTATGAAATATTACTTTTATTTGAAGATTGTTATAACGAAATGAATATAAGGTTGTGTACATTCAGGTCGGATACAATTGGGTTAGGGCTATATCAGCAGTGGACTTGTAATAGCCCTTCTCGATCAATGATGATGGTGATATAGAATCTATGGTGATGGGGTTTAGTTCACAAATTACTTTGATAAAGTAAAAATAAATACAACATAATAAAACAAAATATGTAAATAGTGATAAAAATAAGCAAAGAGAAGGTAGACAATTCACTTGATTTCGAATTATTACAAAAGATTTCAACGACTGTGTAGTGTGAGACATGCGGATATTTTATGATATTTTAGATCTTTGTGAAGACCTGTTTTGAGCATTAGGAATAAAGCGAGTCACACACTCCGCAGAGACGATAAGATATATGTATTTTTCAGTATCGCACTTTATAAAATTCAATGAACTAACACACAGCGCAGATAATTTATATTTTAACGTTAAATATCTGTAAGCACCGACCTATATCAAAAGATGGTGACAATATTATCTGCTCATACCAATATATCTGCACATAAATACATCGGTTATAAAAATACGGTCCTTATTAAGCTTTATATCCAAATTCTTCACCCTTTAGTAAATGCTAATGCAACACGTGCATCGATTTCGAAATCTGAATCCTATTCTGACGGGCAGTAGTAAATCTACGAGTATAAGCAACATGCGCCAACTTATTGTAGGTAATATATTAGTGGTAATACTGTGTATAAACTATCCGTTCAAAAATAACGGCTCGTAAGTTAGAAGGATTTCGATTGAATGTATCACTTCATGTTCATATATTATCATACCTGCGTAGTGATACTTTCAGGTAATTAAGTTTTTATACGCAGATAAAATATTATCGTATCTGCGTAGTCTGTGACTCGCTTTGGGAATGCAGTGATAAGGTTAGTAAAGTAAGTTACAACTATCAATATATATGTACTCTACGCACTAGATATGGAATTCCGAACACTCACTATGTTCAACTGAACTGTACTGCAATCCGTACACCTGTTACTGTGGCTTCGATATTCATGCAGTGCGGAGCGGCGCTAATGATAATTTTATATTAAATTAGCACATAGGCAAAATAAATGAAAATTAAAAAAAATGTAAGTACTCGATTGACAATACAATCTAAATAAACAATTATTTATTATGACAATTTTCGCGCGTTTACTCAACGCATGCGCGACTCTATTGTTTCCCGCGCATGTGCGGATACAGAGTAGTGCACATTTTTTGTTTGGAATAGCTTTTCTAGTACCTTATCGTATCTTAATATATATAAATTACGTGTCACGTTGTTTGTCCGCGATGGACTCCTAAACTACTTAACCGATTTTAATCAAATTTGCACACCGTTTGCAGTTTGGTCCAACTTGAGAGATAGGATAGTTTTTTGGCCCATGAGTGAACCACAATGTTTTTTGCAAATTTATGCCTTTTTATTAGGACATGACAAAGGGTCGTCGAAAAGGACATTTCAACGTCTGCCTGGCAAGCTAGTAGTATATATAACTAAATGGTTACAATCTTTATACGTCTCACTGTTGGTCACGAACCTCCTCATTTCTGAGAGGGTTATAGAACAGTTAGACCTCGCTGCTCCAGTACGTTGGCTGACTTCAAATAATGCCCTTGAAATATTTTATGAAGAATTAAATCGGACTGGGATCTTGGAACATGCGAGTTTTCATTGCGAATTTTTTTCCTTCGCGGTCGTTAAGGAGTATGTTAGGGCTGAATCTGAATGACAGGGTAAGAAATTGTGTAATAAGAGAAGAGTGTGGTTTGCAAGATGATGTTGTGACCAGGATTAAGAAAGGAATGCTTCGGTGGTTTGGTCATGTGGAAAGAATGAATGAGGAAAGTGTGACAAAGAAAATTTATGTTGCAGAAGTGAATGGCGGAGTCGGACAGGGACAGTCACAACAAACAGTCCTAGGCGAAAATTTATCGACCAAATTGGCGATTTATTGAAAACGGGCCAAATTAGGGGTACCCTTAACCGACGAGCATGTATGCGTAGGTGTATGGATATGAAGGAGGCGAGAGAGGTGTGTCAGGATCGTGGCAAAAGGGAGGTCTGTAGTCTTTGCCTACCCCTCTTGGTGACAGGCGTGAGTGTTTTTTATGTTTATGTTTTTTCCTTACCTCCGAGCACGTCGTAATCTAGCACATAAAATTGCAATTAATCGATGCCGGCGAACAGCGAACCGGGTAAGCCCGGAACTACCACAGCTTTCACGGCAGTAATGATGGTTTTTCTTTAAAAGAAAGTACCATCAGTCCCTCGGATAAAAATGGACCTAATATGAAGTCCTTCATTCCCTTTAGTGTCCGTTTTTTTTTTTTGCAAAATTTTATTTTGATATACTTTTAGATTGTGGTAGTTCCGTTGCACACAGCACACAGTCCACCTGATGGTAAGTGATTGCTGTGGCCCATAGACATCTACATCTATCCTCGATTACAAATAACAAACATACGCAGCCAAATTCAAACAATGACGGCTATAGATGTGGTGTCAATTCTGTTTACTAAGATGGAATGACTCACAGCTTGTAATATTTTTTTACAGAATAAAGGTAACAAGCGCGCAGTCACCTGATGTTAAGTGATCGCTGTGACCCATAGATATCTACATGTATCCTCGATTACGAATCAAAATGCAGATGCGTTGTCAACCCTGAGGATTAAAATGGAATGTCTCGTTTCCAGTAAAATGGTTCTCCGGT
Source organism: Parnassius apollo (assembly GCA_907164705.1). Classification (NCBI taxonomy): domain Eukaryota; kingdom Metazoa; phylum Arthropoda; class Insecta; order Lepidoptera; family Papilionidae; genus Parnassius; species Parnassius apollo. The sequence goes on along the minus strand of CAJQZP010001064.1, from coordinate 980,068 downwards.
TCTCTACACTCACCTTGAACTACTATTTCACGCTGGTATTCTGTGAGAGCGAAGTCCTTCCCCAGTCGGCCGACCCATTCGTGCTACAACTATACTACTAATATGTATACTGCAGCATGGCTCTACCACATACTGAAACTTGTGTTGTTTACAGTCATTATACGAGTATACACAGCTTCAACGTGGCTCTACCATATTTTTCAGAGAATTATATCACACTAACGTATAAAATATTCGATAATATGGATAGAATCTACTTAGAACTCGATAGTAATAATAGAGATAATACGAGTATTCGTAATAGTAATAAATGAAATATGAAGTAGCAAAACCGGCTTTACTGAAGAAGGCCAATAAAAAAGACAACTCTAGTTACATTTTAAGTGACGCAGAAACTATGCTCAACTTATTATGTGAATACGCACATTATATGCACCTAAAACCGTTTATTGACAATTATTTGAGCATGGTCGTTTGAAACGTATGTAAACGTATTCTTATTTGTTGGTGTATCATTTGAAATACAAACTAATGTTGACATAATAGACTTTTGATTTTATTAATTGGAAAATATAAGTTCGATTACGAGATCTAAAAGGGGTTTTTTAAAGAACGATTTGTAAATAGATAGAAGGGGAGTTGATCGAGCAAGTATGGTTTGTATATTGGCTGCGTATTTAGCAGGGATGGGAGATATGATAAGGATGTTGGCCCTGCACTCTATTGTGAAGAGTCAAAATGTGTCGAAAAAGGCACGTATGGCAATCCACAATGTTGTGTTGGTACCTACTTTAACGTATGGTAGTGAAAGTTGGGTGTGGCAGAAAAAGTACGAGAGTAGAATGAACGCAGTAGAAATGCGGTCGTTAAGGAGTATGATAGGGCTGAATCTGAATGTCAGGGTAAGAAATTGTGTAATAAGAGAAGAGTGTGGTTTGCAAGATGATGTTGTGACCAGGATTAAGAAAGGAATGCTTCGGTGGTTTGGTCATGTGGAAAGAATGAATGAGGAAAGAGTGACAAAGAAAATTTATGTTGCAAAAGTGAATGGCAGAGTCGGAAAGGGACGTCCTAGGCGAAAATTTATCGACCAAATTGGCGATTTATTAAAAATGGACCAAATTAGGAGTACCCTTAACCGACCTGCATGTATGCGTAGGTATATGGTAGGAATATGGTATGGATGTGAAGGAGGCGAGAGAGGTGTGTCAGGATCGTGCTAAATGGAACTCTGTAGTCTCTGCCTACCCCTCTGGGTGACAGGCGTGAGTGTTTATGTATGTATGTATATATGTAAGTTCGATCTTCACTTGTTTAAGGGCTGATGTTTTAGTCATCAGATAACAGTTATTTATAGAATAAAATACAACATAAACAAATTAAATCTAACAGTTGTTTTAATAACTCAATTGTTTAACTTATTTATTAAGCCAAGTTATATGATCGATAACTTTTGTCTGATGGTGGATGATGGAGAACTCGGGAAATGGTGAGTGTAGAGAACCGGAGACCCTTTTTACTGGAAACGAGGCATTCCATCTTAGTCCTCACGGGAGATAACGCATCTGTATTTTGATTCGTAATCGAGGATAGATGTAGATGTCTATGGGCCACAGCAACCACTTACCATCAGGTGGACTGTGTGCTCGTTTGTCACCCTATCCTATATAAAAAAATGGAATTTATAATAAAAATGGTTTTCAATAATATTTGTATTTATTTTATTGATATAAATACTGGTCGATAGTTGTATTTTTAATTAAAAAGTTATCCTCAATGCTTGCACGAACAGGACCGAAAGAGAGGGACGCAAGTAAGTATACATTAATGACATTTATTTGTTAATTGATAACGTGATAATTAGTTTTTTTTTAATTGGCTGTTTCTAACTATGCAAACAGGAAAAGGAACATGTTATCGTTATGTTCGCAATGTTATATTTTTGTGGGAATCGATATTAATTTAAAAATAATAAGTTGGGCGGCATTTTAACATTTTTAGTACAATCATATTAAATATAAAGGGCAAATTAAAAAGTATAATAGTAATTTGAACGTTTTTGCAAGACAATTAAATCTAAAAATATTGCTGCGTTTTTTAAGAATACATAACCTGCGCTAGCGATATTTGGGCTTAGCTCGGCGTTGGGAAAAATATCCCAGGGATGAAACCTACCTAGATAATCTTGGAAATTTAAAAATCTTCCAAATTGTTAGAGCCGTTTCCAAGAAATTAATTACTTAAATACATTTATTATCTATAAGAATTGCTCACGTAAAGTATAGAACGTATGTCCCCTCAGACTTGGAGGAGTTGAAGACTTATCCTGTATATCCGATAGTCATATTTCTTTTCGAAATTGCTAACGAAATCTCAAAAAAAGGTAATGAGAGGCTACAATTATAGCCTTATGAGGATATCCGGCGTTTAGTCAACACAAAAGTATTCCCCTGCTTCCTCCTTAGATTATGAGATTAGAGCTAATATATTTACGATGCAATCTTTATCTAATACCGTTATGCTCCTGTCTTATTTTTCCTATAGATCTAAGAACTTCCTTCAAGGTCCTTCTAAAATTACAAAATCTGCTAACTTATGCTGCCATTATTAGACGTCCAGCATACAGATTTGACGAACATAAAATATTAAGGAAAAATATACAGACGTAGCAAGAATATGTACTTCTTATATTAATAAAGAAAATCGTTCCGGTTTTAGAGGAGGAAACAAGGGAATACAGGTTCCATCAATTTTTCCTAGATATAATAAGTCCGAGCTGGAGTTGTTTCTCTCAGTTGTTTGGCTTGGCTCAGCGTGGTAGTAATAGATCGTTGAAAATCTATATTTAAATTTTATGCTGCCCGGATATCCTCTAAGGATATTTGTATTTTGCAGGTGTTAATTAATAATGTATTATGAATTAATGTCGTAATAGGTATTAAGAGATATTCAACAAGTATAATCAAAAGTTAGATTTAAGGGCAGTTATTGAAGATGGGAAGGGATTAGTTTCTAATAGCAGTCTAACTCAGGGGACGTGGAGCTCGAGGCGTTACGGGCACGCCTAGCGGAGACTGAACGCGCAATGCAAAGGATCGTCGGACAGCTGGCGCGTCGCGACGCGGTACCCCCTTGTTGCGTGTTGGACTGCTCTCAATTTGGAAATAAAATCACCGAAAACATGTTTTAAATATAACTTTATTTTAATTTTCATTCAACGCAAAGAAGGCACGAAGGCAAACTAGTCAGTAAAAATATGATTCAACAAAATACCTTATATTGCTCCATAAAACGTCATCCTAGTACATTTCATTGAATCGAAGTTTTGCTTGGTAACTTTGACCAAATATTTGATATTTTGTCTTCTTACTAATTTCATTACCCTATCTTGGCCCAAAACATAAGCTGATGTCTCTTATCAATCCAAAAAAATTGATGGATAATCTTCTCGCCAAACAGTTTATAAATGACATATTAGCATTGACTGTGTTGTTTTTTTTTTTTTTTTTTTTTTTTTTTTTTTTTCTCTCCCCGGTTGTGCGCGCCAAAAAACATTTTTTTTTTTTTATATATATATATATATATATATATATATATATATATATATATATATATATATAAATTTCCATACTACTCTACATAAAATATTATACATATGCTTCGTATACTTTGTCCGGCGCAATATCTTTCTCTTGCCTTCTTTTTCTCTTAAAGATAAGGACATAAAAATTTAAGCTGATAATAGGTTTAATGTAACTTTTTATTAAATAGCCAGCTCAATAGTAGCTTTTAGAATTTTGCCTTTTTGGCTAACTTTTATTGACCGTTCTGAAATCTGAAGGTCACATTAAATGAGAATAGTTTTGTTGTGTTGAGGCCTACTACTAGCCTAAAAACAGTCAGTAGATGAACGTAAGCATTTCTCAACTGATAGATTATATACCAATAATTGCGAACTCTGCAGAATTGTAACCGAACGCATCAAACGCTTTGCAACTATTATTATGCCTCTATTTTGTGTTTGTATTTTTTTTAATACGTAAAGAAAATTCTTTCGCAAGCTTCGTATTTTGGTTGACGTAATAAAACAATAATTCTATGAATGATATTTTTAATAAAGCGTCAGTGATCATGATCAGTGTTGTCAGATGAGCACATATTTTGAAAGTCATCTGTTAAAAATGAAGAGTGAAAAGAAAAATATGTGAGCCAGTTCAACACAAAGCAAGACTTTCGTTCAAATATGCGTGCTGTTTAGTTAGAGTTTTCTACCGTAGTAGCTTGCGGCATGGTGACGGTTAAGCCCTTTTAATTTTGGGTTACTGTTGACTGCACGCAGGACCAAAATGAATGTGTTTGTCTGGACGATTGTGGACCGTTTTCACCTGTTATGATCGAAATTAGTTTGCAGGTTGACTTCCTATAATAAATTCTGTTGTTACCCAGTTGTTAACATTTGAATGGAAACTAAACTATTTTGAATTTTGTTCCTAATTTAATCAATTAACTATTTGTTACTGTTATTAGAAATTTTTGGCTAATACTTAATATTAATCCTTTAAATATAATCTAATATTAAGTAACTATCAATAATTACTGGTATATTATTTTGATTATTATCTGTGTTACTTTTTTTGCAAGTATTGCATTAGCATATTTTATGTGTAGTCGTTTAGTTAGCTTATTATCTAATAAAGTTAATACGCTTCATCGTACATCGGAAGCCTATTTTAATATGATGTGTCTAAGTCAGGAGTCACTAATGTCAAACACATTTGACATTGACATTAGCGTGTCACATTGACAACTGCCAAAAGAGATTTTGAAGGTTCTGAAAAATTATCTATTTGACTTTTGGCCTAACAAAGTAATAAGTAAACCATCAATAGATAAAATTTAATTTTTTGATACTGTGTGACTTTTATTAAATAATTTTGCATTTTGTTGCAAAACTAGAGGGGGAAATATGTATTTTTTTTAATATTAGTTATAATAGAAATATTTTGTATGTGATTTCAAACACAATTTACTGACTTAAAAGTCTGTTGGATACGTTGCAGTATAATATTAATTATGATACATTATAAGAACAATTGGCTACGGTCCAAGGGTGCACGCTCAATCGCCTGATGAACCAGTTATTTTGGTCTTAGCGTCCTTCGCTATGTTTTCATAATGGTTTATTTTCAGTCGTTCCTTTTTATTTTTATTTAAACATTTATTTTAATAATTCCTGATAAATTCAAATTACATAATATGTATTTTTGATTCGTAAGAAGTAATTTAAATAGTGACTGATTATAATAAGTATAAAATTAAAGGGAAAAGACTTGACTTTCAAATAAACAAAGGTCATTCGAATTATTTCGAATTACCTCTTATTTTGACAAGAGCTTTTGATGAGTCTCTTTTCGTAACTATTGTATTTCAAGCATTTTTACTATCGAAATGAAGCCAAAAGTGCCTGAAAATAACAATGTTACTTATCACATTTAATATTTTGAAGCATACAAAGTTTTACTCAAAGCAACGTAATTAATGACAACCTTTGTCGCGTACAGTTGTCACGGCCATCTCTGGCCTGGTAGCGGAGGTCCAACAGCAGATGGAGGCGAGCGACGCTCAGAACCAGCAACGTCAGGTCTTTGCATGCTGCGAGAAGTCCACACGAACGCATACCAATGTTACACTTGCATACCATAGACATTAAAGCATAAACAACATAAACAATCTAGAGCATCCTATATTTTAAAGTTTGACCAATACGCCACATAAATGCACTTTTGGGACGTTTCTCCTTGTCTACTGCGATAGCTAAATTATATACTTTTTACTTACTGGAAAAAAATGGTAAGGTGAAAAAAGTAGAAGCCTATGGTATGGATATTTTTATATAATATGAAATTAATATTAAATACAAGTAATTACAAAATTTTTTTTTCCTAACGCCCCCTTTGTTTATTTTTTCAAAGTAAGAAAGTTTATACCCAGCCATTATTTTCGTTGTGTAATATATCATGTTATTGTGGATGGAATAGATGAACGTGTAGTAGTTAACACAACAATACTAAGTATATTAATGTAATATATGTATAAAATATGCAAGTGTAATACTGATATAGTTCGTTTTAAGAGTTCTTTATAATTTCTTTTTTTTTTTTTGCTTTTAGATTTCATATTCACCGTCTTTTTGTTTTTACACCATTCCTTTAATTCTTTTTAACGCTAAACATCAACGTGGAAGAAGCCTCACACTTAAAACTGTAGTCATGTCTTAAAGGAGAAAAATCATTTTTATATCATTCCTAAGGTGTCATAGGTGTTCAGAAAATAAATCATGTGTGTTTATAAATTGAACGTACACGCAGCATTTTTTTTATACATAAATGTTAAGTTAAAAGTATCTACAAATTAAGTAAATAAATGAAACTGAACTTTGGACCACCATATAAAATATTTTTATTCACTTTCTGGTCTGACAATCTGAAATAGAATCAGAAAATTCTGAACAATGACATGGACGTTACCTATAGGGTTACCAACTTTTTCCATTCAGCAATGATTTGTGAAAAGTTTTAATGATGATGTTTAAAACCAATATTTTTAAGAAATCTTACTATATTGAAATGTAGTATGTAGTTAAGTCTACTATATTTTTTTGGAAACATAGTATTCGATCATTTACTAAATAAGAATAATAACGTCAGTCTACGTACGTGTAGCAACCCTACGTACGTGTATTACGTGTAACAATTTTTGTTTCATTTCTCTGTTAATATAATAATGTATAAGAATATACTGTAAAATAAAGATTTCCGTGAGGGCATTTCATTAAAATGAAATGGCTAGCTAGCATAACGTTATCAGTATTAATTATTCACTTTAAACGGTTGCTGCAATCAAAACTTAATCGAAAATGCAAAGCACGACCGTAATACGTATCTGGCACATCGAAGGAATATCATTGAGAATCGTAATTACTTAAAAATGTCTTAGGTATACATATTTTTTGGCTTGGCACGTAAATTTGTATCTTTTAAGGTAGAATTCCGAAAGAAAGCATTATTGACCCCGCGAGCAAACAAGAATATAATGAATAATAGCTATGTGGAGGATGGAAGATGGATTGCATTCGAACACAACTACATACATAATTACATAAATGCAGATCTTTAATGAAATTTCACGATGCAATAGCGGCCAAGGCGCATGCGCTAGTATTGACACATCGACCAAGATCAACAGATGTCGATTTACTATTCGAGCTGTGTCGCTTGGCTCGAAACACTAAACCTTGAACACCGAACTCTAAAACCTCGACTTTGGTATCAATAATAATCATTATAAGTAAATGATTAATCAATATTACTGTGTATTAATGTATCTCACATGTGGATTAAATATGCAGGGCCTTATAGATAGCTAACAAATATTATCAAAATGACAAAAAATAAGAGGGAGTTTGTAAATGTAACAAACACATCTAATGGCAACAATGAATTTATTACGAGAATGAGTTTTATACTTTTTTTTTACTTCATTTAGTTCTATTTTTTCATTGGTGTAATATTTCTTTGCATGTATGTCAATTATCATTTTTTGTTGTCTTATCTATACCTGACGTCCTTGCCGCCATCGCCTGACTGTTTGCACCGAGTTACTCTGTCTAACAAAAAAAAAACAAAGCAATAACAAATATTAAACATTTCTTTAATTAAATAGAGATCTTACATTAAAAAATAAATTAACTTGTTTAATTTCTTTCGTCTTTATTTTCAATTTAGTTTTGGCAATTATTTTTCTTTATTTAGTGTTATTTTTCTTTTTGTTTGGTAGATTTAGATTTGCTTGGAACATAATTGTTTGTTTTAGCGATAGTTTGTACTTAAAAATTCATAAATGTTACCATTTTTTTTTGTAAATAAAACCTGCGTACAATATGTGACATTTATGAATTTTAAGGAAATCTTCCTACTTGTATTCAAATCGCTTATGATTATGACTCATAAGCTGAAAAGACATGCATTTAAATGTTTTTTTTTATTGTTCAGACCTTTGCTAATTGTGGTTTTAAGTAGCTGTAGCTGCCCTCCTTATTATTGTACTAGCTACTAGCAAGTCAAATATGCCAAAAAAGAACATTATTTTTCTTTTTCAGGAGGCACAGGATAACCATGCTCGTCCATACACCAATGGAACAATTCTACTTAATAGTGGTCCGGTCCACATCGTAGCTAGTGAATTCCAGGAGCCTAAAGAGAAAAGCCCTTTAGACCATAAGAAAGTGCCATTACAACTGCCAAAGGAATCGTTAACAGAACACAAGGAACCATCTATAGAATCAGAACCACTACCGCATTCACAAGAAGAGGTTGAAAATACAGAAAAAAATGTTAATGATGCTGTTATTATTGACCAAGATGTCATTGACGGCTTATTAATTAAAACTGGGCAATTGCATGAAGATATAGATTCACTACAAAAAGACTCAGTACCAGAATCTGAAGTTGTAAGTGAGTCAGAAAAATCGTCTAGGGAAACTATAGAACTTCTAAAAGATGCAACTGCAGAAATAGACACATTGTGTGAACAGGAACCATATACTAAAGGATTGAAACAAGGCATAGATACAGAAGATAATAAAATTAATGTTAATGACCAAATCACAGAACAAAATGAATCGAGCTCAGAGCCGGAGTTAGAAGAAATCTCAGAAATAAATGGAGACAGAAGAAATCACGAAAATGTTGATCTTTTTTCCTTATCAGAAGGTCTAGATTTGAATAAAGAAGAAACGTTAGCACAAACCACTGAAGAGCTTATAAAACAAGAAAGGGGAGAAGGTATCAACGAAGAAAAACAGTCCACTCCGGAACTCTTAGAAGAAGCTCTTCAGGAAGATACACCGAAAGATAACCCAGAGGAAGATGGAGAAAAAGAAAGCTCGAGCGTTAAAGTAAGTAAATAGGTTCTCCCTTTATTTTTATTTGTTTACTTATACAATATACCACACCACACTACTTCAAAAATATTTTCTATTGATCATAATAGTTTCGGGTGCTTTACAGCACTCATAGTCATGAGGTCTTTACGTCTGAGCTATTTACTTCCCGATGTCATAGTTAAATATAATAAGTAATAGTGGTCTTTGCGAATAAAAAAAGGAAAATATAAACGTAATAAAACCCGTAAAATTATTCTTGTTCGATTTTCTCTTAATAGCTATTGTGTATCATTAAGGGATGTGTGTCATAGTTGCCACGTGAATTATAGGGCGGTCCCCACTATATGTCATGTTAGATAATGTAGAATGTCGATGGATGCAGGGGGCTTAGGACCGTGTTTTACGATATTTCTTAGGGGAGGCCTATATCCTGCAGTGTGCGTATGCTGTAATAATGATGATGATGAATCGTTTTAAAATTTCAACTGCACGTATTGGTCATTAATATTGGAATGTTTGATTAAATGCTTGGATATTTTCCGTATTGTACCACCCGCAAAGTGACAAACGAGTTTGATGTCCACCTGTTTATATTAAAACTTAAATTTGATGTGGCTGTGGTCATCTCCATGTAGTCATCTCCGGTCTAAAATGAAAACCTGTAATTATTCTTTACTTCACTAGGCGGTTGGACAGTTTTATGCCTAGGATTTCGTTTGGGTAGCTACCATTCTCTTAGCTATTTCTGTCACCTAATAGCAGAGAGAGCAAAGACAAGAGAGAGTCAGTATGGTTACTAGCTCTGAGCCATACCATCTGTCGTCGTGACAACACATCTGTAACATTCATTGTATGAAGTTAGCTGCAACCGTAACCGCAGTAACCACTTACCATCAGTGTGGGTGAACTGAAAGTTCGTATGACACTTCAGATTAATAAAAAAATTTGGCTTTCTTACCCCATAAACCAAAACAAAGATTTCGTTACAATGTTTTTAAATGACAGAAATAGCTGAAAATGTGGTTTTCCTTTATATTAAGCGACCAACGATACACCGTCCATCTCATGGTAAGCTGATGATATAGCCCATATATATATATATATATATATATATATATATATATATATATATATATATATATATATATATATATATATATATATATCTGTCCTCGATTACGAATGGAAATGCAGATACGTAATTATCTTTGAGGAAAACGCCTATAGTAAAAGGGGTTTTTGGTAACACAACAAAGGTTCAGAAACACAGCAGGATGTGCTGCTAATTTACGCTGGTATTCTGTGAGAGCACTAACCTGTACCCCGGTTGAATCCCCTCATAAGTACCCAGCCAACATACAGCTGCAGCGTTACTCTACATAGTAAAACCTACCTATTCAGATGGACTGCTAGTCAGAACGGGGGAGCCCTTCATCATCAACAGTCCATTAGAGCTCACTTCTGGATATGGGCCTTAACCTGTGAATGGGTGATGAATTGTCTTCCGCCGCTACCACATGACAAAGGAAGTAGGTAACCCGAAATATTGGTGTTTTGTGATGTGGGTGTTTCAGGTGGTGGGTATGGAGGTGACAACGCACAGCGCGGACGGTAGCGAGTGGCCACGATCGCAGCGCCCACCACCAGCACAATCCACTCACGTACAAAAACCGACGGTGAGATCTTAAAAGTGACACCACATTTGCACTAAGCAGTTACCCGCAAGTAGTAGCAGTTACAACTCGCGACACGAAAGTCTAGCGGTGACCGTTATTGCGCATATTAGCCGTATTGCGCATTATTGCGTTTGATTGGCTGTGCGTATCGTTCGCACGCGTTGATTGGCTCTCCAATCGTATTCCATCCCCCGTACTGATACGAGCTATCCCCTCTACGCTTCATTCAGCGCTAGAGTTACGTGCCGCGATTTATACATGCTAATACCATAAGACAGACTACGGAGTCGGGTGTATCTTAACTTAACAAAAATGTAAGTTTAGTTAAGACCATATAAAGGTACAAAAAATTTCATATTGCACAACGTGTTAAAGCCATGCTGCAGCCGTATTGTGGTTCGCTCAAACGGAAAAGACCATGCTCTCACAGAATACCAGCGTAAATTTAGAGACTACCTGAGACCCTTTCTACCGGTAGCGAGGCATTCCATCTTAGTCCTCAGGGTTGACAACGCACCTACATTTTGATACTTAATGGAGGATAGAAGTAAGTATGTATGAGCCACAGCATCCACTTACCATCATGTGGAGTGGTCTCTGTGTCACCTTCATTCTAAAAAGGATGTCTTCTTCATAATAAACGCATCTTTACATGGACACCATTTTGGGTTGGATGTAGCACATCATCTCTGTCTCGATAACTAGTATTAGGGTTCAAAAGTTCGCGTTCTTCTATCACTTATTTGTTTTATATTCTTTAAGAAACTTTTTTTTCCAGCACGAAGCAGAGGAAGTGAAATCGATATTCCTAGAGACAGAGATTCCCCAAAAGACGCGCGTTCTCGTCACTGATTTCGCCGAGAACAGAACGGATCGCCCGAAGCCCACCAAGAACGCGCCGGTGAGTTGATGTGTTCAATCACAAATATTTCCAGAGGTGACAATAAAAGGACATACGTTACACGACCGCGGTTTAATAAACGCGAAATTACTCTGATCGAGGTCGACTACACACTGTGAGTTTCAAACTGCGTTACTTTTAGGTATTACAGTCAAATCTGAGTGAGTAAGAACTGGGTAAACCAGAAAACTGTAAATGAGAGTAATTTTTGGGTCCCGTCATTTTAACCCTCTAAACCTCTATAAGAGAAAGTAGTTTTTCATATAACTGAGACTACTTGCCCGTACCTCTATAAATAAGCATCTTTTGAGCGTATTTAACATCTGCTATTTATGACTTATTCGTAAATTTTTATGAACTAACCTACATTGTTTTCGGATCGTATTCAATTTGAATGCGTGTGTACCGACTTATTTTTCGAACTTACTACACTTGATAAGTATCAATTGCGAAGGCACTTGTCGGCACTTACTCATAATCTTAAAACGGAAAAATCAAAAAGACGTTTTTAAGTAGTAAACTTGTGAAAATGCTTGAGTGCGGGAAATTGCAAAAAAAAAAGAATTTAACGGATTTTTAAGCAAATACTAGTGTATGATTTTTTTTTTTGTATTCTTTTTGTATGTATTTTTGTGAAATTCTCATGATTAATACCGATATAATATATATATATATATATATATATATATATATATATATATATATATATATATATATATATATATGCATTATACTATATAAAAGGCTACTTATGTACCTCTAGCTAGAAACTCGGATTATTGAGAAACGTCCATAAGCAAAATAGAGATCGCGGTCCCCTGAACTCTTGCTTATCTAACTGTATTAGGCAAAGAAGTATTAACCGTGTATGTTTAGTTGGTTATGAATTATTTAAGATGTGAAGATATTCACACACGCACACATCACAGAGACACATGGTACACGCACATGCTTCGAATATTTCTTCTTCTGCAAATAAATATAAATTAAAATCACCTGCATGCCTCACAACCCCGCACGTTACACATGTCACATATCTAGGTGTCGAAATGGTCCCGAAACTTAATTTTCGCGAGCACATTGTAATATTTTTTATAGGATAGGACGACAAACGAGCAGTCCACCCGATGGCAAGTGGTTGCTGCGGCCCATAGACATCCACATCCATCCTCAATTACAAATCAAAATGCAGATGCGCTGCCACCCGTGAGGACTGAGATGGAATGCACGAGGCATTATTTGGCATGAATTAGAGGCATGAATTAATCAACACAAAAGAAATTAGAAATAGCTTGGTAGCGATCACCTCATTCCCAGGGGTTATTATCCCTTAATATTATAATAGATAACCCTTTTTATACAAACTTACTTCAATAAAGTATTTGAACTTTCAGCAGGTCAAATTTTAAATTTTTTTATAGGATAGGGTGACAAACGAGCACACAGTCCACCTGAGGGTAAGTGGTTGCTGTGGCCCACAGACATCCACATCTATTCTCGATTACGAATCAAAATGCATATCCGTAACAAAGAATCTGCATTTTGATTAGACATCTCCATTTATCCTCGATTAAGAATCAAAATGCAGATGCGTTGTCACCCCTGAGGACTAAGATGGAATGCCTCGTTTCCAGTAAAAAGGGTCTCCGGTTCTCTACACTCACAATACGAAACACAGCAGCATTAAGCTACTATTTTACGCTGGTATTCTAATAACAATAATAATAGTATTAATAAATAGTAATAGTAATATTTGCAAAACATCTTTTAGGAATCTCGGCTTTATCTTAAGGCAGTACAGGGATTTTCAGAATACACTTACAGTTAGAATTTTATTTAATGATCTCGTAAGAACTAAACTTGAAACGATCTCCATTATTGGGAATCAATATGAAAGCAAATACAGTGTCAATTAAAGTATTACGAAATTTTTCCTAGCTATCCTCTAATGTATCCAAGTCTATTTGTGCTGGGTATGGTTGGTTACAGCCGCCTGAGTGTTAGGAGAGACATCGCGCTTATTAAATATGTGTGGGAGGTATTACATGGATGGCAATATCATCCAGATGTGCTCGTTACGTGTACCTAAAGGTGTAGTAGTGTAGTGTGGACCGACTTGCAAGACTCGAGCGAGCGCGCTTCGAGCGTTTGGTTCGTGCTCGACAGTACTCCGCCTACTGTCAGCTTATTGACGAACACAGAGGATTTGCACGTCGTACGCTCGTTGTCAGCCACGTTTGACACCGCGAGTAGAACGGCTCAGCTCGTGCTTGGCTCCTCTAGTATAGACCCACCTTAATAATTACGTGTGTTCTCGTCGCCGTGCCCCGTTACTCCTCGTGCCTGCTGCTAGAACGAACTTACTCAATGCACCATTGTGTTATACGCTATATTAATATAATCTCACAGGATATTGACATATTTTTTATAGAATAAGGGTGACAAACGTGCACACATACAGTGGCGAAGCTAGGGCTCCAAACTAGGGCAAGCCCAAGATATGGTTTTGTTGTTTTTAGCAGTTTAATAAAAATACACCAATCTTGAGCTGTCTCCACTCTTTAGTTTCATATTCAGTGCTGTCAAGGACGTGTTTAACAAAGCACACAGAAGGCATACTACCGCTAGATAGATTGTATGACATAATATGCAATTGCACACCTTCGGTGGTTTTGAAAAGAGCCGTTTGGGTTTGCTTGAGATATTTACAAACAATACAATACATGAACAAAAGAAAAGCATGAACAAAGTACAAACAAACTATGTACAAGTAAAAAAAAGGGACGTGATAAAGTTATTTGCATAAAAGACAGGAATTGACAGTTGTAATGAGAGAAATTGCTAATTTTTTACCATAAAATAATGACTATTTATTGTAATTATAATTATTCATTTTCAATTCATAATACACCGTACAAAATGATATTTTTAAACTCATATTATGGTAATATAAATTAGCCGATAGCGTATTTGTGCCATCTAGCGTAATCTTTAGGTACCATCGTGAGTATCAACCAATTTTCGTTCTATAAAATGACTTTACGTATGGAATTAAGTAGATGGCGCTATTAAAATTTTATATACTGGAAATAACTAAAGGGAGTATTCTTTAAAAATCTCAATACATTCTTCTGTATTCTTTTGATTTATTTAATTAAAATTTGGGCTTCACGTTAAAAAAATTGTAACACTTATTTCCTCTAAAATTAAACCTAGGTCTCATACTTTATGCTGCTGTTCAAATTGATATTTTTAATTCGTATGGTAATATTAATATTGAGTTATTAAACCTTTAAATACGCCTAATTTAATTAAACTTTAATACTAAAGAGTCCTGTACCTATATTTAAAGTATGAAGAAATGTTTGTTGAATATTAAATTTCATTTTTAAAGATTTTTACCTTTTCTTCGCCGATTAGCACTTCAACACACTTATATTCATCACAATGAACACTGTTATCCTCCCATTTTCACTGAAAATCTTCGAAAAAGCATACATTTTTAACAAACACAACAAAAACAAACATAAACATTGAAATGTGAAGTGAACTTGCATACGAGGGGCCCGCAACCACTTCGTTAGTCGCTAACGCACTCCTAAACAACTTCATGGCAAAGCCAGGCTTGTTGGCTCAATAGTATTTGTATAATAGTATTGCTATATAAACATTTCGTAGTTATATTTCATTATAGAATATTTTGCCATAGGTTAGAAAGAGAGCGATCGTCTTCTCGAAAGCCCCGTAAAAAGCCCACGCGAGTGAGGGAGTAGAACTAATCGCTCTATTAAAACTCACTTTATGACAGCAGCAGTATCGCCCCAGAGTACCCTTGTATAAACGTATCGCTAAGGCAATACGAGGCCATCGGTCGACATGTGTCGAACAGTGGAGTGCGCGGGAAAATTGAAATAATTTGAAACAGTTTAGGAGTTATTTTATTAGTTGATATTATTGATTGATATTATTGATTGATTCAGTTTAAATAAGGCAAGCCCGGCTTTTCGGCTTTAATGGAAGCTTCGCCACTGCACACATCCCACCTGATTGTAAGTGGATGCTGTGACCCATAAATATACACATCTTTCCTCGCTTAAGACTCAAAATGCAGATGCGTTGCCATCCCTGAGGACTAAGATGAAATATCTCGTCTCTAGTAAAAGGGATCTCCGGTTCTCTACACTCACCATACGAAATACAGCAGCAATGAGCTTCTTTTTGACGCTGGTATTCTGTGAGATCCCCGGTGGAGACACGGTTGTCATCGTCATTTAATCATCATTACAGCACTTCACAAGTCCACTGCTGAACATAGGCTTCCCCTAGGTATGCCACAAAGCACGGTCCTGAGCCACCTGCATCCATCGACTTCCTGCATGTCTTACCAGGTCGTCACTCCATCTAGTGGGGGGGTCGCCCCACACTTCGCCTACCGGTACGAGGCTGCCACTGAAGAACCTTTTTTCCCCAACGATTGTCGGTTCTTCGAGCTATATGACCGGCCCATTGCCACTTCAGCTTACTAATCCGTTGGGCTATGTCGGTCACTCTCGTTCTACTGAGGATATCCTCATTTCTAAGTTTATCACGCAGAGAAACCCCGAGCATAGCCCTCTCCATAGCTCGCTGAGCGACTTTGAGCCTCCTCATACGTGAAGGACCTCGTCTCGGTTCCGTAGGTCATCACTGGCAACACGCACTGGTTGTTCAACTTAGTTTTCAAGTTTTGAGGTATACCTGACGAGAAGATGTGTCGTAATTTCCCGAACGCTACCCACGGGCACGGTTGACATATTTACATGCAATCAGACGATATTCATAACTGCAGCATTAAAATGCGTTGAAAATTCTAATTTCTTTAAGTAGTATGTTTTTTATATTCATGTTGATAGTTACATATTATGTAATAGTCCATAGTTTTCTTTTCTAAAGGTTAGTTATAGCATCGCTTTGGTTAATAGAACTGTAATGATGTTATAATTATGTAATGTATAAATAAATAAATAAGTGAATACAAGACCATAAAAAATAGATTTATAAACGAGTTTATATTCACATTTCGACACATCGGTCTAGGAAATAGGTGTGATTGTTTGTAATTCCACTTATTCCTTATGTGTGATTAATGATTATTTATGGTCGCACTTGTTGCTTGCACAGTCTTTGTTAATATATTATTTTATGGGGATGTAACGATACAAAATTGTACCGATTATTGTAGTAAATAATAGGCGATACTGATCCCAATACCTTTATCCGTGGATTAGTAGAAATAGAAAAAAAAACAAATAAATAATGAATAATATTATTTATTATGCATAAAAGTTACCTTTATTTATCATAGACTGAATCTTGAGAAGGAAAAATGTGAAATCAAAATTTCTATTAAAAAATCGAAATTCAAAGAAAATAATTATTTATATGAAATAATCAAGAATATTATCAAGCAATGAAAGCGCTTATTAAGAAAGTAATTTTCATTACACAAAGTGGTAAACCGATATAAAAGATAAGGTCAGTAATTAAAGTTAACTTTTGGTAGATATTTGTTAAGAAAACTAAAGTTTGTTAAATCGTTAGCAGATAGGTAATCTGTTACGCAAATCATTTTGTATGAGACGGACACTGAGGCAACTAAGCCAAGAACGTCGCGCGTGTGTTGTTCGTTTCGAGCGTTTTTCAAACTCTTGATATCGGTTGTATAAAATTGGCTATACCGATATATCGGTCAATCGATTATATCGGCCGAGACATATCGGTATCGGAATCGTTACATCCCTATTATTTTATTATTGAATGGAACGGGACGATGTGATCAAAAGAGTATTAAAATAAATAAAAAGATATCGATAATGTTATAGCTACAAATATATATTTTGCTAAAAACACGTACAATAGTTACTACAGAAATCGACATTTACACAGAAAGACAATCTGGTAATAAATGCTGTTGTAAAATTATTGATACTATAATACATTAACAATTATATTGTTCACCAATCACTAAAAACAAAAAGGTATTAATTATTTTTTTCTTAACATGAAACCTCCTTTCCAGTTGGTGGTCAGTGGGAAAATGACGCTGTCCCTTATACAGGACACACCACGCGAGACGCCCGAAAGGGATCCTGGTAAAGTACATTAAGACATTCTTTTTTTAACTAGAAATTAAGTATACAGTTTAGCAAAGTTCAACTTTAACGTTATACATAATACGGCTTACTTTTAAATGCAATAGTATATTGAGTAATTATTTAGTAAATACTACCAATTTGAAAACCATTTATTTACCACCAACCTTTAATTTGAAAACCAATGTTTATTGAAATTTTGTACTCAACTAAAGCGTGAAATAAAAATTTATACGGTTTTTATTTCGTACGAAGCGACTATAGGATAGACTTAAAAGAATATATGGCATCCGATAGATGGCGGTAGTCGGCAGCGGAGTCCCCTTCATTTGTCCGATATACAATACGTATATCGGGTATACGTATAACGTATATTGGGTGCCGGAAGCATCGTTAAGGAAGCGTAATGATCGCCAATCCACGTGCCAAACGTGGCGATAACGTCAAATACTACATTATATTACTTCGGCTTCGCATGTCGAAGTAGTACTTAACAAACCGTGTAGATGGCGCTGTTACAGAATTATTTTATTTCTTTAATATAATACAATATTAAGATATTTTGAATATTAAAATACACTCGATAAAGAAGTAACAGAACATTACGTGGTAGTTAAATATATTGTCATAACTATTATAAGCCTTTGCTGGTTTATGGAAAATGGTGATGTAGCCCAAAATAGTAAATTATAATCATCATAAACACGATTGTCACTCAGAGTCGTTTGGCATGTTCTTGTCACCCCTCCCTCGCTTCTTTTACGTCCATATACCTACGCATACATGCTCGTCAGGTAAGAGGACTCTAAATTTGGCCCATCGCCAATTTAGTCAATAAAACAGACATACTTAATTTGAACTTACACTTAACCTAAATAATTAACAAAAACCTGTTTACTTTTACCTTGAAGACATTGAAATCTCGTGAAAAAACAGATGCTGCCCAACAGTAACACTTCATTGCTGAACGTATTACAAACGAAGAAGCGAGCCATTCGTTTAAATTGATACAAATATGAAATTATTGATTTCCTAAAAGAGGTTTGGCTAAATAAATAAACTTCTGTGCTTGTAAGGTCTATTCGGAAAAAGTTGATAAAAAAGCAGGGTTGCTTAACTCATTGCAAATTGCGGCCCGCTAATAACTTTTGCGGATAGTTAATAAATAGAGCCCCCGGCCCGGTTTCATCCTTGACAACAGCGAGCCTCGTACCACAAAACTGTTGCTTGCGGCGGTAAGCGACGCTCGTCACACAAGCACGCGATACTCAAGCGATAGTCTCTGAACCGTCTATTGTTGTGATTTACATTTAATATTCTAATTGGTGTGTTTAAATTCGTTAGTTAAGGGGGTATAGTAAGTCAGATCAAATTCTAATTTCGCTCCCACTTCCACGCGCGTCGTATGCTATGTACCGATATGTTTGTAATCACTAATACTGTAACTAGATAGGTCGTTAGATACTTATTTCATTAGGTTTATCATATTTAAGCCTGTTTCTTAACGCCAACCCAGTCGCTTCTTATTTTTATAACGGTTATTTCCCATTTTAATTTTACGTCGTCCTGTTGCGTAATGTGTATTCTGATCGTAAGCGACACAACTTCTCCCTTCAAAAGCCTAAGCGATACTAACGGGGCGATAGGAATCAAGCTTACGCGCCGATAATTTAGGTAATTTCTTTTTACAGTAAAAATAATTGTATTTTTAAAAAAGTAAATAACATAAGCACTGCTTTATAGTTAGTTCAGTTAGTATGCAAAGTTTTATGATCTTATTTAAAGTATTTTATGAATAACAGCGGTTTATTGTTCAGTTTGGAGGTAACTTTGGATTTTTTTTCTATCGAGAAAATTTTACGGAATCGTGTTTTCGTCTCACATAAACCTTAACATTAATCCTCAACTTTACCATATATTTATTTCAAAATTAATGCTGCAATACTTTCGGCATAACGGAGGATCTTGCTATGCCATTTGATGTTATATTTCCCCTTAATTATTTACACTGTTTTGTGATATATTTTAACTTTTTAATTACAAATTCATTCCAGAGTCAACACTGGATGATTTTACAACTGCCAGCGCCGTGACACAACCGCCCGCTGAGGTAATGTTTTTTTTTTTAATTGAACGTATTCAATACACCCTTATAATTCACCCGTAGGTGACAAACGATCACGCAGTCCACCGGATGGTAAGTGGATACTGTGGCTTTTTTTATAGAAGAGGGGGCAAACGAGCATGCGGCTCACCTGATGTTAAGTGACTACCGACGCCCATGATCAACCGCAACACCAGGATTATATAGGATATCTACATCAATCGTCGATTTAAGATTCAAGATGCAGATGCGTTGCCACCCCTGAGGACTAAGATGGAATGCCTCGTTTCCAGTAAAAAGGGTCTCCGGTTCTCTACACTCACCATACGAAATACAGCAACATTGAACTGCTATTTCACGCTGGTATACTGTGAGAGTGGAGTCCTGCCCCGGTCGAGCCAACCCATTCGTGCTACAACTATAATATAGCTGCAGCAAGGCTCTATCACGTATTTATTCGGTAAAATAAAGTGTCTATATTATTGAAATTACTGTCTTATATTAACTTTGACTGCCTCGTTGGTCTAGTGGTTGTAATAGTGCGACTGCGGATCATGAGGCCCTGGGTTCGAATCCGGGTCGGTCCAACAACTTAATTATTGAGTTTTACCGTCAAGACATTCTCAGAAGTTGCTCGGAGTAGGAGTGTGTGTCGGAAGGTCCTGCGCCTGATCTCTCTCCGGTCGTGTCGGTTTACCGTTCTATCGGATTATGAGAGTGAGGGAATAGAGAGTGTACCTGTGCTTGCGTATACACTTGGACACTATAATCCTGTCCTGCGCCGATGGCTAGTCTCCGTTGAGGCAGGCCTCCGTGACCGAAAATTGGTCTGGAGGATATTATAATATAGGATGGAAAAACGGATGCTGGCAGCTTATTCTACTCCTTTGCTGTACGCATGACAAACGATGTAGCAAACCGTTTGGTTCAAATGCGTGGTAAGTCAACAACGAAAGATTGGGAACTGGTCGAACGTCTGGTTGTCCAATGGTGGAAGGGAGAGTGAGGAATAAAGTTATGCAATTCCTGCGCACACTTCCCTGTAAGCCGGCGGCAAGCCTCAACGGAGACTCCGTTGAGGTTGGCCGCCGTGACCGAAATTCGGTCTGGAGGACATTATACTGAGCCCCTAGCTTAGTTATTTGCTTGACATGAAAATCATTTTTTAGTGAATTTTCTGTTTGGCTGAAGCGATTGTAATGTAACTCCACAAACAGATCGAGAGCAATGCCAGAAGTGATCTAGGCTTTCTTTTATCTGGGGTATGTTCCAAAATAGAACCCAGTGTACTGTCCAATGCAAACAACG
This sequence comes from Parnassius apollo, assembly GCA_907164705.1. Lineage (NCBI taxonomy): Eukaryota > Metazoa > Arthropoda > Insecta > Lepidoptera > Papilionidae > Parnassius > Parnassius apollo. Next base: position 959,004 of record CAJQZP010001064.1, on the reverse strand, counting down.
TAATAAATCGACGCCATACTAGTGATTCGTTTCAAAACATTTTACGGTATATGAAATCATACATTGGCGTTACATTGGAAAAGTGTTGGTGATTATTTTGTCATTTTGTGCTCCAAAAGTCATTATGTCCTCCTAATGGAGACACCAGCAATTATTCGATAATTTTTTGTATTTGAATAAATAAAAACAAATTCTAATGTAATGGTGGGGACGATCTTGAACATATTCACAGACTGCAGACTTCCCGGAGCGTCGGTGCTTAACATCAGCTATATGTTCCTTCACGCGGGTTTTTATAGATCTCTTTGATAGATCGTGAATGTGGTCTCTCTTACATAGGTCAAACAAGGAGATCTATAAAAACCCGCGTGAAGGAACATATAGCTGATGTGAAGCACCGACGCTCCGGGAAGTCTGCAGTCTGTGAACATGTTCAAGATCGTCCCCACCATTACATTAGATTTGATAAACCACAAATTCTCGCAAAAGAACACCGATTCCTACCAAGGATGATGCGCGAGGCTATTGAAATTAAAAACATCCAAATTTCAATAGAGAAGATGGTTGGGTGCTACCATCTGCTTGGGATCCTATAATTAACAAAATTAAACCCAAACCCAAGCATACCACTGCAAGACTTCATGATACTATAAGCTCGTTTTGCGTAAATCGGACCAAAAATTAATATTAAAAAAACTGAAGGTAGCCGGACTAACTATGACATTGGGACGTCAAACATCTCAGTCCCCCCCCCCCCCGTGACCATGGGTGCTGTAAAGCACCCGAAACGTCGGGATAATAATAAAAATAAATTAAAGTAATTAAACGCGATAAAATCCGTACATAATAGTTTTATTCACATTAATACACCATATAATATATGGCGGTGGCTTAAGAGAATCAAAATAATACACTGGATGACCTTTTTACCGTCTGGAAAAAATAGGGTGTAACATGTGAACGGAGTAGAAGCCTATGGCACTGATATTTTATAAAAAATAAAAACAAAAATTTTGAATTCAACGTTTGAAAAAGACCACATTACTGAGCGCATCCACGACTTTTTCTGCACGGTCAGCGTTATTTGTTAGATAAGTGTAGAGATTAATGTTTCTTTCTGAAATATTAGTTATAAAGATAAACCAAACTACGGATATACCTAAATGTGGAAGAATTAAAAAAAGTTAAAATATGAAAAAATAATTAAGAATACCGCACTAAGTCATAGTTTTGAAAAAAAATTTAATTAAGGCAATTTTTCACTGATGGTGACAAATAGGTTCACCTTAGTCTTATTGTTTACCCTCATCAAACAGCGATTTTACCGCGTGGAAGGGTATTTTGGTTTGAAAAAGTCATGTAGATATTTAACACTAATCAATTGAAATACATTTTATTAGCGGCCAAAACAAATATTTCTGTATACGTTGTATGAGAATATAGTGTAATGACTTCGTAGTTTTTATCTCACTTGAGTGAACCATCTCACATAATAATTAAAATGACTGAATGATGCGACAAAGATATCAGCTGTGTGGTTCTGCGGTCGCCAATCCGCTGAGCGCTAAACTAGATAATTACGAAAAATCTTCAAAATTTGAAAAGAGGTGTTGCTTAAAAATTTCAGTATAGGTATTATTAATACATTCTTAATTTCATTTTAATCAAATTAATTGAAACTGTTTAATATTTGCATACAGAAAGAAGAGGATCTATCAGAAGAGGAGATTGAAGAAGAGGAGATTGAAGAAGAGATAGAAATAGAAGAAATCGAAGAAGAAATAGAGGAGGAAGAGGAAGAAGATGAGCCAAAGAATGAACCCAAGAAGACAGATGTTAAAGAAGTAAAATGAACTGATAGCTGTTTTTAAAATATTTGTTATAAGTCAAAATAGTACTTTAATTTCGAATTTGTACTAAAATCTAACCTGTAGGAGTTAAATTATTGTTAATGAAATACAAAATGAGGTTTAATACACAAAAATAAAACTGTGGTAACCATATTATGTATGCCCATAATCAATATTGCTTTCGTCTTTTATATCTATTATCAGATTTAAAAAAAAATTAAAGTGCGCAGCCCTAGAGATATTTTCAACCAAGTAAAGATAGCGGCACGAGTCTTAAGCACAGAGAGTCAGTAGTGTGGAGTAACAACTTCACACTACTGACTGGAGTACCTACGCGTACATGCTCCTTGGTTAATGGTACTCTTGATTTGGCCCATCTTCAATATATCGCCAATTTCGTCTAGGGGCGTCCCTTGCCAACGTTGTAGAATTTTCACATGAATTTCCAATAGATTACGACGAATAATTGATTTAGCAATCGCGTGTTCACCGTATCCCCCCCCCCCTGCGCCCTTGTACGTTACTCAAAAGACCTTCTAGGTGGTTTTTTTTTTATAGAAGAGGGGGCAAACGAGCATGCGGCTCATCTGATGTTAAGTGACTACCGCCGCCCATGATCAACCGCAACACCAGGGGAATTGCCGATACGTTGCCGGCCTTTTAGAGAGGAGTAAGCTCGTTTCTTGAAGGTCCCTAAGTCGTGTCGGTCCGTCTGGTCTTTGGTCAAAGTTGTGCTCACGACCCATGCCTCTATCTGTATACAGCTTTGGTGTATTATCGTTCCCTGACAAAAAAAATGATAGCTGATAGAACTGTTAACTGAAGTTAGGAAAACGAATGACAAATAGCAAATTAGTAAAAAACATATTATACCGTGTGATGGCACTGTAATAGAATCCATTACTCCTTTCTTCCCAAGGGTTTGTAATAGTCGACTGTCAGAATGTGAAAAATGGAAAAAACTTCCGATAGATGGCGGTGACTGATAGCAACGTCTAAGGTGCAAAACGCCTGTCACTGCGATCGTCAATCCGCTTGCCAGGAGTGATGATTAAGGCAAATCGTCCTCATAACGGTAAAGACTTACGTCCAACAGTGGACCGTTACGAGAAAAAGAAAGTATGTAACATAGAAAGTAATAAACACGCGTGTCACCCAGAGCGTAGGCAAAGATTACGGACTTACATTTGGCACGATCCTGACACACTTCGCTCGCCTCCTGTGACATGATCGTCAGTTAAGTACTTTTAATTTGGCCTATTTTCAATATATGAAGAAGAAAGTAATAAACAATATTCATCCGCAGTGCTCACGGGTACCATCTTGGTATATATTAAACATAATAATGGCGGATATTGTCTTGTAGAAAATGTAAAAACTAATCAACAAATTTAAGACAGAATATTGGATTTTGGCTATTCTTGTACTTTGGTATTCTATTTTTTGGCTTCGTTTAGTTCTACACGCTCCGTCTATATTAGTATTTAAGTCTCGAAAGTTTTTTTATCGGATTGTTGATTTACATCCATTTCTTTTACATTTGAATAATATTAAACACATTAATATAAAATTGTTGTTGGTAACAATATTTAAAATAGAATTAAGGAATTGAAATAAGAGATATCCAATTACAGATCGTGTTAATGTAAAAATTGTCGGTTATGTTCCAATACAATATTATTTGTATTTACTGGAAATACGTCGGTGTATGAAAATTTTTGCGAAGTGAAATCGAGTTAAACGAATTTATTATTATCGGTGTTCATTGTATTTGTGTGCCAAATATTACTTGTAGCTTTTCGAATATTTTCACATCTAGATCTTGATGTTTATCTATTTGTAGTTAATTTTATTAGCTTAAAATATCTTTGTTATTAGCAGATCTCATATTCGTTAATTTCGAATCTATTTATTGTCTGTGTAAATTTCTGTCATAAACGTTTATTAGCTATTCGTTGTATTGGAATCTGTTATGTATCTGTTGTTTTTTCATAATTTATATTATTACAATATTTCTAATTATATACTGTATGTATACGTTTCAATCAGACGACGATTACGATTTTGTAATGTTAGAATTTTTACCATTGTGAATTTTTAATTTTTTTTTAAATATTATTGCGAAAAGTCTTTATAGAGCAATATTATAGGCAAACATTTAGTTTTAAAGTTTTATAGATCTTGTGTCTATGAAATTTAAAGAACGAAAATTGTAACCGCTAAGTATATTACTGACATCTAAAACGTATTAGCGGATAAAATTTAACAAAGTCCAATTAAACATGAAATTAGACGGTAGGTTATTAATGCACAGGTGTGAGATTGCGGTAGCGAATATTATGCATTTAAGTCTTTATTTATTGGTCACATGTTTATTATTGCATATGTACTAAATTTGTTTATTTTTTATTTTAAAAAACAATTGAAAATGACTTGGCTTCTTGTTCCATTAATAATGTTCTTTTGCTCGCCTCCTAACAACTGCAAAAATACCTTTCATTTATTGCGACGCTTGAACATTCCTTTTTTTTCTTTTTAGAGTTCACACCCGTTAGACAAATTGCTATTTATAAAAATAAATAGATTTATTTATACATTTAACAATAGCATTTTTGTTTTAAGTTGCTTGAATTTTGTCTTGTTAATTGTAAAAAAAAATAAACTTAACTTAAATTTTGTTTTTTTTAAACTGTGTTTTACGTATGCCCCTCTTTATTTTGAAAAATAGAGTAATAAACATTTTGTGCTATGGACAAGGGACAATGAATCAAAAGGAATGGCGAGAAATGCCTATATGGGTAAAAATAAATTGAACGAGGAGGTGGATTGACGAGAGAGCTTAAGAAAATCCACTACTCCATATCTTCAGCAACTACGTCTACTGTTCTTATATCATCATCACAGCCCTTCACAAGGCCACTGCTGAACTTAGGCCACCTCCAATGAATGCCACAAAGCATGGTCCTGAGCTACAAATAAACTTGTTTTATTCATGATTCATGCAATTTAAGGAATTTTGAAAATAAAAATTAAATTAAACAAATAATACATTAAAGAAATTAATGATTCGATTATAATAATATTTTTATATCTATTTTACGATATTCGCATAACAATGATTTTTAATCATCCAAACACTACGGTAATATACATAGCGACATATCATTGAAACGACGTCAGGTAAAAAAAGTTAATACTGGTTATTTTTTAATATTTTTATAATATGTGGAAGCAGTGCGGGAAACTTTTTTGAATGAAATTGAAACGGTGGATTCTTTGCGGACGGATTACGAAAGGATATTAGACCAAATTAATCATTTGGAATTACAAATCGACCCGAAATATGTAGTGAACTACCAACCGCTTCTAGCATTTGAAGACATGTTGTGTCGCGTGAAAAGAACGGCGAAACTCTTACAGTCTCCATCTCAAAACGAAGCAAAGCCGGAAATCCAGGTACGCCCACGTGACTCAATTAGGTTGCCGCCAATAGATATTCCGGTATTCAATGGTGATATTAAGACATGGCCCTTCTTATTCAGTAGTTTTCAAAACAATATACATAACAACCCATCGTTATCGGACGCTGAAAAATTATATTATTTAATTAGTAAACTTAGTGGCAGGGCACAGTCAATTTGCTCGGGTTTTACACCTACAGCAAACAATTACTTGTTAATATTCGAAACGCTTAAAACTAAATATGAAGATAGGAGAATGTTAGCTTTCGAATATTTGAACCAGATATTCGATCTTAAACCTATATCATCCGCGAACATCAACGGCTTAGAGCAGTTTTTAGATAAATTTGTGGCATCGGTGGCTGCACTTAAGAATTTGAAATTTAATGACCTTATGGACGTGGTGTTTCTCCATATTGCACTAAAGAAATTAGACCCCGACACCGTGCGTGCGTTTGAAATGGAGCATCGTAGCTCGGAGATGCCTTCCTTTCAATTCATTAGCATCGTTTGTGCGAGATCAAATAAAGGTGATGCAGCGCTCCCCGAACGTTAAACAAGAAATTAAAAAATGCTTCGACCGTAGACCGACTCAACCATCTAAAACAGCAGGGTCGTTAACGTACGTAACCGCTACGTCGGCACCACTTCAGCATGCCTGTATCATATGTAAAGATAAACACGGTAATTTATACAATTGTGCGACTTTTCGTAAATATTAACCAAGCGAACGTTATAAATTAGTAAAGACAAACAACCTATGTCTGAACTGCTTAAGCGATAAGCATTTAGTTGCAAAATGCAATTCTAGTTCCGTATGTAGCAAGTGCGCCAGGAAACATCACACGTTATTACATTTTGAAAATAGCAACATATCGGCGTCAAGTAAAGAGGACAAGGAATTCACCCCTACTAAAGTCAACGATTCTAGCGGTCGACCTGGTGATATCGCTCTGTGCTCATTGGCAAATATGGGAGCACAACCTCCTTCAACCGTGTTACTGGGTACGGCACGTATATTGGTTAGGGATTCGCGTGGAAACGAACAAAGCGTCCGTGCACTGCTAGACAGCGGAGCCCAAAATAGCTTTATAACGCGACAATGTTGTCAGCGCTTAGGCTTAGTAATAAATAGGTCACTTTCATGTCCCGTAGTCAAAAGCATCGGAGGTACTAGTAAAGTTACCCAGGGATATATAAATTTAAAATTTTATTCTCGGATAGATCGTAATGTTAACTTTGATATAAATGCACTAGTAGTGGATAGGGTCACTGAACGGCTGCCAACCGTTTCGGTTGACACCTCGGCAATGATTGAATTTAAAAATTTGACTCTAGCAGACGACACTTACGCCGTTCCTGGAAACATAGACATGCTCATTGGAGCATCGCTTTTCCCTCATCTTTTGTTAAACAATAAGGTCAGGGGCAACTCCTCGCATACCGCGCCTTACGCATTGGAAACCGTCTTGGGCTATGTCATCGTTGGCTCCGCCCCCATCATGGATAGTATTTCGGCAACCTCTTATTGTGGTATGGCTGTCGAACCACTCGAGTCGTTAGTCCGCAAATTTTGGGAGATGGAGGAGGTGAACGTCCCCACCCATAGCTAGCTCAGATGACAGATTATGCGAGGAAATTTACGTCCGCACGACCGTTCGTGATCGCGACGGTAGATACAGTGTAGCGCTACCCTTTAAAGGAGATGTTTTATCTCTCGGCGATTCGCGTCAAATGGCGGAAAAACGTTTCTACAGCTTGTAGCGTAGGATGCTCGCTTCACCCCAGTTAAAAGAAGCTTATGACGGCGTCATTAACGAATATATAAGGGAAGGTTACATATCACTTGTGGCTTCGAAATTAGATAACTACGAAGACACACCGTCGTATTTCATACCACACCACGGGGTCATTAGGGAGGACAAACTTACATCTAAGTTACGTGTAGTGCTCGACGCTAGTGCTAAAACTAGCACTCACCTGTCGCTTAACGATATCCTCTATAGTGGGCAAAATTTACAAGGCAGTTTATTTAATATAATAGCCAATTTTCGTTTGTTTAGTATAGCACTGTCTGCCGATATTCGCCAAATGTTTCTTTGCATAGGGGCCCGTGAATGCGACCGTAGATTCCAACGCATTTTATATCGTTTCAACCCAAAGGAACCTCTAATGGTGTTTGAATTTAACCGCGTTTGTTTTGGTTTAAAGTCGAGCCCATTTCATGCGTTACGCACGGTGAGACAGCTCGCTCACGATGAAGGTCCCTCTTACCCTAAAGCTAAGAGGGCAATTGAGAGCGGTTTATATATGGATGATTTTGTATACTCGGTCGATAGCGTGGAGGAGGCCACCCTAACCACCGCCGAGGTTATAAAGCTCATGAAATCGGGTCAATTCGATCTTGTCAAGTGGACTAGTAATTCGCGTCCGGTTTTAGACACAATCCCACTATCACACCGTCTTTCGGCGATAAAGGAATTCGACGATTCGGATACACACAAGGTGCTCGGTCTGTGTTGGTCACCAAAGTCCGACGTGTTTAGCCTTAAGGTAAATCCGCCCGTAGAGAAGTGCACAAAGCGCACAATACTGTCATGCGTTGCTAGATTATGGGATGTCATGGGTTTCGTAGCTCCGGTGGTATTATACGCTAAGCTTTTGATTAAACAACTTTGGTTATTAGAATGCGACTGGGATGACTCGCCGCCTGACAGCATTGTTCGGTTGTGGCAGCGTTTTAGAGAGGAACTTCCTTTATTAGGAGAAATTAAAATACCGCGTCATATAAACGTTGATAGAAATAGCGTCATCACGGTCGTTGGGTTTGCAGACGCCAGCGAGAAGGCTTACGGGGGCGTTTTATATTTCCATGTTCAGAATAATGGTAGCTAGAAATTCGATTAGCCTCATTAGTTCTAAGTCGAGAGTATCCCCCCGTAAGGTAATCTCTCTGGCGCGCTTAGAGCTTTGCGCAATATTAGTACTCACCAAGCTTATTACCGCAGTTATCAGCGCATGTAGGGATAGAGTTCACATAGAAAGGATATTTGCCTTTTCCGACTCCACCGTCGCCTTATGCTGGGTTCATTCTTCACCCCACCGTTGGGATACGTTTGTCGCGAACCGAGTGGCCAAGATCCAAGACGAGTTAGAAACGCAGAACTTTTATCACGTGTCCGGTACGGAAAACCCTGCCGATTGTCTATCCCGTGGACTCACCCCGATGCAAATAAAAGACCACCCGCTTTGGTTCCACGGACCTTCTTGGGTTCACTTGGATCCCTCGCAATGGCCAATAACCGATTTCGAACCTTCGTCAGTGTCACAACCGCCGGAAGAGAAGAGACACGCTCTAGTGGCGAACGTTTCGAGCGAGGTTTCTCCAATCATTGCTTTGGCGAACCGCTTGTCCTCTTGGTCGAAATTATTGCGTAGCGTAATTTACGTTTGTCGATTCGCGAAGCTTTTACCGCGACGTTTGTATGTCTTAGCGTCCGATTACAACTATGCCGAGTCGCTAGTATTGCGTGAACTTCAACGTGCGCATTTCTCGGAAGAAATTACAAGATTACAATCGAATAGAGCTTGTAGTCGCGCCTTTCAACGCCTTAAGCCATTTTTACAGGATGGGATTGTAAGGGTAGGTGGACGCTTGTCCAACTCGCAGTTGAGTTTCGACCAACGGCACCCTATAGTTTTACCGCGTAAAGACCGTATCATGAATTTATTAGTCGATTACCATCATAAATTGAATTCGCACGCTGGCCCCGACTTGCTGATGTCGATCTTGCGTCAGAATTATTGGATTCTTTCTGCACGTAATTTAATACGCAATCGGGTGCACAGATGTATAGCTTGCTTTCGGGCACGCCCCAAGCCGTCATTTCCGGAAATGGCGGAACTTGGATCTTGTCGAGTAATACAATCAGTAAAGCCCTTTACGCACACCGGGTCTGATTTCGCTGGTCCGTTTAAGGTCACTAACTACAAGGGCGGTACATATAGAACTCGTTGGTGATCTAAGCACAGCAGGCTTTATGGGTGCATTTAAAAGATTTCTTTCCCGCCGTGGCCCTGTAAGTAAATTGTATTCGGATAACGGTACGAACTACGTCGCGTCGGTGCAAAACGTATTTTATCAGAACTACATGAGCTCTTAGCTAGCAAGTATTATAATTCGGAGTTCGCTCACATTCTAGCCGAGAACCGCATTGAGTGGTCTCTGAACGTCCCAGCCGCGAGTATTTTGGGGGCAATTGGGAGACTAACATTAAGAGTCTAAAGAGTCACTTATACCGAGTAATAGGAGATCAAATTTTGTCCTTCGAAGAGCTAAGTACGGTGCTCGCTCAAATTGAATGCGTAATGAATAGCCGCCCACTTTGTCGTACGTTGTCTAGTGACCCCTCGGAGCCGCTGGCTCTAACTCCAGCACATTTTTTGAATTTAACGCCTTTAAAGTATTTGCCCGCCGTAGATATGGACGAGAACAGACTTAGCATTTCCGCACGCCACAAATTATTAGACCGGTTAGTGCAATCGTTTTGGAAACGATGGAGGATGGAATACTTGCATACTTTGCAGTCTCGACAAAAATGGAACATAGCAACTGAGCCTTTAGCTGTAGGAACTGTAGTTGTGCTCACCAAAGAGAATACGCCGCCTCTCCATTGGCCATTAGGAATTGTCGAAGAGGTCTTTCCCGGTTCCGACGGAGTAATTAGGGTAGCTCGCGTTAAGACCACGGTTGGGTCTTACCTGCGTCCTGTTGTCCGTTTGTGCCCCCTGCCTCTTCCATAATTTAAATTAGCTTTCTAGATTAGAAATTGTAGTTGAATTTAGGTAATCTTAGCGTTAGTTAGTTATTTTGTTAGTTTGATCTTAGCTCTAGTTGTTTTAATTATTTTTTTTGAAGGAAATCCTTCAAGGGCGGGGGAGATGGTTGCGCGGAAAACCATTCGTATTTATTTTTATTTGACGGTAGGCTTGCCAAATCGTTTATCCCTTTCCAAACGATAATATTCCTACCCTCCTATCGACACATCGGGGTGGTGGGGTGGGAGGGGAGAGAAGATGATTCTAGAATATTACGTGATCATCGCAACCGAAGGAATAAAAGGCACGCGCTGCCGACGCGCAGTCTCTTCCCGCCGCGCTCGTCGTTGGAACCACACCGCTTAAGACAATAGTGTCCACGCGCACCGCTAGTATATCCGCTTTAGCCTGGACGCAGTCGAACTCCAGGAAACCCGCCTCACCTCGTGTGAGAAATAGTCGCGCACCGCGCTTTCTCCCGACGTATCGCCGGACAAGAAAGGCTGGGGCCCCAGAGAGTCTACCCAGAGTGTCTTCCAGAAGTTGCAGCAACTTAGTGCCCAAGCCGCATAGAAGCAACACCCCGGTGAGTGAATATTCCTTACTAGTTACTGCTTGATATAATTGTATCCGCTCCAATTTATTTTCTCCTAATCAAGCAGGATTCCTTTCATAGATTTGGCAAATAATAGTTCGTTTTAGGGAAGAGCGAGTGCATTGTATAGGAAACCGCGTGCTATAGTCGCCATTTTATGTGAACGTAGAAGCATTTCGCATATACAGTCCACTTTGGTTAATATCTCGCGTAATAGGTTTAAGGTTCGACCGGGGAATTAGACTTCGGTAACCTTAGGCTCGTCGCTCCACCACAGTCAATGGGAGAAAAATGACTGGTTACCTAATAGCATATCAAAATGACTAGGTAATATCATGCTCATCTATGTTATTACACACTGATAAATGATGTTTTAAACTTTTTGTGTAAGGCTGGAAAGCACACGATTCAGGGACTGTAAATAATACAATTTAGTGATGAGCTCGACTTACTAATTCTAGCAATTTGTTAATATATTATGCAATATCAATTTATGTTATATATCATAATCACATATATTAATAAGTGCTTTAGTGTAATTTATGATAGATAAATTATTAATAACGTTAAAACCCACGTCATAACGTTAGTAATATTATTTTATGAAGACTTTTGATACGCAGTCCAAAAATATATAACCACCTATTAAGTTTAGTAATAATAATTGTGTTGGATAGAAGAACAAAAAAATAATTTGTTACAAATTGACACAGCTTTGTTCAGCTAATTTGAATTGCGTAACTCTATTTCAATTCGAGTTACCTGAATTTGAACTCGAGTCGATTTTCTTACTAGTTGGCACATCTCTAATACAATTATTTTTTAAATATTACATGTTTACAATACATAGTACATATACAATATCACATTACCAGAACCAATGACCTCAACACTGAGTATTAAACCGTTGGCAGCCTTCTGTCACTCTTGCTACCTGCGTGAAATAATCACCTACAATCGCGAGGCACCCAGGGTAACATACATACAATACACAGTCGGGATTAGCGCGTTGTAGGCGATTGAATGTTAAAATATTTTTTAACGCTGTTTACGTTACTATTTTTTGTAAATACTTGTTGAAATAGTTTCTGTTTAGTGTTTAGTATATTTAATTGTAGGATAAATAGTTGAAAAAGTTTAAATGTAATTTATATATAAATAATTAAAAAAAATTAAATAAAATATAAATTATATATATTATCTGTTTTACCTATTTGATGAATTGTAATGGCACAGAATAAATAATAGTACTACGCACAGAAGTTGCACTCCTTTGATGTTGACTGCTTGCCGACGTTTAATAGTCTACATAATTATTATTACCAAAATCTAATAATATAATTACTATTAGATAAAAAAAATAAAAAAAATATATTAGATAAATAAACGAATGCAACTTTCAAGGTCATTCGTCGGGATCGCGATGCTTGGCTCGGAAAAACAACAATAAATATACATCAAATACGATTCCTAACAGAAATGTAATCTTAGTTAAAAAACTTGTTATTAAACAATGTTTAAAATTCAGTATTTTGTGTTATTATAATTTAAATATTTTAATCACAAAAGACAAGTACCTATAGGTATGTAAGTAGATACTTGGATAGTGAAGTAATTTTCAACTAAGTTTTGTAATAAAGTACGTAGGTAATTAAAATTATTACTTAATTCTTTTTTGCTCTAAGTACTTAAAAATGAAATAAATTCACCTTTCATAACTTCCTACTAAAATCCTTCTTTTATTTAAAGAATGATATATCTGAAACCTTTTGTTGGTCATTTAGCATCTATCAACGCAACAGTTATAGTAGGAACGACATTTTGTCATTACAATTAATCAAATAGGTAATATACATAATATATATATAATTTTTAAATTACATTAAAACTTTTTCAACTATTTTATTTTACAGTTAAATATACTATATATTTCATTTCACTATATAATTCATATAGTATGTGCCAAATCGATTGAGAAAAACGGACAATGACCTCAGATATGAGTCGAGTGTCAAAAGGCGTAACTTACAAAATCTCAATTTAGATGTGATAACAATATTTAAATATTGATATTATTCGCACTTCTAGGTCAGCACATACGTTTTTTTTTTGTTTCTTAAATAATATTGTCTGTGGTTCCTATAAACATCGTGAAATCTTTTGGTACATCGCGAAAAATGGGTTATATTTTATATTTCAATTTATGGTAAGTAACGCAGCAATTCATTTAATAACAGATTCACATAAAAAAATATTTGAAGCAATATAATCACCATATTGAGCTTTTGCAAATTCATCCCTAAACTTTTAAAACAAACGTGACAATGGCAGCCAGAGATGCGTCTGCCTTTTTTAGACCGGTCCACATGCACCGAATAAAAATAAAGTTCTTATAATATTGAATACAAAGTTTTATCTTTTGAATAAGTACGTACTTATTCGGTGTCGTTATTACTCGAATCTTTATATGTGTTATAAATTAATGCTTTTTGTTGTTAAATGAATAAAGTATATATATATATATTTTTATATATATATATATATATATATATATATATCATATATATATATATATATAATATTAATATAATATTTATATCTATTATATAATATTAATTAATATTATATAATAGATGATTTTTCTTCTACAGCGATCTTTTCCATAACTTTTTAATAATAGTTAATAAATATATATTATATCAATCACTATAAAAAAGAAAGTAGGTAACACATATAAAATGTGCCTATATATTAAATGTTTGTAACCCCCGGTTAAACAACCGAAAGGTCATTTACCGTTTTTCTCAATCGATTTGGCACATACTATAAACACAACAAAAACTATTTCAACAAGTATTTACAAATAAATTAATTATTAAAGAAATTTCACTATTAAAGTATCTACTTACATACCTATACTTGTCTTTTGTAATTAAAATATATTAAGTAATAATAACACAAAATTAAAAATTTGTTTACTAAAAAGATTTTTAACTAAGTAGTATCAAAGACTTATAAAAAAGGATAGACTGGTTACACACTAACATTATTGTATTTTAAAGTGGCGCGGGTAATACTATATCTTCGTAAAGTTATTTATTATGACACGTTGTGCTAACAAAAAGAGACAAATGATAGTACATACCTATCGTTAAAAAAGTGAATATACATTATTAGTTACGTATTAATTGCTGCTGAGCGTTTATTCGCGCGAGTGCGTGACTCACTGATACGGAGGACAACATTCTCTCTTTCACTCTCATACACAGATTACATCTCGCTCTTTACCTTACAAGTATTAAACAAATTTAACGAAATAACGTCTAATGTTTTTATTTAAAAAAAAACTGTAATTATCAATGAAATGAGACGTTTTTCTCTCTAACAGTTGGCGTGTAGTTTGTGCGCCATCTAAATACACAGGAAGGCATTTTTGCCACGAACAACTCGAAGAATTACGCGCTGCAGCGAAGTATAGCCGCGACGCGAGAGTGTGCCCGACTGAATGCGAGTCCGGCAATTACCTCACTTTCGTATTGCCATTTTAGAGCGAGTGCGACGTATCTATAAGTTTAAAAACTTCTTAGTGTAGAATACGATCACATTTATGTTAAGAATCTTATTTCAGGGTTATTTGTTGTTTACACTATCTACCTATTTCTACCGAGCCAAGTATTGCTATTCCCGACGAATGGTCTTGCAAGTTTCATGCGTTGGTCATCGCATAACTCACATAGGTGCGAAAATATGGTCAGTCGATCATAGTCGGCATATGTACTTCACCTAAGTAACTTAATTAACATTTTGCAATGTGCCTATTTTTTTACTCTTTACTGACATCCCTTAGTAACCACGGACAGTCAGCCATGACGTAGGCAGGGGAAAAGATGCAAAGTAATATGGACACTCGCGCGCAGCGATAAAGTTTTATTTTGCTTGCGTGCGCCATTTATCTAATTAATAATAATTATGTAGGCTATTAAACGTCGACAAGCAGTCAACATCAAAGGAGTGCAACTTTTGTACGTAGTACTATTATTTATTCTGTGCCATTGGTTGAATACTCATAGCCTGAACACCGTAGACAGAGAAATCTATAGACAAATTCACGCCTTCTTTCGCAATCGCACACGAAAAAGATAGATTTATGCATACGTCTTGCATAGAAATGAAACTGAGCGGTGTGATTGTTTGTCCCTTTCTCCGTGCCGGTTTTGCTTTGCTAAACAACTTTGACAGTTTGTAGCGATCTAAGGAGTTTACAAGTTGGTTTAAGTGAGAAAAAAGTATTTTGTGAGCTTAAGATTGGTGAATCTTGTTCAGTTCAGTTCTTAGAACAATTAAAAATTTTATCTAAATATGTTTAAAAGTCATAAAGATTATTGTATAACCTAAAACTACGTTATCGTCCTTTCTCACTCGAGGCCACGGTAATCATTAGTCTATAGATTTCTCTGTCTACGCTGAACACGAATATCAAAACAATTCTTTTTTTGTCACATTTCTTGATTCCGTTTATATTTTCAAAAAATCTTTAGGCAATTTATACTAATAAATTGTTATTTTTTATGTAATACTCACAGAAATCTAAATAATAAGACAATAGAAATGCCTTCTACTGTCTTTTAATATCGGGACGCGTGTCGCCAGGTCGTAGCTCTCACACATAGACAAACAATAAATACACAATTACGCCTACAAATATCTCTAGCATTCATGCAACAAAGATTAATCTATAAACTATTGCGTTAAGGAATATTTTATAAAAACGCAAAATCTCAGCAGGCGTAGCCACTCGGTCCAACAATTGAAGTGTGCGAAAAACAGAATGACATTGCGCGCTCGCTCTCACTTGGGCATAGTGCAGCCCAACGCACGTTTCGATAACTTACTATTAAGCGTCGTTGATCTTCTAGGAGTCTCACACCAAGATATAACTAATTAACTGAAATTGTCTCAGTAATAGACGCTTTTAGTCTTAGCTTTAGCTTTTAGAGGTTTTATAATTAGAAAAAAGGGGAAATAATACGTTAAGAATAAATATGTCCATATATCTTTAATAGCCGGATCTTTTGGAAAATTGTAATAAAAGCATTGTATTAAATAAACAGATGTATAAATAAAATGAATACAACATTACACAAACAGAAACGAATAAATATATACAAATTTACTTGGATAAAATCCATGTTTTTTTGTTCAGTGTTTCTCAATACTTGTGGCTATAAGAGACTAGTTTTTTTATACTTACTCACATGTTGCTGGGATATTTTATATTGAGGAATGTACAATTAAAATACCAGTAATAATTATTCAATCTATATTTCATATTTTTGTGGGCGGGGTTTTTTGTCGACTATAGACGTCGTTGTCTCACAGAACACGCAAGTCGCAAGTGCTGGTCAAGTATAGGTGACTGGCGCTCAAAACGTTAACAAAATGGATAAACCGCCATCTATCGGAAACCATAAGATTTTTCTGACATTTCCCATAGTCGTCTCTTACGACATCCATTTAATGAAACGGGTGATGGATGCTCTTACGCAGCTACCAAACGGTATACAGGATGAAGATAAGAATAGTATATTCTTGGTTATTTCTAGAACTAAACAATAGGTAAGCCTTTTTCATATTATTTATTTTAACATCACTTAATATAAATCAATCATATGTACACACTACTTTCATCTGGACTATTCTCTCTTCTTTACTGGGCACCTGAAACATAGATAACTAGATAAGTGCATTTAAATCATTCACTCCTAAAGTTGATTGAAAATGATCACGCGGCACCGCATGTTGGACAGCGAATATCGCGCACAGAGGCAGATTTGCGCGTGATCATATAAGAACAGGAACTCCATCTAGTGGGAGGTCGCCCTATACTTCGCCTACCAGTACGAGATTGCCACTCGAGAACCTTTTTCCCCATCGGTTGTCGGTTTTTCGAGCTATATGGTCGGCTCACTGCTACTTCAGCTTACTAACCCGTTGGACTATGGCGGTCACTCCGATTCTACTGCGGATATCCACATTTTTGATACACCTCAAGCATAGCCCTCTCCATAGCTCGCTGAATGACCTTAACCCTCCTCATAGGGCCAGCAGTGAAGGACCACATCTCAGATCCCTTAGTCATCACTGGCAACACGCACTGGTTCTACAATCTCATTTTCAAGTTTTAAGGTATACCTGACGAGAAGATGTGTCGTAATTTCCCGAACGCTGCTCAGCCAAGTTGAATCCGACCTTATCATAATGACAATCTGGTAAGAGTGACATGTAGGAAGTCGATGAATGCAGGCGGCTAAGGACCGTGCTTTGTGGCATTCCTAGGGGGAGGTCTATGTTCAGCAGAGGACTTGTGAAGGGCTGTGATGCTGATGTTAGAACGATAGACTTGTTGTTGCTGTACGGAGCGCTCCGATCTAGTACAGTCGCTTAAATTAATGTACTAGTTCGTACTTACTCTTAGTACTTGTAGAACACTGTACTTCACTAATGTACTTTTGGGTGGTATATTTGATTTTCATTTTTCATTTAAATAAGTACATACCTACATTCATGACAAACAAAAATAAACCGCTCATAATAAAATAACATACAATACCTAACATACTGAACAAAAACAGTAAACACAGCAGCCTTTATAGGTAATAAGCAAATAAAAATATCATTTTTCATAAACACTCACGCCTGTCACCCAAAGGGGTAGGCAGAGACTACAGACTTCCATTTGGCACGATCCTGACACACCTCTCTCGCCTCCTTCACATCCATACATCTACGCATGCATGCTCGTCGGTTAAGGGTACTCCTAATTTGGCCCGTTTTCAATAAATCGCCAATTTGGTCGATAAATTTTCGCCTAGGACGTCCCTTTCCGACTCTGCCATTCACTTCTGCAACATAAATTTTCTTTGTCACTCTTTCCTCATCCATTCTTTCCACATGACCAAACCACCGAAGCATTCCTTTCTTAATCCTGGTCACAACATCATCTTGCAAACCACACTCTTCTCTTATCACACAATTATTCACCCTGTCATTCAGATTCAGCCCTAAAAATATCAGTAAATTGAAAACTATCCCCAGACCACTTCTTCACAAGCAATGCTTAATAGCTTATTAAAGAAAAAAATCAAAATTTCAATTTACACAAAGTTATAAATTCCCTGACAACAATAATATGATATGAACTTAACAGTTGAAATTGTTTCGTTCCCAACTCCCATGCGTTGCGTTGCGCCTGTATTTCGTTCGTTATATTCGTAGGCACTACGACTACGAAGTACGAGCGAATTGCATGAACTTATAACTGCCGACATAAGTCGTGAGCACACTTTTTATTGGTCGATACGACGTTGACCACGCTGACGTTCAACGTGATTGGTTCATTAGTCGATTCTCGTCGTCTATTGGTTTTGAACGTATCAGTCGGCTTCCGTACACTTTAGAGCAATAATTTTAATGATATCTTTTTTAATAAGTTTATGTTCGTTAATTGTTTTTGTCAGCTCGTTGTTAATTGTTGTTTGTGTATTCCTTGTTATTAATTGCTTTTGTTATTTCTTGTTTTTAATTATTTTTTTTTGTTATAATTTGAGTGTTCAGATTTTGGTCTAAATATGCAGAGAAGGAAGAATTCGGTGTTAAATAGAAAATCCCGACAAATTTTCTATTCAGTGTTTAGTTACATGAAAAAATTAGGTACTGCGAAAAACATCATAGACGTATATAAACAGACTGCTGAGGCGACTAATGTCTCAGTAGCTACTGTACGGCGCACCGCAACACTAGATTTTATGGAAGGCATGTCACCTCTTCCTTCTTCTTAATAAAATAATCAATTATAACCACCAGGTATACATTAAATACTTTATAGTAGATAATAAAATAACGGATATGAATATCTGCAACATTACTGTATCAAAGTAAAAGTTGAAGTGTTCGAGTAAACATTTTCATAAAAGTCGCCGAAAATATTAAATTACGATTGAAATAATAAAGGTATCCAATAATTTTGCCCGACAGTGTACCTACCTCCCACCACAGTTTATCTGTGCTCACCACTCGTGTCGGCAACTATACCAGTAGTTCGATTTGTTCGCTAGGCATCGCAGTGTTTCGTTACTGTCATTCTTCAATTCGATCCGAGCGAATTAAATACCTACGTAGTAGTCCTAGTATCAAATGAATGAAGTTTTATATGTTTACGCAATAATTCATCCTAGTACAGTGACAAGAATTAATTATTTATAGTACTTCGTTCATGAACTACACAAGTTTAAAGAACAGTGTATAATCAGATGTGCGGAATGCGCATTGACGAAATTCATTCCTGAACTTATTTAATTTAATTCAATTTTATTTATTAAGTGAATGTAGATTATCATAATGATCTTATTAGTTATTAAAGAGACCTTACATTGTACCACGATAATGACATGCAATTTCCTTACTTATATGATAAAACTATTATTATTATTACAATTTAATGATATAATTAAGTATAATAATAATTATATAAATTATTAAATAATCACGATCAGAAAATTAATTACATGTGTGTATTTATATATTTAATTAAATGTTAATTATCTATTTAATTTTTTTTAGGTATAGTTTTATAATTTTTATAAATTGCATATTGTGTTTGCCTAAAGAGGGTATCCCAAAGTGTACACCGTGGCGTAGAAAGGTAAAGGGGACGCCGTGAAATGCTCTAACAAAATGTTAACCATTCTTTGGAAACTAAATTTGAGTGGATCAACTTTTCTTTGTCAAAGATTGTCCTTGACTCTTCGATCAAGATTTCAGTTAAATAACAAATATTTTTTAAATATTGTTACTTATTTTGTAAAATTAGATGAACAAAGAACATTGTTTTCATCTTAAGTATTTCATACTTTGATTATAAATAGGAATTAGTTTGGTTTGCTAAGGGACAAAATTATCCTCCCATACAAATTCCACTTGTCCCTTTAGCTACGTAGTGTTGAATTTCGTATCGTCATATAAAAAATCACTAGGAACGTCCTACTTCTAAAGTAAGGATAACGCAGTACAATATTTCATTTACTTAAATACTAGCATAAATTAATATTAGTAAGTACATTTTTTTTTCTAAAATTCTTTAAAAGTCTGTCCCTGATTTGAGTACATTATCGTGGTCCGCTGGGTTACCATAATTTGAAATGATTAAGAAAGAGCGAGATAGCGCTATTGTGGACGCAGCTAATAGGAAACAAATCTGCGAATCATAAGATCTCGGTTACCGGTGTTCTGTCCTTGAATTGGCTCGGCGATTTCGATTGTGACTCAAAGACAGTGTACGTGTATTTACTGTGGTTCCACTGACTGACTGCGAAATTACGGTAAGTTTTAAATAATCCTTCAGTAATTTAATACTTATACCAAAGATATTTAGTCTAATTTTTCCTTGACAGGGCAAATTTTTATTTTTTTCTGTTATTTCCCCAAAATATCAACCTTTTACTTATAAAAGTCTCCTGGCTTACCGTTCCATTGGGTCACTATACTGGTAACCCAAGAGAAATGTTTGGTGACCCAGGAGACTCCTATTTTTGTTATTATAAAATTTCAATCAAATATTAATAATCCATCAAAGATTAGGAAACAATACAGTGGAAAGAATGGGGAAGACTTGAAAAACATTATGAAAAAGACGGTAATAAATTTAAAGTTTTAAAAAATGTGCAGCAAGACAAGGAAGGGAAACACATGTAGAATATGAAAAGTCAACTTAAAAATTTTAGAGAGGCGATAGATAATATACAGGATACCGAAGTAGTCATGGTTGCAGATCACAAAGAGATTTAAGCGCACCACTTTGGGGGTCGAGGAAGCAGGTCTCATTGCATACTGTAGTCGTTTATATCCCAGACGGACAGCATAAACACAGAGTTAAATCTTACTGTACAGTGTCAGCATGTACAAATCATCAACCTGGCGCCATTTGGGCTCATCTTGATCCCGTTCTTAAAGATATAAAAGCCAATAACCCTAAAACTGAAGCTATTCACTTTTTTCCGATGGTCCATTTAGCCAGTATAGGCTGAAGCAGAATTTTTATTTGAGCTCAACTAAAACTTTTGATTATGGGTTTAGGAGAATAACTTGGTCATTTTTGGAAGCTGGCTACGGCAAGGGCCCCGCCGATGGTGTTGGAGGGTATTTAAAGCGAACGGCAGACGATATGGTAGCTCGTGGTGAAGACATTTCCCGTGCAGAATCATTTTACAAGAAACTGAATGGTAACAGTAAAATCAAACTACTTAATTACAGCTGAGGATATAGAAATCATAACAAAACTTCCTCCTAAGATTTCGCCTCTTATGAGAACATTAAAAGTTCATCAAATATTATCGGATGTGCGAGAGCAAAAAAAATACAGAACCCCCAGCTGCGTTTATACAAGGGGTTTCTGTAATGTTTACAACCAAATGTGTATCTGCCTATTTCCATTGCTTCTGTTGCGTCTTCAGATAATGCGACGGCTCTTCTTGCTGAAGAAGACATCTGTGAAACCGAGAAAGAAAGTGATGGAGTCACTAGTGTAAACGCTGAGCTACCAAGCAGTTCTGATGATGAAGTGCCTTCAAGCCATATCATAAAGCGTAAGACGGTTATCAATACCCTTAAGTGAGATTTTGTTAATAGATTTATGCAAACCTGGGCGCAAAACTGTTATAATTTTGTTAACAATACACCTGAAGAACTGTAGGAAGACGAACAGCAAGACAAACAAGACGAGCAAGTTCCATCCACTTCATCAGGCAAAGAAAATCAACCCGTATGCTGTGGTCATTTTTTGATTGTAAAAGTTCATGCTACCAAAGACAAGTTATATAAATATGCTTGTGTGGTGGACGATTTAGATGATGATGGGGAAATTAGGGTGACATTTATGAGATCTGTTAAACAAAAAAAGGATTTTTTTAAATAAAAGTGACAGAGCTGATTATACAGAGTTGATTATACAGATATTTTTCAAATTCTTCCTAAGCCGACGACTATTGAAAAACGAGGGCAATTTTGTTACGAATTTGAAAAGTGTATTGAAGTTCACGAAAAGAAATTAATGTTCCTATAAAAGACCAAAGGGGATCTAGAAGACTAATTTTTAAACGCTTTAGTACTTTTAATAATATTTGATAAAAAATGTTTGGTTTGCAGATTTTTAAAATAGTTTTTTAGTTACTGTTTTATGTTTAGATTTTTTTTGCGCCCGAAGCAAATATCTTTAATTTAGTTACTTAGTCAACACGTAAGACTGATTTTTGTTAAGCAAATTCTTATTTTTATTTGGCTACATAGTGTAAATTGACTGATTATTTGTGGGTATTGTTTAAATGTGTCTCTTGAGTCACTGAAATTGTCTTATGGGTCACCGTACTGTCCCCAAAATCCGCAATAGTAATTTTCTTTTTATGTTTTTTAATAAATAATAATTGAAGTATTTTTTTTAGTTCTGTGTATTCATTAAAAGAAGGAATAAGAAGTTTTTATTTATTTTAATATACTTTGCCGTAATCAAATAAAACAGAAAAAGTAAAATATTTTCCGTTGCAGTGGTGACCCAAGAGACATATAAATTAATATTTCTGGTCTTACTATTTCTATAATACTTAACTTGATAACACTAAAATGTCGTTTTAATTGGTTTAAAACAATAAAACATTTCAGTTTTGATAAAAGCTTTTTTTAATTTCTGAAAATTACCATGGAACGTTGGTTACCCAAAGGACATTTTTATAGCTCTTATTTGGATTAAGTATTTGGAAATACATAAAAATCATTAAAAAGTTCGCTGCACGGCTATTAATGTGAAAGCTTATTATACTATAAGTAGTCCTAACACATTTTAAGCAGAAAACTAATCATTTAAAAAAATTCTACAATTTGTTGATTGCGTACAAAGAAAAGTTGATTCACCCATTTACGTATTCGAGGGTACATAATAAAATGGATTTTCAGCTTGTAACTGTAATATAGAGCAAATATCGCTCTAAGATGAATTTGGAGCAAGAAATAAGAGTAGCAGCATAAAGCCCTCTCATGCTTTTAAAAAATTGAAGGAGATCACCAAACTCACACGTCATATTGACTAAGTTGCTTTTGTATTTTATTTTCTATTTTTAAAACTGCCTGGTATCATTGTATCCTATTTCAACTAGCTAGGGCGCAGAAACAAAAGAAAAAGTTTAGAAACCCCTGGCCTAAAGTATAAAAACAATTTACCTCGCTTCATAGCCAGTTTATATTACCTTTGAGTAATTTAGGAGAATACATTAGTACACACATGTAAACAGTAGCTTTTAGAGTTACTAAAGTAGTAAGATAATGTAAACTGACCACTCAGTGCTATAAAAGTTTTATTTATCACAAATCAGATTGCTGTGGTAGTGTAATGTGTAATATTTCCAATCATTGTATTTCATTCAATTGCTTTATTTCAAAATTCATTTATGTTTCTTTAACCTTTTGAGCGCCACGCCAAAAACGCATTACCGTGTCCTGTACGCCAAAGCGAAAAATAAACAAAATACCTACGAAAAAAATAGTGTTGCCAAGAGTTGATATATCGATAACAAAAAATAGCTCGATTTTGTAGGTTTTTTATGCAATAAATGACTCTTTATAATCTAGTATGCTTTATTTAATCTTGTGCTGTCATTCCGCTCTTTTTATATATGTACTTTGTACATAAATAAAAACAAATAATAACAATAAAGTAGTAATAGTAGTAAACCACAACACTACCCTTCATCGTGATGACGTCACTGTCACGACTGGACGACAACGGCGTAGCTGACCCTCCTTTTTGAAACTTTCTTAGAGACGTAGCCGTGTCGCACGTTGTGTATCGATTTCAAAATCGATCTAACCAAAATATACAGAGATGACTCAAAATATTTTATGTGTCTGGTGAGGCGTAGGCCAAGTGAAGCACATAAGAAAAGTCTTACGCTCTTATGACAATGGGGGTTTCTGTGATGCTGATGCTACCAGATGATTTTGAGATAATCATAATCATAATATTTATGGCAATCAAATGGTAACAATACATGTGATGTTTTAAAAAAAATAGTCCGCATTTTAACCCAGTTTGGGCGTAGCAATTATAAAAATATAAAATAATATTTTTAAACTATACAATAATAGATTTCATTAATAAATTACATTATTAGATTATATTATTTTAAAATTCTGTAGATTTAATTAAATTCATAATCACAATGTCAAGTAAAAAAATAATAATTATTATTATAAATAAAAATAAAATTAAGTAAAAAATAATTATTGAATAAAAAAATTAAATTAAATTATATAGGCACAGGCCGAAGTTGTCCACACAAATTAAATAATATTTGTATTAAAATATTCATTTAAATTATAGAAACATTTTTCAATTAAATATAACTTTAATTTGGATAAAAATAATATAGTACTCGTTAATTTTTTTATGTCATTTGGAAGGTTATTAAATATTTTAACTGCCATACAGATAGCTATGCAAAGCAAGAGTAGATTTCGGTAGTAGTAGCCTCTTTTTATTTGGTCTAATCGAGTATTTGTAATTTGTTTCACTTAATTTGGTAAATAGTTCTGGGTGGTTTTTTACAAATTTTTATGTTTCCCAAATATAAATAGACGTCAAAGTCAAAATTTTAAACTTTTTGAAGTGGGGCTTACAACTTTCTGGAATTTTTATGTTTGCCAAGATTCTTATAATTTTTTTTGCATTATAAATAATTGCTGTGCATCTTTACTTTTCCCCACAACATGACATCTGTGGTTTTATTTATTTCTCGTAATACGTAAGTGAATTTTGATAGTCTATTTTTTACTTTATTATGGGCTTTCCAGTTTATATGGCAGTCGATTTCCAGGCCTAACAAGTTGAAGTTGTCAACAGTTCCTATAGGTATATTATTATAAGTAAAAGCGATATTTAGTCGTGATTTTTGAACTGGTGGGAATTGCATAATTTTGGTTTTATTAAAATTAATCTCTAGGTTGTGATGTTCAGCCAATTTGTAACCTGGTTCAATACTTGATTTATTTAAATTCTGGTCTTTTGTATGCGAAATAAGAATGGAAATGTCATCAGCAAATATAATAGAGGTTTCAGTCAATACCCTAGATTGAGAAAGAAAATCGCACAACACAAAATGTAAAATTGCTCTTCATACCTTAAGAAAAAATAAACATTTATTATTTGTAATTTTATATTATTAAAATAAAAAAATTCATCATCTTCGACGCTTTCCAAAATGCGAATGAACTGCAAACACTGCACTACTTTTTCCGCTATTCGTTTATGACGTCATCAGGGTGTCGTCTATCCTTGACCACGACGCCCAATGAACTGATAATAGATGACGCGCTAAGGTTGAGCCAGAGTTGAGTAATTAGATTTATTATGCGAAGTTGATTTGATCAAATCTTCTTTTATTTATGTAGCTGATGCTAGTTTTACGTTTCTTACCTTTTGTTTTATTCAAATATCAATAATAATTTAAAAACTAACACGTTTGCGTTTAATTTTGATAGTTTTGGTCTGAAATTTGAATAATTTCAATAAATCTATGCCTAACACATTACAACACTAGCGGTCAAACATAGACGACTTTGGCGTGCTGGACATGGTATTTGCTTAGATAAAAATCCATTTTTTTTTTAGTTCAATGTTTCTTAGTACTTGTGGGTCTAGGAGAATTATTTTTTATACTCACATGTTGCTGGGTGTAAGTGTAAGTGTAGAATTAAAATTCCAGTAATAATTTTCCAATATCCATATTTCATATTTTTATGGGCCGGATTTTTTGTCAACTATAGACGTCGTTGGCGCTCAGAGCTCGCAGGTGCTGGTCAAGTATAGGCGACTTTGGCGCTCAAAAGGTTAAATGCAATATAATTCATTGAAATCAACTCGTATCGTTACTTCTATAAACAAAGACTATAATATCTGATAAGTAGCTCCTAATATATAAACTAAGAAGCTGCGTCATGGCTAGGGTTGTGAATGGTAAGATTTCCTTTGAATTTTATTCTGTAGAAAGAGAAACAACACAGTAAGTTTAAAAGTGTACCTAATTAATTTTATCTAATATATAAAAATTAATGTTTGTCGTTCCTATTTTATGCGCTGACATACCGTTTATCAGACTGGGGTAAAATTTTACATAAACACTCACGCCTGTAACCCAGAGGGGTAGGCAGACTACAGACTTCCATTTGGCACGATCCTGACACACCTCTCTCGCCTCCTTTCACATCCATACACCTACGCATACATGCTCGTCGATTAAGGGTACTCCTAATTTGGCCCGTTTTCAATAAATCGCCAATTTGGTCGATAAATTTTCGCCTAGGACGTCCCTTTCCGACTCTGCCATTCACTTCTGCAACATAAATTTTCTTTGTCACTCTTTCCTCATTCATTCTTTCCACATGACCAAACCACCGAAGCATTTCTTTCTTAATCCTGGTCACAACATCATCTTGCAAACCACACTCTTCTCTTATTACACAATTTCTTACCCTGTCATTCAGATTCAGCGCTAACATACTCCTTAACGACCGCATTTCTACTGCGTTCATTCTACTCTCGTGCTTCTTCTGCCACACCCAACTTTCACTACCATACGTTAAAGTAGGGACCAACACAGCATTGTGAATTGCCATACGTGCCTTTTTCGACACATTTTGATTCTTCACAATAGAGTGCAGGGCCCCATTTACTCTATTTCCCGCATTCACTCGTCGTTCTATATCCTTATCATATCTCCCATCCCTGTTAAATACGCAGCCCAAATATACAAACTCATCTACTTGCTCGATCAACTCCCCTTCTATTCTTATTTCACAAATCGTTTTACTTTCTTCTCTTTCAAAAACCATAACCTTCGTCTTACTTGCGTTTACTTTCATACCCCTTTCTTTTAATGATCTGTTCATTAATGTAACCACCATTTGCAACTCGGCCGCCGACGACGCAAGAATAATTTCATCATCGGCGTACAAAAGGCATTTGACGGTTAACTCACCCATTCTTAATCCGCATTCTTCAACTTTCAAATTTTGCAAACAACTGTCCATAAATAGGTTGAACAGCCACGGGGAAGCCACACAGCCCTGTCTGACACCTTTAAGGATGCCAAACCAGTCCGAATAGACCCCGTTGATCCTAACACAAGCACTAGAGTCCCTATAAAGAGACTCCAATGCCTGTATCAAGCCAGCGCTCAACCCCAATGAGTTCAGTGTTTGCCATAGCACATCCCTATCCACTCTGTCATAGGCCCTTTCCAAGTCCATGAACGCACAAAAAACCTTTTGGTTTTTGGCCAAAAACTTCTCAGCGATCATGCGCATGGAAAAGACTTGATCTGTACATCCCATTCCCTTTCTAAATCCCGCTTGCAAATCCCAAATTTTTCCATCAGTTTCTTTCATGACCCTTTCAATCAGTACCTTAGCATACAGTTTTCCCACAATGCTAAGAAGGCTGATGCCAAGGTAGTTTTTACAGTCCTGCTGCGACCCTTTTCCTTTATATACTGGGACTATCACGGCTTTGCACCAGTCTACCGGTACCCGCTTCAGTTCCCAGCATAAATTAAACAAGGTGTGCAGCAGGCCTGCCACCACTTCTTCTCCAGCCCTTAGCATTTCGAGTGAAACTCTATCATATCCGGCAGCCTTACCTGCTTTCATGCTTTTCATTGCTTTCATTATTTCATCTATACTTATCTCGCTACCTCTTTCCTCTTCTTTCGGAGTTTCTAATTCACTTAGTACACACGTTGTCTCCTCACTCATAAAAACGCTTTCAAAATATTCCTTCCATCTCTTTAAATTCAAAACTTCATCAATCAGAACATAGTCATTCTCGTCTCTTATAGCATTCATCATAGGCTGTTTTGAATGTCCCCTGTTCTTACAAGTTTCCAGAACATTTTAATATTTGCCTGGAAGTTATCCGATATTCTTCTATCATTCTTATCCGTTCTTTCTTGCTTTTTTCTTTCAACTACTTCTTTTACTCTCTTATTTAGATGTCTAAAGACTGCCTTTTTTCTTTCAATATCATCATTCGTACCGCTAGAATTACCAGCCTTTGTTGCTAGTAAATCTAGCCATGCTCCCTTCTTTGCTTCAACTTCATGCGTATCTCATCATCCCACCATGACGTATTATTTTTCCTTTCATTCTTTCTCTTACTAACACCACATACTTCGGTAGCTGCATCCACTAAACCTTTCTTTACATTTTGCCATACATTCTTAAAGTCTAACTCCTTCATACATAATTCATCCAAACCACTTATATTTTCTTTCAGTCTACATTTGAACTTGTTTTCTCACCTTCATCTTGTAACCTTTCTGTTCTAATACGCTGTAACGCAGTGGTAGACACAGATGATCGATGGCGCCAACGCCTGAACAGACCATTAATTCGGCATAAAACCAAATAATGATCCGTTCCTACGTTAGAACCCCGGTAAACCCTTGTATCTACCACTGCACTCCTCAATCTTTCATCCACAATTATGAAATCTATCATGCTTCTATCGTAACCTCTTTCCCAAGAAGAAAACAAGTGTTTGTCACAAAAAGATTCTTTTCCATACATAAGGTGAGGAGACTTTCACCATTCTCATTTATACTTTCATCACCAAACGTTCCCAATATCCTTTCATAACCAAGCCTCCTAACCCCAACCCTTCCATTAAAATCTCCTAGCATAATAATATTTTCATTTCCCTTACACTTCATTAACACCATCCTTATCATTTCCCAAAACTGATCTCGGATATAAGTTGGCTTAGACATGTCTGGGGCGTAGACCCCTAACACAAACAACTTCTTTAAGCCCACTTTCATTCGTATCCATAGCAGTCTTGGGCTTACACATTCATACTCTTTCACACATTGGCCCATTCTTTCTGAAAGGATGATACCTACTCCCTGGAATGCCCGCTCGATCTCGTCTACACCAGACCAGGATGCGGTATACATGCCATGTGCAGTGACATCCTTCCCCTTCCTTTTCGTCTCATTTACACATAATACATCTATTCCTCTATCATACATCATATCGCATACTTCATCCATTTTATCATTCATTGCCCCACATACATTCAACGTAACCAGACGGGCCTCTGCAATCCACTTTTTGCCTCTCTGGGACACAGAACGTGACGGGTGGCGAACCTCGTCACCGGTTTTCCTCCCGGAGATTCTTCGCACCCCTGCCCCATTCAAGGGGCGCCGGGAACTCGGGGCAGTTTCTTTTCTTTGGTTCTTCATGGTGCGAAATAAGGGGTAGTATATTTTACGCCGCTACCACGGCGTGGAGCCGAGTCTGTGCCATCGGCTTGTCGCTCATTTAGCACCACCCGGGGGACACGTGTAGGGTGGGCCTAGGTAAAATTTTGTAAACTTATTGCTTGCACTTGCGCAAATGTTATAGTTATAGTACAATTAGCTTACAGTAGATGGCGCGTCTGCCGTACCGTAAAAACCCAGCGGAACTATTAAAAAAAAAAACAGATTACAATCATGTTGTTACAATTAACGATACAAAACAAATTAGAAAAAAATAGCTTGGTAGCAATCACCTTTCCTAGGGGTTATTATCATCCATAAATTCCTTAATATTACAAAAACTCTTTTCTTACAAACTTAGTTTCATAAGTTTTATTTTTATTTTGTGCAGGTCAAATTTTGTGTATTTTCTGGGATTTTGTTGAAAAGTGTATACATCAGTAATTCATACGCTAAGAATGAATTACTGACTCTGTATGTGAGTAACTGGTACTACTAGCTTATGTCTGTTCCTAGTTTTTACAGAATGAATATTTTTATAAAACTACCTTTATTTTTGTGTAAGTACATTACATTTTCATAAATGTATTGAGAGGCCAAAGTTAATAAATTAATTTCCTTAAATTCTTATGTGAGCAACTCTAGATTTTAAATCATAGATTGCTCTTATGACCCTCTTCTGTAAAACAAATATAATTTCTGTGTCAGTAGTGTGTCCCCAGAACAAAAAATCATACATTATGCTATGGAAATAGCTAAAGCAAACTGGTCTAGCTTAAGTTTAAGACTTCTAATCTTTTTTACATGTTTTGATATATGGGGGCCCCATTAGAGCTTTGTGTCTAGTGTGATTCTAACAAAAATGGTGGTATCGACAAGACTCAGCTTCTCTCAATTTAACATTATATTGCTATTTAGATGTTTAACGTTTGGAGTTATGAATTTTATACATTTAATTTTAGTGCCATTTAAATGCAAAAAATTTAACATTGAATTATTTACTTCGTCATATTTTAATAATTGTCGTTTTAATTTGAAAATTAATGAAGGATCATCAGCAAATAATACTATATCATGGTTATCCCCTACTATGTAAGTCATTAATATATACAAGAAACAGAAATGGGCCAAGAATTGAGCCCTGAGGCACGCCCATTTGTACTATCAACCCAGAAGTACTCATACTATTAATGACAACTTTTTGTGTTCTGTTACTTAAATATGAAGTAATTAATTTAAGAGCATCACTTCCTACACTGTAGTGTGGAAGTTTCATGATTGATGTTTCATGGTGAGCACAATCGAAGGCCTTAGATAGGTCACAGAATATACCCAAAGCATCCTGTGAATTCTCCAATGCATTGAAGATATTATATTTAATCAGATCAACTCCAGCACTAGTTGTAGAGCGGCTCTGTGTGAAACCGAATTGATTTTTATGTAGTAAATTAATTAATTTACATTAAAAAAATTTACATTTGATCAAGAATAATTTTTTAAAGATTTTATTAAGTGTTGGCAGTACAGAAATAAGTCTAAAATTGGAGGGGTCCAATGTACTACTAGATTTAAATAAAGATATTACTTTACTGTGTTTTTTATCAGGTAAAACACTAATTCATTAAATCAGGTAAAACAGTAGATTCGATATTAGTATTAAAAATAATAGATACTTGATGTCTGATTGTACCTATTATAGACGCAATAACTAATGGAAATCCCCCACAGATCTGTGGTTTTCTTAATCTCAATAGTTTTAAAACATTTTACAATATCTTTTGATGATACTTCATGAAATGTAAAATTCTTTGTACACACATTTATATGTTGTTTAAGTAATGATTCGGCGATGACAGGAGAATTTAGTAACTTAGAGATTAAGATTGGAATATTAGTAAAATATTTCTCAAAAACTAAATAATTTTTTGTTAAAACTTAACTGGTAGTTTAAATTGCGAAAGTTGATCTTACCAATTTCACTATTAACTATACTCCATGTCATTTTAATTTTATTAGAAGCCATTCTAATTTTGTGGCTCAAATACAAAGCCTTGGCTATAGAGCACACTCTTTTGAATATTTTTAACATATTCTGTAAATTTAATGCGAGGATTATATGATCTTTCATGGTAAAATTCATATTATAACCTTTGTCAGCTCTTATAGACTTCTACTGTTGCCCATTCATTAAATGCCTTGCAAATTGAGAATGTTTTAGAAATAAAAGTATTATCAAATTCATTGCAAATAAGGTTAAATAAGGTTTCATACAAAAAATCGGGATTATTTTGATATGAAAGTGATGGAAGTTTACTATGTTACTTCAAAACTTCTCCAAGCAAGTTCTATAAATATAGCAGTGAAAAGTCAGCAGAAACATTAAAATTTTATCCATGAATTTGTAGCTAATTTGTTGCTCCAACCGGTATGGAGAAAATGGATTTAATGCTGTCTTTACATTAAGATAGCAGTAAAAACTTTAAATCAACCCTGCTGCAGCGGATAAAATAGGATAATTTGTTGCTGAAATATAATCCAAAATATAATAAATAATTTTTTTAAATCAAGTTATATTTAAATAATGTAATAAGTTACAAATTATGTGTACATGCTGCCTGTATGGGAGATTTAAGATAGACAGCAGATATTTTATTGCTGTTCAGTTATGGAAGCAGCAAGTCATAAAGAGCCAGCAATAAAATAAAATCAATCGATGTGATTCACCAAGTAATGAGTTAGTAATTACTTGTGTACATACTATATTCACAGATTTTTTTAAAGGCAGCTCAGCTTATCAATTTTATTATGTAGCTGGGTCATTATGACTTGCAGCTTCTAGTACCCTAGCAGGTACACATTTAATTTGTAAGTTATTACTTGATGCAATTTTATGTTGTTGTAGGTTCTCGAGGAGCTATTGATCTATTTATTGATCAGCAGCAATATCCGGCACTAATTTGGAACTTCAGAACCATTATTAAAGCATAACTTGATTTCTAGTAATTTTTTATTTCATTTTTTTTTAAATATTTTATATTATTTTGAATTATATTTCAGCAACTAATTAGCAACAAATTATCCCATTTTATCCACTACAGCAGGGTTGATTTAAAGTTTTTGAATCAATTTTCTCAAAACTGGTTGAAGTAACAAAATCGCAATTTTGGCAACTAATTAGCAACAAATAAGCTACAAATTCCTGGATAGAATTATAAGGTTTCTGCTGACTTGTCACTGCTATCTTTATAAAGCTCTCCAAGCCTGGTGTCAAACAAAAGGAAACTAAACTAAATCATTTCATCCCCTTGGGAGCTACGATGCCACAGAAGTTCTTTGATTCACTATTGTGTACTATAAAACCTCTTAAAAGATTGCTCACTGGATTTTTCTGGTCTGGAGTTAAATGATATGTTTTAATTTTGTGTGCTTGTGCCCCAAGCAGCTCTCAGGCAACATGGCCTGCAAAAAGCCCCCTGATAAATGCTCACCTGGTCATGTAAATATTTAGCCCATCCCAACAATACACACTACAAACAGGTATAGACAAATATTCAAAAAACTTGCCTTAGCTTGTTCTTCTTGGCAAAACTAAAAACAAATATGAATGTACACATTCAACACATTTAAATTTAAAATTATTTAAAAATTAATTTAGATTATTCCAATTTTAAAAGTTGATCCCACAATTTCCACACACATAAGACACATCCAATATATTTATTGTTTATTCATTCTATTATTATCATCATCATTTTTGCAGCCCATTAGTCTACTATGAACATAGGCCTCCCCTACAGATACCTTCATAGGGATATTCACAATAGGTGTCACACATGTCAGGGGGGTTGGCAACTGCAGTTTTTCTATTTTCAAGTTGTTATTATGAAGATGTTGTTGCCCACCTCCTAGTTTATTTACCCCTTTAACCTCTCACAAGTATGGGAAGAAGTAGGGTGAAAATATTTTTACACTGCCGCTACACAATAATATTCATTATATATTATTATATACTTTTTATGTGCCAAAAACACCTAACAAACAAACACCCTCTAAGTAATCACACTTTCCTAGAACTACCATGGCTGTTTATAATACTGTAAAAGTCATACCTGTTGTCCATGTTTTATTTTCTTCAATATCTTTTACCATTGTCCAGTCATGTTTCGCAGATTTAATAGTTTTTGTAGCGCTAGGTGGCAACTGAGGCATAAATGTCCAGCCATTGTCTACTCCAGACTTCTTGACAAATCCGACTGCGCCAAGAACGACAGCCGCTGGTACGGCCACAGTGACCGATCTCAACCAAGCACCGAAAATCGATCCTGCAGCTATTCCTCCCAAGAAATAGTTGATACCGTCGTTTTTGTTTCGAATGTTTTGGGCGATATTTGTAGTTACGGTAAATGCTGATGCCATACCGACAAGGGGACCGATATAAAACATATATCGGCCCGTAGTGTTCACGAAACCCTTAGGGTGTGAGAACATAAGCACATCCAGGGTAGCACTAGCGAGACCTGTCAGAACTGCATATTTCGAGGTTACAAAAACTTTCTTATATATGTCTTGGCCTTCTGGAGTATCATAGTACTTATAAGTAAGTAACGACATAGTGTTTAAAATTAAATTTTTTCGAAAAAGATGTTACACAACACTATTTGACAAAAATGTGAAACTGAAATCTGAATTCTTTTTTTATTAACTGGCTTTACGGCTCTGGGTTCTAGCCCTTCTGAGCCTATCACTTCTTTCGGAGTCTTCATTTTTATATTTTATCTTCACAATATGTAATACAATATGTAATATTAAAAAATAATTGAACAATAATGTGAAAAGTTTCTAAAGTGAAAAGTTGTCCAAGTGGGCGAAATTTAAAAATTAAAGAAAATGATATGTCTCAGCTTCCGTCTTTTTCCAACCAACAGTAAAAGTAACAATCTATTTACGTCCCATTGCTGGGTACAGGCCTCCTCTCATTTCTGAGAGGGTTTTAAGGCTAGAAAGTGTCCACTGCGCTTCCTAAAATGCGTGTTAGTGAACTTCACATCATGTCTTCGAAATATTTTTTTATTTCCCGGACATGCAGGTTTCCTAACAATGTTTTCCTTCACCGCCGAGCACGTGATAAATCAGTGCTTAAAATTGTAATTAATAATTTCATTGGTGCCGGTGGAGACCGAATCCAGATTGCTCGCGTACAACGTTAATATTACATTAATAATACATTTTAATATTACATTTCCTAATCATCTGAGCTACCACGACTCCTTTCAGACCAACAATAAGTAAAATAAATTTATATGACTTATTATTTATTCAGTTATTAATTTTCCACTTATATAATTATCTTTTTTTATAGAATAAGGGCGACAAATGAGTACACAGTCCACTTGATGGTAAGTGGATGCTGTGGCCCATAGACATCCACATTTATCTTCAATTAAAAATCAAAATTCAGATGCGTTCCCAGCCCTGAGGACTGAGATGGAATGCCTCGTTTCCAGTAAAAAGGATCTCCGGTTCTCTACACTCACCATTCGAAACGCAGTACAATTAAGCTACTATTTTACGCTGGTACTCTGTGAGAGAGTGGTGCTACCTCAACAGCATGGCTCTACCACGTATAAAATCTCTATAATCTTGATAAATGATTTATGGAGCTATCTTTAAAATATGCCCCCTTGCTACCGAAGCACCACCCTAATTGAACGCTTCTCGACGGATACTTTTCCATAAAAAGAGGAGGACCCTCCTTACCTTTACCCTCTGTACTTTGTCTCGAATCCAATCTCGAAGAGTAGTTACTATTCTATATTTCTGTAGTTATTTGTCCTGATTCTTGAAATGAAGACACAGCTTAAAGACTAAGCATCCAAGCCCAAAATTTATTTAAAAAAATCGTCCTCATACTATTTTATTTTTATCTGTGTCAGTGTCAAAAAGTCAAAGTATCAAAAATGGCGGCGGACGGTGACGAAGTGATTAGTGATCAGGAAAAAGTGAAAATTGTTTCAGATTTCATACTACATTCACCACCAGGCGAGTTTAATGAAGTATTCAATGACGTTAGAGTACTTCTAAACAATGATAGTCTACTGAAGGAAGGCGCCAGTGGAGCATTCGCGCAGTACAATAAAGATCAGCTCACGCCCGTGCGCCTTGAAGGTTCTGAACTACACACCCTCATAACTGACCATAATGAACTCGGTGGTGGCAGATTTTTTGATCCCCGTTCCAAGCGATCGTTTAAGTATGATCATTTACGCAAAGAAGCGTCGGAGTACGAACCGTATGAACCGGACCGAGTGGCCGAGCCTTGGCGAGCAGCATTGGATGAAGAGTTGACAGCCTACGTGGCTGCTCATTACAAGCACGGCGCCAGTTTAGTCGTAGGCCGAACTCTTGACTCTGGTACCATATCTCTAGTGGCGTGTATCGAAGACCATCAGTTCCAGCCGAAAAATTATTGGAACGGCCGGTGGCGCTCCGTTTGGTCGCTGACTGTAGGTATTGGTGCAGTGGAGCTACGTGGTATGCTGCGTGTTCAAGTACATTATTATGAAGATGGAAATGTACAATTGGTGAGCTCCAAAGAAGTTCGCGCGCCTTTGGTAATGTCAGGGGAAACTGCAACAGCAAAAGAATTTGTTCGATTAGTGTGTGATGCGGAAAATGCGTATCAAACAGCCATTTCAGATAATTACAAGACAATGAGCGATACCACGTTCAAAGCATTAAGAAGGCAATTGCCAGTAACTCGCAGTAAGATTGATTGGGCCCGTCTTGTATCCTACACAATTGGTAAGGAGTTGAAGAGCCAATGATGTCCCGCCGCTGCGCTCTGAGCAGCAGCGGACGCTCCATGCCTCTGTACATATTCTCATAAGAATAAATCTTGTTTAAATGTTTACTGGCTCCGAGGGCTGTTTACCCGGCGCGTATTTATCTATGAGTATATAGAGAAATCGCTATTGTAACTGTTGAATTTTATGCGTTTTGTTACTCTTATTACAAAATACTGATTGCTGCATATTAAATATTTGTTGCATTAAATATTCTTGCAATAGATGTCTGTTTGGTATTGGACAAACATTGCTTTCTGTTGGTAGTTTTACCACTAGTAAATAATGTACTCGGACCAGAACATATACTTAGATTCTGTTTGTAGGTCCATAGTGGATTCTGGTGGTAGGAGTACTCCTGAGGACTAATATTTTATCTTGAGTTTTATTAGAGTAACATTTGCAAAAATTAATAGATAGTTATGTAAGCAATATAATTAATTTTCAAAATTCTTTTGTCAACATGTGTCAATTAAAAGAAATTTATTTGAATGTTCAAGGTTCATCCCTAAAGTAAATATCTCGAGTCACAACTATAATTCCATCCAACGTATATATTTCATTGTCAGTATTATTTGCATTAGTTTTGGAATATTGCTTGCATAACAAAGTGCTATGTGAGGTATATGAACATTAATGGAAAAGTAGGTTCTAATGGTGCATTTAATTATAGTTAATTTAAAAAAATTGTCCACATAGCTTTAACGCGGTGTTTATGAGCATAGAGCACAATATATTCGATATTTTTCAATTAAATATGTGGAGTGTTGCTCAAACTATGGTAAATATTACAGTGAAACATAGAAATTCTATGGTCCATATAATATGGCATTGAAAGAGCGAATGAAAGAAAATCATTCTTTATATGTATGTAATGATTAACATGAATAAGTTTTATTTTGTAATTATTATTACTATAATTTAAAGAACGTACATAAAATCCAAGTATTCTGTAATGTATGATTGAATTAATTTGAATAAAAATATATATTAAAATGTTGCTAACTTGTTGGCTTTTTATTTTGCACTGTCAACCTTAATTAAATTTTTTATAGGTACATTAGTTATTCATATTAGAACTAACGTAAAACAAATTTAATAAAAGTAAATTTTTAATAAAAAGTAAATAAAATGAACCCAATTGTAAATTCTTTTTTAATTTTTTTTAGTATTCCTGTGGTAATTTCACTCATTAGTATTTTGTAAGTATGAATTTTTGCTGGATGGCTACATAACTAATAGTTTCCTGGGATTTGGTTAGATTGATTATCTGCTTAAAAATAAGGCTGCAATAATTTAACCTCAGGGACTGGTATATTGTGTACATATGTACATGTTAATTCTCTATATTATGTAGTTTAAAGTTAAAGGATCTTATTTATAGATTAAATTGCGTCTTTGTTAATAAGTCGCCTACCAAATAGGAATTTCTTGTACCTATGTACCTAGGTATATGTTACGACTAAAAGCCGAAGCGTGGTTCTACCTGGGCGGTTGGTTAAACTTAATTGTTTTCGGTTTATTAATGGTTAATCTAGGTGTGGCAGGATGCTCGCGGTTAAAACTAAATATAGTAAAGTCCGAATAATAATTAAAATTATATGGCTTCTGACTATTCTTTACTTCCGACTATATAGTAATATCAGCTACAGTAGGTTACTTGAACTGGCTTGTTAAATTAGTCACTAATACGAAAACGCTTATCAAGACATATATAAACGAAAGTTAAGAACGGTTAATGTGCGACAATGTCACGGACATTATATTATTTTTAAATTGTTCGGACAAATAAGTAATCGGCTACACTCATCGCTAACCAGTTAAACAGATGTAACCGCACTTCGGCTCTTAACCATAATGATATATTATGTATAATACTCGTAAATTGGACATATTATGAATCATAGACAAATATGTTCGAGAATCAAACTCGCGGCCGTTAGATTAAAAGCTAAGCTATCAAGCATTACTCATTATAAAGGTTTTCCGGTTATTAGAGAATGTTTCACTAATAGCTGTACAAGTACAAATCATAAAATTCTAAAACTGTGCTACTCTCCGAGGCATAGTGCCAAGAAGATCGCTGGCTTCTCGTTAAATCATTTGACTCGACCTATTACCGAGAAAACGACCAGTTCTCTTGTTATAAAAAGTACAACTTGCAGTTGATATAGTTTCTTTAATAGGTAACTTAGTCTAAGGACACTGTGTAGTAACAATACACGTGTTCGTGAAGCAAACATATATAGGCAGTTCTGAGAAAATCCTTTTCACAAGCCTAACGTAAATGGTTTCCTTGACCGACTTACTTTACGAACTTGGCCTATATATTCGCGAGCTTAAACAAAATCAATATAAGGTTTCCTCTACGTAACTAATATTAGAAAGGATAATTAAAGATATTTCCTTGTATGTTTTCTTACAAGGCAATGGCTTTCAGTTTACTACTTATAATTGTCAAAGAAAAATTATGATCTGAAGTTTAATTTTAAAATAGAAAATCGTAAGTAAGGGTGATTACACATAACTCCGCGGCATCGGCGCTCTTCACCGTCGTATAGTGATCATCATCAATGTTAATTTTGACGGGCCTTTCACTGGCAGATAGCTGATGTTATAAGGAGTAAAGGCTACTTTCATTTAAAAAAAGTATGAGGGTTCCACGCAAAAAAAATAATGCCCATGACATTGTATTAAATTCCACGAGGGCGAAGTCTCGGGGAACAGCTAGTTAAACATAAGAATGACTATCAATAAGTATTATAAATCTCTATTGGTAAAAAAAAATCTATTTCAGTTTTTTATAAAACTTAGTAAGAAGCGAACTTACCGTCCACCTGGTGGTAAGTGGCTACTGCACCTGCAGTCCATAGACAACCACAACCGTCTTCAAACCAAGAAGGCTACAGGTGCGTTGTCACCTCCCAGGACTAATACAGAATTCCTCATAGTCTAATTATACCTACTGGCTCAATGTGTCGTTCAGACCGGAACATATCATTGTACGAACTTCCATTAGGCGCCTAAAATAGACTGAGACAGAGAGAGTGGTATACCTACCGAGACGGATTCCTAGACAAAAAAGAAGTCCTATAGGTACCCCTAACTACCTAGCATTTCTTTATCTTACGTCGCCACTACACTTCTAGAAGAAGAGTCTAGAAATATATACCTACTAATATTTATATTATGTAATACGAATATAGCTACCCACATAATTTAGAGCCGTACATGTTTTAAATTTATGATCCGAATGCATTGTTTCTCTACATTTATACAAAAGCACATCGTCCCTCTTTCTATTGTTTGGAAAAACATGTATTTTATTTCGTGCATTTCATAGCCATCCTTTTTGTTTTGTGTAAAGCTTTTGGTTAATTTTTACAGGATACAATACTCGAATATATAATATATCAAGTTTATATTATCAAAATGGTAGATGGGGAAAGTTATAGGAAAAGTAATAATGAAGTACGTAATATGTAGTACGATATAGTCCTACATATTTAACCACGTGTTTACGTTAAAAGTATATTTTGTGGGTCAAGATGTATATTTGATAAGTATTTTCGATGCTTATCTTCGCCAGTCCTGACATGTTTTTTGTCTACCATATTCGAACTTACCATCACGTTCATTTCAAATTAGGTAGGTACGTTGCTGCAAAATGTTTGTATAATTTCAACGAAAAGAGGATGCAATGTCTATTGTCTGTCAAATAAATTTTGTAAGTACCTACTGAGTATAGCTTTATTTACATATTATTTACATATACATCATATACACGTGGTAGAGCCATGCTGCAGTTATATTAGTAGTATAGTTGTAGCACGAATGGGTCGGCTCGACCGGGGAAGGACCACGCTCTCACCGAATACCAGCGTCAAATAGTAGCTTAATGCTGCTGTGTTTCGTATGGTGAGTGTAGAGAACCGGAGACCCTTTTTACTGGAAAGGAGGCATTCAATCTTATTCCTCACGGGTGACAACGCGTCTGCATTTTGATTCGTAATCGAGTTATAATATTAAGGGATACTAACCACTGGGAATGAGATGATCGCTACCAATCTATTTCTAATTTCTTTTGTGTTGATTAATTGTGTAACAAACAAAAGAGTGACTTTCAGTAAGTACTATTTGTAACCTCGGCTACGCTCGGGTGATTTCTGAATCTTGACGACAGCGCCACCTACCGGATCCAATTGTGAATCGTTTAGATCGTCCTGCGACCCATTCAAACACACACATTCATTTTTATCAAAATCGGTTCAGCCATTTTCGAGATTTTGCGAGACTAACGGACAGCAATTTTAACTTTAATACTGGTGATTTTTTTACCGTCTGGAAAAATAGGGTGTAACACATAGAATACTATACATACATAATAGAACGGGGGAGAGGGCGGAGCCCGTGTAGCCACTAAAATGTCACTAACACGTCAATTCACACGTGACGTATATCGTCAACCCGAGATGTGTTTTGACGTTACAATCGTTTCCAAATTTTCCATGCAAATTATTTAGAAAATGCCAAATTGCACGCTATTTACAAATAAATATGTATTAAAATCTGTCTGTTAACACAGCGAATCGGGTTTTATAGTAGTGATAATACGACGTTATTGCTTGTATGTGTGCTCTCGGCGACGCCCATCGTCTTATAAAATAAGGTCACATTCTATTGTGTATTATAGTATTCTATGGTGTAACAGGTGAACGGAATTGAAGCCTATGACACTGGTATTTTACATATAATTTTATGAAATTGATCTATCAATAAATACTACTAATTATTGGGTACGTATTATTTAATTTCGATAGTTTTAATTGATTTCTTTATTTAGTTCAAAAAGTTTCTTGTTATTTTTTTAGTACCGAAATTTTGTTTCTAATGTGTGGTATTTATTGATAGATCAATTTCATAATAATTTAATGTAAAATAAAATTCTACTCAGTTCATCTCTTAGGTACACCTTATTATTCCAGAAGGTAAATTAATCACCCAGTATATAGATATATTGAATAAAAAGTTTCTGTTTTGTTAAATAAAAGCTACGTACGTGAAAGTAATACGGCCACGTTAAGTTTTGCCACCCTTTAAAACCAAAACTAGGAATAGGACGGAGACAAAAACAAAAATGTGTGTAATATAACTAATATATTAAGAAAAAAAATAGCAAACAAGCTTTGGAAATAATTAGGAACTCTTCGAAAAATCAAACTTGAAAAAACTAACTACACTACATAATACTAAAATCGACTAAAATATTTACTAAGTAGTTGTGTCAGCGACTTCCTTCGCGTCAAATTAGAACTTTTGCTATTTATATTTACCTATATATATAGGTGATATGATTATTTTGTAATTTTAATTGTCGCCAAGGCCAAGAAAGACACTAATCTGTATAAAAACATTAAGTTAGTCATTCAGACAAACTAACCAACGGGCGGATCCACAAACAAATCAAGAAACAAATTGGGCAAACTATACACTTGTTTTTCATATTTTTCATATTTCATTCAAATAAACAACAAAATTACCGCAATAACGTAATCCCCAATTTGCTCTTGAATTTCTCCAGCCAACACTTGGTTCCCATACAACAGATAAGAGATTGCCCTAAATAAGCAAGCTCCATCACCAATTATTGGTACTGTGGTATGTTACGCCCATACACCCAAGAATATTAAAAAAAATCAAAACTACAATCCAATTTCTAATTAAAGTACCTAATTACACTAACAAAAATCAATGACAATGAATGACAAAAAGAACTTAACTCAACAGCAAGTTTTTTGAAGTAATAAGTATGATCGGGCCTAAAATCAGTTGGTTTATCTATAAAGAAATTCTCAGTATTAGCCCAGAGTCAACATTTTAGTGTTGTTTCATCTGTGTGCTTCTGAATACGTAAAGCCTTTGGATGGGACTCTCGGAAATCGGATCTCACTATATTTGTGTCGGATTACCGTCTGACTATGAGTCTGTCGAACTACGGGAGTGAGGGAACAGCAAGTGCCTGTGTTGCACGCACACCTGTGATCCATAAACCTGTCCTGCGTCATTAAA
Source organism: Parnassius apollo (assembly GCA_907164705.1). Lineage (NCBI taxonomy): Eukaryota > Metazoa > Arthropoda > Insecta > Lepidoptera > Papilionidae > Parnassius > Parnassius apollo. The sequence goes on along the minus strand of CAJQZP010001064.1, from coordinate 917,010 downwards.
TTATAATTTATTTATTCTGTGGTATAATGTAGTCCCTTGGTACTTACGTACGTACTATAGAACACTATTATTCTATAACATTCATTCGCTCGCATATAGTTGAGGCATGACCGAATCCGAATTCGGCCTAAAGGACAACTATCGGAGATACATCCTAAGAGATGGTACCGTCGTCATCTGTCGAGCTTGTTGCCATCCCGGTGAGTCACATAAGTAGACATGTCATCTCCGGTTCTTCGGCGCTTTCTAACTCTGAGTACTTGCACAGGCACAACCTAGTAGCCAGAATTCTACACTAAGGGCTCACTCTGAAATAGGACGTGGACCAGAAATTGCCTTATTGCAATTACTTGCCGGAAGCCGTGCTCAGAAATGACCGCACTCTACTGGGTACGGGCCATTATCACAGACAGGATTATTCTTGCGAATAAGCTATTGTGCTGATGAACCGAGCACAGTCTAGGATATTTTTGGTTACATTACCATTCCGTATGACGAGAACCTCGTGAAAGCCGAAACAGATAAGCGAACAAAATATCTGGACCTGGCTCACGAGGTGACCGACTTGTAGGGGAGCGAAATTATACCTGTAGTTCGTGTTTCTACGAACGGGCGAATCCCAGTCTGCCTCTCGAGTCATCTGAGGCGGCTAGAACTCTGTGACGGACCGCTCTAAGCTCAAATGCAGAAGGCGGTGCTCCTCGATACCGCCCGCATCGTCCGCCGGTTTCTTTTCCCTTCACCCTAACTCTCGGCCGTTTAGTCTCCCCTGCCGAGGACTTCCATTTGGTTGGATTTTTATTTATTTACGTATTGTTTATGTATTTTTTCACTATATTAATATATGTATATTTATCATTTCCATTTATATATACTTATACAGCTCAACCAGAAGGGAAAACTATTTAAATACCATAATGTCAAAATAGAGTCCATAAAGCAGCGTCTTTTTGACCCTTTATTATCTGATGATTGACTGATGAAGAGCTATCGTATCACAGAGCCTATTTTGAGTTATAAGTAGTAAGTATACCTTATTTATTAACTTGATAACCATATTATTATCATCTAATATTTCCTTTTCCTTGATAGAATGAGTAATTTTTTTGATTTGCGCCAATGCGTCATTGCAAGCCCTCCCTGTCTTCCATCAGCCCCTGGCGAATGTAGAAAATTTTCATTAAACGAGCGTAGGTACACTAAATTATGCATAGTAATTTGCAATTCCGTTTTGCAGTTTCAATATACGTGCTTCAATTCCATTAAATGCTAATTTCATTTAACGCCTTGCATCAAAAGAACCGTATATTTTTCTCACTTTTTCATTTATTAAAGCCCGTTCACTGCTGAAAATAGGCCTCCACTATAGATATATGGGATATTTGCCATAGCTGCCACTCTTGAAAGGCGGGTTGCTGTTGCCTGTCCCCTGTTTCAGTTTTTCTTTGTCGCCTTTTATGATTACGACACCCACGGGATGATCTCTCTCGCTCGCTCTCTCTCTCTCCCTCTTACGGCACACGACAAATTGTATACATTAATACCTCATTTACATTCAGCCCCTGCCACTGCTCCTCGCGCTGCCGGCAATACTTCGCTAAATACTGCCGCTGCTGCTTCTCACATCACTTTCGGCTTTCGACTATGGCTGACGTCGAAATAATTACAGCGTCCGCGCTGTGCCTTCTTGCAATACAAAATTATGTTAATAATTTAAAAAGATATCAAGTTCAAAAGAAGATAGATAGATAGATAGATGATAGAAAATTTATTTGCTTAAAAACATGGTACATAAGATGATCAATGACGTGAAACTGACATGTTTTGCAATAATTGGCACGCAAAAATGATATGAAATACAGCTACAAGGGGTGATCCAAAAGTAATGATAATCGGTTACTTTAGGTCCGCATAAAAATCCAAAAAAAATATTTTTTGCTTGCTTATATACTCACTACGTCAGCCTAAAAAATCATGTAATTGTCATATTCATCAGTTCAATCATATAATTACGGGTGATCCAAAAGTAATGATAGTGAAAATAAAACACGGTAAGTAATTAAAGTTAAAATAATAATTTACTTTTCTACATAGTCTCCTAACAAATCAATACATTTAGTCCATCTTTTTTCTAAATCCAGGATTCCCTTTGAAAAAAATTCTGTGTCTTGACCCTTTTTTTTTTTAACATGGGGATATGCCTACGCATACCCGCCTCGCGGGGCAAGGACGGGTTATGTCGGACTCGCACCGACTAAAACCCCATGGTGTTCCACCTTCGTCGCATATTGGCAGGGCTACGGGAACGCTTTCGCACACTTCCGCGGCCCCTCCAGCGACTGCCGCCCCATGGCAGCACCTCATCGGGGGAGGAATATTCCTCCCCGTTCCCCTTCCCAAGTAAGGCGCACCAGAACACATGGCACGCCTTCCTCCACGGCCTCCAATTACATCTGCGCAACAGAAGCCCCCGCGTCCGATGCGCGAAGGCCATGGGGCCAGGAAAAACGAGCACTTAGAAGTACTAGCCTTCCCGACCCCAGCGGCGGATCTGGTCTTTGGCTCCGCCGCCAACCAAGATTCGGCTGCGGAGGATAGGGAGAGCGGCGCCTCGCAATACCGACAATCCTCTCCCCCCGCAGCCCCATCACCACCGCATCAACGGTGCGGCCCCGTTTGAGTCGCGGAGGATAGGGCGAGTGGCGCATCGCCATACCAACACTCCTCTTCCTCCGCGACTCCACCTCGGCTGCAGCGGTAGGTGGGGAGGACACACCTCTCACCGCAGTCCACCATCACACATCCGAAGTGGGCTTCCCAAGCCCACTCAGAGTGGCCACCTCGGGCCGGCCCTCCACCTCGGACCAGCCATATGGGTTCCTCTTTGTTTCGCCGTGGGTGACCAAGCCACGGCTTCTAAGCCCCCCCGCCACGACAAGGCGGGAACCCGTTCGGGGGGGGGTGTCTTGAGCCTCCCAAAACGCTTCAACAGCGGCCATTACTTCGCTATCGTCTTCGAATTTCTTGCCTCGGAGGCGTTCCTTGAGCCGAGGAAAAAGGTAGAAGTCACTAGGAGCCATATCTGGCGAATAGGGAGGGTGTTCCGAGCAGTTCGAATCCCGTTTCTTGAATGGCAGCCATCGCAACTGCGGCTTTGTGAGCCGGTGCGTTGTATTGGTGAAACAGCACTCCAGCTCGCAGTTTGCCGCGTCTTTTTTCCTTAATGGCCTCCCGTAATCTCTCTTATTTGGTCTGCGTAGTAAGAGCCCGTAACAGTGGCTCCCTTTTCCAAATATTCCACCATAATTATGCCTTGAGCGTCCCAAAAAACAGATGCCATAACCTTTCCCGCCGAACTTGAAACTATGAATTTCTTTGGCGTCGGTGAGGAGACTCGCTTCCAAGTCATAGATTGTTGTTTCGTTTCAGGATCAAAATGGTGGATCCTGGATCCATAGTCACAAAACGGAACAAAAAAAAATTCTTGATCTGCTTGGAACTTTTCGAGATTGACCCTCGAAATGTCAACTCGATTTTTCTTTTGTCTTGTCGGTTAACATTCTGGGTACCCAACGCGCAGAGACCTTTTTCATATGCAACTCGTTCGCAAGGATTCTTTGAACGCCAGCTACATGCCTGATGGTCACTCTTCGATCTGCCAACACAACATCTTCGACTTTTTTCACGTTGTCTTCAGTGAGGGACGTGGATGGGCGTCCTTCGCGATGTTCATCTTCAGTGGATGTTCTGCCCAGTTTAAACTCCTTGGCCCAGCGTGCAACTGTAGAATATGGAGGAGCAGAGTCCCCAAATGTTTCATAATCGCCGTTAGTATTGCATTGCCATTTTGTACGTGGTAGAGCCATTCTGTAGCTAAGGTTATGGTTGTAGCACGAATGGGTCGGATCTACTGGGGAAGGACCACGTTCTCACAGAATAGCAGCGTAAAATAGCAGCTCAATACTGCTGTGTTTCCCTTGGTAAGTGTAGAGAACCGGAGACCCTTTTTAGTGGAAACGAGGCATTCAATCTTAGTCCTCACGGGTGGCAACACATCTGTATTTTGTCTTAATTGAGGATAGATGTAGATGTCTATGGGCCACACCATCCAGTTACCATCAGGTGGACTGTGTGCTTATTTGTCACCACTATTCTATAAAAAATGAAACACTAATAGACTCTATTAAACGATAAAAAAAAACTCATGGCATTATGCTGAGTGTGCTCCTGTTCCCAGATGACGCCTTGACACATACGAGTATAGGTATTGTATAGTTTGTAATATGTAGTATATTGTAATTTGTATTGTATAGCCAATATTATTTGTAAATTATGTGTTTTTTTATGTTATCAGCGGTGGCGTCATTTTGGAGAATAAACATTTCTTTCTTTCTTTCTTTTCTTTTCATAAAACTCGCCCTGTAGTAGCGGCGTTAGTAAATCCACTATTCCATATTGGTTCAAGAGAATTTATATCCCATATCCCGTGGGTGTCGTAAGAAGCGATAGAGAGAAACTGAAACAGGAGATAGGCAGCATCATATTGATGACAGCTCCGATTATTTAAAAAAAAAACAACTGCCAAGCGTGACAACTGTGCGAAATATCCCCTTTATGAGGCATTTTATGGGGACTATGTTTAGTCATGGACTTTTGATAGTAATGTTTTTTTATAGAATAATCCACCTGATAGTAAGTAAATGCTGTGACCCATAGACATCTACATTTATCCTCGATTATGAATCAAAATGCAGATGCGTTGTCACCCCTGAGGACTAAGATGGAATGCCTCGTTTCCAGTAAAAAAGGGTCTCCAGATCTCTACACACACCATACGAAACACAGCAGTATTAAAGTGCTATTTTATGCTGGTATTCTGTGAGAGCGTGGTACTTCCCTGTTCGAGCATTCGTGCTACAACTATAATATAGCTGTAGCGTGGCTCTACCGCGTATGAAATGTAACGCATGAATAAAAAATAAAATAATAATTAATAATGACTATAACATTAATTTCTTCTTTATAAATTCTTTTTCCATGCCTTATTTTGATGCCATTGTTACTTGTGACGTTGAGGCTGTCCGTCGTCGAAATAGGTCAAGTCTTAAGAAGGGAACAATCTATTTTATTCACTGTATAATAAGTTGAATGTATAAATAGCTAGTACATTTGGGTAGTTAAAATCAACATTAATAAATAACCACACAACATGAATAAATCATATAATTATTCGAATTAAATTAGATTTTATTTATTTATTTATTTCTGAAACTTACAATTATCATTACAGGATTAATTACCTAATGCGATAGTGTAGCTCTCTAACTGATTTGTATTGATTACCTATTTAATTTTTGTAACAAATTACTAACAATGCTGTCCTTGTGAATTCACTCCGAGTAAAACAAAACAGGTGCGTCACGCAAGCTAGCGTGCGGAGTGCGCGCTATAAAGGTGCCTCACTCAGAAGGTTGGTCCGATACGACCTCGCGGCTCCACCAACAGTCGCGGTTGCCGTCGGTCCACACATAACTCTCAGGAGCACAAATATTTCAGCATTATACAATTTTCCTCGCAGTATTTTAAAAATGTACGAGGTGAGCGCGAGTTCTTTTCTAACCCTTAGTTCATTAAATCCTACCGTACCTAATATAAGCAAAATTGGATACATTAAAGGGTAAATTGAGTAGAAACCATAACAACGCATATATAAATATCTAATGAATTTATTTTGTACTCGTTCTAGCATGAGACTATACTTAGTTTCATGCGGAGCGCAGATAACTGCATTACGAGTACCTACATTCAAGTTGACTTCTTACCAATGAATATATAAGGCGATAATCGCTTTTATGTTTGTGAATCCTCTCACTGTGCGAAGCATAAATCCTAGATTTCTATAAGCTTTTTTACAGATGCTCATGATGTAATCATAAAAAGTAACCTTTGTGTTAAAAGTTACTCCTAAATCCTTAACTTCTCTGACTATCGTCATCACCAGCCCGTCAATGTGATAATTATGTAAAATAGGAGTGTGTGCGCGAGAAAAGGTAATTAACGCACACTTAGAGCTGTAAAATTGCAAGAGATTGTCTTTGCTCCAACTCACAACCCTGTCTATGTCCCTTTGTAGTCCGGCACAGTTATCCCCATTTTTACCGCGAGGGACAATTTGAAGTCGTCAACAAACAATAAGCCCTTAGCGTCTTTCACCACTTCTAGTAGGTCGTTTATCATCAGCAAAAACTCCAAAGGGCCAAGGATACTTCCCTGACTTACTCCGGACCACGTGGAATATGGCTCTGACTTATGTCCCGCATATTCCACATATTGCTGCCTATCGGCCTATATGACTCGCAAAAAAGTGGAGTAAATGTGGGGTAAAACCCACACCTGCTAGCTTTTTAAGTAATACGCTATGATCTATTAAATCAAATGTTTTTTGTAGTCAAAAAACGCCGCATCTGTTTGTACCCCTTTGTCTCCACTCGGTACCAGATGAGCCATCTAACAGAGAAGGTTATTGGTTGTACTGTTTCCTGGCCGATGGAGTTGTGCGCTCACCTGATGGAATATTATCTTATAAATAGCGGCTTCGAATACTTTTGCTGGCGTAGACAACACTGCAACAGGCCTGTACACATCCACTGATTCTGCTGAACCTCCCTTTGGAACCGGAACAACGCAGGTTACTTTCCACCTCTCTGGAAACACCGCAGCCTTAAGGGATTTGTTATATATATGCAGTAGTGGCTTAGCTAGTACCGACCGACAATCCTTAAAAATGTAAGGCGGAATGCCGTCAGGTCCTGCAAACCGTTTGGGATTGAGTTCTTGGAGCGCACGACATACGGCTGCCAACTGTAATTGGTCAAAGTGCATCCGCGCTGCTCCGTCTCTGCTACCTGCTCCTACTATAGCCGAGCCCACATCCAAATCCGACCGCTCGGAACTATGGAGGTTAGAGAACAGGAGAAGATGGTAGAAAATGGACAATGTGAGGGGTGTTCAATAAAAGTCATTTTCAGTCTATTTTTCCGATCAGATGCTAAACCACTTGCACATCCACGCACAATAAAATATTTCTCCATTTTTTAATGTTTCTTTTTGTCAAAAATAAAAAATTACGGAGCATGAAAATTTTCTCACCAATGTCGCAAAGAAAAACTGTAACTAACTTCACCTACTTGTACTCATAAACAGCTAACTTCGCAGGCACTACTCACCGACGGCAGCGTCGCTATAAATTTTACAAATTTTCAAGGACAGGCGGACTATGCTTTAGTACGTAGCGATCGTTCTCCTGTTCTCTAACCTTCATGCTATGAACTATAAACAGAATAAAAATACTCCGCGAACTCGTCAACAGACTCGTCAATCAGACAACGCTTCCCGATTACTAGTAGAGTAGAGCTAGTAGAGAGTGCACCTGTGCTTACGCACATACTCGTAAACTATTTTCTGTGATGTTTGTGCTGTTAGCCTATGCGGCTCCTGGACCTTCATCTGACTCAGGGCTCGCGGCAAGGCGGAAAGGCAATGGTGATGAGAATAATAATAATGATGGTTTATGATTTGGTATTGTTACCAATCATCATGTCGCCTCTGTGGGGCTCTTGAGCTGTCTAGCCGCTGTCTAAGTGGGGGAGTGAGGACCCCCGTCTCTGACTGCTAGCTCGTGTCGGTCGATGTCCTGGGCGGGCGGTAACCGCCTAGGTAAGCGGTGTGTGTTGAAATGCGTCGTGCCCGTCTACGGGTAGACGCGCCCCATCCGTTATCATATTTGTGCTTTTCCCATTAATAATTTTTAACTTGCATTGTTTAATCTCGTTTTGTAGAGAACGTAGCCGAATTTCATTATCTTCCGTGCGATAACGATTATAAGATGTTAGCGCGGTATTCTTCGCTGCAATCAGTTGTCGAACATCTGCCGGAAGCTTCGTGTATTGATACACGAACCTTACTCGTTCACTATAGTCCTACTAGACTAGCATTCACAGAGCTTAATCCCGAAATTGTTTTCGAACACAATTCAGTTTTTGATTCAAAATGAGGGATTTTTCGTTTCAGGCCAATTTGGATTGAGTAAACACGATCGAGCTACGATCAGACGTTACCAGTGAGTGTCGATAGATACATATACACATACTCGTTGGTATAAAGATGTAAAAAAATTTGCTACGGTTTCGAGAGTTCAGAATTTAAATGAGTTCGAATAATCAATATCATACAAGGGACTTAAGTAACCGATTATTGAACCGTGTGAAGTTAGCGCACCAGTACTGAATAGGTACTGAAGTTCCGTGTGAAGCTGCTATTTTACGCTGGTATTCTGCGAAAACGTGGTCGAGCCGACCCATTCGTGCTTCAACGAAAATATAGCTGCAGTGTGGCTCAACCACGTATGTTTACTAATTTTGAAAAGAAATCAGCACGCGCTTTTATTTGTGCAAAATGATAAACACTTGACTAGTCTTCTTGATTAGTCTTTACCGTGTTACAATAAAATTTCATTTAATATAATAGCTTAAAGTATTTGTAAAGGCTTTGGCATTTAGGTTGGCAAAGAAACAGCTAACAATAAACGCACTCGATATTCGCTTTTTCTCGTTTTCACAACTGGCAGGGTCATCAGTTGGACAGAGTGACGGCGAATATCTAGTAGGTTGATATAGTTCGTGTCAAATCGATTGAGAAAAACGGACATTGACCTTTCGGTCGTTTAACCAAAGGCTATAAACCTTCAATATATAGGCACTTTTTATATGTAGTACTTTCTTTATTTATAATTATTTTTTATAAGATTGATATAATATATATTTATTAAGTATTATTAAAAAGTTATGTAAAAGATCGCTGTAGAAGAAAAGTCATCTATTGTTATAAAGTACTTTATTCATTTAACAACAAAAAGCATTAATTTATAACACGTATAAAGATTCGAGTGAAAACGACACCGAAAAAATACGTACTTATTCAAAAGATAAAATTTATTTTCAATATTATATAAGAATTTTATTTTTATTCGGGTCGGCCCAAAAAAGTGACGCATCTCTGGCTGCCGTTGTCACGTTTCTTTTAGAACGAACTGACGTAACGCGCGTTTTGTTTATTTAGGGATGAATTTGCAAAAGTTCAATATGGTGGTTACATTGCTTCAAATATTTTTTAATATGAAACTGTTATTAAATGAATTGCTGTGTTACTTACCATAAATTGAAATATAAAATATAACACATTTTTCGCGATGTACCGTAAGATTTTACGATGTTTATAGGAACCACGGACAATATTATTTGAGAAACAAAAAAACAAAACATATGTGCCGATCCAGAAGTGGGAATAATATCAATATTTAAATATCTCTGCTCATATCTGAGGTCATCGTCCGTTTTTCTCAATCGATTTGGCACTAATTTTAGTTACCAGTAGTTATTTATATTATATACGTTGCTTATTATAATTGATCAGTGCAATTGATAAGCTACACCTATCGCAGCTCATATTGGGTTGGGTCATTTTTTGGCGTAATGAGTGCCCTCATGTTTTATTTGTGTTCACTGCCTAACGGCTTGGGATTTGTAGGGAAAAGAAATAATAAAAAAATGAATATATTTTTAATTATAACAAAATGCTGGCAATACCATTCAGTCTTAAAGAATTACATTAATAAATACTTACATATAATTAATACTAATTGATCAAAAGCAAATTATAAATGATTTAAGAATAACTTCATCTTGTATAGTGATATAAAATGTCAGTCTAGATGATCTTGAGCAGAATGTTTTACACTAAATACATTTACTTTTTATTACAATTACATCCTTAAAATTTATCTGTGTGGATTTATGTTTACCCCATTCTTTTCTTTTTGTCTTGTGTTACACAAGGCTTATTTACTTTTACTTTTCTTTTTGTAATTTTATAAAAAGTATGAGGGTCCAATTGAATTAATAAGTATTGCGTGCTTCTAGGTTGAAATGATTTTATTTTCATTTGCGTCGTAGAAAATATTGTAGTAGTAAGCTGTGTTGGCATTTACTTTTTTTTAAATGTATTTTGTTTAACTCTAAATGAGGTACGTTTCTCTTGCTTTTAAATTTCAACCTTAAGCCGCTTGCAATAAATACTGCTTTGACTTTAAACTTATTTTTGAATATGATATCGACGATCGCTCATCATGGCATAATATCCTTATTAATTATACATTTTTAAATTGAGGGGGTTGGCAGGTTTAATTCTTGTCGTGCTTACTAATTTATTTTTAAAAATGCTAAAATTATGAAGGCCCTGACTGCTGGCGTATTTCGAAGTTATTTTAGGATCATATAATTACATATTGACAAATTATGGATTCTGTTTCAGCCCTGTATGTAGTTCCTTTTTCTTCTGTGTCGTATATTTCGTTTGACGTTAATACCTTGACTGTACGCTGATGGGTGAAATGGCCTCCAATTACGTTCGTAAGACGACGGATCTGTATAAAAATCTGTAAATAAAAAAACAAAGGTACAGATTAAGCGTGTATCACTGCAGGACATAATATATTTTACACTAGTACACCACTTACATACATTTTAGAGAAGGTGCATTTTGGGTTTTCATTGAAATAATTTTGGTTTTCTGTCTGTCAGCGTGGCACCACCCTCCGTACTTGTTTGTGCCTCCAAGTCTATTTTATATGAAACAGAGGGCATCTATGACTTCTTTGCCACCAGGGCGGCGCCACTTAGGAATGAGGTTAAATATTTGACAGATTTCACAGCGGGAAAGTTAATTTTTTAGAAAAGTATAGATTAATATTTTTTTTCTGAAATATTACTATTATTTTATTTCAATTAGATTATAAATGTAATATAATATAAACCAAACTACGGTCATTGCCGAAAAATTAAAGAATACGGCATTATTTTGTGTATGATATATACAATAGAAACTTTTAATTAAAACTTTTAGAAAACCTTGAAATTAAATCGCAACTTTTCAATGATGACAACACTGTGTGACCATCCGCGTGACAAATATTATGTTCACCTCAGTTCCAACTAGCGACATCTGGTGGGCTTAAGAATATTGGCCCTTAAGAATAGTGCCGCTGCCATATTGTGTCGGATATCCCGCCATATTAAAACAATTTTCAAACAGCCAAGCACTAAATTACCGTCATCAGTATCCCTATCGGATGAATCAGAATGAATTTCAATAGCAACACGGTTCACTAACACAATTGCTAGTATCTCCATTGTTCACAAATTATTTAAAACAGGATATAATAACTTTGGAGCACAAAATGATATAAAATAATCGCCAACACTTTTCCAATATGATGCAAATATATGATGTCATAATATACTGGCCCATGTTTTGAAACGAATCACCAGTATGGCGTCGATTTATGACGTCATTTGCATTGACAGGATACTTGGTTCTATTTCGGAACGCAGCCTGAAGCCAGTTTCAAACAGAAAAAGGCTTAAGTTGCGTTGTCACCTTTAGGCTCTCTATCTGAGTGCCAGTATAATTACAGGCCATAGAGTGTTTGTACTGCAGTGTGTCCCGGTCTGCAGGGTAAATAGAGTTCATATGGTTACAGGCTGTGAGGCATTCCATCTCCATTCTCAGAATAACACTGCATCTGTGGCCTTTGTTTTAAGTTCATTCGGATGTCAGTGGACTAATTAAAACTTTATTTTGGTATAAGAAAATGTCAAAATTAAACAAAACTATTTATCGTAATCATTTAACAATAAAGTACGTGGTCACCTTAAGTTTCGCCACCATATAAAACCAAAACTAGGAGGAGGATAGAGACAAAAACTCGAAGTCATATACTATAACTAATACATTCCGAAAAAATAGCAAACAAGCTTTGGAAATAATTAGGAACACTTTAAAAATAGACCTTAAAAAAACTAACTATAATACATAATACTAAAATCGACTAAAATATTTACTATAATTTCAATTATCAAAATGGCGTCGATAAAGCACCGCCCTTTTGACCCTTTATTTTTTGATAGACCGATGAAGACCTATCATATCACAAAGCCATCTATTCAAACAAGGATTTAGTTTCCGAGATATATGAAAAAACCCATATTAACCGGATGACCACATTAACCTCACGAACCATACAAAATATATGCTTTTAGGTACTTTAACCCCTGTACAGGATTCCTCGTGCATAAGAGGTTTAATTTCCTATCATGAATGTTCGATAATGTTGAGATGAATGAAATTAGTTGAATAGAATACAAGAAGAGCAAACAAGAAAAATAGTCGTAAAATTTCACAGTAATAACTCTACGGCAATTTTTTTATTGTTTAATCACTGCATCCTAAAAGATTACCTTTTAGGATGCAGTAGCTAGATACCATCATATAAACTGCTATATGTATTAAACACTATAATATTTATATGGATTCAGTAAAGGCCTACAGCTACAGCCAAGAAATAAATATCTTACCTGGTTGATTCAATCTGAAAATAAAATCTTTTGGTGGTAGGACCACAGATGGCACAGGTCCTTCTATCCCGGAAGGAACTTCAAGGTCTTTTTCAGAATCAATCACGTGGAAATCTGATAAATTTGGATTGTCGACTTTGGCGTTATCTTCAGTTCCGTCATTTTGTGTTTCAAACTTTTCACCATTGGTCGAATGTTCTAGATTTTTTTCGCTTACTAGTTTAGTAGATTGATTTAAAACTTGATTTTCTTTGTCATCAATTTGAGTTTCAGTTAAATAAGAATCGATTAACTTGCTGCTATTATTATTACTTTCAAACTTTTCATCGTTGGCTTGTGATTTAATATTGGAATTGGCATTTTCATACAAATTTAAATTAGGATGCTTTCCACCATTTTGTTTTTGTAAATGTTCTTTCGACTGTATGATATTTAAAGCGGTTACGTTCGTGTAGGTATATTTATGAGGGCTATTTTCATTCGTTTTGCTTATGTCAATTATGTCCTTTTTCTCTTCCATGTTTTCGTAAATGGGGTCCTCTAACGGCGTGCCTTCGGGTATGTCTTCGAAAGAGAACTCGTTGCTGATGAGGATTTCTCCTGTTTCGAGTGATTTTGCTTTGTTGAAAAGGTTGTCGGTAGGTAAATAGGCGTTGGTTTCGTGTGCTATGCGCGCTGGACAATCTTCAGGTATTGTGTACATCTGGATGTTAAAAAATTTAAAGGTGTTAGTTACTCAGAAATAAACGTTGTATAATATGATATAATGGTTTACTTGTTTATGAAAACACAATACATAGATGTTTTTTTTTACCTTTTAGCGTGTTTAATTTATTAATTGTCAAATTGACGAAGCTTCGAGTACTTGTCAGCACACGGGTGAAGGTGGGAAGGGAGTGTGGCAGGAAGGGCATTGAAAACGTCCGGAGCGATGATTTTCAAATTATGTATGCACAAACAATATTACAATATAAGGTGTTGCACACACGTACACACTTTAATGTCTTCTGCTGTTACGTGACTATTTTTAGTGGTAATTATATTGGTGGAAAAGAGTCGTGGTAGCTCAGGTGGTTAGCGCTCGCTGTAAATTTCATAGTACGCGATCAATCCGGTTTCGATCCGCGCCGGCACCTATGAAATTGTTAATTGCAATTTTAAGTGCTGATTTATCACGTGCGAAGGAAAACCTGAAGTAACCTGCATGTCCGAGAAATACGAAAAAATATTTCGAAGGCATGTGAAGTCCGCCAACATGCATTTCGGCAGCGCGGCGGACAATACCTTGTCCTACAACCCTCTCAGAAATGAGCTGAGGCCTGTGCCAGGAGTGGGACGTAAACAGGCTGTAACTTTAACTTTTTATATTCGTGGTAGGGCCACGATGTAGCTATATTAGGTTACTACACGATTGGATAAGCTCGACCGGGTTAGGACCACGCTCTCACAGAATGCAGTTACCGCTACCATTACAACCTTTTAAAGTTTTAAAGTAAAGGATATTTGCTATAATTCCACGCTTGGCCAGGTTGAAGTGGTAGTGAACACATGGTAGAGCCACAGTGCAGTTATATTAGTAGTATAGTTGTAGCACGAATGGGTCGACTCGACCGGGGCAGGACCACGCTCTTACAGGATACCAACGTAAAATAGTAGCTTAATGCTGCTGTGTTGTTGGGAGATGCTTTTTATTGTAATAGAGGCATTCCATCTTAGTCCTCAGAGGTGACAACGCATTTGCATTTTAGTTCTTAATCGAGGATAAATGTGTATGTCTGTGGGCCACGGCATCCACTTACCATCACATGGACTTTGTGCTCGTTTGTCTTCCAATGCTATAAAAATGCGCAACGGGCCGACCATAACTCGAAGAACCTACAACCCATGGAATAGAAAGGTTCTTGAGTGACAGCTCAGTGGTGAGCGAAACAAGGTGACCCCACTACTGAATGAAGACCGAACCACAAACATGCACTATGTTGATGTATCTAGGCGGCTCAAGACCGTGACAGACGTTACAGAGGCCTATGTTCAACAGAGGACTGGATTGTAATAGAAATCTACATACTATTATAGACGCCAGGGACCTCGCGAAATTCACACACCAAATACAGGTATTGGTCTGCCCCTGTAAAGAAGTTTCACCTCGTACGTGTGTACACAATTAATTACAAGCACAGTTTTCGTTTTTTATTACTTGACACTGGCAATAGCACAACAGTACGAGTCAAATACTAAACAACACTGACCTGTATATCTTTAACCGAGGGGCGGTAGTAGTCGAAGAGCTTGACGTGTGCGGGCTTAGTCCTTGCGCTGGGTCCCACGGCGTGCAGCGCGAAGCAGCGGCTGCCCCCATCGCCACCCCCCCACTCACCTCCACCCGCCTGGTCGCCCAGGTACAAGGTGGCCTTACCACCGTTGCTGGACAGCTCAATGCGACGTAACACTAACGTAGATTAATGCATAAATATTAGTTTTTCTTTAAAGAAGTAGAGGTAACGAACTATCCGTCTTCACATCCATCTGATGGTAAGATTGCTTCAGTGGAATCGATGTATGCATAAATAATTAATTCTTCCTATATAAATAAACAAATAAATAAATGTTCTTAGAAGTCTACATATATTGTCCGGTTACGTACAAAATCAGCATCAATTAGTAAACATCAAATCTGCACCTGCTCGAAACCTATAATATATGGAATTCATAGGTTACCGTTAAATATCCAGCTCGAAGGACCAAATAGATTTATATAAATACATAGTTTGCATTTTGTTCGAGTTTTTATTGGAAAATCTGGATCTGGTGGGGGTAGCAGTGACTGCCGTGATTTATGCCCGATTTGTTCACGGTACATTCAAAGCCGCTATTCTAGGCCACTACACGGTCAGAAATATATGTAGGTGACTAATGCCCAAATACTCTCTTTCTCTCTCTCTCTCTCTTTCTCTCTTAAGATGCCTTTAGTTCTCGTGCTGTCTGCATCACTTTCACTTAAAGTGATGGAGACAGCACGAGACTTAACTACTTCTTAAAACAGAGTAGCATTTGAGTATTTGTCATAAATATAATTAGAGGGCGGTGTACGTACAGGTGTGTTGCTGCAGCTGTGCGTACAGCAGCTGTGCGTCCGCACCGAAGCCGCCCGGCAGCGCCACCTCCAGCAGAGCCATCTCCGGGAACCGCCCAGTCCACACCACGCAAGCCTGCAGCGATATTTGTTTTTATTTTTTATTACATAAAAATACAATCGGTTGTTTATTATATAACGTTCGCGTATACATCACCTACTTACATTCTATGTACCTAATGTAATTAGTATTCTAATCTTAAGATTTAAATATAAATATTATAGAATTAGGGTAACAAACACTCTCCTTCAGATGACAAGTGAATAATGCCCATAGACATCTACATCAATCTTCGCATAACAATCAAAATGCAGTTGTGTTGTTACCTCTGATGACCAAAATGAATGTCTGATTTTCAGTAAAAAGGTTTTCTGGTTGCCACACTTGGAAGGCCAGTCGGTCACCGTAGTATTTTATTATTTGAATCTGTTACCATCAGGAAGATGCTATTACCTACACTCAAACAGCCTATACAAAATATATAAATAAATATTGTAAAATATGTCAAGCCCCTTCATGTAAAGAAAAGCAGAAATTTATGAGGGATTCCCGTTACAGATATTGTGTCCATAATAGATTTAATTGCAACTCATCTTCCTTCATTTTTAATACTAGTATCGAATCTGTTGTGTTTAATGATTTAATGAAACATTAAAAGTTTATCTAAATCTGACAGTATCCCGCTAAGTTTAAACCTATTTCGGTACCACCAAATCTCAGTAAATTTTTTAAATAAATGTTTTGGTTCGATTATAAAGTATTTTAATTATTCCACAAAAACTATGTATTACGACAACTGACACTGGGGTTGAACTCATAAAATATGTTTTTAATGACTGGGAGAATTCACAAGATGCTTTAGGTTTTTTTCATAATCTTTCCAAAGCTTCAACTTTATTCATCATGAAACTACAAATTATGGTGTAAAAAATATGCGCTAAGATTTATTAATGGTAAAAGTTCCTCCGGATCGGTAGTATCAATGGGTATTCCTCAGGGCTTGATTGTTGGCCCATTACTGTTCCTTATCTATATAAATGACTTATCCTATTTTGTAGGGGACAAATACGGTAATGTATTATTTGCTGAACTCAAAGAGAAATCAATTCAATTTATTTCGTTGTCAAATTAGCATGAATTCGAACCAAACGGTTCACTTCATCGTTCGTCATGCCTACAGATATGGAGTGGAATATGTTATCAACATCTGTTTTTCATCTTATCACAATGTAGGCGTTTTTAATGCAAATAAACATGTACATAATGCCGTCTCGTAATTAGTACATTGGTTTAACGCAAATAATTTGCTTTTAAACGGCAACAATTTACTAAATGTATGAAATTTACAAAATCTAATGCATTTGAATTTCAATGTGCTTTTAAGTGGGGAGGAGTTAAGTCTTATGGATTCCACTGTCTTTCTTGGAATGGCGAAGTTAAGTAACATTAGGAAATACATGAAAGAAAATAACCTCCGGGAATGAGATGAGAGATTTATTCGGTTCATATAAATACCAATACAAATATAATTCAAATACTTTAACACCAAATTATTGTAAAATTATATATCATGTGTAAAATATATTGAATTAAAAATTATTCTATTATATTCTTCGACCACCAACGCGATGATATAGGGCCATACCGTAATACAGTTTACTCCAATTTTGTCATTGTGTTTGAGTTTAAGGTCAAAATAGTTTGATTCTACCTGGAAGTTTTACTAATTTTTTTAAAATTAATCATTGAAATAATGGTGTAACATGAAAGTGAAGGAAATAATATTTAAGAAATGCGCACTGTAATATGTTTAATCGGCATGGGAACTATGCGCAGTATGTTTTTAATCTAACCATCACTGTATTTGGCGAATAGGTTTGAAAAGGGGCAGATTAGGTTGGGGGAAGAAATATGTGAGCATACGTATGTGAAAAATTGCAAAGGGTCCCTTACAATAGACAGCCATTTAGTAGAGTCATGTTGCAGCTATATTTTGGTTGTAGCATGAATGGGTCGGCTGGACCAGGATAAGACCACACTCTCACAGAATACAAGCGTCAAATAGCAGCCCAATGTTGGAGTGTTTTTTATGGCGAGTGTAGAGAACTGGAGACCCTTTTTACTGAAAACGTGGCATTCTATCTTAGTCGTCAGGGGTGGCAAAGTATCTGCATTTTGATTCTTAGTCGAGGAAAGACATAGAGGTCCATTTACCATCAGATGGACTGTGCGCTCGTTCCTTTTTCTATAAGTACAGATGGAAAAAGAGGCTTAATGCTCACGTCAATTACGGCGGCACAGAAACACGCCGTGGTGGCGTGGTCGCAGTCAAACTTGCCGTCCGTGTGCACCGACACGTGCACGCCCAGCGAGCCGTCGGACGAGTCGCCGGACAAGGTATTGTACGAGCGAGTGGCTTGCACCAACGCGCAGCCGCTGCCTGGAATAAAAATTATTCAGGCATTATAATTTACTTCGGATTCTGTGAGCACTGCACTAGCGACATCTCATGTTCGTATCTTGAGAATGTCGTCTGTTTAACAACGCGCTCGAAAGGTGTGTACGAAAAGTTCATCTCCCTCTACTCATATTTAAAATTTATACTCTTGCATGGTTGTTCGGAATGATTTTGCGAATAACTTACAGAACTAATGTACAGAACATTCGATTGTATTGTGTAAATTCAAACCTATTTGCGGTTTATAACGACCAATTTGAAGAATATTACAAAGATAGCAGCAGATAACCTTCGGCCCGAGGCTGCTCAAGGATCACACCGCTTCACCATAGAAAGTAGGTAAGTCCATACTATTACAAGATATTGTAAAATATTTCAAGCACCTTCATGTAAAGAAATCCAGACATTTATGGGGGATTCCCGTTACTGTTATTGCACCTATAATAGATTTAATTGTAGCTCACTTTTCTATTACTTTTAATACTAGTATCGAATCTGGTGTGTAAATCTGACAGTAGGTGTACCCCGCTAAGTTTTGACCTCTTTATCTATTACGAAAACTCAGTGCAATTTTTGAAATAAACGTTTTGGGTTAATTATAAAGTTTTTTAATACAAACAAATTATTTGGTTTTACAAGGGGTTGCTCGACAACTAACGCTGACTTTTCGGGTGATTATTATACCTTGTGAACCGCCATGTAAGCTGTCATAGGCTCGCAATAACGTGAAGAAATAGATACTAATTGTTCTTCTCGTTGTTTTAACTGTAATTAATTGATATCAATATGATATATGACGTATATGTGGGACGTAAAAGTTCATAAATCAAAAACCCGCACGCACGAACACCCTTTTTAAATTATCATATAATGTACGACCTTATCATACAAAATCGTCATATAATGTATGTATACATTCAAAACTTTAGTCCAAAATTTTCGTTTTTATTTTTTTGTAAAATTCAGTGCCATAGGCTTCTACTACGTTCACATGTTACACCTTATTTTTTTCCAGACGGTAAAAAGGTCATCCAGTATATAATATCCACCAGTTGGTACTAATGTTTATACCTCTGACAGCTCGGACGATAGGGCGTTTGAAGTGAAAACTTCTTTAGCATCGTTGTGATTTGAAAGTCTATGAAACGAAAACGCGACAGTAAATAGAGACTGACATATAAATTCATTAGATTTAACGTGGGAGAAAATGAGATAGGAAGGATTATAGCTCAATGCTCGCGAGAAAAAAGTTGTAAACGCCGCCAAAAGGGCGTCGCTTACGCGTTTTGTGGAACAAGGTACGAAGGTGACGTGTGCCTATGTAATAAACAAGCAGTGAGGAACGGCCAAACCTCAACTTTGTAATAGGTAAAATTGATATAAATCTTTTTGTAATTAGTGAGTACTTATAAGGTACGTCGAAAAGAGTATAAACATTCGAAGGGAAATTAATCTACTCTTAAAAATTAGTGGCTGCCCCGTACTTTTAAAAGTATATTAATAATGTCGAAGACTTCTTTAGATATTTTAAACATAGTTAAAATACGTCGTTTAAATAAAATAAGTAATAAAATAAGTAAAGTAAATAATACAAATTTAAATATTAATTTCAATAAAAAAGAACCATCAAAACCGGTTGAAGGTAGTTTCGTGCGTTTCCCATCTGTATGGTTCACTTTTCATAATCTATGAAATTATTTTCATATCTATGAATATTTTCATATAGAAATGGCAGCGACGTGGCAGCGGCAGTAAACAGTAAAACATTAACAAATACAATTAACATATTCATAAATTTCATAAATTCAGGCCATCTAGCGTCTATTTTACGTACCACCTTGGGTGTCAATCAGTTGTTCGATAATATACCTATATATATATATATATATATATATATTCGGCAGCTTTACCGAATATTCGTATTCGGCCGAATATTCGGCTAAATCACTGAACATTCGGTACATTAGTATACTCAGTGTACATTGTATTAAAATGTATGAATTGAGTAATGCCATGTCTTTCATAATTTTACTGCTGAAAGTATATTTTATTTATGGGTTAAATCTACTTGTATTATTTTTAGATACATTATATATTTAGATTCATTTCCAATTATAACAAATAGAAAGCTTGATAAAATGTCAAAAAAATCAAACAAAGAAACATTACATTACGTTAGTAAATTTCACTTTACTTTGGTCGTCAGTTTCTCTGAAATAAATCCAAATAGTAGAGCTCCTGCCACTCATTATTATCATATAATTATCAATTTTCACTAAGAATAACACTACGAATTTGTTTTCTCCCAAAACTAGTCAAAGCATAAGCATGTGCGCCGGCAATTTGCTCAGTACAAGATGATGATACAAAGGCATGTCAGGTATTGCGGGGGAGTGAGTGGCAGGGTCCCGCGCTAATCCCGCGTGCTTTACGGTAACAAGTTTCGACAGAAATTGATTAGGTACCGAGGTGATCCTGCAGAATAATGTTCGGACGAATATTCGGTTCGGTAAAAGTTTTACCGAACTTTCGGCCGAATATTCGTATTCGGTGAAATCCATGTTCGGCCCATCCCTAATAGAGACACATTTGAATGAGTAATTAATGAATGATATGTTTATTTTATGAAATAGCTCTTTTTTTTTCGTTTGCTTCACGCGTTCGTGAATTACTAAAATATATTGACATGTCGAATTCAAGTTGTCATCTATTGTTTACATACCTTCAACAGAAATATCAATCTGATCGCCACTGCCCATTTTCATAATATCAGGTACCTTCTCTCCCGGCTGCAAGGTGACCGTTTTCGTCTGCCGTCCGTTGCTTGCTGTTACCGTGAGATTAGAAAACGGTGTCGGTTGTAGAGATGACCACGCGGTCAAAGCCTCCATTGCTACTAACGTATCCTAAAATGAAAATATTAAAAGTAAATGTAGTTAGGCATTTGAAAACGCTTTAATAGGGCGTAAAATAATTTATGACGGGAAGTTGCGTGGCAATTGTTTTTATCACAAGTTAAAATTCGTCATCTGTAGTAATAATGGAATAACGCAAAAATATTTCAGTCAATGTCAACGTCAAAAGTCAACGTGATTTGAAGTTTATTTCAGATATGTACGTAACTTCATTTAGTAATATTTTTTTATAAGATAGGGTGACAAACGAGCACACAGTTCACCTGATGGTAAGTGGTTGCTGTGGCCCATAGACATCTACATCTATCCTCGATTACGAATCAAAATGCAGATGCGTTGTCATCCGTGAGGACTAAGATAGAATGCCTCGTTTCCAGTAAAAAGGGTCTCCGTATCTCTACACTCACCATACGAAACACAGCAGCACTAAGGTACTATTTTACGCTGGTATTCTGTGAGCTCGTGGTCCTTCCCCGATCGAGCCGACCCATTCGTGCTACAACTATACTTCTAATATAACTGCAGCATGGCTCTACCAAAATATAGCTTAAAGATAGTAACTGTCGTAAATGAAGATATAACTGCGTGACATATTAGCTGTGCCAGCTATCCCACCCAGTCGCCGCCCGCGCGATCCTCAGCTGTGACACAGTTGTAATTCTGATTTGTCGGAATTCATAGATGTGTACTAGTAAACTGATAATCCTTTTTTTAAAATTTAGTTCGCTATGTATTAGTATCGCAATGCCTTGTGAGTACTAGTACCTGCGTGGAGACGAACCCACCGGCGGCGCTCCTGTGAAGCGCGAGCCAGCGCGCGGCGGCGCGTGCGTCGGCTGCGCAGCCGCTGAGCAGCGCGCGCGGGCACAGCGACAGCGCCAGCGCCGCGTACCCCGTCGCCTCGATCGACGTCGACAAACTGCCTAAGTACGACGTTGTAAGCATTCATACAAAACGCTGATCATGAACCCAACGGTTTGAATCCCGGATCGAGTCAAAATCAGTTATTCGGTTTTCTGTCACGTTCTATCGTTCTATACTAGAACTTTCTACATCTGGTCAGTCGGGACCGGTATATACTCGAACATTCTAGATTTTTCAGTAAAAAGGCCCCATATAAGACTGGTATTGACCGCGACCCGAGTCAGTACTGAATTGGCAATTCAAGCGAATACTTCGAGGCGATATAACTGTTAACTAAAGAGATCAGCAGTGAAATTTAGTGTGTTTAAGTTGTAATTGGTGTTCAGTCATTAAAGTGTCAATTTTGGTAATTGGCCGTTTTTATTGTCACGGACCCCAAGCTCGTAACATTACATTAAACTAGATTAAATTAAAGATTATTCGAAAGAAAACTTTATTCTAATTTCATTTTAATTAGTCCATATTAAAATAACTAACCGCTTTCCCAATAAACGTAATCTCGATTCCTCTTCGCCAGTTTAAGCAACAGCATCAATTCCCGCATCTCTTCATCCTCTTTCAGCCCAGCGCTGAGCACTTCCCTTCTATCCCACAAATACGCTTCGTTGGTCTTCTTTAATTCCTCTTCATATCTCCTGAGCCGCATAAAAGCGTACGCGAGTAAAGAATGTGCGTAAACTCCCGTATGGGTCTTGGACTTCGCGGGCGGAAAAGCTCGAAGGCAGGAGAGCGAGTTACGGATGACTCTGAAGGGGAGGTTTGCGGAACTCTCCACTAACGAAGTGATAACGTAGGCTGTCAGTGCTACGCTCGCTATTTCCCCTTCTTCGTTGAGGCCGCCCTGCCGTTAAAACGTTATAATAATTAAATGTGTGACTTGGTGTAAACGCGTCCTAAAATTTATTTAATTTTTTTTTTAATAAGTATAATCTATTAGCTATTTAAACCTGTCTTACACGCTGCCAGACTTCCAGACTTTACATTTTGTACCTGTATATACACTAGCCTATAAGCTGGCGTGTTTTAAAGTGATGTGGATTATTTTTAATTTTACAAATTAGGGGCGACAAAAACGAGCACATAGCCCACTTGATAGTAAGTTGCATTCTCCATTAAAAATCAAAATGTAGATGCGTTGTCACCTCTGAGAAGAAAGACAAAATGCGTAGTTTCCAGTAACAAGATGCCAACCCACTACTTTGCATTTAGTAGTTTATACGATTACATTGTAATAATAAACAAACACTATTATACAGGGTGTTAGTGTAAACACCGTTATCCTTGAAACCAGTGGTTTGGTTTCATTTATAGAACGTAAATTCAATGAATTTAAAAAAAGCTATTTTCTCTCATAAAATTTAAAAAGTTTATGTCCTACACCGTTCGTAAATTCATGGATGGAGATCACCGCCCGTGCTAGCTACCTACACAACATTCCAATATAAACACAATAGGTACACATAACCTGTGATGTAACTTTTCCTTCATACTTTCATCCTGGCTTAGGACGGGGAAAAATTGAGGAATTAAGGAAAAAATTGAGATTTTACTTAAAATGTTATTATTTTTCATTGAATTTACGTTCTATAAGTGAAACCAAACCACTGGTCTCAAGGATAACGGTGTTTACACTAACACCCTATATATTATAGTTTAAAACGGTAATTAAAGAAATCCGACTGCGTAAGGAAGTTTACTTGCTGAAAAGAGAAAGTTTTATATCCTGCCAATTCTACAAATAAAACGAATATAACGACACCATATAAAACTTTCCAGATAAAATTATCAAATGACAATCTAATTTGTTAAAATCCATCAAGCCATTTAGGCTACAGAGCGTGCCAAAGAAATGGACATACATTCGAAAAATATTACCTTCTGCGGCAAGTTGGGTCAAAATAATAGGCATCCAATTAAATGATTTCGTACTTTTTATTCATATAAACAAAAAACTATCTATTGGTACCTTAAGTTCCCTGTGGAAAACATGTCCTTCATTCCTGAAGCAACCGTTCTCCATCTGTTGTCCCAAAAGCCAACGCTCAGCACGTTCAATCGCCGGTGGCATTGGTAGACCAGGTGAAATAACCTATAATTTTTCGTTTTTGTTTTTAATTTTTGATTCATCATTAGTGCGTAAGTTTCCTACCGTATATGGGCCCTTCAAACTGTCGCTAAAATTGCTTTAATTGTCACGCTCAACACCCACCCGGATTAACAATAATATAATAATGTAAGACCAACAACTATCGGAGATACATCCTAAAGGATGGCACCGTCGACGTCTGTCGAGCTTGTCGCCATCCCGGGGAGTCACTTAGGCATGTCATCTCCGGTTGTTCGGCGCTTTTCTAACTCTGAGTACTTGCACAGGCACAACCTAGTAGCCAGAATTCTACACCAGGAGCTCGCTCTGAAATACGGTCTCGTGGACCGGAAATTGCCGTATTACAGGTACTTGCCGGAAGCCGTGCTCGAAAATGACCGCGCCAGGCTCTACTGGGACCGGGCCATCATCACACAGGACTATTCTTGCGAATAAGCTTGATATTGTGCTGATGGACCGGGCACAGTCAAGGATATTTTTGGTCGACATTACCATTCAGTATGACGAGAACCTCGTGAAAGCCGAAACAGATAAGGGAACAAAATATCTTGACCTGGCTCACGAGGTGACCGACATGTGGGGTGGTCGGCCGACCGAAATTATTCCTGTAGTCGTCTCTGCGAATGGCCTAATCCCAGTCAGCCTCTCGGGTTATCTGAGGCGACTGGGACTCCATGACGGAACGCTCCGGGCTCAAATGCAGAAGGCAGTGCTCCTCGATACCGCCCGCATCGTCCGCCGGTTTCTTTCCCTTTCCCCCTAACCCTCGGCCGTTTGGTCTCCCCTACCGAGGGCTTCCATCTGGTTGGATCTTTATTTATTAGCTTATTTTTTGTATTTATTTTATTTTATTGATATTTATGTATATTTATCTTTTCATTTTAATTTATAATTATATATTTTTAGAAACCAACCAGATGAGAAAACTGTACATATAATAATGTCCTCCAGACCGAATTTTCCAGACCGAACCACGACAGCCTGTCTCAACGGAGGCTAGCCATCGGCGCAGAACAGGATTATAGTGCCCAAGTGTATGCGCAAGCACAGGTGCACTCTCTATTCCCTCACTCTCATAATCCGATGGGACGGTAAACCGACACGACCGGAGAGAGATCAGGCGCAGGACCAACGGCTTTACGTGCTTTCCGAGGCACGGGGGTCAGACACCGCCAACTTCCTCACTCCGAGCAGCTACTGAGAATTTCTTGACAGAAAAAATCAATAATTGATTTTTTGGCCCGACCCGGGATTCGAACCCAGGACCTCATGATCAGCATTCGCACTACTACAACCGCTAGACCAACGAGGCAGTCAAACAAGTAACAATAATATATTATGTATATAACAATATATGGATTAACGATCGTTGCTTCCCGTCGACGTCCGAATAATTTACGCAGATAAATTTTCAATGACCGTGTTTGATGAGCAAAATTGTCTTGAATGTATGAAAAATACTTTTAGATTGCCGTAGCACGAAATGGAAAATACCGTCTTATGCAATACGCTGAATTGTTTTCCAGAATTCTGAGTACTTGAGGGTTTTAAATAAAAAAAAAATATTATTAAAGGATTATCGTCATCCACGTTTTTAGGGATGAGTTGGTTCTATTTTCTTACCAGTTTCATTTTATTTAAGTAATCTCGTCATATAGATGCTAATAATCCCTAATATTAAAGTACAAGAAAACTGCTGTGATTCTGCTAAGGCAAGTTGATGCTGCCGTAGTCCGGAGATTTTAAGAAACTATTTGTCCAATTGCCGTAGCAATAGCAACAATGACAGTCTGATGAAATTCTACTAATTCTCATAACTAATGAAATAATAATCTCTGAAAAGCGTACTATCGCAAGGTTTTTGTTGGGGTATTGCCTTAAGAAGAACAGTTTACTTTGTAAACTCGTGCGCAATTGGAACGAATTCAACACGAGTTTGGAAAAGGAGTTGGCGTAACAAGACTGTGGGTTTCAAGGTAGTATTACTAACTAGTATTGAACACGTAAATGAAAATATGCTATAGAGTAGTAGGTATTCTGAAACAGCCACTATACAGTTGATTTAAAACAACATATTAATATTTAAGAATATACATAACGCAAATGTTTAACCTGGTAAGTTTTTCTCAGGTATCTTAGGCAGAAAGCCGTGAGCCAGGTGGAGGGCGAGGGGTCCGCCGCGCCGAACGCACTGAACCCGCCCGCCGGGTGCACGTACTGCAGCTGGCGTGTGAACCCTGCACCAGGCCCGTGTTAGTTGAACAAACAAGGAAGGAGCATGTGATCATTGGAAGCTACAAAACAATGGGTGGTGGGCAGAAAAAAGCGCTAGCAAGCGCTTGTAAGCAAAATGGCGAAACTAAACAGTTTACGGCCAGGACACGTTTGTTAACTTCAATAGCGCTGACAAAATCTGCCTTTTTGCTTATTTAATTTGTTTGTTTTGAAGTAGAGTTTATAAGTTGTTTTGTGCAATATCAGTTTTAAGTAATATAATGTCATGAATAAACATATACATGTTATTAAAAATTCATGATTGATAAGTTTTTAATACGAATACTTTACAAACATATATTTAAATTAGGTTAGGTTCCCCGGTTAAAACTGACTTCGTTTGCTAGAGGAAAATAGCTAATTACGATTTGACAGCGCTTACCGCTTACGATCGCCATTTTGCTTACAAGCGCTTGCTAGTGCTTTTTTCTGCCAAACTCAACCAATATATTAACATAAAACATATCAAAAATGTTTTGTTATGATATATATTGGAAAATAAATGATAGCTACCAAACTACTCAAAGCCTCATATTGTTCTCGGCAACTTTTTTATGTCTGCAGAAATTCCGAAATTCATTTTAGCATGAATGCGCTTTAATTAAAAAAAAGGTAAAAGTAACACATATAAACATAAACACTCACGCCTCTCACCTAGGGGAGTAGACAGAGACTACGGATTTCCACTTGGCACGATCCTTACACACCTCTCTCGTCTTTTTTACATCCATATACCTACGCATACATGCTCAGTTAAGGGTACCTTTAATTTGACCCATCTTTAATATATCGCCAATTTGATAGATATAATTTCGTATTAGCATCCCTTGCCGACTCTGCCGTTTACTTCTGTAACATAGATTTGGTATGTCATTCTTTCCTCGTTCATTCTTTCTACATGACTAAACTTTCGAAGTATTTCTTTCTTAATCCTGGGCACAACAATATCTTGCAAACCACACTTTTCTCTTATTACACAATTTCTCACCCTGTCATACAGATTCCAAAAGTCTGAATAGCAGGGTATAAATTACGCCATTACAAGTATATTTCAACATAAAATATTGTAGTACAAATAGGCATTCGCCTCAGCATATTTAGCCATTATATAGAATTTTTAATTTAATTTTTATATAATGAGGGTGACAAACATACACACAGTTTACCTGATAGTAAGTGGATCCGTTGTAAATATCCACATTTATCCTAGATTAAGAATCAAAATGCAAGCGCTTGTATGCAGTAAAAAGGGTTTTTCTGATCTCTACACTCATTATACGAAACGCTAACATTAAGCCGCTATTTTACACTGGTATTCTTTGAGAGTCCTACCTAGTTCGAGCCGCCCCCTTTCGTGCTATAACTAAAATAAAGCTACACCATGGCTTACAACGTAAATACTCGTATAAATCTATATAATACGTAAATACTCGTAATTTACGTATTATATAGACGTCACGAATTTGACATATTAGTAGAGTAGTCCCAAAACAAGAAAAAATTAACTTTGGCTAGACTATGATTTTAAAATCTAATTATGGCGAAATCCTCCCATGAGGCGAACTATGATAGAGGCCTATATGTTCAGGCGCGCCATGCTCTGCTCGCAGCCGCCTCCTGCACACCTGCTGATGACGAAGCCAGTAGTTACCCCTGGTGACGTGGTCCCTGGCCGCCGCTGCGTCGGGCGCGTGCGGGTGCAGCAGGCGCAGCGCCAGCAGGTTGGTGGCGAGGCGCGCCATGCTCTGCTCGCCGCGGCCGCCTCCTGCACACCTGCTGATGACGAAGCCTGTAGTTACCCCTGGCGACGTGGTCCCTGGCCGCCGCTGCGGCGGGCGCGTGCGGGTGCAGCAGGCGCAGCGCCAGCAGGTTGGTGGCGAGGCGCGCCATGCCTTGCGCGCCGCGGCCGCCTCCTGTACACCTGCTGATGACGAAGCCTGTAGTTACCCCTGGCGACGTGGTCCCTGGCCACCGCTGCGGCAGGCGCGTGCGGGTGTAGCAGGCGCAGCGCCAGCAGGTTGGTGGCGAGGCGCGCCATGCTCTGCTCGCCGCAGCCGCGCGGCAGCGCCACCAGCGCGTCCGCCTCCTGCACCACATCACACCACCACCACCGCGCTTATACACTCACTCAACACGCATACATCTAAATAATAGGTAGCGTTAAAGTTTCTTCGTACTTTATATACAAAATTCAAGACATATTTTTTTTTCCAAGTTTAATTACATTTATAAGTCAACCAAATCTAAGAAATATCTTTTGACGTTTTACATTAATCATTGAGCAATAATTTTGCACAAGTGTACTCACACGATTTGAAATAACCATTTACGTAAATCCGAAGAATTATAAAGTTATCTATATTTCATTACTATATTTTTTATCACTAATTTAAATTTGAATCTTACAAACAAAGGAAAATATTAAAAAATAACCAGTATCAACCTTTTGTACTTGACATCGTTTCAATGATATGTCGCTATGTAGATTACCGTAGTGTTTGGATGATTAAAATTAATTGTTATGCGAATAATCGGCAAAAATATTACAATAATCGGTAAAAATATTCAAATAATCGAATCATTTTTAAACGTATTATTTGTTTAATTTAATTTTTATTTTTAAAATTCCTTAAATTACATGAATCATTAATAAAACTAGTTTATTTTTTTAAATTTTTGTAGACAACTACGTAATTTCAATCTACTGCCATTTCGGGCGCTTACTGTGCGTAATTTTGTAATTTTGTGTTAGTCTTCTTATTTTGTGACTCGGCTTTAACTTTTTGGACTGTTTCTTCTATATTCGTTGAAGCATGTGCCCATTTCACAAAGGATAATTGGGCAAAAGTGGTAGAAAAAACAAAAATATTATTATCGACGACTTTGAAAGAGACAATAATTTTGACTGCATTATTGAAAATCAAACAACGACAGCTCAACTAGTTGTACTGATAGTGATTGAATAAATTTATTTTTAATTTAGTTATAATCTTAAATTTTTATAACTGTGCCTCTAGAAATAAGCAGTACCACAATACAACAAATACGTAGAAACTGATAAATCTCGTGTTTTAAATTATCCGGTTTAAATTTATTCTGGTATTATTCAAACCAAACTGTAAACGATTACTAACTCTAAATAATCGATATCGATTTTTATAAGAATCGAATATTGTACGCTCCCATTTTATGGTTGGCATGCTTGGTGCAATAAATCTGACAGCTGTCAAAATGTATTTCTTAGATTTGGTTGACTATAGCCCGTTCACCGTAAGATGTCCTCTGCTGTGATGTTGGCACTATTGCTTGTCAATCTGTTGTCAGTTTATGATTATAACGCTCGTTTTTGTGTTATTATTTAAAATATTCCGAATTAATTATGCCGAAACCATTTAGAAGCAGTGCAAGAGAGGTTGTGTTGAAGGTCGGGCCTTTTTTGAAAAAAAGGCAACCACCCCGTTTTCCACTCAATCAAATGCGAACTCGCGTCGCCGCCATAACAGGTTAGTAAAATAGGGATGCCAGCTTCATGCAAAATGCCTTTAGTATGGGTAATAATAAGAAATTACTAACATTACGAATTAAAATAAAAAAGTACGTATCTCAGTTAATTTAATTTATTTTTTTATGATAATGTCTGTATTTTGTATTTTATAAATATTTAATTTTATAAAATGATACAAATGGTGTCGATTTCAGGCACGTCGGAGAAAACCGTGAGTAGAATATCTAAAGAAGGTGAAGCTGCTGCCTCTACATCTCAAAAACTCAAGTCTCCTGGAAAACACCGTCAAAGACGTAAAACGGTGGATCTTGATGATTTCAATTTATACGCAATAAGAAACAAAATCCATGAAATGTATACTGTAAGAAAAGTTGTTCCTACTTTAAATAAATTACTTGTAGAATTAAAGAATGACATAAACTTTGGCGGAGGTCGAACGACTTTGTGGAAAATTTTAAAACAAATTGGATTTCAGTATAAATAGTGTGGTTCGAAACGGAAAATTTTAATGGAAAGGCACGACACAGTTGCATGGAGACGCAAGTATATCGTTACTATGAGGCAAAATCGAGCAGATGGTCGGCCAATAGTGTTCTTAGATGAAACATACATTCACGCATCGTATGCAGAAAAAATGTTGGCAAAAAGATGACGAGGACGGAGTACTAATAAGTGATTCTGTTGGAACGCGGTGGATAATTATTAATGCAGGTGGAGAAATAGGGTTTATTCCTAATGCTCAATTGATTTTTAAATCACAGAGTAAATCAGGGGACTACCATGAAGACATGAACAGAACCAATTTTATAAAATGGCTTTCAGAGAAACTTATACCCAATTTGCCTCCGAACTCCTTAGTCGTGATGGATAACGCTCCCTATCATACTGTACAAGTAAATAAAGCACCTACTATGAGTTCCTCAAAACTTCAAATGCAAAATTGGATAACAAATAAGGGATTGTCTTATATACCAACAATGCTGAAAGCAGAACTTTATGAAATTATAAAAGAGCACAAAGAAGCGCCGATTTATGAGGCTGACCAATTATTGCTTTCTCATGGCCATAAAGTGGTTAGGTTGCGCCCTTACCACTGCGATTTAAATGCGATTGAGTTTTTGTGGAGTCTTTTAAAGAGACGAGTAGTCAGCAATAATGTCGGCCAAGACGCTGGGAATATCGTGAAGTTAACTGAAGAAGCTTTTTCATCTATAACCCCTCAGGATTGGCAAAAACAGTGTGAACACGTAAAAAATTTAGAAGACAAGTTTTATGTACTTGATGGCTGTATGGATGATATTACTGATAAATTCATAATTGAATTAGGAAATGACAGCAGCACAGATTCGGATACGACAGATGATGATGACGACGTTTATGAAAGTGACAGTGATACGAGTATGTCTGAAATTGTTCCTTTCGACCATAATTATTGTCGGAAAAAATAAATCAATAAATAATTTAAAAATTTAATTGTGTTATCATTAACAACCTTATTAGTCTTATAACTAACTGTATATTATTTAAATAAGCAAGTAAAACATATTAATCAGGGGTTTTCAAGTTTAGATAATTTTGCCAGCAACCACCAAGTGGGGTAAATGCTACATATATTGTTGGCAGCACCATAGACAATGCTGCCATTTCCCAAGGCAGGGGACATCTTACGGTGAACGGGCTATATAATTATAATATATTATGATGTGTCATTTTGTTCGATAACTTGTTGCCATGTTGTAGGTAAAGACATAATTCTGTAGCTGTAGAAATGTTGGGATTTCTGATCAAAGAAATGCGACTAGTGCGTTTGACATTCCTCTTTTGTACCTAACACTACCCAAAGAATTCTGAAGATACCAAAAGAGGTGAAAAGGACCAAAGGAGGGTACAAGTTCAGGACTACATTGTGGATGCATTAACATTTCCCAACCAAGCTCTCTCAATTTTTGCTTAGTGGTCAAACATGTGTGTGGTCTAGCGTTATCATGATGAAAGACCGCTCCTTTACAGTTGATCAATTCCGGCCGTTTTTTCTTAATTTCTTGTTTGAGTGTCATTAGTAGTTGCCAGTAAAGATCCGAAACGAAGGTAAATGTTAATAATAAGCGATGCCCTTCCAATTCCACCATACACACAGCATCACCTTACTGCGTGTAGGTCCGGGTTTCTCTACAGACTGTGGAGCTTCTTCGACCATGATCTTTTCGCACGTTCTTGTCCTAGGTGATTCATTTTTCATTGCCTGTGATCAATCTTTTCAAAAATGATTCGGTTTTAATTACGTTTCAATAGAGAATCGCAAATGACTACACGATTCATTAGGTTTCTTGCAGTGAGCTCGTGTGGTACCCAAATATCGAGCTTGTCAGACGTTTTCAAATGGGTCAAAACTGTTTTGTGGTCAATTCGCAATTCCTCGGCTATATCGTACTTACTAATATGTTCATTTTGCTCAACCTTTTCAAAAATAGTATCGACTTTATCCATTTTTGACATCAAAATTCCCGGACTGAAAATGCTTGAACCAACTTTGTGCTACTTTTACTGACACTGCATTAGACCCATAAACGCCACAATGTTTTGTCAGTTGAGTTGCATTTTCCTTTTTTTGTAATAATACTTTAGAATATATCGCATTTCTTTGTTAGATTTTCACTCATTTTGGCGGACAGAAAAACAATTTAAAAATGGCGGGAAAGTGTTTTTTACTATCTCTTTTTATTTTTCTTATATGTACTTATAAAACCGAAGAGATTTTTTTTCAATTTTATACAAACAAAATACGAAGAAACTTTTTGCCCGACCTATTATTATGTTCCTCCTTGGATGGTCAAAAGAATAAATTAGAAGCGCTGCTAAATTATAGAAAGTTTCTTCTTTACTACTTCGACTGTTAGAATCGTCGTCCGTGCAAAAAAGTACGGGAAAAAAAGATGGATCGTGACACAGGTGAAGCTATATAGTCACCGTGTCATAGATGATAATACTTGCGGTTATGAATGGATGCGTTCATAACAAGATATATTAAATCCGCAAGTATAGAGAAATCAGTTGACTGTCTCTTTGGTCTATTTGTTGCAAACGCGGTTGCTGGTTGTCAGCTCTCGGGTTCAAATCTTGGGTTAGGCCAAAATCAGTTATTGGGTTTTTCTGCCAAGAAATTCTCAATAGCAGCCCGAAATCAGAAACTTGGCTGTGATTAATCCTTGTGCCTCGAAAAACACGTAAAGCTGTTGATCCTGCGCCTTATCTGTCTCCAGTCGTGTCGGAGAGATGGAATACCTCGTTTCCAGTTAAGTGTCTCCGTTTCTCTATCCTCGGATACGAAACACAGCAGCATTATGCTGCTATTGTACATTGGTATTCTGTGAGAGCGTGATCCTACCCTAGTCGAGCCGATCCATTCGTGTTACAACTGTAATATAGCTGCAACGTGACTCTACTACGTAGCATTTGATCTATAATTTTGGGCCGAAGGCCTTGTAGCCGTAGTAATGTCATAATAAATGAAAAAAAAAATTAATGCCCTAGTTGCCACGCTTGACAGGGATTTCATAAAATTTAATTATTATGGACATGCTGTGGCCTGTTGTTGTACTACATCTCCGTTTTTATTTCCCTCTGGAAGTCGCTTCTTACGACACCCATGGGATGATATGGGGTTTTGGATTTACACGGTAAGTTTCCTATAATGTAAATGTAAATTTGAGTGGGAGTTTTTTATTTCATTTGCGAAGCTTAGGCACATATATGTGTACAAATCTTGGTACATATATGAGTGACATGCTACTAATATAAGAACTTTGTGGTAACAAAGTTATATATATATATATATATATATATATATATATATATATATATATATATATATATATATATATATATATATATATATATATATATATATACGTGTTCTTACGGCAAGCAAAGGTCCGGTGGTGTCGCCGACAGCCCACACGGTGAGCATTTCAGTGCCGGCCACTATTTGCTGAGGACTCCAAGTCCAAGACACGTTTGATGAGACCGGTTCCGACGTACCTACAAAATAGATTATATCGTAATCAGATGGTTCACAGACAGTTAATTGGATGCCTATCCCGATTGTTAACTACAGGCTTTCAACAAAATGCCTGAATAACGCTTAGTAAAATTGTTATCCCAGAGCTTGGTAATATTAAGCCATCTATGCCTATATATGGACTCATATTGTTAACGTATTACTTTTAATATTCGTGTTAAAAATGGAAAGCATCGAAAATGATTTTGGATATAACGAGGAGCCTGCTGAAGAACACAATCAGCAAGGGACTCCAACATATATATTATTGCTGGCCATATGTTGTCTGCATATCCTAGAAAACATATAAAGCCTTCAGATTGTACGGTTTTCGAATAATCTTATCATTCGACAAAGACGAAATGATATAACATTTAGGCAGCCCCTACCGACCACATCGTAGTACAAATTAGTTCTTATAGATTGCGCTAGTTTTTATAATCAACGCGTATCTTTAATTTTAAACCAATGATGGATTGCCACAAAGTAGACGAAAGTAGCCTAGTGGCAGGGCGCGGACCGCGAACTCAAAAGGTTGCGGGTTCGAATCCACCATTCGACTACTGTCGTCAACCATTGCTAACACAAGCATTTTCAGCTTACCAGGAGTGGTTGAAAAGGAATATTAGTAATGTTAATTAATAGGATTACTAATATTTAAAAAAAAGTAAGGTAATAAGCCACACAACAATCTATTGCATGTCACGTTACTATGGTTTATTTCCGTACTT
This sequence comes from Parnassius apollo, assembly GCA_907164705.1. Taxonomy (NCBI): domain Eukaryota; kingdom Metazoa; phylum Arthropoda; class Insecta; order Lepidoptera; family Papilionidae; genus Parnassius; species Parnassius apollo. The sequence continues at coordinate 882,435 of CAJQZP010001064.1, read as the reverse complement.
TAAAGTCTACTTCGAATTTACCTCTAGCGCACAGCATTGTGGATCTGTGCTCTTCTGTTGGAACGCCTTCAGGTTCGACTTCTATTTCAATTATAACTTCATCGCTGAAACAATCAATATTACCAAGTTCATTATTTTGCAGGTTTCCCTACCATTTCAGGTGGGTATTTGAAGGGTTTTGTTATATGCTCCTTCACTCTACATCACGATATATCTACAAGTACGATACAAGTAATTTTAAAATAATAGCTCATCATTTGTGGGAATAAAAACAATAAAAACCTGGATGGTATGCGCGGGAGTTTCAAGACTATAATGTGTTATAATTATATTCCATTATGTTAATTAGAGGTCATAATTAGTCGGAGACCAGAGTCAAAAGTGCAATGTAGTACTATGATCGCCAATTCGCGGAAGAGATGCTACTAGCCTAAGCATAGCATCATTTACAAGCTGTATGGTTAAAACTAAAACATTTTGGTCCTTCGAGCCGGATTTTAACTAGCGACCTTAAGATGTAAGTACATATAATTGTAAAGTGTTTGGTTAGTACAATAGAAACAATAGAAGAAAAAGAAGAATATTTTTGTAAACTAAGACGTTTGCTGTCTCAAGTTTGATATAAATAATGATTAGATTTTGTGTTTTAAATATTTATGTATGAGAATAACCGTATGAATGACACGTATATTAAAACGTCAAATTATATAAGCAACAGTAACTCTAATAATCAAGGCCATTTGAGTTCTATCGTAAACCATTTCTACCTATAATGTTTATATTTTTAATTTATGGCCGAGATTAAGAGCAATAGTACGGATTTATTTATGTAAGGATGGCTAAGTGAGTTTACAATCATATACGTACAAAAATGTTTTAAAGAACAGTGCTTATTTTGCCACTCTTATGCTATAGAAAAAATACTGACTGTATATTTAATAAACAGAAAAAGTACATATAATCTCTAAAATCTAGGACATAAAAAAAGATAGACGTCGTGCTATGTTCATTTTAGTAACGCCGAAACAAGGCCAACGTACTCAATTTTTTGTAAGAACACGCACTCACGCAACCGTATGTATTTAAAATCATTTTCAGCCGTATATAGTTCGTCCGAGCTGATTTTCGAAATGGCCGAACCGTTTGTAATGAAACTTAAATTGGCGAGTCGAAATTAAAAAAAACTTGGGGAATACCAGCGTAAAATAGCAGCGTAATGCTGACGTCGTCATCGTCTCTAACCGGAGACCCTTTTTACTAGAATCTAGGCATTCCATCCTAGTCCTCAGGGGTGACAACGCATTTGCATTTTGATTCTTAATTAAGGATAAATGTGGATATTTATGGGCCACAGCATCCACTTACCATCAGGTGGATTGTGTGCTCGTTGTTACCCAATGCTATAAAAAAATTAAATTGATAAAATTGATATTTAATGATTATCTTACTTTTAACTAATGCCACATTTATAAATCTAGGCGAAGTTAGGGGCGGGTTTTTATTTATAATACAAGATAACCTAGTCTATATTTTTACAGATCCCTAGTTAACAAAAAAAGTAAACAACAAGAAACCCTTATAGTTTTACCATGTCCGTCCGTTCGTCCACGGTTTAACTCAGATAGAACACTGGTATATAGCTGTGTAATTTAGCATAAAAGTGACAGCCTATATACGTCCCACTGCTGGGCACAGGCCTCCCCTCATTTCTGAGAGGGTTTTAGGGCAAGGAAGTGTCCGCTAAGCTGCCCCAATGCGTGTTGGCGAACTTCACATGTCTTCCATTTTTTTTCTTATTTCTCAGACATGCAGGTTTTCTCACGATGTTTTCCTTCATCGCCGAGCACGTGGTAAATCAGCACCTAAAATTGAAATTAACAATTTCATTGGTGCCGGCGGGGATCGAACCCGGTTTGCTCGCGTACTGTAAAATTTACAGCAAGCGCTAACCATCTGAGCTACCACGGCTCTTAATTTAGCATAGTTATAGATATTATGTAGTTGTGAAATAGAATTTTGAAAATAATTTTTATTTTAAGATAATTAATAGAATCAGGCATTACTTTGTGGAAATCCATTATATTAAAGTTGTTAGAAATTAATTTGCTTATTTCCGCGTAATGAAATAAAAAGATGCGTATTGCCTAGTTTGAAGAGCACCTCCCACCTGCACTGGCGGTACCGCAGGACAACTTAACTTTTTATTTGAATAGTAAATATGGCAACGTACGCGACTTGTTTGGTTTGGGGTGCGTTACCGCAGTTCGTGTCGTTGAGCGATCGCGCCCGCAAGTGCACACGCGCCGTGCCGCTCGCACGCACACTGAGCGCCGCGCGCCGCGCCACCGCGCTGCGAGCACCCACGCACGCGCGCTCTACGCGAGGCCCTTCGACTAGCACCTCAGATATCACTTCCATTTCCACCTGCAACAACGCTTTTATGTATTTATCTGGGCAGAGCACAGCCTAAAGCCAGATTGACATTTGTCTGACGTGTTGTGTTGTGACGCATCTGAACGGTATCAGTTTCATACATTTAGTATGGTGAGATATATATTTGAGTGTCGTAATATGTTGCGATTGCTTCGCGTCAGAACCGCATTATCTTTGTCTCGATATAAAATATAGGTACTTTATATAATTTAAATGTTCTTTTCGATGCGATGTAATTTTATATGTTTGATTAAAATTATAATAAAAAAGAACATGTGTACTGTACACCCACACGCGGTAGAAGTGAAACCTTCAGATAAACAATTTATAGTGTATTTTACCTCATTCACTCGCAGGCAGAATTATATAAATGTATTTGTCTCTTTTTCTTTTTGCTTTTTCCCTTTTACAATATTATGATAAATTAATTTTCTCCACTTTTATCCAGACATACAGTGCCATTAACTTATCTGTTTAGGTTAACAAAATTGGAACTAAGGCCGTGACATTCGCTATAAGCTATTATTATTTGCTGTGCTGTGAATATGTAGTCACCTATTTCCTCGGTAAATTTCTTAAGGCCGAATACGAAGAGAACTAGCGAAATTTAATGTATTTCTCTTCACTACAACTTTGACCTGAAGTAATTCTAAGCGTTAAAACATTTTTTTTAAATAAATGAATATACCAACAAATAAAAAATGTTAAGAAATGATATTTAAAAATGATTGTTCTTCCAAAACTCTGCGAATTTTAATTTAGGAAAAATTCTTTTACGTAAAAATGTTTCTATTGTGATTCCGAAGGTGCCTGCCGTCTTTATTTTTGATACAAAATTTAATAAAAAAAAAAACCTAATAATAATATCGTATATTGCTAGATAAAAGTTTGCCGTAAAGGCGTTACCGTCGTTGTGCTGTAGCGAAAATCGTTAATTTAGTGTTTTATACGCGTTTAAGTGACTATAACTGTGAATATGGGTAGGAAAAGAAATAAATGTTACCTAAGTGGTAAAACAAAGAGAGTTTATCGCATGAACGCTGCTCGAATGTTGTATTTTGAGGTTACTTATATTTTTTGTAAGGTAATTTTTTGTTTGAGGCTGCCAAATAGGCTGCATTTTTACTCATTTACATTAGCCAAACTGATCATTAATACTTTTCTAGTTTCATGTGAGAAACACTAAAAATGTAAATATCAAGACCGAGTCGGAAAAGAATGTACAGACTAGTGCAAGCGCAGAGACCGCAAATAATGTCATAGTCAATGTATTGTCCGAAAGCATGGGGTAAGTACATAATTAAGAAAAACCGAAATACTAAATAATAATTAATTAATACGAAATAATAATTCGGATGTGAAGTGATTGACCAGTCGGAGTAGTCTTGTGAGAATTTACATACACAGTACCTATCCCCACTATGGGGCAATCACCGACTTTTTAGTGTTTTTTTTTCTTTATTATTTATGCAATTTGCATTACGGCATCTTGTAAGACTCACAAGAACAATCATTTTCAGTTATATGAGGTTCTTTACGTACGATGCACCAATTAAAAAAAAAGAAAATCGATATCAATTCAATAACTTTTCGAACAATATATTATAACGAATAAAGTACAGAATTTATAATCTATAGGAACTAATATTATAAATAAAAAAGATTTATTTAAGAAGTAATTGTTCATTACTCTGCATACTGAGCTAGCTCAGTCAAATATAATATAATCAAAGCCCGTACGGCTTTGATTATATTATACATGTCTATATAAACAAAGCGTACGGGTAACACACGTGATGTTCGATAGACGGCGCGTGGTTTGCTGCGAAACGAGCAAGGTCAATCGCGTCGTATTCGGCCTTAAGTGGCAATAGTAAGCTCTCCACTAGCGACTCTGTCAACTGAACAGTAAAGTTGGTAACACTATACCCTGTACCCACTAGTATAATCTGTGTTCGAAATTTGACCAGAAGTATGGTAGCAACAAAATAAATAAAATAATCTGTCTGCTTATCAACGCTAAGTAGCTAAGTACATAAACTTAGAATATAATGTACTGGCGTAGGTAAGTGATAAATTTTTTTATAATATTTTACCGTGCAGGGAAGGCAAAGGGATCTTAACTCATACAGTCATTAACCTACCTTAACGTTGACCTATCTTTGCGAGTATGGGGATTTTTAGATAATAACTGAAAATAGATCGTTATTTCTTCAGAAAAATAAATATTCACTGTCGTATGTATTAAAAAATCTGAAAAACGGTTGACCCTGCAGGCCATCCCTGGGGTTTCCCGCTATGTTCGATCTCAAAACGCTCGACAGATATTTTTACAAACTAATAGTTAACCCATTAAATCATCAAAAATGATACGAGCAGAAATTACTAAATTATTTAAAAAAAAAACACTTTTTTTGAAATTTTGCGACGATTACTATTGAATGGATCAACCGATTTTTATGTAGTTGGTGGCAATCGACGAGGTATTTTAAGAACAATAATATAATCTATTATAGAAAAAACCTATTAGACTATAAATTCAAAAGTAATGTAAAAAAAACTTTGTTTTCGAAATTTCGTCATCGATTTCTCTTTAACGCATTAAACGATTTTAAGGGGATTCACAGGAATCGTTGTCGTTTTTCATGTTTAAGAGCTGATTAGATTTTGGAATTGATCGTTACATCTGTTTAAAAGATATTCCAAGAAATTTTTTTTTGGAAATTTTATTTTTGAGATTTTTCTAAATCTACTGGCTAAATCGGTTGAAACAGTATTAAAAATTTAATTTTGGTGAAACCTTTTCGAACACCACGAAGTTGTTGAGTTTAAATCGGGAGGTTTACATACACGCACACACGCACGCTTGCGCACACTCGCACACGGACGTCGTACGTAACGTGACGTCCTCGTAGGAATAGTCACAATAGCTTCCTAGAACCTCAAAACGGGTGAAACCAATAACTATCCGATTTTGTGAAAATCATTGATTTTCATAGCGGGAAGTCAAAAAATTTGTAAGTAGTACTCTTCATTTTAGATCACATCAATGGTTTAGCGTCTATTGAGTGCGGCGCCTTCTCAGTCGGCTGACAGAGGTCGCTACTTGTTTCTTCATAGCCCTTTTCAAGCTAGTATATGAACGTAAACACTCTTTTAAATACATATTTTAGAAAAATATTTTATATTTTCTTTAAGTTTGTAAGTAACATTAATAAAATCTTTCTATGTACAGCCCATTACGATCCTAGTTTATCTTTTTGGTTTCCCACGGTCATCCTTTGATTAAATGCTCCTTTAGAAGTATGTAAATATTCTATTATATTTATGCTTACAGGTTTAATTAATGTTTCATCCAATCCAAACATTACACAAGTATATCCATAAATAAAATAAAATAAATGTGTTTACTAACGCTCAAAGGCTCGTACAAGTAGTTGAAAATACGATATCTAATAATGGTGTTGTCGCCTCGCCTCAGCTTTTTGGGACCGTCTGCGTGAATGAAGAATTCGCGAAACACCTGGAATTTAAAAAAAAACGTTGTAATTGAACAATAAGTTTTGCACTAATTAGTTATTGATTGATACGCTAAAAGACAAGGCACGATCCATATCTACGTGTGGGTATCTAAGTTTAATAAGGTAAACTTCTTATGGCGGCTTCTCTTTGTGTGTGTTATCAGACATCGCTGTTGTTTTAGCCGCTTTTGTCTTATTTTGTGGATATCATTTACTTAATAAAATTAACAAAAAGAAGAAGAAAAGGCGTTGGTGGATGACATCGTTAAAATTAAAAATTCAGCAATCGTCTCATTAGACCACTCCATATCTATATAGAAAAGACAAATGAACTGGTTCAATCTAGTAAGCACATTAGGACACGCCGCGCCTTTGAAGTTACCGATTTTAAGCGGATAGCACAAGCCGCGCCACGCCTGTCCGCCTGGCCGCGCCGCGCCGCGCCGCGCAAGTCCTTCACACTGCGCGTGGCGCGTGCGGGCGCGGCGCGGCGCGTAATAATACACGCAGTGAGAGGCCGCCATTAGAAGTTTATAACATGTCTACTTTAAGAGATGTTCACGTCCAGTTGACTTTTACGGGTTGATGAGGATCGACAACAATTTCTTTCGCAGTCGCTGCCTGTCTGTCCTTTTCAATTTCGGTGGGCAAAAATTATATTGAAAGTAAATTTAATACATACACATTTTTATTGTACTATTGATTGTACATTGTGATTGCATTTTGTTGTATTATTGTTTTATTACAAAAAATCTTTCTTGACAGAAAAACTAAGAAACTGACTTTTGGGTCGACCCAGGAATCGAATCCGGGACCACATATTCAACTTACGACCATTGGACCAACGAATTTTTATTAAACGAATTATACCAATTAACAAAATACTGACTTGCAGAACAGCCGGGTTGGATATGGCGAGCCCTGTCCTCGACACGCACAACGCGGTCGCCTCGTAGCGCGTAATGCAGTCGGGCGCGCGTGCCGTGCTGCTGGCCGTGCCGTTCAGCCCCACGGGGACCAGTCGCCATAGCCACGCCTGCAACAGTTACCCCTAATTTAATACAGCTGTGATAGCTGACAAAACCTTATTCCTTTGAGCTTGTTGATAATTGATTATTTTCGTGAGTTTCTACCGATAATTTCATGAATAATGGATTGTAAATCTATTCGATCGAAAACGTCAAGATTTGATGAAAACTCAATTTTCAAAAGACGGGGTAAAAACAATAACTTCCCGATTTTTGAAAATTTCCAATGGGGAAGATTTTTGCCATTTTTTCCCGCTAGGTGTCGCGATTGCTATGATCCGCTGTGCCTATCTGTGCATCGTTATATTTTAGATCTTTTTGACGTTTTTATTAAATCTACTAAAAATGGCTAATTGAGACGTGCCGGGATGAAAGAAAATGGATATCATTTGATTCCAAAAGATAAAAATAGAAGAAGGTTGTGGGCCAAAGCAATAAATCGCCCAGAATTGGCGAAACCGCAATCTTCTTATTTAAATCTAATTATTGAAAATGGTTATAAAACTGTGAAATCGTCTACAGACAGAGTAGGTATATTTTTATATTTTGTCTTTGCTAAAATCTTTAACAGATGTCATGTAACTTGATTGTTTAAATTGCAGGTTTCAATTTACAGCGCCGAATTTTAATGAAGAATGCGTCACAATCAGTTTTCCCTTGGTCGAAGGTTCAACCACCTTCCGCAGCTGCTAGGGAGCAGAGACTGCGAAATAGAAACCTAAAAAAACAACTATTCGCTCCAAACTTCTTAGGTTTTAATGACGGAACTCTGAATAGTGAAATTTCAAACCTAAATAAACAGCAGTGTGCAAGTTATAGTGATACTAAAATTCACAATATTGACAATAAATCGACACAAACCTCTGTTCTGTTGAGATTATTTGCTACAGAAGAACTACTTATTATCAATAAAATTTTATACTGGGCTTGAAACATACAAAAAATTTAAATTTGTTTTTGACACTTTATGCCCTATGTGTTATAAATCAGGAAATGTGATATCTCTAAGTGTGGAAGACCAGTTTCTAATAACATTAATGAAATTGAGACGTAACTATTGTAATTTTGAACTATCAAAAATATTTGGTGTTAGTCGAACTGTAGTATCTAATATATTTGTAACCTGGGTGAATTTTATGTATGATCTTGGTCATTAATTGAATTATGGCCTACCCAAGAGTTGGTCCAATACTATACCCCAGAAAGCTTTGAGAATTTTTTAAAAAACAAGAATTATCATAGATTCGACAGAAGTGCCAATATGTAAGCCAACAACCCTCTATCACAACAGGCCACATTTAGACACTATAAAAACAAAAATACAATCAAATTTCTGATTGGTGCTACTCCAGGTGGCCTAATTTCGTATTGTTCAGATGGTTATGGTGGGGCATCAAGTGATCGGCAAATAACCGAAAGATCGTCGTTAATTAACCTTTGTCAGGCAGGAGATATAATTATGGCTGATGAAAGGGTTTAATGTTCAAGACATTTTTGCCTCAAAAAATGTTGCAATTAAAATACCCACATTTTTAAAGGGGGGTGTCACAACTTTCCACACATGATTTGAAAAAAAGATAGGGAGTTGTCCAAGAAAAGAGTGCATATTGAAAGACTCATTGGATTGACAAAAACATACACCATTCTTAAATCTGAAATTAATAGTTATTATGTGCCACTAAGTTCCAAAATATTTTTTTGTGTGTAATGCTTTGTAAGTTTAGAGAAAGAATTGTTTTTAAATTTAAATAAATACACTTGTGAAAGATAATCAAGGTTTTATTATTTCTGCATAGTACTTATATAAATATTTATTTAAAACTGCTTCTTCAAAGTAGTTTTTATAGAAGAGGTCCAATTTTTTAACCATTTCTGCTATAAAACATTCATCCTTTGTGATATACACAACCTGGAGATATAGACCGGGAGCTGGTGACAGATGACGTTCCACGATTTTGTCGTGCGTGCCTTTTTAAGGCTTGATAACTAACCCTAAAATATCAAAGATTGTCGGGGCTTTAGCCCCCCCCGCGCGTCCTCTTCATAAGGAAAAGCGCTTTTCTTTGTGTAGTGAATTTTCGTGTTTTTCCGTGATAGTATACTGCATGCCATTGTAATATACGGAAGTTCAAGCAAATTGAAGCTCTAATAATTGATGGCATGCACCCCGCAGCGGCCCAAGATGATCAAAGGGTTCTGAAAACCTGAAAAAAATTAAAGGGCAATTCCGTGTTTTCAAATTGCATGCCGATGTAAAGAATGGAAGTTTTTGTAATAAAAACACTCTGGAAAAATTGGCATGCACCCCTCGTATGACCATGGCATGCAGTTTGGAATCACGGAAAATCGGAGTTCAATTTTTACAGAGTTTTCCGGAAATTTTCCACCGTTGGTCACCTGTCACCAGCTCCCGATCTAATAGCGGGAAGTTAAAATATGAAACTTCATACTCGTGCTGTCAAAATTATTAAGCTAAATTTGACAGAGTATAGTTGTTTTCTTTTTTTTCAGTTAATATTAAACAAGGTAAGTTATATACTCTTTGATTAATATTATACTGTCATTCTGGTTGTTTGCACACAACTTTTTTGACTTTTGTGAGAACCAGCGTGGTGGCTAATCTTACCAAGATTAATGAAGAAAATACAATAAAAAAACTGCGCGCCTGATGAATTAAAAAAATATATAAAAGTAAAATCTGCCAACACACATTGGGGCAGTGCGGTCGCCACTTTTTTGCCCGGAAACCCTTCCAGAAAAGAGAGCAGGCCTGGTCCTGACAATGGATTGTATATAAGCTGTAACTTTAATCTTCTACTATATAAAAATTAATGTATATTTGTTCGTATTTTATGCGCTGCCATACTGTTCACCAGTTTGCCGTAAAACTTCTTAACTTATTGCTTGCACAGCACTATGGTTTTGAGCATAGTAAAATTAATTTATAATAGATGGCGCACGTATCATACCGTAAAATTTATTTGAAAGTCATTTATTATTTATTTTCAATGAATGTATTATCATTTCATCTCGTGGGTGTCGTAAGACTTATACGCTTATTACATTATACAATTTTTAGAAAATCTAATTAGGAACCTAAATTGGAAGCTAGTGATCACAATACACTAAATTGATGTCTAAATCGTGACGAAGCGCATTCGTAAAGAAGTATCGACGGGGTTGCACGTTTGATCGAAGGCGCCGTATTTATCAAAACAACAGAAAATAGGACTTGCCTTAGCCGTGGTGGGAACAATGGATATTAAAAAAAGAGAAAAGAGTACTTGTCATTGGTGAAAAAAACTGTCCAATATGAATATAATTATATATTTTTAGATTCTAAGCAGATTTTTTATAAGATAGGGTGACAAACGAGCACACAGTCCACCTGATGGTAAGTGGTTGCTGCGGCCCATAGACATCTACATCTATCGCCGATTACAAATTACTATTAGATTACAAATACTAATTAGATTTCCTAAAAATTGTATAATGTAATATAAGCGCTTAAATCGTAACGTTGCGATTACACTGTCCTAAATTGTAAACAATTTAGGAAGTAGAGCGGTCGGGAACTCCAATTTGACTAAATCGGATCCTAACTGTTCTAACTATATATTCGGAACACTCCATGTGATAGTTCGGAGATGTTCTATATATAAAGAAACAGTATATATAGAACATCTCCGAACTATCACATGGAGTGTCGGCCGTTCCCCGGGCATAACACCTTGCCCGGCGGGAGATCTCCCCTTTTCCTTCTACGGCCACAGATGTTTAATAAGGATTAAAATGAACGTTATTGTACGGATAAGATAGTTATTTTAATAATAGAAGACAGTGTCCACAGACGCCTTAAATACCTCGCAAATTTAATCTTTGGGGACTCGCAATAAAGTCGCCTTTGGTGTGTTTTGCGAAATCTTTACGTAGGTATTTTTACGTATATTTTGTTGCGGTGAACAAGACTGTAGTCTTTAATTATCTGACTATGCCAAGACAGAAAGACTTTATCGAAGTTGTAACTAAATGTTTTAGTTTTGTCTTTAACTACATAATATGGGTTCTATTGTTTTAGTTAACTTTGTAAGAAAGTTCCAATTCTAAATGAGTTACTTATTATATTCTTGTAATGATGAGCTAGATTCTTAAACCCATTACTTAAGTGACTCGATATATTGTGAATCTTAAAACTTGCCAAAAAAGTATAAAAGGCTAAACAGAAACTTTTTATTCAATATACATTATAAACAATACTTATCGAAAATCACATTTCATTTACCACTGGTTCGCAAAAAAAAAAAACCTCTGTCCTGGGAAGAACCAGCAGGAAACCCTGCGGGACTATTTTTTTTTCAAATCATAGCTTACAATCATGTTTACAATTAAGAACACAAGACAAATTAGAAATAGCTTGGTAGCGATCACCCTTCCCAGGGGTTATTATCATCCATAAATTCCTTAATATTACAATAACCCTTTTTATACAAACTCAGTTTAATAAAGTTTTTGAGCTTTGTGTATGTCAAATTTCGTATATTTAAATATTATATATAATTTATAATATAAAATAACGAATATTTAATTTAAGTCAACTCACCTTTTATGTTTTTTTTTTTTCAATTCATCGTTCATCATGCGTACTGTAAAGCAGAGGATTAAGTTGCCAACATGTGTTATTCATTCTGATCTTATACTGAGTCAGCGGCTGCGTCACCATTTACTTCAGGCGAGATAGTAATCAAGCAGTGGCTTAGAATTGTTAAAAGAATAGTCTCTCGTCTTAATATAAAAAATGTTGAGTTACGTCCGTGGATACTGAAGTATCTATTGGTAAATGCACAGCACTGAACTTTACGTCCTAAAGCATTTTAATTTTTATGCGTTGATATATGTTCATGGGCCACAGCATCCACTTACTATGAGGTGGATTGTGTGCTTGTTTGTCATTCTTATTCTACAAAAAAAAAATTATTTAACTGCGGTATGCTGGCACCCGTGGTAAAGTTATTTTATATAAGAGTGTGGTCCCTCACTATACGAGCCGAGCCATTCGTACTGCAACCAAAATACAGTTGCAGCTTGCCTTTATATCATGGTAGAAATGTGTGTTTTTTTATAGGATAGGGTAACAAACGAACACACAGTCCGCCTAATGGTAATTAGTTGCTGTGGCCCACAAACATCTACATATCTACATCTATCCTCGATCAAGAATCAAAATACAAATTGCTGGTATAGCAAAGAACTTATAACTTATATAAGATGTTGAGAAATGAGGAGTGCGGTAGTGTGAGCTCACCTCCGAGAAGTCGGTCCTGGGTAGCGTGGCTTCGTGGTCGAGGAGTGGTGCCGGCGCGGATTTGTCGCAGTGGAAGGTGGCGGGCGGGCCGCCCAGTGCGCGTACGCCGCCAGCCGCCAGCCACACGCGCAGCTCCCCACCATCACCACCACCACTCGCCAACTCTGCTGTCTCGCCCGCTGCAGTACAATGATGAATGACTAGTGGCCAGAACTTACAGCCCACCTGATGGTAAGTGGCTACTGGACACCTGCAAACAACTTCTTTGTTTTTTTAGAATGAGGGTAACAAACGTTCACCGCAGTCCACTTAATGCAAGTGGATACTGAGGCTCATAGACATCTATAATAAAACTCGATTAAGAATTAAAATATAGATGCGTTGTCATCTCTGAGGACTAAGATGGAATGCGTCGTTTCCCTACACTCACCATACAAAATTATGCAGTATTAAGCTACTATTTTACGCTGGTATTCGGTAAAAGCACGATCCGTCCCTGATAGAGCCGTTCTAATTGTGCTACAACCACAATATCATTGCAACGTGCTGCACTTTAGAAAACTTCAAACATTTTTAAAACAAAACCTAAAGACTACAGATGCGTTTTTAACTCGGGAGGGTTACAATTTATGGACGACTGCAGCCATTTCCAAAAAAATAAAGTTACAGATGCACTGTATCTGAGGTCTAATAAGAAGTGCCTCAGAGCCTGTTATTATATTAGCTTTCTATAGCCTGTATTCTGTGTGTCTCGCTGCAGTACAATGAAGAACAACTAGTGGCAATCGAACTTCAGTCCACTTGATGTGCCCGCTGCAATTAATGGACACCTGCACTTATCTTTTTATTTTTTTAAGTGGTAGAGCCATGCTGAAACTATATTAATTGTAAAATTGTTGCACGAATGTGTCGGCTCGACCGGGGAAGGACCACGCTCCCACAGAATACCAGCGTCAAATAGTAGCTTAATGCTGCTGTGTTTCGTATGGTGAGTGTAGAGAACCGGAGACCCTTTTTACCGGAAACGAGGCATTCCATCTTAGTCCTCACCGTTGATAACGCATCTGCATTTTGATTCGCAAACGAGAATATAATATGTAGATGTCTATGGGCCACAGCAACCACAGTGTGCACGCTTGTCACCATTTTCCTATAAAAAAAGAATTCTTCCAATAAAATAAGATTACAGATGCATTGTCGTCTCTGAGGTCTAAGAAGAAATGCCTCAGATCTAAATTACACCGCCTCTCTATAACCTTCAGTCCAGAACACAGCGGTGCAAGCACTATTATTTGGCAACAGAACTTGTTAAAAAGGTGTTGCTGTCTACCCAGGCGGACTTTTGGACAGAAAAGGAACTCTACCATCTAGTTCATCTCAGGCCAATGTCACACAAAAATCTAGACAAGCTGATGTGTCAGATAAGACAAAAAGAAAAGGGCAACGCATCGGCAGTGTATATGTTACGGCTAATAGCCAAAGTGCTACATCTGGGTGTAGCCGGCTAATACAAGCTGTAGTCGATTGTGGTAAATGTATCACACATAATTTATAAATTAAATAAATATCTGCGGTTGGTGGTTGGTAAGATAGCTTTGGGCCACCTTAACCGTTCCTTCACCTACGTTAATACTACTACGTCATTTATTACGTATTTTTTACTAATTTAACAGTACACATAAATTTAATCAACTACTGCTGGCCGCACCTAGTTTTAGCCGGCTAGAACCAGGTGCGACCGCACTTCGGCTTTTATCCGTAACATATATACTTATAGAATCTATTACAAGCCATTTTCGAACACTATATAACTGAACAACTTTTAGAACTACCCACTTGTCATTTTAGACGTCTAATACAAACCCTCGAATACCTAAAATCTCAAGTTTTATAAAAGTCTAAAATATAATTCTTAAATTATTAAGGTCTAAATCAGCTATTTTTATCACACACTGAATAATTCACTGACTAATTCATCAGTAACCTAGGCCACTTCTTCGTTAATTAGAAACTTGAAATTTTGGCATCAAGGTAGATCATTGAGCGTTAATAAACGAAAATTTTTGAATACTACAAATTATCGCTATTCGAGTAATCATGAATGAATTGAAATGACATGAGAATAAATAAATTTTAGTAATCTTCATAGAATTCTCTATAATTCAATATTCTATTTAAAATATGAAGTGCATTAATTTAACGACAAACGAGCTTAGTCCACCTAATGGTAAGTAGATACTCTTGCTTATGTACACCCATATATTATTACTTTAGTACATTTATAAAAATAGCAAAATAGAATTAAAAAATATATACTCGTATTGTTATATTTTTAAATCTATTTTGCTGTACGTCACACTTAGAGAATAGAAAATTTCTAATTGCATTAAGCTACTTCTTTGTATCATTTTGTGACTTACGATTACGACTTACTACCTCGTTGGTAGTGGTTGTAGTAGTGCGACTGCTGATCATGAGGTCCTAGGTTCGAATCCCGGGTCGGGCAAAAAAAAATCAACTATTGAGTTTTTCTGTCAAGAAATTCTCAGTAGCTGCCCGAAGTCAGGAAGTTGGCGGTGTCTCACCCCCCGTGCCTCGGAAAGCACGTAAAGTCGTTGGTCTTGCGCCTGATCTCTCTCTGGTCTTCGGTTTACCGTCCCATTGGATTACGATAGTGAGGGAATAGAGGTGCACCTGTGCTTGCGCATACAGTTGGGCACTATAATCCCGTCCTGCGCCGATGGCTAGCCTCCGATGAGACAGGCCGCCGTGGCCGAAAATCGGTCTGGAGGAGGACTTTTACCTCTCTGCTCAGCTCACGACGCTTTACAATTTTTTAAATGTTTTGCTTAAACATACCCTCACAACAGAATTGTCTCCTGTATCGTGAAGTAAAATACCATAAGTTTCACAAAGACAATCATTCATACATTTTCCGTGCAGGATTCGAATCCGCGGTCCTCAGCAAAGTTTAGTCACTGCGTTAGGAGACGTCAAGTTAGCACTCACTCAAGAAACACTCAGCAGCCGCGTCGTACTGCGTGAGATTCCTGTGCACGTCGATGAGCCGCTTCAGGTCGTGTACGAGCACGTCTCTCACGCTGCGCTGCGGCTGCAGCCAGGTGGCCGCGGAGTCCAGCGCTGTCAGCGCGCACAGCGCTGGCCCAGCTGTTACCAGCTGCAGGGTGGCGAGCGCACCGGGAGCACTCTGACGAGACGTCCAGCTCGCTTCCACCTGCACCACTACAGCGTGATTAATTGGCAAACGAGATGTGACGGCGCTGTCGTTGCCCCCCAAGCCGATGCCTAAATCACGTTAATCAACGCAAATCACGCAAACATATTCTGACTGACGTAGCTGTGATGGCTATTTCTTGTTGAAATTGGGCTTCAACAGGCCATGTCCAAATATTGAATTAGTACTGATAAAGAAAGAAAACAAGAAAGAGAACATAAGTTTACCTCGCGAAGTTATCATAAACCCCGCTATATATATAAAATCTACCCTGACTTCAAAAATCCTACCGATATTCCCCTTAACCATTCCAATTTCCAACAGTACTTAAATGTTACTGTGATCTTCACCTCCCTACAACGGGAGAGACTAAAGTTACTACGAGTGCTTCATGATTCAACAGCACGCATTGCTTGAATAGGAATAGGGGAGGAGTTGTTCTCCCCCGAGGAAGGTCCGTCAATGTGCGGATGTGTGTATGCGCGTTCCCGTGGCCTGCCTATATGCGGTGAAGGTGGAACACCGTGGGGTTTTGGTGGTAGAAGTCCGACATAACCAGTCCTTGTCCCCGTGAGTCGGGTATATGTAAGATTTTTTTAATAAAGGAAAAAATTCTGAACTTAAATGCATGCATTCACCTGCCGTTTACAGTTGAATGACGAATTTAAACTTACGACCCTTTAGCTTTTTGCAGTTCGTAACCTAAAATATTCAATTTAAGACGTCATAATAATTTGATACGCCATTCGGCTACAGTGGAGAATCATTTTTAACACAAGCATTTTAAGCTTACTAGGCTCGTTTAACGAGAGCATTAGTAATCTTAAACTGTGTAGTGGCGATGTGAGAATTACTGTGGATGTCATAAGAGGCGACAGAGGGTATGTATAGCAGCATCTTCGATAAGAACCCAGCGTAGTAAATATAACAATTTTTTTATAGATTAAGGGTGACAGACGAGCGCACAGTCCACTTGATGGCAAGTGGATGCTGTGGCCCATAGACATCTACATTTATCTTCAATGAGGAATCAAAATGCCGTGGTAGCTCAAATGGTTAACGCTCGTTGTAAATATAACAGAACGCGAGTAACCCGGGTTCGATCCCAGCCGGCACCAATGAAATTGTTAATTGCAATTTTAAGTGCTGATTTACCACGTGCTCGGCGGTGAAGGAAAACATCGTGAGGAAACCATGCAGGTTTCCTCTATCTATCATTGTCTGAGGAATGAGAAAAAACAATTCGAAGACGTGAAGTTCGACAACACGCAATGGAGCAGCGCGGCGGACACTTCCTTACCCCAGAACCCTCTCAGAAATGAGAGTAGGCCTGTGCCCAGCAGTGGGACGTATATAGGCTGTAACTTAACTTTAAGAATCAAAATGCAGATGCATTGTCACCCCTGAGGACTAAGATGGAATGCCTCGTTTCCAGTAAAAAGGGTCTCCGGTTCTGTACACTCACCATACGAAACACAGCAGCATTAAGCTGCTATTTTATGCTGGTATTCTATGAGAGCGTGGTCCTTCCTCGGCCGAGCCAACCCATAACCCATTCGTGCTGCAACCACAATATAACTACAGCATGGTTCTATCACGTAAAAAGTATATGTAAAAGTAAAAAATTAGTTAACCTAACCCCACTACTGGGCACAGGCCTCCCCTCATTTCTGAGAGTCTGAGTTTTAGGGCAAGGAAATGTCCGCCGAGCTGCCCCAATGCGTGTTGACGAACTTCACATGACTTCGAAATATTTTTTTTTCTTATTCCTCAGACATGCAGGTTTCCTCACGATGTTTTCCTTCACCGCTGATCACGTGGTAAATCAGCACTTAAAATTGCAATTAACAATTTCATTGGTGCCGGCGGGGATCGAAACCGGGTTACTCGCGTTCTGTTATACTTACAGCGAGCGTTAACCATCTGAGCTACCACGGCTCTCCAAAGTATATATGTTAATACAATAGACTGATATGCTGTTATGTATGGATGAATTAATAATTTTCATAGCGTTACTAGTATTCTTTAAAAAAAATCTAAATTGTACCTTATTGCCAAAACATTCGTCCATTTCGAAATGCTTGCTCGCGCTGACCAGTTCACCGTTGTGATAGAAATATGCCAGCAAATGGCTGTCTGGGCACATCTGGTGTGTCACTTTGATTGGCAACACGACCCTGAGCAAATGTCTGTCGAGCAACGAGTCTGAAGAGTTCACGTCGAGCTGGTTGGGATCCACGTCGAGATTGTTTAAGTTGAAATCGAAGTCGGGGACGAGTTTCTCCAGGTTAGCGTTGCACGTGCTGTTCCTCGGTGCTGGTTGGATTTGATTGGTGGAGCTTGCGACTGGACATTGCGTCGTGGCGCCCCATCGGTAGATTATACCCCCTCGGGTTATTACCTGGAAAATTTATAATGGTTCTTGAAAGTAAAAAAAAAACAAAAGTTCAATACTCGGTAGTAAATGCTACATACATTATTAGTACATTCAGTTTAGAAAGAGATAATCGGCTAGCTTCGGCTTTATAGAGCGTCTTCTTTATCGTACCAAGCGCTAATAGTCTATCGGTAAAGAGACGTTTAGAAGAGCGATACTTCCTTCTCGTTACAAAAATATAAAACAATGGGTAACTAATTTCGGCGGTACTTCAATACATACTGTACATGTACATACTGTTGCGTGAATAAGTCAACGTCATACACTAGCGCCATCTAGTGTCAGGAACGAGAGCGAGGGGAGCTTTGCAGAAAATGACATCACTAATCTTTCAATCAACAGCGCCATCTAGTCTCAAACCGAAGAACTAAGTTTCTAGAAAATCTACACTCGAACACTCGTCGCTTTGCGCGCATTTACTTGAATATTCCGGATGCTTCATTGCTAATTTGTATATATAGGCGCTGCAAGATGCGATCGGGGCAGTATTGGATTTGGCGAGACAAGCGAAGCTTCGGAGCGGAATAAAGTGAATTAGTGTGTTTAATTATTAGTGTTTTAAGTTTTAATTTGGTAAAGTAAATTAAAGTGTTAATTTAGGTAATTTTATCGGCAATTTGTATTGTCACGAACCTCAAGCCCGTAACAATACCGTTACAGTCTATTAAAGTTAACTGCTGAACATAGGCGTCCCCCATAGATTGCCTTATAGGAGAGATTTTGCCGTAGATGCTACGCTTGGGAAGTAGGTTGGCAATTGCAGTTTTTTTTTTACTTTGAGTTGCTTGTTTCAGTTTCTCTCTGTCGCCTCTAACGATACCCACGGGATGATATGGGGTAGTGGGTATTCTTACACCATCACTACACAGTACTGTTCATACAACATAATGTGCATGTGTGTGCGTGCGTTCGAGCGTGTGTGTGTGCGTGTGTGTGTGTGTGTGTGTGTGTGTGTGTGTGTGTGTGTGTGTGTGTGTGTGTGTGTATGTGTGTGTGTGTGTGTGTGGACGCGTGTGTGTGTTGTTCACAAGAGTGCGTGTACGTACGACGAAGTGCACGGTGAGCGGCGCGGAGAGGTCGCGCAGGTGCAGGTAGAGCGGCAGCAGCGTGCGCGCGGCGCGCGAGTCGGCACGCAGCGGCCCGAACGCGGCGCTGGCGCCCGCCACGCGCGTCGCCACCTGCAGCCGCGCCGTCACGTTCTTCAAACTGGCCTGTTCGCAACAATTTCATTGCATTATAAGTAGTGTGTCACGCTAGCGCGTCGCGTCTTACGTCTGCGATGAGCGGAAAAAATGACAATACGAGACGAACGAGAGGTGCCACGTTCAAGCGACCACGACCAGCAGAGGACATAGTGCTTGTTCGCGCATCTTGCGTTTTAATCAATACGTATTGATTTTCCGCGATGCATAACATAAATACGGAGACGTTTATTAGCGAAATAATATCTCAGGCTGTAATATGGTGTAGTAAGCATGAAAATTATATGCATAATATTATATTTCTCAAAACTTTTGTAGGTATAGACGTCTTTCATCATAGTGTCTACGATATTTACCAAACTGATGCCTGTTTTAGTTTAAATCACGAACTGTTATTGCCTATTATATCTTGTGTAAAAAACCCTTCAAGTAATTTTTACCGCAAAAATAGCAGGAAGAAAGCACACGTCATGCAGCCGCCTTAACGTGGCATACCATAGTGGAAAGGCGCAGCGTCTTTACGCCTCCCGCCTCCGCCGGTCGCCTCCGCTCCCCGCAGTCGCTCTAGCGTGGCCACAACGCGCCTAACACATTTTGAAATTTAGGCCTCAACCCTTTCCCTGTCTCGTAACCTACACTTGGGTCATTTGCTATTGTCTTACTCTTGTGTCTGCAAATCGAACAGGTAAAAATGTTAAGAATCGATTATTTGCCAGTGGTCTTTCGTCGGAACTGACATTTATTACATTGGATATGTGGTAGAGCCATGCTGCGGTTATATTGGTAGTATATTTGTAGCACGAATGAGTTGGCTCGACCGGAGACCACGCTTTCACAGAATACCAGCGTAAAATAGTAGCTTAATGCTGCTGTTTTTCGTATGGTGAGTGTAGAGAACCGGAGACCCTTTTACTAGAAACGAGGCATTCCATCTTAGTCCTCATGGGTGACAATGCATCTGCATTTTGATTCGTACTCGAGGATAGATGTAGATGTCTATGGACCACAGCAACCACTTACCATCAGGTGGACTGTGTGCTCATCTACAGATTTTACTCTAGTGAAGATATCAATTTTATACTGAACCTCAAACTGATAGACAGCGCTGGTGTCGTCGTCCGCAGTGAACATGACTCGTGCGACACCGCGTGCGTCGGTTAAGGCGAACACACACGTGGCGTTTTCCTCCTTTCCCGAGCGGCGACGGCAAACGCGCACGTGTTCTCCGCTCGCCGGCCTGTCGTCCCATCGAACTGCTTTCACCTGTTGTGGGATCACAATATTGGTTGAGTTTGGCAGAAAAAAGCGCTAGCAAGCGCTTGTAAGCAAACTGGCGATCGTAAGCGGTAAGCGCTGTCAAATCGTAAGTAGCTATTTTCCTCCAGGACACGATGTTAGTTTTAACCGGGGAACCTAACCTAATTTTGAATATATGTTTGTAAAGTATTTATATTAAAAAAAAACTTACCGATCATGAATTTTTAATAACATATATATGTTTATTCATGTCATTATATTACTTAAAACTATTATTGCACAAAACAACTTATAAACTCTACTTCAAAACAAACAAATTAAATAAGCAAAATGGCGGATTGTGTCAGCGCTACTGAAGTAGCAATCGTGTCCTGGCCGAAAATTATTTCAGCGCTTATAAGCGCTTGCTAGCGCTTTTTTCTGCCAAACGCACCCATTGTCATACATCATCCATCACAGCCTATAACAGTTAACTGCTGAACACAGGCCTCCCCCATAGATTGCCTCACAGGGGAAATTTTGCTATAGATGCGATGCATTTTTTTATAGAAGAGGTAGTAAATTAAAGTAAAGTTACAGCCTATATACGTCCCACATCTGGGCAAAAGCCTCCTCCCATTTCTGAGAAGGTTTTGGGGCAAGGAAGTGTCCGCCGCGCTGTCCCAATGCGTGTTGGCGAACTTCACATGTCTTCGAAATATTTAGTTTTTTTTCTCCGACATGCAGGTTTCCTCACGATGTTTTTCTTCACCGCCGAGCACGTGGTAAATCAGCACTTAAAATTGCAATTAACAATTTCATTTGTGCTGGCGGGGATCGAACCCGGGTTGCTTGCATACTGTGAAATTTACAGCGAACGCTAACCATCTGAGCTACCACGGCTCTTCTAGAGCTTTTTATAGAAGAGGTAGCCCCTCTTCTATAAAAAGCTCTTCTATAAATAGTCGCAGCGAGCATCCGGCTTCACTGATGGTAAGTGTAACCCGCCCATCAACAAATACAATACAATACAATACCCTTCATTGAACACTAAGAAAACAACATAACAAGAAACAAACAAAAAGAAAAACAAAAGGCGGTCTTATTGCTTTGCAGCAAATTCTTCCAGTCAACCTAAATAGGAAATAAAAATAAGTTAAAAGTTAATTAATGGGTAGAGTATAATATAATAATCTACAAATAAAAAGTAAATTAATAAACATGCCGGAATTTACTTAATTGACAGACTAGTGATCATAAAATGACAGGAATAGATAAAAGGAGGAGTGATAATTTAGAAGGAAAGATAATGTTTTTAACTTGGTTTTTAAAGGAGTTTACTGTTTGAGCACGTTTTATAGTTGGTGATAAGGAATTCCAAAGCTTCACTCCAAGAATTGAAAAAGATTTACTGTAAAATGAAGAAGAGTGCAAGGGACATAGAAGGGAAAAGTTTTCTAAGGACCGAAGGGAAATTTTATGAGGAGCTGAGAAATTGGAAACGTTCTTTAAGGTAGGGAAGACTTGATATATTAAAACGCAGTAGAGAGCGGAAAGGAACAAACCACAATACCAGGGGATTGCAGATGTGCTGGCGACCTTTTAAAAAGGAACAAGCTGGTTTCGTGAACACACAAACAGCACAGCCTTTCAAAATTCCACTGTTGAACGAACATAGGCCTCCGCCATAGATTGTCTTATAGGAGCGATATTTTCCATAGTTACCACGCTTGACAGAGTTGGAAACCGCAGATTTTTTATAGTTATTATGAGGAAAGAGGCTGCTGCCCCCCTCCTGGTTTGTTTCGCTCCGTTGCCTGTTACGACAGCTACGTAAGAATATGAATTAGTTGATATTCTTACATCGCCACTACACGGTGAAATTATAAACGTATTTCATCTAATTATACTACTCGGTCTGAGTTATTATTAACTTTAAATAACTCTATAGCTTCAAAATTATCAACAAACTCTATGTTTAATATTTTAACTTATTCGACAAGTAAATCCAATTAAGGCCTTAATGCCCTCCTTAATAAATTGATAAGAGTGCTATTAAAATCAAACAGATCACTTTTCTGATATCTTCATCGTCATTTTGATATAATAATGGCTGAGGTTTCAATTATATTTCTATTGAAATTATAATTAAAACTGATATTTAAATTATAATAACGTCAACTCTATTGTTAAATTGTTTATTATATTTCATATTCTATTATATTATATATTATTGTAGTATAAATGTAGTTAATATTCTAATATTATATACATTTTTAACTATTGTAACCCAATGCTTGACAGCTTCCTAACTAGTCGTACAGAGTACGTGGTGACGCAGCCGAAGATGGTAAAGATTATTAACTATGTTCAAAGAAAAGCCTCTTGCCTTGAAAACACTCACATTGTGATCGGATGAAGAAACAGATGCAGGCAAATAATTTCATTATTTTGCTGTACAGTGTACACGTTACGAATAACGAAGCAAGCCGTTTGGTTCGAATGCGTGGTATTTTGAAAGCAAAACGGCGGGAAGGAATTAATTTATGCACATACGAAATGTATGTTATAAAACAACTGAAAGGCTGGCTATTTTGAACGTATGTTTAAGACTTGTAAGAATGTTTTATAAGCCATATTTATTTTTTATTACAAATTAGCTCCATAGCAGGCATTTCATTTAGTCCGAAGCCGCTAGGTGACATTTTGTAGCACCAGCCCATTTATGACAGCAATTCTCCTTGCATAACCGGACTTGCGCTTTGCATGTAGTAAGCTACTGTCCAGGCGTGAAGTAGCTTAGTACTTTGGTCCTGGACTCAATGAATTGCCCCAAGATCTAGAATAGATAAGCCAAATGCTTAAGCTTTTCAGCTTAGGCGCAATCGCACCTCATGGGTTATAGCAGCGCGCTGCTCGACAGTTCCGCAGGAGAGAAGTGGAGCTCTTGACAAAAATAGGATGCAAAAAAAATTCCGCACTCATCCCAATATGCTGTTATATGTCCATATTCTTTAAGTACCTCGGAAATCATTATCAGGTTGTTGAATATGACGATACAGATTATATAAATATTACTACTAAGGTTTCACCTTCAGTGAGGAAGTCACTTTGACTACCTCTATTTTCTTCAACTATCCTTCAGTAGGCGTGATGGAAGAAATTTTATCGTGGAATAAACAGTGCCTTTGTACATATGGTCTTTTTAGCATTTTCCTACCAAAATATGTGTTTATATAAACTATTAAATAAATAAATAAGCTTTATGACAAAAAAGACATTGTAATGCCTGCCGGACACAGCCAGTAGGTACATCTTTATTGTATTTATGATTACATGACAGCCTAGAAGAAGAACATACAGTCAGTCATCATTTGATATTATTGGAGAAGACGATATAAACAATGAATTGCTAGAGTTGTCAGAATGGGAAGTAATAAAAAAAACCGTTTGTTTTAATTTTTTACTTTATTTTATTGATTTTTTATTTTGTTTCACGTTAAACAAATTAAGTACCTTAATGTTAGAAAGTAAATTAATGTTCAGAAATAATAAAAATAGGTTATAATAACTTTAATTCCTAATCTATAAATTAGGACGATCCACAGTTTTTACCGCACATGTAGTGTGACCCATTTTAATTTGTTTGCGTGACAGGACAACTCTAGCGGACAGCTGAAGGAGCGGGCGTAGCGCTTCCGAGCGACCATTGCTCGCTCGGGAGCGTTCCAGCCGCGCGGGATAGCCCTGTCTAGACGCCTTTGATGACCGACTGTTAGTAGTAATTGAGTAGACTGTGTTTATGTGTATAAATTTTCAACAAATTCAGAGTATGTTGCTTTTCTTAGTTATTTTTTAGTAATGTACCAGTAGTAGCTAGACATTGTAATCTTTTTAAATTTGCTCTTTCTAGAGCAAATTTAGTTTCAATTTCAATAAATTTAATAATTTACTTTTATTTTTGATATTAAGTATAATTTTAACTTTTTATGTTGCGTATTTCTATTTGTGTACGTCAGTCTACGTAAACGTAAGTTTTTACTGCAGCCCAAGGATTCCTGCGAATACGATCATAATAAATGCGCTGCCACCCCTGGAGATGTACTGGCACTCTTACATTTGAAAGATGATGAATAATTTGTATTGAAATTGGGTTAGAGATCAGGACTTCCTGCCATGGAGTCAGGGAGTAAGGGTTGTAGTATACATGAAAATGGTTACCTTCAACTTGTAAGGCAGACTGGGCGATAATAACGCTTGATGCTTCGTTAGAAATTCTAAGGTCACTGGATCGTCTACTACTTGAGAGACAACCGTTGTGTTCTGCCAAATCCTTGTGCCTTCTTCCTGTGAAAAATAATTAAGGTCATTTTTCAAAGAGTATCCAAATTTTATATTTAAGTTCAAATATTATATAAATAAAGATATATAGTTAGTGCAGTTTTCCAAAATACAAATAAATAAGGCTTCTACTTTAATTTTAAATTATACCAAATTGAATGTGATTTACGGGAAACATCCTCGCGTACGCATGCTCGTCCGTGTACGATTCAATTTACAACGATTTTGCCGACCAAGTGAATGAATAGAATGTGTGCGTGCGTAGTAAAATAGTAGGCGTTAGATATTTATGAATGTCAATCAGTTAAAATAATGCATTACCACGCAGTCTGAATTTAAAAGATAGAAAGGACAGAAAGTTGGAGATTTTCAAAATCTATTTTTTTCACTATTCACTATATTATTTATTTTGAACCTTCTCTGCAAACTTGTGTGTATATTGTAAAATAACCCGGTACATGATTACAGTTTTTGTAAACAAAGAAGACCAGAGAACACCAAAAACACAAAAAATGCTTGACTGCTCAAAACTCTTTTATCATAATGTTTTTAAGTTAACACTGTTCAATGACTAATCCTCTCGACCCTTTCCCAGCAGTGGAACTGGTCCAGCAGAAGTAGGCAACACTAGTATTGTATTGCTAATTTTATAAAATTTCCTTCTTATTTTGGTGTCTATAACGATGTTTCGTCTCTAAAGTCCATTCGCTACGAAAGACCTTAGCTTTGCCCTATGTAACACAATAGAGTAATTTCAGAAGACGCTGCTGCACATAATCTAGTATGTTTTGCTCTGTCTTCTCTTATAACACCCACGGGTTGATAAGGGGTAGTGAATATTCTTACACCGCCACAACTGTACCATAATCATTTTGTATCATTGGTGTACAAGATGATTATACTACATATTGCTTCTTACTCTTACGATACCCACGGACGAAATAGGGTGATGTATTTTCTTATAATATCTTCATAAAGTTCACTATTAGCACATAGTGTGGCGGCGTTGTAGTCTTGCCACAAGCGAAACGCACCGAAACCTAAAGCACGCTATCGAAGTTCCGAAACATTGCGGTATATATAGAATAGTTGTGCACGATAGAATAGTGTGTGACTAAATACCTTGCCCGGCGGGAGTTCTCGGGAGATTATAACGGTCAAACAGAGTATAAATTTTACAAATGATTCTTTTTACGAAATTTAATTACTGTCTCTATGATGGAGGAGAAAATTCTAGTGGAAACAGGAGTAAACCTTGTTAACAAAAAGTATGTAGTTCGTTTTATCCCTGTAACAATTATAAAGTATATAGTGGGAGGCTACTTTCCTGCGGGAGCCACGCACCTGGAAGCTGAAGTCCGCCACGAGCACTTGTGGCGGGTGGGCCCCGGCGAGCCCGACCCTGGCGGCGGCGGCGGCGTGGCGGTGGCAGGCGCGCGGCGCGCGCAGCCGCACGGCCGTGCGCACGCCCGGCCGCCCGCCAGCGCCGTCGCCCGCCGCCCCCGCCCCGCGTAGTCTGATCACCAGCATGCCCTCCACCGCCTCGCTCCACGGATACCTGGTGCATTTATACTTCTTATGAATCGGTTTTCATATACGAGTATATAATGGGACGCGAACTCGAATGTTAAAGCTAGGTAGAACAAAATATTGTATTTTAGATAAAATTTTGAATCTTCAATTAAAAATCAAAATGAATTGTCACCATTAAAGGCGAATAATGAATGCTTCGTTTTTTTATATAGAATAAAACATTACAAACAAACACACAGTCCACCTGATGGTAAGTAGATGCTGTGGTCCACAGACACCAAAATTTAACCTCGATTAAGAATCAAAATACAGATACGTTGTTACTCCTGAGGACTAAGATGGAATGCCCCTATCCCAGTAAAACGAGTCTCGGGTTCTCTACACTCACCATACGAAACACAGCAGCATTAAGTTGTTAGTTTACGCTGATATTCTGTCAGAGTGTGGTCCTTTCATGCTACAACCATAATATAGCTGCAGAGTGGCTCTACCACGTATCATTCATCATCATCATCATTACAGCCCTTTACAAGTCCACTGCTGAACATAGGCCTCCCCCAAGGTATGCCACAAAGCACGGTCCTGAGCCACCTGCATCCATCGACTTCCTGCATGTCTTACCAGGTCGTCACTCCATCTAGTGGGGGGTCGCCCTACACTTCGTCTACCGGTACGAGGCTGCCACTCGAGAACCTTTTTTCCCCAACGGTTGTCGGATCTTCGAGTTGTATGGCCGGCCCATTGCCACTTCAGCTTACTAATCCGTTGCGCTATGTTGGTCACTCTGGTTCTACTGCGGATATCCTCATTTCTAAGTTTATCGCGCAGAGAAACTCTGAGGATAGCCCTCTCCATAGCTCGCTGAGCGACTTTGAGCGTCCTCATACGGCCAGCAGTGAAGGACCACGTCTCAGTTCCATATGTCATCACTGGCAACACGCACTGGTTGTACAACTTAGTTTTCCGGTTTTGAGGTATACCTGACGAGAAGATGCGTCGTAATTTCCCGAACGCTGCCCAGCCGAGTTGAATCCGTCGATTGACCTCTCGGTCGAAGTTGGACTTACCTAGCCGGACTATTTGTCCCAGGTAAACGTACTCGTCAACAACTTCGAGCTTAGTGCTCCCAACAACTACCGGCATAGGTGTGACATGGACATTAAACATGATCTTTGTTTTGTCCATGTTCATCTTAAGACCTATCCGTTGGGAGGCACTATTGAGGTCATTGAGCATAGTGCTTAAGTCCTCCAGCGATTCTGCCATAAGGACTATATGGTCGGCAAATCGAAGGTGAGTGATGTACTCGCCATTGATGTTAATACCGTATCCTTTCCAGTCCAGTAGCTGAAAAGTTTCGAATGCAGCGGTGAAGAGTTTCGGGGAAATAACGTCATCCTGTCTTACTCCTCTCTGCAGTTGGATAGGTTTCGTACTCTGGTTCTGTACTCGAATAGCCATCGTAGCCCTACCGTACAAACACTTCAGAACTTCGATATACCGAGTTAAGAGCTGAGAGACTGTAGACCGCCCAAATGGAATCAAAGGCTTTCTCATAGTCCACATACGCCAGGCGAAGTGGCAGATCTTTTCGGACTTCTGTACAATTTGCCGAAGGGTATGTATGTGGTCTATGGTACTAAAGCCTTTTCAGAAACCGGCTTGTTGTCACTCAGAATCTCAGGTGTCCCGGAAACGATGCTGCCACACTCAGTCTTCAGCTTTGACAGTTGGCTCTTACTGGCAGACAGATCTCTGGAAAAGACTTTGGAGCCCTGGTTCCGCTCAATCGCTTCTTCAATACGAGCAGTATTAAATTTGCGTAAGTCTCGCCGCACGCATTTGGAGATCTGTCTTTGTTGGAAATCTGTTGACCGCCCCTTCCAGAAGTGTGATCAAGCTTTTGTTCTTTGGGGTTTGCAACTGACCGCTGGCAGTTTCACTGCTCTTCGTCCACTGCATTGTAATCTTCTAGGCACTGAAATCGGTTACGTAACTCGAGCTGAAAGGTTTCGGGATTCTGGATTAGAGCACGAGGGGGGACGGAGCGTTGACTTCATTAGACGAGACCTCTCCAACTTAACGTTTAGGTTCAGTGTGCCCCTAACCATTCGGTGATCGCCGCCAGTTTTCACCCTTGCGATCACTGAGACATCACTGAACAGTTGTCGTCTGGTCGTCATAATGAAGTCAACCTCATTTTTTGTCGAACCGTCGGGGCTCGACCAGGTCCATTTCCTGTGGGGCCGCTTCTGGAAGAAAGAGTTCATCATAAAGAGTCCCTCTTTCTCCATAAAGTCGGCCAGCTGCTGGCCCCTACGGTTCCGTTGCCCTACTCCAAATTTCCCTACCTTCAGCTCACCGCTTTCTCTTGTGCCTAGTTTTGCGTTGAAGTCTCCCGTCAACACCGTGTAGTGGGTTTTGGAGGAATGCATGCATGGCTCTGGAAATATCCTCATACATTTCCTCCACCTTCTCATCGGGATGTGCCGAGGTTGGTGCGTAAACCTGTATGACCTTCAGCGAATACCGTTTGGTGATTCTGAGTATCAGGTACGCGACCCTCGTCAACACACTGCCAATCTTTACAACGTTGTTGACGAGAGACTTGTGGACGATAAATCCGACACCTCCTTGGGACAGATGGTCGCCCTCCCGGTGATAGAACAAGTTGCCGGACTCGAGGATTACAGTGTCCTCCCCCTCTCTTCGGACCTCGGATAATCCTATAATATGCCAGCGCAACTTGTCTGCCTCTTCTTCCAACTCCAGTATCTTCTCATCAGTCCTCAGGGTGCGTGCGTTGTATGTTGCCAGGTCGAGTCGTCGTAGGTGGCAACCGAACCTCCACCGGAGATTCTTAGCACCCCCTGCCCCGCCGTTACCATGGTCGCCACCGTAGCCAGGAATAGCGGGGCCGCCGGGGACTGGGGCCGGATGGGGGGATATTTGCCATAGTTGCCACGCTTGGCGAGCGGGTTGGCAACCGCAGTTTTTTATTATATCATTGCTGTTATCAGGAAGATGCTGCTGCCCATCTCCTGCCTGTCTCCCTCTGTCGCCTCTTATGACACCCACGGGAAGATAGGGGGTAGTGGATATTCTCAACCGCCACTACACGGCACCACCATCACGTATGAAAATTTGTAATGACATACACCACACATAGACTTCTGCACACGTACATCAAATAAAAAATAAATAATTATTTTTAGTAAAAAAAATTTAAGACTTTTAGTTACTAAAACACTTAAAGTTAAAATTAGAACGTAAGTAAAACAAATATGTAAATACCTTTTTATAACTATCAAAAGCCATTCCGGCACCTAAGTGTTGTAGCCGGAGATTAAGCGAAACCTATTAACTCTTATCTTGAAGACACCCACATAATAATGTCTTCCAGGTCAAATTTTAGGCACGGCGGCAACGGAGACTAGCTATTTACGCAGGACAGGATTATAGTGCCCGAGTTTATGCGCAAGCACAGGTGAACTCTTAATTCCGTCACTCACATAGTCTGATGCTACGGTTATCCAACACGACCGGAGAGAGATCAGGCGCAGTATCTGTGGCTTTACGTGCTTTCCGATGCACGGGGGTGAAACACTGCCAACTTCCTGAATCCAGGCAGCTACTGTGAATTCGACCCGGAATTCGAACCCAGGACCTCATGATTAGCAAACTGAGGCAGTCGATTATAATCGTTTAGAACTTACCTCACACAAACAGTCCAAACGAGTCGTTCACTTGTCCTCAGCACTCTTGGCGCATGCCGGACTGTCAACTGGAACGGTGGCAGTTCGTAGTTACCTACCCAGAATGCAGTCGTACCCTGGTGAAACAAATGCTATTAGTGAGGATAGAAAACTAATAACTGTTAAAACTCCCCTTATTCGTTCACGCAGTATAAAGTACTGTACTAGCTTAGGTCATTCTACGAGTCTTAACGATGTTGTTACTCTGTGTAATTCTTTTATTACAAGCAAACTTTTACATAACAGAGTCATGCTGCAGGTATATTATGGTTGTAGCATGAATTTCCGAACTAGTGGTAAATCTTAAATGAATTCAAATATGTATTCTATATGAAATATATAAAATGATTCTATTCTAAGAAATTTCTGGGGTTTGCGATAATCGCCTCTAGCGACACACACCGGACGACATGGAAAGCTTGATTCCCTTATACTGCCTTCCCCAGCGTACAAAACTAATTCGATTCTATTCTATTATAAGATATTTCTGGAGTGCCGCTTCCACTTGACCGCTTCCAGCGCAGAGCGGCTCGATTCACTGGCGCTGCGAAGAGATGTTGCATCTCTTTGCATTTTCTTTCGCTTATACTACGAGGAGTGCTCTGAGGAATTGTTCTGATTAATCCCAGCCGCCAAATTTCGTGAACGCACTACTCGGCAAACAATACATCCACATCTGGATGCTTGGCGGTCCACCACTGTACGTTTCACAAAGAGTTTTCTTCCGCGTACGACCTCTCTGTGGAATAGTTTTCCACCGACGATATTTCCGGACCGATACGATCTAGGGACCTGCAAGAAAAGAGCGTACTCCTTTCTAAAGGGCCGGCAACGCACTTGCAATTCCCCTGGTGTTGCGGTTGATCATGGGCGGCGGCAGTCACTGAGCATCAGGTGAGCTGCATGCTCGTTTGCCCCCTCTTCTATAAAAAAAATCGCCTCCTACGACATCCACGGGACGAAATGGGTTGATGGCTGATTGAAGTTATCTTTCACCGTCATTCCACAGCATACAATTTAACTTCATTATGATAAACTCGACCAACATTAAAATGAATACACTTGACTATATTATTTTGAAAATGTCTCAAGCGAAAATAGGCCTTAATATACACAAATACAGGCCATAAAATTTGTAATATGATTTTAATCTTCACGACTTAGAAGTCTTGTCTCGTGACTTGTGTCGTTTATAGATTAATATTGCATTGATTATCAAGTAACGGGTAAAACTGAATGGCACCGTATCATTTATGTGAATTAAGTTATAAATAGAAAGCAAATAATAAATCAGCGAGCTATGGAGAGGGCTATGCTCGGAGTTTCTCTGCGTGAGAAACTTAGAAATGAGGATATCCGCAGTAGAACCAGAGTGACCGACATAGCACAACGGATTAGTAAGCTGAAGTGGCAATGGGCCGGCCATATAGCTCGAAGAACCGACAACCGTTGGGGAAAAAAGGTTCTCGAGTGGCAGCCTCGTACCGGTAGGCGAAGTGTAGGGCGACTTGCCACTGGAGTGACGACCTGGTAAGACATGCAGGAAGTCGATGGATGCAGGTGGCTCAGGACCGTGCTTTGTGGCATACCTTGGGAGAGGCCTACGTTCAGCAGTGGACTTGTGAAGGGCTGTTGATGATGATGATGATGAAATAATAAATAGAAGGGGATCTTACGGTATTGACTAGCAATTGACTAGCTTTATAGAGGCAGACATCACATTTTTGAATGTTCGCCAAGGTAACGGGCAGCAGTGTAGCGACAGTAGCCTAATGGCAGGGCAAAAAGGTCGTGACTTTGTGTGGCTAGGTTCGAATCCGCCATTCGACTAATGGCGTGAACCACACGTAACAGAAGCAATTTAAGCTTACCACGAGTGGTTAAGGGGAATATTAGTAATGTTTGTAGCATTGTTAATATTCTTTTTAATTACAAAAAAAAGTGTCAAAAATGCGAGACGGCTCCGTGTCGCAGTGGCTTAGCAATGAGTCACAGTGCTGAGGGCCGCGGGTTCGAATCCAGCACGGATCAAGTATTTGTATGGCTTACAAACAATTGTTCTGGATCTCGATGTGTGTCCTTGTGAAATTTATGTATGTGAACTGGCCTCACGATACAGGAAAAATTCCTAGTGTTTTTTTTTAATTATTCTATAATTGCCGGCTGGCAAAACTTATGGGTGACAAACGAGCACGCAGTTCCCCTGATGGTAAGTGGTAATGTATGGCCCATAAACATTTATGCTCAATTAAGGACCAAAATGCAAATTCGTTGTCACCCCCGAGGACTGAGATGGAACGCCTCGTTTCCAGTAAAAAGGGTCTCTGATTCTCTAGACTCACCATACGAAACAAACAGTAGGTACCAATGTGCTGTAATGACGTTCTTAAAGGAGACAAGCTTTATCTTCCAAGTCCTGTTTATTATAATAGGTATTACATTGATGGATACCGTGATCCACACTACACTTCCCACGACATTTAAAAAAAAAAGTGTTATAAATTACTTTTTTATCAATATCTTTACAAGATATAGAAACACAAATAATTACAACATCAAATTAATATTTTGTACAAAGAAATGCAATACAGATGGAACTTAGCTTTTCTAATTTAACGCTTCCATTCCCATAAAATCCCATGTAGTCGCATTCGTCTGTCAAATCCCAAGCGGTCGCATGCGACATATTCTATCGCATTATGAAATTTATATAAAATTTTCAATCCTCTGGTCTAAACAAAAGTCAGGTTTTACTTCATTACAATATGACTTTATTGTATTTTGATAACAAAAAACGGGTACATACCAAGCGGATGTCGGCAGCGTGAAAATCACTATTATTTCTATATATTACTCGAAATTATTTACGTAAAAAGATAAATTATATTCACACAAAAACTTTCATAACCATTTTATAATAAAACACTATACTAAAACATTAATAAAACAATAGAAAAATCCAAAAATCAACACAATAACATCTACACTAAAATGGCGTACTAAATGAACGTAGATTATAAATGAATATCCAATATAATATAGTAAGTGACTTTTTATTGCACTAGAGGATAGAAAATTTAATATTGAGCCTATAATGCTAAACTTCTTCATAGAAAAGTAGTCTCTAACTGTAAGCATTTATGGGTTAAAGTGCTGTGGGTGGGTGCGGCCGAATTCGGTCACTTGGTATTTGACGGAATCAGACGAAATATTTTTGTAGCTAAGAGGTTAAATTGTAGATCCGGAAGTCATTAAAAATGTGAAGTGTGTATTAATCAAAGTTGCCAGGTTTGGCGATCGGGTTGTCAACCGCAGTTTTAAGTTTTATGGTGTCCGGAGGACGCTGCTGCCCGTCCTATGATATGTTTCCCTCCACTTACTTTTGTTATTACACGGGACGATGTGAGGTAGTGGATATTCTCACACTACACGGTTTTATACAGAATGGGTCCCACATATATGCAATAAATGAAACCATATACTTGTTATCGCCTTTGCTGACGATATACAAAAAATGAACGTAATCGGTCCAGTAATTAGGTCAAAAAGTAGAGTTTTAATTTTAAGCAAATTTGAACACTCTATAGAATTGGGTCACTAAGTCAATGATTCAATGAACTTGAATCCTTGAACATTAAAAAGCGACGTTGCCACGCAGTGCAAACTATTGGTATTGCGACATATCGACAGCGGTGTCTTATGTCGGCGTGCAACCCGCGTGCAACGTTGTCACTCTTCCAAGGGGTCAAGGTACGTTGTCTAAACAGAGTGTTCACTTTTACTGAATTTATTTTAATTTTTTTTGTTTGAAAATTTCACTTTTTTATTTTACGGGTTTTAATTTAATATTTAATTTTTCTACACTTCTACGGACTAGTATTACTTGTGGTTTCATTTATTGCATATATGTGGGACCCATTCTGTATATACTATCATTTCAAAATAATTCAACCTACCTGTGACCCATCAGCAAGTTTAGCTCTCATAGTCCACTTGCCCGGCGGTGCGTGCTCATCAATGTGGTGCTGTATCTGCGCGAGACCGAGCCTGGTCCGTACCTTCGCCCACTGCGCTATGCGAGCTCCATCCCAAGCGCCTTGCGGTCCCTCCAACCACATCTCATCGATCTGGAATGTTGAACAATTAAATTTGTAGTTAGTCTTTTTTATTTATTTTTTATTTTATAGCATTAGGGTGACAAACCTGCATCCAGCTGATGGGAAGTGGATACTGTGGCCTAAACGTATCTATATTTAACTTATTATGGTAAACAGAGTCTCCAGTTCTCTACACTCATCATACGAAACACAGCAGCATTAAGCTGCTATTTTACGATGGTATTCTGTAAGAGCGCGGTCTCTTCCCCGGTCGAGCCGACTCATTTGTGCTACAACCATAATATAGCAGCAGTATGGCTCTACCACGTACGTATACACGTACACCTACAAGTAGTCTTTATGAGATTTATTCAAAGTACGATTCTAAGACCACTATTACCATCAGCATTAACCACCTGAGCTACCACGACTCTAGTCGTAATTATCGTATTATCGCTCGCTATAAATATAACAGAACACAAGTAACCCGGGTTCGATCCCCGCCGGCACCAATGAAATTGTTAATTGCAATTTTAAGTGCTGATGTACCACGTGTTTGGCAGTGAAGGAAAACATCGTGAGGAAACCTGCATGTCTGAGGAATAAAAAAATATTTCAAAGACATGTGAAGTTCGCCAACACGCATCGGGGCAGCGCGGTGGGCACTTCCTTGCCTTAATACCCCCTCAGAAATGAGGGAAGGCCTGTGCCCAGCAGTGGAACGGTTGTAACTTTACGACTCAAAGACATCTCTTACCAGGTCATCACTACAATTAGTGAGAGCCGCCTATACTTCACTTACCGGTGGTACGAGGCTGCCACTCGAGATTCTTTCTTCTCAGTTTGTATTTTAATATTTAACATCTGTGTGGTAGAATCAGAAACATAATTTGATCCAAGTAAACGTTAACGTCCATTTCAGCAAATTACGTATTATAAGAACAAGCTGTGGACAAGGTAATATTCTAACGTTCACTAATAACCTATGAAAGTTCACTTTTGTACATAGGAAGGGATCCCCATAAATTGCCTCATGGTTGCCACAGTTGCTACGCCTAGCAGCCGTGTTGGCAACCGCAGTTTTTATTAACTTTCTGTTGTTATCACGAAGATGCTGCCACCATTCCATTAAAACAACCATTAGGTAGTTTCGTTAGTTATGTCTAGTCAAAGATTTTCTAACGAAAATTATTAATTTCATTCCATTATTTGAGTATCCTAGATCTCAAATCAATGTTTAATATATATAATAAAACATTTCAATTTTACAAATATTAAGAGTAATAACCCTAAAGCCCAAATGGAGAGTAGAGTTATAACTCGTACGAATTAACTTGAGACCTGGGCCGATGACGTAATTGTCAATGTACGGTGTGCAAAATAATGCGTCGTAATATTTTTTTATTTGAAATTTTTGAGATTTGCATGAGATTATTAATAAAAACAAAATAAAATGTTCTGGCAAGGGGTGAAGTAATAAGTGATATACTGTTGCCGTTTTTATACATTTTAAATATTTATTTTTTATAATATATATAATATTATTTTTAGTTAACGCGTCAAGGAAGGACAAAGAAATAAACATACACACTTTCTCATTTATAATATTATTAATTTATTTATTATACACTTTATTGCACTATAAAAAGTGTTACAGATTCGTACACAATAAAAATACAAAGCATAAATTACCAACAAACAGATAAAATAACGTTCAAGTGTAACAAAAACAAACAAAAGTCCAAACCAAACAACAAACAATTATCAAAAATATCGAACTAGAGTCGAGACGCGTATCCGTAACAAAAATGCTATCGGTACTGAGCGCGCACGGCCAGCGCGGGACGCGGTGCGGGGAGTCGGGAAGGGGTCGCATTCCAGCGGAGTCTCAAGTTAATTCGTACGTGTTGTAACTACTCAACTCTACTACTACTAACTCAAAAAAGATTAAAAAGAAAAAAAAAGACTAGATGTGGTATAGCTCCGGCTATTTATTTACTGTCGTATTACGCTGATATTTTACAATGGTATTCCGATACCATTGTAAAATATAAATTAAATAAACAATATTTAATTTATCGATGTCATTATAAGCATTAGTGTTAGATTAAAATACAATCTGTAATATGTTTATGTATACTGTTTTCCAGTACCAATTCAAAATTGGCCTTTACAAAACATTTTTAAAAGTAAAAAACCTACGCCATCGCTTCAACAAGTCCCTCTACAAGAAAATTAAAAGGAATACAACAAATAAAAGTTTCTTTATTTGTCCCGAATTCATTTCTATACCATTCATTCCTACCTGCGAATATTTTTGACAAACATGTTGTTTGTTTGTTTGTTTTCTATGCGTTTCACTACGAACTACGACAACACTGATGAGATGTGCAAATGTGCTTGTCAAAAAAGAAATTGCAATGCATGCATTGCAATGTCTGGCTGCCGGTTGCCGGGTACCGTTATTTAAAAAAAGAACGATCTGACTCAGCAAAATATTTTTAAAATGAGCAAAGTGCACATCAAAAGTGTTGACTTTATGGGTATGTTCCGAAATACAACGCAGTCTACTGTCAATGACTACTGACACTTGAAATACTTATTGACAATGCAAATGACGTCATCATTTGACACTTTATTGTACTATTAGCGTGCCGCCGCCATATTGTGTCGGATATCCGGCCATAATAAAACAATTTTTAATTGTGTGTTTGCCGAATGAAGCATGCCAGAATTTGTTTCCATTTATTCAAATACAAAAAAATTATAGAATAATTGATGGTTTATCCATTAGGAGGATATAATGATTTTTGGAGCACAAAATGACAAAATAATCGCCAACACTTTTCCAAATGGCGCAAAAGTATGACGTCATGTACTGTCCAATGTTTTGGAACGAATCACCAGTATAGCGTCGATTCATGACGTCATTTGCATTGGACAGTACACTGCGTTGTATTTCGGAACATACCCTATATTTGTTTACTCAAAAATGTCCCGTTAACCTTAACCTATTGACACTGTTGGAAAAATACGCGTAAAAGCAAAAAGTAGCGTACATACGTACCACTTGCTTACACTCATATAACTCGTCGGAACTAGTTTGAGAATTCGCAGCATCATCTTAATGTGTGCTGTTGGATACCATAATCAACATCGTCATCATTACATCCCATCACGAGTCCACTGCTGAACATAGGTCCGCCAAGGAAAGCCACGAAGCACTGTCGCCACGCCTGAGCTACTTGCATCCATGTGTAGCGGCGCTGTCGTCGCGCCACAAGCGAAATACACCGAAGCTTAATCACGCTATCAACATTCCGAATCATAAACAGTATATATAGAACATCTCCGAACTATCACACTGGAGTGTTGGCCGCTCCCCGGGCAGAACACCTTGCCCGGCGGGAGATCTCCCCTTTTCTTTCTACGGCCACAGTGGTGACCCCGACGTGATCTTGAACACGCAACCAAACAACCATCGGAAACTTCAAGCTTTATCATCGTCATAGAATATCCCACCCATTCGCTCCCGAGCAGATATCGTCTGCAGTCTTCATATCCTGCAAGCCATCTAGCTTCACAAGGTTCATCGCAGCACTGGAATAATAATGCTTCCTGTTCCTTCAAACTACTCTCTGCGCCACACAGTGTTCGGCACGGCTCTGAGCCTCACTGCTCGCCTCTGCTTCACGGCACTCTCGCAGATTACTTGCCTTCTTCTCAACTCACCGCAGACTACAAGGCAATCTCCTGGCACTTGCACATTCGTCGACAACTCGACTGCACTATCGACCTCCGGTCTGAGCAGGGGGTGATGTAGCGGCGCTGTCGTCGCGCCACAAGCGAAATACACCGAAGCTTAATCACGCTATCAACATTCCGAATCATAAACAGTATATATAGAACATCTCCGAACTATCACACAGGAGTGTCGGCCGCTCCCCGGGCAGAACACCTTGCCCGGTGGGAGATCTCCCCTTTTTCTTCCACGGCCACACATGCATTTCTTACCAGGTCGTTACTTCATCTAGTGGGTGGTCACCCTATACTTCGCTTACATTTATTACATTCAGTTTATCAAACTGTATGGTCGGCCAGTTGCCACTTCAGCTTGTACCAGCACGGGCCTTTCCATAAAAGATCATGTGGAGCCGTGCTGCAGCTATATTATAGTTGTAGCACGAATGGATCGGTTAGACCGTGGAAGGAACGCGCTCTCACAGAATATCAGCGCAAAATAGCAGCTTAACGTGTGATTTGTCTAGTGACTATAGAAAACCGGAGGCCCTATATACTGTATTCCATCTTTTTTTTAGGAGAGCGGGCAAACGAGCGTACGGCTCACCTGATGGTGATACCGCCCGCAGCCCATGAACCAAGGTAAATGCAGATGCGTTGCCGACCTTTTAAAAAGGACTAAGCCCTTTTCTTGAAGGTCCCTAAGTCTCTGCTTGTAGTCGATTCCACAAGGAAGTTGTGCGAGGAAGAAAATTAATGAAAACTAAAAGATGACAAACTAGCACAGAGTCCACCTGATGGTAAGTGGATGCTGTGGCCCATGGTTATCTAAATGTACACACGTTGTCACTCCCGAGGCCCACGATGAAATGATTCCTTTCAAGTAAAAAGTCTCCCCGTTCTTCGTTGGTGAACTTTTTCGACTTGTATATTTTAAATATTCTCCATTCTCTCTCGTCTTAAAATCGTTTTCATTCGAATAGCAGGTTTTCGATTTTTTTATATTAGAGGGGGAAAATGTACATAACGACTCATTCGATGACGAGCGACGACCTCCGTGTCTCCCGTCAATCAACAACTACTACAGAGTAATCGTAGGTGCGTTGCCGGCATTTAAAAAAAAGTCAGCTCGTAAGGAAAATATAACATAAAAAGGAGTCAAATGCGGAGTTGATAGTTAGGACAGAACATAAAAATTAAAAAAAATTGCTCGACCAGAATGAACCGATTTTTATTTTCCAAACGGCATTCATCATCATTTTTTGAGGTTAAGAGCTGATTAGTTTTTGAAATCGATCGGTAAAGCCGTTTAAAAGTTATTCCAAAAACAGTTTTTCAAAATGTTTACTTTTGAGATTTCTCAAAACTCTCCTAGTACTATATATACTCGTCCGAATCAGTTCATATTATCACCAAATCTATTCCACATTGAGATCTTTAGAACGCCGCAACTGCATCTTAATCGATCAAGACGTTCAAAAGTTATGAAGGGTTTACATACTTACATACACGCACATACATCCGTACGGACGTCCACGTGAAATTAGTCAGAATAGCTTCCCGGGATCTCAAAACGTCGATCTGATGAAAACACGATTTTCGAAAATCGTGGTGAAACCAATAACTTCCTTATTTTTGAAAATTTTCAATTTTCTTAGCGGGAAGTTAAAAATGTAATTACAAAATCGAAAATGAAAACATCCGTAATACGAACTAATTATAATATACATATAGGGGGCGTCATACTCTGTACCCGCACTCAAAAAGTATGCCAGTGTGACGACCGGTCCTCTGCCCGCGCTAGAGTCCTGTTAATGCCGACCGGTTCGATGAAAATTGAGATCAACGCTCCAAAGCTTTCGCTAACAATACAACGTCCACTGTAAACTGAGCTTTAGTTAAAGGTCCGATACGCATTTGAGCAGGTTAAATTATTTTGCAGGTTGACGATGCAGAATTTGAATGGGACTTTATACAGTTGCTTTGCAATCACTATTTTAACAGCTCTCGAATTATAGATTTGAATATTAGATAGTTTTCAAGTTGTTGTTAGGCTATATTATGGGAGTGGTCGAGAATGTAAGGTTTTTCGGGCATACATTCGTGTCAAGTATAGATTTACACTTCTAGCAGTGCTTTGTTGGAACTAAAAGTAATCGAAGAAACAGGACAAAGACCTAGAATATTCATATATTAACTATTAACTACAAATTAAAAAAAATGCAACTTAACTTTGAATGTAAAATTATTTAAGGCAGGACAGTAACACTAATAAAACATTGCACATGTTGCCGAAAATCCTAGTGAGGTTTACGTTTTGTACTAACGTAGTACAATAAGTATAATATTATGAAGAATATATTTTCTATTTTTTATAGAATTACGGCGATAAACGAACACAGCTCGTGATGGTAAGTGGATGCTGTGGCCCATATAGACATACACGCATATATATATATATATATATATATATATATATATATATTTTTTTTATATATATATATATATATATATATATACAATATGTAACGTAATTAACGCACACCCTCAGACATCCCAATTAGTATATTATGTTATAATAATAATACATACACTGAAATTTTAGTTAAACATTTTTATGTACCGATTATTTATCAAGTTAGTTATACTAATTCAGGAAGAATGTTGTGGTCACAGTACAAATCTACGAACGCAAAGACTTTAACGTGCTTGAAATAAAGTTAATTTTTCTTTATTTTTATAGAATGACAGAATTAGTAATAATACAAATAAAACTGCACTCTTAAAAGTCTTATTGCTTTAAGTTACGGTTCATTTCAGTTTGTTTTGACTGTACAGATTTAGTGTGACTGTATTTTACGCAGTTTTAATTAGTTTTGGGATAAAAAATTACCAATATTAAAAATGATAGGAATCGATTCAGTAAACGATTCTGAATAAACTACTTTCTCAAAGTGCGTTAATTATGTTACGTGTTGTATATATATATATATATATAGGTATATTATATATATATATATATATATCCTAGATTAAAAATCAAAATGCGCTGTCACTCCTGAGGATTCAGATGGAATGTCTCGTATCCAATAAAAAGGGTCTCTCTACAGTCATCATACAAAACACAGCAGCATTTAGCTGCTATTTTACGCCAGGTATTCTGTGAGATTGTGTTCGAGCCATTCATACTATAACCATAATATAGTTGTAGCATGGCTACACAACGTATAAAATTTTTATAAAACCGAAATGGCAAACCTATTTATCCTCCACCTGATGGTAAGTGGCTACTGCAGAACTTGGACACCTGCAGCCAATACTTCAAACCAAGAATGCGTTGTTACTTTTGAAAACTAAGATGGAATGCCTTACATCTTGTAAGCAGTGCTATTACGCGACAGAAATAGGTAATATTACATAGTAACAAGGATAGAGGTAAGAGCCGTGACATGGTTAGCGCCCGCTGTAAATTTCACAGTACGCGAGCGATCTGGGTTCGAACGAATTTGTTAATTGTAATTTTAAGTGCTGATTTACCACGTGCTCGGCGTTCAACGAAAACATCGTGAGGAAACCTGCATGTCTGAGAAATAAAAAAAAATTTCAAAGACATGTGAAGTTCGCCATCACGCATTGGGGCAGCGTGGCGGACACTTCCTTGCCCTAAAACCGTCTCCAAAATGAGAGGAGGCCTGTGCCCAGCAGTGGGACGTATATAGGCTGTAATTTTAACTAACTTTAACTTTAAGGATAGAGATAAATTTACATAACGCATGTTACCAACCCAGACCGCGAAAGCGGCACCCAGACCCGGGTGGTAGTGCCTTCCGCGAGGACGCCTTGGCAGAGGGGACATCCCCTCGGTCCAATACCTGTCCAAGCGCATCCCGAGAAGGGTGCCCACATGGACGTTAGGATATATAGACCAGGAATAGTTAAGAGGGTGATATATACTCAGGTGGACTTCCAGGCATAACCAAATCCCTACCATCTAGTATGAAACAAGCTAACTACTGAACTAATGTAACTTTTTTTAACACAGTCCACTTGATGCTAGTTGTTGCTGTGACCCATAGACATTTGGCCACATTTCTATCCTCGATTACAAATCAAAATGCAGATGAGTTGCCACTCGTGTGGACTATGATGAAAAACCTCGTTTTCAGTAAAAAGGGACTCCGCTTTTCCACACTCACCATACGAAGCACAGCAGCATTAAGCTGCTACTTTACGCTGGTATTCTGTGAGAGCGTAGTCCTTCCCCGGTCAAGCCGACCCATTCGTGCTAAAACTATACTACTATATCCTATACCTTTAAACGAGCAATTCTTGTATAAATATATAATCGGAATCTCGGAAACGGCTCCAACGAGTTTCATAAAATTTTGTGTGCAGGGAGTTTCGGAGCAATAAATGATCTAGCTAGGATTTATTTTTAGAAAATGTCTTTTTGTCCGTGTTTTTAGGCAATGAAAAACTGCTACAATATCGTTAGAATAAGAAGGTAAATTTCGACACTTTATTAATGATCACAAATAGCTTAATTGGTATATTGGGCGGTTACAGAATCGTAATACCATGGGTCGAGCCCAGACCGACCGACCGACTTTTTTTAATTTTTTTATCAAGTTCCTTTCTTTTTTGAGGAAATCTATTTTTTCGAGCCCTTTTTTTTAGTATATTTTAAAAACACGAAAATTTTAATTAAACTAATTGCACTCATGATTTTTTATTCAAATAACCAGTTCAGTTTTTTTCTATTATGTCGCTAAGATCAAAAAATATTATTCGTATTTCATCAGTATGTAATTTGTATCTAAATATAATTTCCAAAACACACGAATTAAAAAAACCGAGCGAAAAATACCGAGCAAAGCACGGTCAACCGGGTACTAATATAGATGCCGTATGGCTCTACCTCGTATTATAAAAGACACCGAAGGTTAGTGCATACGCTTCGTTAAAATTGAGATTTCGAACGCCGCCTCGTGAATTAGTTTCGCAAATACAAACAATTTGCTTACGATCGATTTTCAAAACGATGTCAATGTTACTTGCAAATATACTTGCGGTAATATATAACGTTGCTGAAATAACCTACCTACTCAAATGTTGTTGTGTTTTTTAATATTTTATAATTACTGTTGTGTTTCTGATTTATCGAAAGAAGTGATGAATAAGCCAAGTAATGATGGATGGAGTTGTAGTGGAATCCATCATCTGATTGCGTTCTATGAGTGTCATAGTAGACAAATATGGAATATGCTATTTAACGTGGCAGAGTCACACGTTGCAGCCTTGCAGCTGTATTATGATTGTAGCATGAATTGGTCGGCTCGACCGGGGAAAGAGCATGCTCTCACAGAATACCAACGTAAAATAGCAGCTTAATACTGCTGTGTTTCGTATAGCGAGTGCAGAGAACCGGAGACCTTTTTAAAAAGGAAATGACGCATTCTATGGTAGTTCTCAGGGGTGACAACAATTCTGCATTTAGGTTCTTAATCGAAGATGAATGTCTATGGGCCACAGCATCCACTTACCATCAGATGGACTGTGTGCTCGTTTGTCACCTCCATTCTATTAACGAAAATATGTTAAGAAGTCTTTTGGCTTCCGATAGAATAGAATAGAATATTTTTTTATTCAATATAGATTACATGCAATTCTTATTGAAAGTCATTTATTATTTTACCGCTGGTTCGAAAAAAACCCTCTGTTCTGGGGAGAACCAGCAACCCAGAACAAGAAACCCAGGGGGACTTTTTTAAAATAAATTTTACAATGTTAATTATTACAAAATATTTACAAAATTGATTTTAGAATCAGCTTGGAAGCGACCACCTCATTCCCAGGGGTTATTATATAATAGCGTATACATCGCCCCATGAATGAATTACTGACTTGAGAAACTGGTATCCCTAGCTTGTGTTTGTTCCTAGTGTTTACTATGTATGTATTATAGTATTCTATGGTTTACAGAGTGTACATCGCTTTTTTACTAAAAATACTTTTGTTTTTGTGAACATATATTAAATTTTTGTAGATATACTGAGCGGCCGAAGTTAAAATATTTATTTCTTTAAATTTCTCTCTAAGAGACTCTCTCAATTTTATATTGTAAATAGCTCTTACGGCCCTCTTGGGCAAAACAAAAATAGTTTCTAAATCAGCCGCATTTCCCCACAGCAAAGTATAGACTAATAACTATCCAATT
Source organism: Parnassius apollo (assembly GCA_907164705.1). Lineage (NCBI taxonomy): Eukaryota > Metazoa > Arthropoda > Insecta > Lepidoptera > Papilionidae > Parnassius > Parnassius apollo. Next base: position 838,357 of record CAJQZP010001064.1, on the reverse strand, counting down.
TTATCCAGATCAGCGACAGCAAGTAGCGTATAAGATGCGATCGCAATCCTGGACACTGCGATTGTTAATCTGTATACCAAGTGTATTTTTATTTTTATTTTAGTACCTATTAACTTATGATTTAAGTTGAATTGTATTTTATTTACTGTATCCTTATAATTATATTCTCATTTTGTTTTTAAAATTTGGTCATATTTGAAATGGGTGAAAAAGCCCGGAATAAATGAGTATTATTATTATAAAAAGAGAGGCACATATCCAGCTGTGGACATGAACGGAACGACGAATATGAAGAAGTATAATGTGAGCTAATCGACAGTATGAAAACATTTAGAAACAGCATGGTAGCGATCAACTCATTTCCAGGATTTATTATCAGCCATGTACTCTTTAGTAGTATAATAACCTTTATTAAAACAAGTACCAAAATATCTATTAATTAAAGTATATATTTAAATATAATTAGTTTTTTTTTACGGATTTTATCGCAAGTATCCGTTTAAACTACTTTTATTTATGTTTACGTGAACACAACATCACGTAAACAAAACAAATCATTATGAAACATTATTATTTCATACAGGGTGGAGTCACGCTGCAGCTATATTATGGTTGTTGTAGTACGAATGGGTCGGCTCGACCGGGGAAGGACCACGCTCTCACAGAATACCAGCGTAAAATAGCAGCTTAATGCTGCTGTGTTTCCGGAGATCCGGAGACCCTTTTCTACTGGAAACGAGGCATTCCATCTTATACCCCAGGGGTGACAACGAATCTGCGTTTTGGTTCTTAATCGAGGATAAAAGTAGATAGCTATGGGCCACAGCATCCACTTACCATCAGGTGGACTGTGTGCTCGTTTGTCACCGTTATTCTATAAAAATAAAAATAAACCTAATGTGAAGATGCTATATGTCGGAAGTACGCAGATTTAAGTGTAGGTTTAGTAATACATAAATATGTTGATTGTTGAGAGCTAGTATAATCACGGATTTTGAGGTACGTATGTCATATGAGTACTAAGGGACGACACCACACCAATAAAGACTTTATTTGAAGGTTACCGATTGCTGAGGCAGTAGCCATTAATCATCAGGTGGACTGTGAGTTATTCTACATACATATACAAAATAAGCACTCACGCCTGTCATCTGGAAATGTAGGCAGAGACTACAGACTTCCATTTGGCACGATCCTGACACACCTCTCCCGCCTCTTCCACATCCCTATACCTACGCGTAAATTCTCGTCGGCTAAGGGTATTCTTAATTTATTTTACCGCTCTGATCCGTCCAACTGTAGGCCTATCGCCATCACCTCCTTGTTCTCTACAATAATGGAATCTATTATTAACAGCCGACTCATGCGGTACCTTGAGGATCACCAGCTGATTAGTGACCACCAGTACAGTTTCCGTCGCGGTCGCTCAGTTGGTGATCTTCTAGGTTACCAAATTCATAAATGGGCGAAGGCAGTAGAGTCCAAGGGGGAGGCGTTGGCCGTTAGTTTGGACATAGCGTAGGCCTTCGTTCGGGTTTGGCACAAAGCGCTTCTTACGAAGCTTCCTTCCTATGGGCTTCCCGAGAAATTGTGCAATTGGATCACCAGTTTTCTTGCTGATCGGAGCATCCAGATCGTAAGTAAAAGTAGACGGTGCATGCTCCCATTACAAGCCCATTAACGCTGATGTTCCACAAGGCTGCGTGCTATCACCAACGCTGTTTTTTCTGCATATCAATGACATGTTGCAAATCGGTAGCATTCATCGCTATGCGGACGACAGCACTGGTGATGCAGGTGTATAAAACACCGGCCGTGTCAATATTTCTCGGGAAAACGTCACCGAGTACCGGGACAAACTTGTGTCTGAAGTCGAGACTTTGTTGAACAAAATCAATCTCGGACTGGGGGCGACTGAATCTAGTCCAGTTTAATCCCCAGAAGACACAAGCTTGCGCGTTTACCGCTTAAAAGAAATCTCTTCAATTTTATGTAAAAAAATATGGTAGTAGATACAGAGAACAAATCGAACGTCGGAAACGAAACAAACAAAAATAGATATCATTTAATTTCATATGGGCCCCAGGTTCCGGCTGATATTAGAATTCTGCACCCGCTTCTTAGTAGTCAATGACTTTTTCTGCCACCAGGGAGGCGGGCCTTTCTAATGAGGTGAAATATTTGATAAATTTTGTAGCAAGGAAGTTAGTTTGTTAGGAAACTGCAAGGATTAATATTTATTTCTGTAATATTAGTTATATTATTGGATTAGAAATGAATAAACCAAACCACGTATATTTCTAAAATTAGAAAAATTAGAAAGAGTACAAAATGTGCATAAAAATTTAAGATACCACTGAGGCATTGTTTTGTGCATTAATATAATACTCTAGAAACTGATAAACTTTTTTTTAAACTGACTATATGATGTAACAAAAAAACTTCACCTCACTCTCAGCTCGATTTCTATATTTAAAAAAGGATTCCTTTAGTATACATAATTCTTTAACTAAAAGTATATATTAAAAATGCAGTCGAATTATAAATAACCTACTTTTCTTTGAAGTTTGTTAAAAAGAAAATAAATGATAGCTATCAAACTGATCAAAGCCTGAAGAGTTGCTTTCATGTTGTTCTCTGCAATGTCTGTAGAAATTCCGAAGTTCATTTTAACATGAATGCGATTTAATTTTAAAAAAAGGTAAAAGAAATTGAACGCATATTGAAGTTTAGTACCCTTCAAAGTGCAAATTTGACTTACACGTTATATAAACATAAAACCAAACGTTTTGAATCATCCTTGCCATCACACCAGCTGTCAAAAAGCATTATTGCCGTCCATTTCGGCAATTATGATTTATGACATATGATTTCGATTGCCGCAACATAACGTCAGGGCTGCCAACTGTTTTATAAATAGACGGCAATAAAACATCACACGAATAAAGTTAAGCCTTTTTAGCGCTTTTATAATCGTATTCCAGGTTTTTTTTCTATTTTTCTAAAGAGTAAATTTACCTGGTGGTACCACAATACTTATTGTTATAAATTAATAGAAACAAAATATAATACTGTTATTTAACTGTGCATTTAAAACCGTGTGGCAACCCTACATTAAACGCACTGTTAATCATCGGTTCCGATCAACATAAGTAAAAAGTATTGATGAGTAATCAGAAAAAATGCGCTTTAAAGTATTACAAATTGAGGTCATTTCTTAATAAACAGTTTTTTTAATTTATGAAAGAAGAAAGTACTGGACGTTATATTTAGGTTTGTTAGTATATTAGTATATATAAAATGACTATGGTACATATAAAAAGTATTGAACGACCAACTGTGATCGTTTGATCATTTTGAATATCAAGCAAAACCAATCGATTTTAGTTGATATTCAAAATGATCAGGGCGGAAGTCCAAAGTTCGAACCCGTTAAAATGATTAAACTGTTAATCAGTTTTGTAGTAAAGGAGCGATAGGACAAAATATAACGTTGGTACAAAATAATTGTTGGCAGCGGTGGGATTCGAACCCACGCCTCCGAAGAGACTGGTGCCTTAAACCAGCGCCTTAGACCGCTCGGCCACGCTACCCTATAACAGGAGAGTCAAAACATAACCACACAATAAAATCGTGTAATTTTTAAAATTCCTTAAGATAGTGACGACCTATATTTATCACATGTCCCAAATGATGCCGCATGTACATTATAAGATCTATTTTTAATGTTTTCCGAGCAATAGCAATTAGCTGATACGCGAGAATGTTTATCTTTTAAAATTAAAATACGATAGACTAAGTTTACGAGAGCGGGAATAGGGCATAATTTTATAAATTTTCAGATAATTTAAAGGCAAAGGATCTATTTCCATACAGCCGAACTGGATTTATTTATTTTACAATTTTTTAAATAAAAGTAGAGCAATAAAAGAGGTGACATTCCACCTGGTAATGACTACAGTCTGCACTCTATAGACAAAATCAAAATAAAAAAGAACGGCGATGTGTTATCGACAGATGGATCCTAACCAGACAGCAGCAGAAGTTGCACTGTATTTTGGCTTTAGAAGTAAGTAAATGGTTAGTACAAATATAGGACTCCTGTATATATACTGAAATATATACCTAATCACTGAAATTTAACGGATCTAGTCGCAGTAGCTCGGAGGATAAGCGTTCGAAAAAAAATATCATTGGTGCCAACCAATGATATATTTTTTTTTCATATAATAAGGGTGACAAACGGGCACACAATCCACCTGATGGTAAGTGGATGCTGTGGCCCATAGACATCTACATTTATCCTCGATTAAGAATCAAAACGCAGATACGTCGTCACCCCTAAAGGACTAAGATGGAATGCCTCGTTGCCAGTAAAAAAGGGTCTCCGGATCTCTACACTCACCATACGAAACACAGCAGTATTAAGCTGCTATTTTACGCTGGTATTATGTGAGATCGTAGCCCTTCCTCGGTGGAGCTGACCCATTTGTGCTACAACCAGAATATAGCTGCAGCGTGATTCTAACACGTAGAGGTATAATTTTAAGTGCTTGTTTATCACGTGATCGAGACCTTCATGTATGGGGAAGCAATATGTCCATTAACAGTAACTGGAGTAGTGCGCCGGACTAGTTGCTTTATGACCCTCTCAGAAACGACAGGAGGCCTGTTACTAGCACCGGAACGTATATAAACTGTAGTTTTATTATAACCTTCCGAGCCGCGGAAAACACGTAGAGGCGTTGGTAAATAGTTTTTTGAGATTAAGTAGGCACATCTATAAGTGTTGTTGCCGTGTAGTGGCGGTTAAGAATATCCACTACCCCATATCTTCCCGTGGGTGTCGTAAGAGGCGACAGAGGGAGACAGGCAGGAGATGGGCAGCAGCATCTTCCTGATAACAGCAACTGTACGACAAAAAAAAAACTGCGGTTGCCAACCCGCTCGCCAAGCGTGGCAACTATGGCAATATACCCCCCATGAACAATTACACAAATAGACGGCCCCCAGTCCCCGGCGGCCCCGCTATTCCTGGCTACGGTGGCGACCATGGTAACGGCGGGGCAGGGGGTGCTAAGAATCTCCGGTGGAGGTTCGGTTGCCACCTACGACGACTCGACCTGGCAACATTTAACGCACGCACACTGAGGACTGACGAGAAGATCCTGGAGCTGGAAGAAGAGATAGACAAGTTGCGCTGGAGTATTATAGGATTATCCGAGGTCCGAAGAGAGGGGGGAGGACACGGTGATTCTCGAATCCGGCAACTTGTTCTATCACCGGGAGGGCGACCATCCGTCCCAAGGAGGTGACGGATTTATCGTCCACAAGTCTCTCGTCAACAACGTTGTACAGATTGAGAGTGTGTCGACGAGGGTCGCGTACCTGATACTCAGAATCACCAAACGGTATTCGCTGAAGGTCATACAGGTTTACGCACCAACGTCGGCACATTCCGATGAGGAGGTGGAGGAAATGTATGAGGATATTTCCAAAGCCATACATTCCTCCAAAACCCACTACACGGTGTTGATGGGAGACTTCAACGCAAAACTAGGCACAAGAGAAAGCGGTGAGCTGAAGTTAGGGAAATTTGGAGTAGGGCAACGGAACCGAAGGGGCCAGCAGCTGGCCGACTTTATGGAGAAAGAGGGACTCTTTATGATGAACTCTTTCTTCCAGAAGCGGCCCCACAGGAAGTGGACCTGGTCGAGCCCCGACGGTTCGACAAAAAATGAGATTGACTTCATTATGACGACCAGACGCCAACTGTTCAGTGATGTCTCAGTGATCGCAAGGGTGAAAACTGGCAGCGATCACCGAATGGTTAGAGGCACACTGAACCTAAACGTTAAGTTGGAGAGGTCTCGTCTAATGAAGTCAACGCTCCGTCCCCCTCGTGCTCTGATCCAAAATCCCGAAAACTTTCAGCTCGAGTTACACAACCGCTTTCAGTGCCTACAAGATTGCAATGCAGTGGACGATATGAATGACAAGCTCGTGGAAACTGTCCATGCGGTCGGAGCTAAGTTCTGCAAGACCCGCCGCAGAAGAACACAAAAACTCTCCGATCACACTCTTAATCTCATGGCTGTTAGACGGGAGATGAGGCTGCAATCGTCAACAGATTTGACAGCATACAGGCAACTGAACAGACAGATCTCCAAATGCATGCGGCGAGACTTACGCAACTTTAATACTGCTCGTATTAAAGAAGCGATCGAACGGAACCAGGGCTCCAAAGTCTTTGCCAGAGATCTGTCTGCCAGAAAGAGCCAACTGTCAAGGCTGAAGACTGAGTGTGGCAGCATCGTTTCCGGGACACCTGAGATTTTGAGTGAGATTGAGAGGTTCTATGGGCAGCTGTACACATCATCGTTGGAGCCACACGCAAGTGTGAGTAACGATCCAAGAGCAAGTCTTATCCGACACTATTCCGATGATATCCCGGACGTCAGTCTAAGCGAGATTAGAATGGCTCTCCAGCACCTTAAAAACGGCAGGGCCCCAGGCGAGGATGGAATTACAGCGGAGCTTCTGAAAGCGGGTGGAACACCGGTACTTGAAGTCCTTCAGAAGCTCTTCAATTCCGTCCTCCATGGTGGCACTACTCCAGAGGCGTGGAGCAGAAGTGCGGTGGTCTTGTTCTTTAAGAAAGGCGACAACGCTCTCTTGAAGAACTACAGACCGATTTCCCTTCTGAGCCGCGTCTACGTGCTGTTTTCGAGAGTCATTACGAATCGTCTCGCACGCAGACTCGACGACTTCCAGCCTCCCGAACAAGCCGGTTTCCGAAAAGGCTTCAGTACCATAGACCACATACATACCCTGCGGCAGATTGTACAGAAGACTGAAGAGTACAATTTGCCACTTTGCCTGGCGTATGTGGACTATGAGAAAGCCTTTGATTCCGTCGAAATTTGGGCGGTGCTGCAGTCCCTTCAGCGGTGCCAAGTTGACTGTCGGTATATCGAAGTGCTGAAGTGTTTGTACAGTAGGGCTACGATGGCTATCCGAGTACAGAACCAGAGCTCGAAACCTATCCAACTGCAGAGAGGTGTAAGACAGGGTGACGTTATATCCCCGAAACTCTTCACCGCTGCTTTGGAAGACGTTTTCAAGCTACTGGACTGGAAAGGATACGGTATTAACATCAATGGCGAGTACATCACTCACCTTCGATTTGCCGACGATATAGTCCTTATGGCAGAATCGCTGGAGGACTTAAGCACTATGCTCAATGACCTCAATAGTGCCTCCCAACGGATAGGTCTTAAGATGAACATGGACAAAACAAAGATTATGTTTAATGTCCATGTCACACCTATGCCGGTAGTTGCTGGGAGCACTATGCTCGAAGTTGTTGACGAGTACGTTTACCTGGGACAAATATTCCGACTAGGTAAGTCCAACTTCGACCGAGAGGTCAATCGACGGATTCAACTCGGCTGGGCAGCGTTCGGGAAATTACGACATATCTTCTCGTCAGGTATACCTCAATCTCTGAAAACTAAAGTGTACAACCAGTGCGTGTTGCCAGTGATGACTTACGGATCAGAGACGTGGTCCTTCACTGCTGGCCGTATGAGGACGCTCAAGGTCGCTCAGCGAGCTATGGAGAGGGCTATGCTCGGAGTTTCTCTGCGTGATAGACTCAGAAATGAGGATATCCGCAGTAAAACCAGATTGACCGACATAGCCCAACGGATTAGTAAGCTGAAGTGGCAATGGGCCGGCCATATAGCTCGAAGAACCGATAACCGATGGGGAAGAAAGGTTCTCGAGTGGCAGCCTCGTACCGGTAGGCGTAGTGTAGGGCGACCCCCCACTAGATGGAGTGACGACCTGGTAAGATATGCAGGAAGTCGATGGATGCAGGTGGCTCAGGACCGTGCTTTGTGGCATTACTTGGGGAGGCCTATGTTCAGCAGTGGACTTGTGAAGGGCTGTGATGAAGATGATGATGATGATCTACAAGTGGGAGGAACCGTGGTAGCTCTAAATTGTTTGTGCTCGCTGTAAATCTCACAGTACTCGAGCAACCCGGGTTCGAGCCCCGCCGCCACCAATAAAATTGTTCTTTGCAAATTTAAGGTGAGGTGGGCGCCAAAAGCAGATTTTTCACGCTTTATATGGACTGGTTAGTCAGGCCGCGCGCTATTTAATCGCACCATATTTATTTGATATTTCTTTTTAATTTTCTTTTTTATTGAAAAATAAACCTATAATTCACTCAAGTATTTACTAGTGAACACATAGCCTGAATTTAATTGAAACTGATTTCATTGCATTCGAATGAAACTGCTTTTTCACTTAGTGGACGTTGAAATTGTAGATTTTGAGGAAATTTTGCGATCTTTTTCTATCGAGCCAAAAAGGTGTCAATCGTGTTTTGGCCACCATAATTCACTAAGAAAAATTTTTAACTTTCATAATGAATTTAAAAAAAATGTGAATTCGTAGTTTTTAATGACAAAAAATTGCACCTTTTAAAGCGTGAAAAATCTGCTTTTGGCGCCTACATTACCTTAAGTGCTGATTTATCACATTCTCGGCGGTAAAGGAAACATCGTGAGAACACCTGCATGTCTGAGAAATGAGAAAAAAAATATTTCGAAAAAATGTGAAGTTCGTCAACACATATGGCAGCGCGACGGATATTTCCTTGCCCTAAAACCCTCTCAGAAATGAGAGGGAAAAGAGAGAAAAAAGAGAGGATCTTTGCCCAGCAGTGGGACGTATGTAGGCTGTAACTTTAACTTACCTGTAAGTGAGGAGAATGTTTATTAGACTTAAAAAACAAGGCTTAACATGATGTTGGTGCGACTTGGTTAAATGTAAGCCGATTACGATTTTAGAATAACGACAATCGATCAATTACAGATTATTGTGAATGAAATTAAAGTTGTTTTTATTCTTCCTCAATATTTTAATTATAACTTTGTCCGGCCGTCTTATCAAAACCGCGATGTTCGAGATGGGTTTAAAAAAACTTGTTTGTACTTCAAAACACTGGCAGCGGTGGGATTCGAACCCACGCCTCCGAAGAGACTGGTGCCTTAAACCAGCGCCTTAGACCGCTCGGCCACGCTACCCTATAACAGGAGAGTCAAAACATACAAACAAAATAAAATCGTGTAATTTTTAAAATTCCTTAAGATAGTGACGACCTATATTTATCACATGTCCCAAATGATGACGCATGTACATTATAAGATCTATTTTTAATCTTTTCCGAGCAATAGCAATTAGCTGATACGCGAGAATGTTTATCTTTTAAAATTAAAATACGATAGACTAAGTTTACGAGAGCGGGAATAGGGCATAATTTTATAAATTTTCAGATAATTTAAAGGCAAAGGATCTATTTCCATACAGCCGAACTGGATTTATTTATTTTATTTTGTTTTATAGATCGTAACACACAAATCATACATCAGTAAATAATGTTTTTCATAAGCTTTGTAAAAATCATTTACCTCCGTCCCGTGAACGTCGTAATAGGTGATAAAGAGCGACTGATACAGCATCTTTTGTTTATAGGATAGGGATAGGGTGACAAACGAGCACACAGTCCACCTGATGGTAAGTGGTTGCTGTGGCCCATAGACATCTACATATATCCTCGACTACGAATCAAAATGCAGATGCGTTGTCACCCGTGAGGACTAAGATGGAATGCCTCGTTTCCAGTAAAAAGGGTCTCCGGTTCTCTACACTCACCATACGAAACACAGCAGCGTTAAGCTACTATTTGACGCTGGTATTCTGTGAGAGCGTGGTCCTTCCCCAGTCGAGCCGACCCATTCGTGCTACAATTATACTACTAATATAGCTGTAGCATAGCTCTACCACGTATAAAATCGCATCTTGCTGATAACAACTCAAAATATTAAAAAGAAACTGCGGTTGTTAACCCACCTAACCACCAGGCACGTGGCAACTATGGTAAAGTCCTTCCTATGAGGCAATCTATAGAGGATCTATGTTCAACAATGGACTTTTGATAGGCTGTAATTGATAGAATGGGTTTTTTATGGGTAGCGCTTGGTAGGGTCTCTATAAAAGTTTGTAATTAATGGATGACAGATGGGCGATAAACATTTAGATATATGATAATAACACATAATTTGTGTTGCATCTATACAAATACAATTTTATTTCTTTTTAAATAAAATACCAATTAGTATTAAATAAAATTAATAAATGCTTTATTTCTTTCTTCTTTCAATTTTACATTCATGACGATTTCCGTAAAACTTACTTGTTCCAGACTTCCAATCACAGTTAATATAAAAAAGCGTGACAGTGGAATTGGGATAAAAATATAGTATTTTTCATACCATATTATCTTTCTATAATATATAGTACAATTGACTGAAATATAGTACGATACTATATATTATGGTACGGGTGGCAACCCTAACTACAGCATAGCATAAATAAAAACAACTTACGTCTCCGTGCACCGGTGTTAGATCGGGCTTGAGCACAATAGCGCGTGCCCGCAGCGTGTCGCCGGGACGGTAGCGAGCTCGCTCCGTGTGCAGCGCAATAACGCGTCCGCTCGCTATGCGGACAGTCATGCGTCGCTCCCACGTGCACGCCGCCTCCATGTAGCTGCGACAGGCAAAGAACAACTAAGACTCGTAGATATAAGAAATTTGAGAATTTATCGTTTTTTAATCATAGAAATATATTTATAACTAGCTGTTCTGTGATTTCGCCCGCGTGGATTTTTTTTGCGCGGAACCCTAAAATAAAAGTAGCCTAAGTTACTCCTTGTAACAGCAGCTATCTGCCAGTGAAAGTCCCATCCAAATCGGTTCTAAGGTTTTTCCGTGATTGGGATGGAATGTTAAACCATCACTTTTTTTGATATTCTGGAGTGTTTACTGCAGTCTTTAAGAACACAACTCATTTCGAAGTTGTTATTTATGCAAAGCGAACATGATTCGTCTGCACGGGCGTTGGACACTCATCACTCACTGAACAGTTGTAGTACAGTGCAAAATCAAATCAAAAACAAGCGACATCAAATTAGCTTATAATCATTGAGAATTTTCCCTTTATTTTAAACCGACTTCAAAAAAAGGAGATACTTTCTTCTCTGAGTGAACCGATTTTGACGATTCTTTTTTATTTGAAAGCTGGTGCTTCTCATGTGTCCAATATTAGTTTGATCAAGATCCAACCAGTAGTTTTTTAATAATCTTGTGTATTTAATTGACTTCGAATACATCGATGATGTTCTCATTTTATTTATATTGAAGTCTGTTGTACAAATTTTTTGAATTTACCACTTGTTTGAAGTCGATTATAAGTGTTAGTGCCTCAGTCCTCATATACCACTAACAAAATCTCCTGTGAAATCATTTACGGACTTTTTGAATGTTTTTGCAATATAAATAATATAAATATAAATCGTAGTCGAAGTGGACGCGTATAAATAAACTCAAACAGAGCAGAGTATCAACTCAGACAGAGCATAATTCCTCGTAACTCCAGGCGATCTATGTGACGTGCTAGCAATTTATCGAGAGACGATGCTGCACACCGATAACAAAGATTTTCCATTTATCCAGATTAAATTATTTAATCCAGATTCACGGCGTGTTGGCACATTTCATAAGTAACAACCAAATATACAAAGTGGAATTTCTACTAATCATTGTATTTCTAGAATAACTGGAGAGGTGTTTTATTTATTTTAAGATATTTGTATAACAAAATAATGTTATTTTAATCTATTAATAGTATTTTTTGTAGTACAGTCCGTACGGATTAAGAATGAGATTAGAAATGGCGACTCATCGAGCCCGTACCGTCAACATACACAGTACCAAAAGCGAAAACCGGTATATCGTAATAACGTTATATTATTCAGTTAATTGAAAATTTTCTATTAATAATGGGAAGGGGAGGTATTTAAAAAGAATTGTATGCGCAGGTAGGTACATTATTTTTAAAATAACATTTATATCTAGCGATCTGCTCCGGCTTTGCCTGGGGGGGGGGGGGGCACACTCACACTCTATTAATATGGTGTTATTTAGATTTTAGACTTAAAATAATCATTAAAAGTGAAATTTTATCTTATATTTCTATTTTAATAAAGTGTCAAAAATTTTCGGCTAAATTTACTCTATATCACTCCTAGTATTACCCTCTATTTTTTCGTGAAGTTCTATTACAATCGGTTAAGCCATTTCAATGGTTAACTCGGACACACATACATGAGAAATATTTTAAAAATGGTTACTCATATCTCAATAGCATGCACATATTTTATACATATATATTATTTTGGCAACAATGTATTTTTTTTTGCAATCCTTACCGACGGGTATACTCACAGATAGCAACAGTGTGCGAGCGAGAGCTGAATAGTGGCAACGCCATTTGCAATCCCATTCCTTAATCGCACAGGAAGTATAATTTTAACGATAATATGCATTATAAATAATCAGCAATATACACCTAATGTCGCCTCTACACGTTGGCCAACACAGTGGCGAATGTAGTGGCGAATATATTGGCCGAGAGTTGGTGACGGCGTCCACACGTTGGAAGGTCGTTCAGTTTACTTTGGTTCGGGCCAATGTGCGGACGAACGACGGCTCCGTGGCGCAGTGGCTTAGCAATGAGTGGCTGTGCCGTGGACCGCGGGTTTGAATCCCGCACGGAACAAGTATTTGTATATCCTACAAATAATTGTTTCGGGTCTGGATGTGTGTCCTTATGCAATTTATGTTTGTAAGCTGCCTCCGCGATACAGGAGAAAATCCAAGTGTGGGGGTTATGTTTTTATAAAATAATTATAAAAGAATAGTGGATATTAATGGGGCTGTAAATAGAAATACGATATACGATTAGCTTTATTTATTCTTTACGTGCATCATAAACTGGAATAAATACCATTAATAAGAACTTATTTTAAAGTTAAAGAAGTTATAATCGATTAGTCTATGTTTTAAAATAAGGTTTTGATTTTAAAGTTTAGCAAAATATGTACTTGCATTTCTATCAGACATTTGATGTATATAAAAAACACCTTATAATTTATTTGGTAATTTAATTATTTTTGAGAAAGACAAAAACAATAGCAATAAATATAATTAACACTGACTTAATAATAGGTACTAATTATAACTTAGAACATAAATGAAAAATTCATGACGAGCAAAGTGGCTCAGCACCATGTTTTGCGGCAGTCTGTGGAGGAGGATGTATGTTCAGTAGTGGACTTGTGAACAGCTGTAATGATGATGATGATTAGAAAACTTGCACGATTGAATTATAAGAAGTCGACGTTTTTTTAAAGGAAGGGTGACAAACGAGCACACAGTCAACCTGATGGTAAGTGGTTACTGTGGCCCATAGACATCTACATCTATCCTCGATTACGAATCAAAATGCATATGCGTTCTCACCCGTGAGGACTAAGATGAAATGCCTCGTTTCCTTTAAAAAGGGTCTCTGGTTCTCTACACTCACTATACGAAACACAGCATCATTAAGCTACCATTTTACGCTGATATTCTGTGAGAGCGTGGTAATTCCCCGGTTGAGCCGACCCATTCGTGCTACAACTATACTTCTAATATAACTGCATGGTTCTACCAAGTATAAACGACGTGCTTAATTTTTTTTCATTTTAAAATTGTTCTCGTAATAATCTGATTATAAATAAATGTTCGTTATTTTTTTTTTTGATAAATAGTTAATCGATTAAAACAAATGTTTAAAAATAATTAAATCGCGCTAATTAAAGTAGTAGGAATGTTTAAAGTTGAAATTGGCACTAAAAGGCTGGTAATTGGGGCATCCACCCTACAAAGCTTGAATATAAAATTTAAATCAGATGCGTGTAATCACTCTGGGAGCTTGTAGCAAATTACTCTACTCTATGTAGCAAACTAAACGCGCGGCCAACGTGTGGACGCGGCGACCAAACTCTGCCAACAATCGCGCCAACAGCGCCAACTTGTGGGCCATCGTCCCAATACATACCAATCAAGCCCAAACACCCCGTCTACACGTTGGCCAATGCTATTGGCCACTACATTCGCCACTGTGTTGGCCAACGTGTAGAGGCGCCGTAAACCGATGGTCTCGATAATACGGTCTTCCACAACAATTTTGAGAACGTTTTTAATTAAGAATATTTACCAAATAAACAGAATAAACTTTATTCTATGATTTCTTAAATTTACGCGAATACTAAACATCAAATGAAAATAATTTTACGGATTTTATGGCGATTAATCTTATCTTTTTAATTTTCGACGTTTTATATATTAGATATTTAAATGATGAATCTCACTACCATCCATCACAGTTAGCTACCATTGGAAAATCTTTGTTGCGGAGAGCACTAGGGATCTGTGACAGAAAATATCTAGCCGCCGAGCTTCAGCATGTCAAGCAAGTATTGCAAGACAAAAAGCTTCGCGTTCCGTGCCTATCTCTTACCGTGACGTTACAGTGACCGAGTAAAGCCTGCCAGAGTAGGGCGTGTGCTTGCTTTACCTCGCATATCAGAGGAGTCACAAACATGATTAGCTACATCTTGAAGAGAACTTTCATCAAAAACTAGTACAAGCCGCCAAAGAAGGTTAGTCAATTTTTGCCCTCTGTCAAGTGTAATATCCCTCTACAAGACACAGGAGTTTACAAGCTTGATTGTAAATGTGGTTTCTCTTACATAGGACAAACTAAAAGATCTATAAAAACCCGCATAAAAGAACATATAGCTGACATGAAGCACTGACACTCCGGGAAGTTTGTAGCCTGTGAACATTTTCAAGATCGTCCCCGCCATTACATCAGATTTGATAGACCACAAATCTTTGCAAAAGAACACCGATTCCTACCAAGGATGATTCGCGGGGCTATGAAATTGAAAACATTCTAATTTCAACAGAGAAAATGAATGGGTGCTACCATCTGTTTGGGATCCTATCCAATATAATATAAAAAATAATATAATGTTTATTTTGAATAATTTTTTTTGTAGATTTTAGACAATACAGAAAGTTAACTAAAAATAATAATTAAAATTATATTTACAATTAATATTAATTATACACAATAAAAAAAAGAAACTATAACATAGAAATACTAAAACTAAAAATTTAAGTAGTCAAGAAGTCCTGCTCCCCATGGTATAGTGCCAAGAACGCTGGCTGCGTTTCCTCGCTGTTTTTTCCTATTACCTACATGCGCTATACCGTTCATCAGATTGCGTTAAAACTTTGTCCCATATTAATTTCAGTTCCGTGATGGTTATAGGTATAGTAGCGCTGTTGTAGAATAAAGATATCACCCGTACGAAACCGAAAACAATATTTCTACAATTATTTCTCCTGCAGCAGCAATGCACCGGACACCAGCTAGTAATTAATAAAATTAAATCCAAACCTAAGTAGACTGCAAGATGCATATACTGTATGATACTGTAAGCTCATTCTGCGTAGATTGCATTAATAATAATAATAATAATAATAAGTAGACACAGTCGCCTCCGTCCACTGGCTACGCTTTGGTGACCTCTTCGGGGAAACCGAGGGTTTTGTCTGTGCAATACAGGATCAGGTTATTAAGACCAACAACTATCGGAGATACATCCTAAAGGATGGCACCGTCGACATCTGTCGAGCTTGTCGCCATCCCGGTGAGTCACTTAGGCATGTCATCTCCAGTTGTTCGGCGCTTTCTAACTCTGACTACTTGTACAGACACAACCTAGTAGCCAGAATTCTTCACCAGGAGCTTGCTCTGAAATACGTTCTCGTGGATCTTACTTACTTACTCTATCTTACTTACTTCTTGCCGGAAGCCGTGCTCGAAAATGATCGCGCCAGGCTCTATTGGGACTATTCTTGCGAATAAGCCTGATATTGTGCTGATGGACCGGGCACAGTCAAGGATATTTTTGATCGACATTACCATTCCGTATGACAAATAATAATAATAATAAGTAGTGAAAGCCGAAACAGATAAAGTGGGGTGGTCTGCCGACCGAAATTATTGTAGTCGTCTCTGCAAACGGGCTAATCCCAGTCAGCCTCTCGGGTCATCTGAGGCGGCTGGGACTACGTGGTGGACCGCTCCAAGGTCAAATGCAGAAGGCGGTGCTCCTCAATACCGCCCGCATCGTCCGCCGGTTTCTTTCCCTTTCCCCCTAACCCTTGGCCGTTTGGTCTCCCCTGCCGAGGGCCTCCATCTGGTTGGGCTTTTATTTATTTATGTATTTTTATATTTATTTAATTTTATTGATATTTATGTATATTTATTTTTCATTACCATTTATAATTATATATTTATAGAACCCAACCAGATGAGAAAACTATATTGATACCCCCCAATAATAATAATATAATTTATTCGTTTAAACATGGTACATCAGAGGTGACAAATATTGCATAATATTGTACATAGTTCACATGTTTACCACATCTGAGATGCGAAAATTATTAATTAAATGAAAAGACATAGTCATGTACCTACATTGATTAATTTAAAACAAATAAATACAAATTAAAAATATTAAAACTACAATCATTATTTCAAGCAAAGAATTTATTATTACATTAAAGATTAATATTCAAAAGCTGAAGGTGGCCGTGCTAGATGTGACAGCGGTACGTCAAACATACCTAAAAAATACCTAAGTCCAAAGCTCATTGATTTATCATAATATGGAAAATGGATAAAATTGAATAAACGAGTAGATCGATTTGATGTCATTGATCGATCGATCGACGTAGGTCGGGTTGATGTGATAACATTAGCACCTTTATTAAGGTCGCTATTTTGTTTTATAATTCTGAATAATATGGTTACAGCATATATATACGCCCCACTGCTGGGCACACGCCACCTTCATTTCTGAAACGTTTTTAGGACAAGGACGTGTTCGCCGCGCTGCCCCATTGCGTGTTGGCGAACTTTACATGTCGTCGAAAATATATATTTTTTTTTATTTGTCAGACATGCTGGTTTCCTCACGATGTTTTCCTTCACCGCCGAGCACGTGGTTAATCAGCACTTAATATTGCAATTAACATTTTCATTGGTGCCGGCGGGGATTGAACCCGGTTTGCTCGCATTCTGTGATATTTACAGCGAGCGCTGAACTATTAATTTAGCGTTATTAATTACCAGCGTAATTAACATTAATTACGAGGGCATGTAAGTACTACTTTGTAATTGAGTATAATTGTCGCCACGAGTCGTGAGCACACTTTTTATTGGTCGATATGACGTTAACCACGCTGACGCTTAACGTGATTGGTTCATCAGTCGATTCTCGTCGTCTATTGGGTTCGCACGTATCATTCGACTACCGTACACTTGAGAGCAATTTTAGTGACAACTTTTTAATTAGTTTATTTTTGTTAATTGTAGTGTTACCTCGTTGTTAATTGTTGTTTATGTATTTCTTGTTTTTAACTGTTTTTGATATTTCTTGTTGTTAATTTTTTTTTGTTATAATTTGAACATTCGGATTTTGGGCTAAATATGCAGAGAAGAAAGAATTCGGTGTTAAATAAACAATCCCGACAAATGGTCTATTCAGTGTTTTGTTACATGAAATATTTAGGTATTGGGAAAAAACATGATAGACGTTTATAAATAGACTGCTAAGGCGACTAATGTCTAAGTAGCTACTGTACGTCGTATAGTTAAAGAAGTAAACGACTCAGAATTTCGAAAAAAAGTCAGCGAAAATATTCAATTAAGAATTGAAATAACAACAGAACCTAATAAATTTTGACCGACAGCGTACCTACGCTGGTTCAACCCCCACCATAGTTCATCTGTGCTCACCTTTCGTGCCGGCAACTATAAGTTTATATCATTTTGCGAAGATGTCAATGTCCGTGACAACGGCTTATTGACGTATTTAATTGATTGTGTAGGTATTGGTCTTAAGAAGTTTACAATAATTATAAATATAGATGTTATAAGCAGCCGTAGGACCTTTTTAACGAACAGGCTGGCTAACCTGGCTATTTGAATCACGTGTACTCATTTTTAAACTATTGCATAGCTTTTATCGCGGGCTTTGAGCGCGGCGACCGAATCAAGAAATTCCGTAACGAAAATAAACCAAGATCCCAAAACCTAACATCGTCTAACGTCGTCTCAGTTCGGCAGACTTCGGCAAGGTGTTTGTGTGCGTGCTACTAGACGTATGCGTGTAGACTATAGTAGCATGTATTGTAAGATAATAAAAATATTTTAAACAATAATATGCTTTACTGCAAGAAGCATATTCTTTGGATTTATATGATTCGTCATCATGCTAGCAACTTTCGTGAATTTAGAGTATTTAATAAACTCAGTTACACTTAGATGGTAGGCATGGTCTTTCCGCGGGGAAGTACCACGCTCTCACTTATTTATTTCTTTATTTATTTTATCTTCAACGGAAACATACATAATTTTAGTCTATTAAATTTAAAAAAATTACTTATTTATTTATCCCGATAAAATACCTACCCTGAAAAATACTGAGCCCTCCAATATTGTTTTTACCACAAGTGGCATCAGTCACACCTAAACATTATTTTCTCTGCTGTCAACACAGTTAGTCACTTCTGCTAGTTTAACACATTCAGCGTCTCGACTTTTGTAACCATTGGATGATATACTGTCAGGTGTAACATCACAGTGGTTTTGGTGCACATTATGCCCAGGTTCTTGTGCGTGATGGTTCTGAAAGGTATACTGATGCATCCAAAGCTGTTTTTCTTCAACTTCTTTACTCACAACCACAAACAATTCCTTGTCCTTGCATTGTAACTGTTATTTTAAATATGCTATCAGGTCTGCACTCCGCCCTATTAAACTAGGTGCATCAAGTTTTGAATCCAGGTTATAAAAGCTGCCTTGAATTTGCCTGATAGTAATCCAATGGCGGCGACGGAGCGGCAACATAACAAACCCCAACTTGTAATCTGATGGTACATTGAAGAAACCACAAATGTTTGATAAATCTAAGCACCCAGGATCCTTCCTTTTGTCAAACCAGACAGCTTCACATCCTTTCTTTTGTAGTGCAGCCATAATAACATTTATATCATAATTCCCCAGCATTGATCTATGAGGATTGATCCAAACATTTGGTGATAAACGGCTGCATATTGTGTCCAATTCTGACTTAGAAAAAGTGTTACGCATCTGAAACAAATTATTAAGCGCATGCAATGCACACAGCTCTTTAACCTGCTTTTCGTGATAAATCGGGGTTTTCGAATTCACTCGCTTTTTTACATTCAACATATTACAACCTAAACAAGTTATTATTTTTATTTAATAGCACATTATTACCGTAGTATTTTTAAGTATATTTTTTCTAAGAGATAGATATCAAATTATGCATTTATTTATTATTTTATCAATATAACATCAATTTTGGTTCTATTACATAACACATATTAATCTTACATTTAACAATAAAGTTTCCACAGTTAAGTAACGCATCGACAACAAGCGAACACCATACTTAGGTGTGCAAAAACTAAAGTGAAGTTAAGTCAAAGTAATGTGTGATATTAAAGTGAAATGATAATTTAGCTATTAATTTAACTATTATCCATTACAGCTTCAATTTCCTTTTTAAACTGTCCATATGGCAGAGAAAATATATCAACACGTGAAAAATTGTTATTATAAGAATTACATGCACATGTTATAAAATTGTTCTTGCCATATTTTGTGCGCAAAGTAGAAGTACAAAATAAAAGTTTCTTTCTAGCACTTATCCTTTGGCATCTGAAATTATTTCACTTAGAAGTGGTATCGAGTCGACCCCATTATGAATGATTTTATATAAAAACATCTGATCCCTGACAGTACGGCTTGATTTTAGGTCAAAGGCTAGTCTACAGTCTACACCAAATAGAGGCATCGCCCGCTAATCTAAATTGGATATGCTTCAAAAAATTATTGTGAATCTTTTCAATTGACTCTATATGAATATTATATTGAGGATTCCAAACTGTTGAGCAATATTCTAATATTTCATCATCATCATTACAGCCCTTCACAAGTCCACTGCTGAACATAGGCCTCCCCCAAGTAATGCCACAAAGCACGGTCCTGAGCCACCTGCATCCATCTACTTCCTGCATGTCTTACCATGTCGTCACTCCATCTAGTGGCGTCCCCGCCCTACACTACGCCTACCGGTACGAGGCTGCCACTCGAGAACCTTTCTTCCCCATCGGCTATCGGTTCTTCGAGCTATATGGCCAGCCCATTGCCACTTCAGCTTACTAATCCGTTCGTTCAACTCGGCTGGGCAGCGTTCGGGAAATTACGACACATCTTCTCGTCAGATATACCTCAATCTCTGAAAACTAAAGTGTACAACAGGTGTGTGACTTACGGATCAGAGACGTGGTCCCTTCACTGCTGGCCGTATGAGGACGCTCAAGGTCGCTCAGCAAGCTATGGAGAGGGCTATGCTCGGAGTTTCTCTGCGTGACAGACTCAGAAATGAGGATATCCGCAGTAAAACCAGAGTGACCGACATAGCCCAACGGATTAGATCAACGAGTTATACAAATTAATTAGGGTTGAGGGCTTTTTAAAGTCTCTAGTAATTCGTAAAACAAATCCAAGCATCTTATATGACTTGTTAACTATTTTATCAATATGAGATTTAAATAAAATAGCAGCTTAATACTGCTGTGTTTCGTATGGTGAGTGTAGAGATCCGGAGAGCCTTTTTTACTGAAAACGAGGCATTTTATTTTATTCCTTAGGGGTGACAATGCATCTGCGTTTTGATTCTTAATCGAGGATAGATGTAGATGTCTATGGGCCACAGCAACCACTTGCCATCAGGTGGACTGTGTGCTCGTTTGTCATCCCTTATTCTATAAAAAAAATATGCAGATATTGTAAGAATATCTACTAGCCTATATCATCACGTGCATGTCGGAAGGGGCGGCAGAGGGAAACGAATCAGGAGATAGGCTGCAGCGTCTTCCTAATAACGACAAAATATTAAAAAAAAAACTGCGTTTGCCAACCCGTATGACAAATATCTACCTATGAAGCAATCTATGGGGGAGACCTATGTTCAGCAGTAAACTACCTCTCAAACCCCATATGGTCGTATCCGACCACGGCGATATTAGGCTGTAATTATAACGATTTCAAATTAGAAAAGATCGTCACATCTAAAACGGAACCATCTCCGTTGCACCTTTGGGTAGGTTTTATCACTTTGTCAAATATGTATCATAAAAATGCTAAAATCTGCAAAAACTAATTAGAAAAGGCGCGTAGATTTAATTTTCATGATACATAAATGTGACAAAATCTTTCCAAAATACAAGTCAGACGTGTACAGTTTTAAATTATACCACAGATACAAGAATAGTGGTTATACGCTCTGTACTCAATCTAGGACTTGTATTTATGTCACTGAGTCATGCGAACATCATAAATTTTATCATAGAGATGGCCGCGGACTTAAGAGTTAATTGATGTTCAACATTGCAAGACATTGACCTTATGTAAATGACACGTATATTTATGGATGACTTATCTTATCTTTATTTATTATATGTTATATCAAAATCACAATGATTTTAATAATTGTAAGAAATATCAATTAATTAAACAGAAACAGAAACTTTTTTATTCAATGTAGATTATTACAATAGTTATTGAAAGTCACTTTTTTCTTTTACCATTGGTTCGCAAAATAACCCCTGTCCTGGAAAGAACCAGCAAGAAACCCAGCGGGACTATTTTTTCCAATAATAGCTTACAATCATGTTTACAATTAACAACACAAGACAAATTAGAAATAGCTTGGTAGCGATCATCCTTCCCAAGGGTTATTATCGTCCATAAACTCCTTAATATTATAATAACCCTTTTTATACAAACTTAGTTTAATAACATTTTTGAACTTTGTGTATGACAAATTTAGTATATTTTCTGGGATTTTGTTGTAAAAGCGTATACATCGCCCCATGAATGAATTACTGACTCGGTGGAGAGTAACTGGTACTACTAGCTTATGTCTGCTCCTAGTATTTACAAAAAGAATATCACTTATTTTCGCAAAACTACTTTTATTTTTGTGTACGTACATTACATTTTCATAAATGTATTGAGAGGCCAGAGTTAATATATTAATTTCCTTAAAAATTTGTCTCAGTGGCTCTTTTGGTTTTAAATTATATATTGCTCTAATGGCCCTCTTCTGTAAAATAAACTTCGATCAACAATACCAACTAGATGTCGGGTCGGCGCAAGAAATCCATCTAAGTAAATAACAGCGCACATGAGACGTGAGCTCTTGTTTCGTTTAGTTCACTTGAAACACAGCCAATGTAAACACGTTTCACAATGCCGCAATGTGTATTTAAAAGTTGCAAAAATAATGCCCGAAAAAGTAACTAAAAGGCCGGAATGTCTTACTTTCGGTAATTACATGTATAATATGTTATATTTTAAGCTCTAAACTAACAAATAATATCATATTTTAAACAAAATTACCGATCAAAACCACCTCTAAAAATGTTTTGCCAATGTTGACCAATACACACGCAAACATTTGTGATACA
The DNA here is from genome assembly GCA_907164705.1 of Parnassius apollo. Classification (NCBI taxonomy): domain Eukaryota; kingdom Metazoa; phylum Arthropoda; class Insecta; order Lepidoptera; family Papilionidae; genus Parnassius; species Parnassius apollo. Next base: position 815,753 of record CAJQZP010001064.1, on the reverse strand, counting down.
GAACATGGACGCATGAAGTAGATTTGTATTGTAATTATTTTTAATAATTCATTACCAAAACTTTAAATAATGGTAATTGCTACTTTTGTCTATGTTTGTGTAATTCCAATGGATACTTAGATTTTTTTTAGCTTTCCTAGCTTTCTTCCCTGGTCGAGCCGACCCATTAGTGCTACAACTATACTACTAATATAATTGCAGCATGGCTCTACCACGTTTTGAAAGTATGCAATGGGCGATCTTATTGCTGACAGCAATTTCTACCAGACAACCATTAAATGGACAGGATTACATGAAGATGACAGGAGTAGGACAAATTGGTGTGATAAGAAAGAATACATATATATATATATATATATATATATATATATATATATGTATATATATATACTATACATAGATACATACATACTACGAACATATATACATACAAAAACTAAAATAGATATATATTGAATTAGATAATTAAATGCCATCAATATACTACATACTATATTATTATATTTAATGGCTAGTGTGGAAAGTATGTATACAATCATAAATGCCCAAAACATAAAAATAATTTTAATTAAACTTATGATCATATTATAAATTATTTTAGTGTTCAACGCGACTCAATACTTCCTGGACCAAATTCCAAGAAGAAAACAGAAACATAACAAACTGACGTAGCTCGCAAGGCAATAACGGGAAAAAGAACTTTATTTGTTACACGTTACGGTTGATTTCACACCAAAGGTTATTTAATTTATGTCTTTTCATTTCCAAGTGATAGGAGTATTGTATAGATTTGTTCTTTTTTAGTGACTAATGATCGTAAGATTTGTGACTTTATTACTAGATACAATGGTTGTAATTAGGTTGAGCTTAAAACTATTTTAATTTTTTGTCTCATTTCTTTAGTAAACAAATGTATCTGTTTAAGTTTATATTCACGCGGACAGTATTTAGCTATGATTTTGTATGTGATCCGTTATCTAGTTGGTTGATGGGTTGGTGTCAGTCGCGTGTCCCCATAGCAAAATACCATACGACATAATGCTATAGAAATAACTAAAGTAAACTATTCTAGCTGTTTCAACACTTGTAAGAGTTCTAATCTTTTTTTACAGCATATGCTGCAGAACTAAGTCTGCTAGCTAGTTTTGATATATGGGGGAGCCATTGAAGCTTTGCGTCCAGTGTGATTCCAAGAAAAATGGTGGTATCAACAAGACTCAGTTCCTCCCCATTTAAAATTACATTAGTATTGACATGTTTAACATTAGGAGTTACGAATTTCATACATTTAGTTTTAGTTCCATTCAAATGCAAATTATTAACATTAAACCAATTGACTAACTTAGATATAACATTATTTACTTCGTGGTAATTTAATAACTGTTGTTTTAATTTGAAAATTAATGAAGTATCATCAGCAAATAACACTATATCATGGTTATCCCCTACTATGTAAGGTAAGTCATTAATATATACAAGAAACAGAAAGAGGCCGAGAATTGAGCCATGAGGCACGCCCTTTTGTACAATCGACCCGGAAGAACTCATACTATTAATGACAACTTTTTGCGTTCTGTCACTTAAATATGAAATAATTAATTTAAGAGCATCGCTTCTTACAACGTAGTAAAACCGTAACAAAATAATATTACCACTAAACCTACTTAATATATACTGAACATAGGTCATTTTGGTTCATAAAATAGAAAATAAAAAACACTGGTTAAAATTTCCAATATTGACCATCGATTTAAATGCCCATATTTTTTTTGGGGATAGTACTCACTAAAAGAAAGCGTTTTGCAAAGTTTTAGGTTGCGGAAACTTACGGTTCATGAGATATATTTTTTTTAACTTGTCATACAAATTGGCAAATAACACACAATTACAAAATAAATTTGACAAATAATAGCCAACATTTTTTCTAATTAATGAAATGAAATTATAATACATATTTACAATTAATACTAATTACACACAATATATAAAAAAAACTATGTATAATATAGAAAAACAAACACTAAAGTTATTTAAATAGACAAATAATTGATGTCAAACATCAATCAGTTTGACATCAATCATTTGTCAAATTTATTTTGTAATTGCGTATTATTTTCCAATTTGTATGAAAAGTTTAAAAAAATATATCTCATGAACCGTAAGTTTCCGCAACCTAAAACTTTGCAAAACGCTTTCTTTAAGTGAGTACTATCTACAAAAAAAAATGGGTTTTGAAATCGATGGTCCATATTGGAAATATTAGCCTAAACACTCATTCAGAGGGTAGGCAGAGACTACAGACTTTCATTTGGCACGATCCTGACATATGTCTCTCGCCTCCTCCACATTCATATTACCTACGCATTCATACTCGTCCGTTAAAGGTACTCGTAATTTGGCCTATTTTCAATATATCGTCAATTTGGTCAAAAAACTTTCGCCTAGGACGTCCCTTTCCGACTCTTCTATTCACTTCTGCAACATAAATTTGCTTTGTCACTCTTTCCTCATTCATTCTTTCCATATGACCAAATCACCGAAGCATTACTTTCTTAATCCTGGTCACAACATCATCTTGCAAACTACACTCTTCTTTTATCACATAATTTCTCACCTTGTCACACAGATTCAGCCCTAACATACTCCTTAGCGACCGCATTTCTACTGCATTTATTCTACTCCCCGTGCTTCTTCTGCCACGCCCAACTCTCACTACCATACGTTAAAGTAGGGATAATTAAATAGTTCATAAAATAGAATTTGTTAATAACAGTGCTAGCGTAGTTATGAACAATCACCTCAAAAAAGAAATATATTATGTAAATATCAAGTCAGTCAAGTCTTTCAGTTACACGATCAGTAATTCGTATAATAATGATCGAACTACACATCGGGAAAGTTTCTTTTATCATCTTTTATACTTATTCGTTTCATTCTTCAGATATGATTTACTCACCAAATAGTCCCCTTTGCTTACTAGGCAACTTTGCACGAGAAGTTGGAATCAAGCGACTCGTATATTAATAATCGAACTTTTTTATTTTTATGGCAATATATCATATTGTATATTCATCATCATCATCATCATTACTATCCATTACATGTCTACCGCTGGACAAACGCGTACCTTATAGGAATTACGAATTAGTAGGCTGAAGTTGCAATGTGCCGGCCATATCATAGTTCGAAGAACCAACAACAGATGTGGAAGGAAAGTTCTCGAATATACCTCGTACCGGTAAGAGAAGTGTAGGGCGAACTCCCACTAAATGAAGTGACGACTTGCAAAGGTATGCAGGATGTAGGATGCAAGCCTATTGCATATTAATGGTATATAAATATTGAAGTTATAATTCTGGATTGACGCCATTGAACTTCAGATTGGGAAGGTTCATTATTGATCATCTATTCTATTCTATATATAAATGTAATTCTTTTATTCATAAGCAAATGTCATGTCGCCGTCTTTCATTTTATTTATTTTGTAATTCATTGTAAGTAAAGCCTTCGATTTATTTCTTTTTAAATATTTTATAATTAATTGTATTGATCGAGCAAGTAGATGAGTTTGTATATTTGGGATGCGTATTTAGCAGGGATGGGAGATATGATAAGGATATAGAACGACTGAACGCAGGAAATAGAGTAAATGGAGCTCTACAAAAGCTCTGAGGGCACTCTCTCTCTCTCTCTCTCTTACTCTCTAAAGGCACGTATGGCAATTAACAGTGCTGTGTTAGTCCCAACTGTAACGTATATTTTTGTATTGTAGGTGACGGTGCAAAATAAAATAAGTATTTTAAGAGAGTGTACTCGACAAACTGAATGCAGTTTGGCGAGATAATTTCTGTAGTAATGTACCCTAATTTGTTTAAATAAATAGAAGTAAATAATGTTAAATAACCTAATTGCTAACAAATAACTTAATTACTAAGTTAATTTCTTATTTCCTAACAAATAAAGTTTTTTGACAATATGATAAGGGATCTGATAGGTTCTCTCACATCGTCACCACACGACGGGATAACAATTTTTTTAATACGGGTATTGTATTACATACCGCATGTTGACAATCAGATCAGCCTTGGTGTTGGGTCGCAATGGCACGGATATGTCCAGACAGCCGCCGTCACCTGTTGAATAATATAACGTCTTATTCTTTCACTTATTACAGTCTTTCAAGGTGCTGAACACAGGCCTCCTTAGATTGTTTCATAGAATATTTGCCATAGTTGCCACGCTTGCCAGGTGGGTTGACAACCACAGGTATTATTTTCTGTGATCCAGCCCATCTCCTGATTAGTTTCCCTCTGTCGCTTCCTACGAAACCACCGGACGATAAAGGGTAGTATATATTCTGACACCGCCACTACACCTGTAATGTACATCGTATTGGATAACTCCATTGTGTTTGACTCACTCAGAATGACTGTCAAATGTACATAATACAATAAATTAACGAAGCTCAATGCGGGTAGAATTTGCGTACATTAAATCTCTGGATAAATCGAGCAGACTTTTTTACCTGAGATCGTATTTGGCTAGCATAGGTTAAGTTGTAAACAATAAACATTACCCTCCTGGACAGGTTCCGGGGGTTCCACCTTGTCATCATGAGCTAAACTTTTTTTTAAATTAAACAAGTGACAAGCGAAGTCGATGATGATACCTGATGGTATGTGTCAGCGGACTGCAGTAGCTGTTTACCATCAGGTGGACTGTAAGATCGTTTGTCACTTGTTTTATAAAAAAAAGGTACAAAATGGATAAATGAACAGCTATCTGAACTCATTATACTTTTGACAATATAATAAAGTGAGTTTAGAACCCCTGACTCCAAGTGTTCCAATTTAATTTTCTTCTTATATGCCTAATATTGATAATTTCTTTCAGCTTAAAATGTAAATAGAATAACTTTATTTAATATAGATTAATGTAATACTTATTGAAAACCATTTTTGACTTATACAACTGGTTCGTAAAAAAACCTCCATCCTGGGATGAACCAGCAAGAAACCCAGCGGAACTTTAAAAAAAAGGTATATTACTATATAATATTTTAAACAGTTGTAAAGAAAACATTTAGAAACAGCCTGGTAGCGGCCATCTCATTCCCAGGGGTTATTATTATCAATCATGCACTCTAGTGGTATTGCCACTAACACAATTTTTAATAACCCTTACTACACATAATGAAATCTTATATTTACGCGAACACTACACAGTCGAGCGTGTGCCTGCTGTACTACCATATGTCAGAGGTGTCACAGACAAGATTGGCATCAGATATCTTGAAGCTAGTTTCTATTAGAACATTCTACAAACCGCCGAAGAAGATTAGTCAGTTCTTACCATCCGTCAAGTGTCATATTCCTCTACAGGATGCTGGAGTGTACAAAATTGATTGTGAATGTGGTCTCTCTTATAAAGTATAAACAAAAAGATCGATTAGAACCCGCGTAAAAGAATATATAGCTGATGTGAAGCATCAACGTTCCGGGAAGTCTGCAGTTTGTGATCATATCCTAGACGGCCCCAACAATTACATCAGATTTGATAGACCACAAATCCTCGCGAAAGAACACCGACATTCTACCAAGGATGATACGTGAGGCTAATTTCAATAGAGAAGGAGGCTGGGTACCAGTGGCGAAGCATCTATAAAAGCCAAAAAGCCGGGCTTGCCTTATTAAAACTGAATCAATCAATAATATCAATCTAATAAAATAACTCATAAACTGTTTCAAATTATTTCAATTTTCCCGCGCACTCCACTGTTCGACACATGTCGACCGATGACCTCGCATTGCCTTAGCGATACTCACAGAGTACCTTTGTATAAAGCGATACTGCTGCTGTCATAAAAAGTGAGTTTTAATAGAGCGATTAGTTGTCTTCCTCGCTCGCGTGGGCTTTTTACGGGGCTTTCGAGAAGACGATCGCTCTCTTTCTAACCTATGGCAAAATATTCTATAATTAAATATAACTACGAAATGTTTATATAGCAATTACTATTGAGCCACAAGCCTGGCTTTGCCATGAAGTTGTTTAGGAGTGTTTTAGCGACTAGCGAATGGGGTGCGGGCCATTCATGTGCAAGTTCACTTCACATTTCAATGTTTATGTTTGTTTTTGTTGTGTTTGTTAAAAATTTATGCTTTCTCAAAGATTTTCAGTGAAAATGGGAGGATAATAGTGTTCATTGTGATGAATATAAGTGTGTTGAAGTGCTAATCGGCGAGGAAAAGGTAAGATGTTTAAAAATGAAATTTAATATTCAATAAATATTTCTTCATACTTTAAATATAGGCACAGGACTCTTTAGTATTAAAGTTTAATTAAGTTAGGCGTCTTTAAAGGTTTAATAACTCAATATTTATATTACCATACGAATTAAAAATATCAATTTGAACACCAGCATAAAATATGAGACACCTAGGTTTAATTTTATAGGAAATAAGTGTTACAATCTTTTTTTAACGTGAAGCCCAAATTTTAATGAATTAAATCAAAAGAATACAGAAGAATGTATTGAGATTTTTAAAGAATACTCCCTTTAGTTATTTCCAGTATATAAAATTTTAATAGCACCATCTACTTAATTCTATAGGTAAAGTCATTTTATCGAACGAAGATTGGTTGAGTCTCACGATGGTACCTAAAGATTACGCTAGATGGCACAAATACGCTATCGGTTAATTTATATTACCATAATATGAGTTTCAAAATATCATTTTGTACGGTTTATTATGAATTGAAAATGAATAATTATATAATAAATAGTCATTATTTCATGGTAAAAAATTAGCAAAGCTTTATCTTCTCATTATAACTATCTAATTCCTGTCGTAATCTGTTCTTTTATGCATATAACTTAAACAAAATAATTTCGAGGTTTCACATCTGCCAGGCGTCCCTTTTTTTAACTTTGTACATAGTTTGTTTGTACTTTGTTCATGCTTTTATTTTGTTCATGTATTGTATTGTTTGTAAATATCTCAAGCAAACCCAAACGGCTCTTTTCAAAACCACCGAAGGTGTGCAATTGCATATTATGTCATACAATCTATCTAGCGGCAGTATGCTTTCTGTGTGCTTTGTTAAACACGTCCTTGACAGCACTGAATATGAAACTAAAGAGTGGAGACAGCTCAAGATTGGTGTATTTTTATTAAACTACTAAAAATAACAAAACCATATCTTGGGCTTGCCTTAGTTTGGAGCCCTAGCTTCGCCACTGGGTACTACCACCTGCTTGGGACCCTATAATCAATAAAATTAAAACTAAACCCAAGCATAGATCGGACCATAAAAAATAATTAAAAAAGATGAAGGTACTCCGGGTTTAACAATGACATCGGAACGTCAGTCATCTCAGTCCCTCGTGACCATGGATGCTGGAAAGCACCCGAAACATTAAAATGAAACGCTATAAAATCCGTAAAAGTAGTTTTAATCAATCCTTACTACACAATTTTTGCTTAATAAATATTTTAAATCTTTTGATAGATAAGTCTGCATATTTTCTGGGGCTTTGTTGTAAAACCGTATACCACCATCCCCATGAAGGAATTACTCGATCTTTGGAATCGGGTAACTGGTATAACTAACTTGCTAGTTTCTAATATTTACAGAATATACATCACTATCTTTAATAAAACCATTTTTGCTTTTGTGTACTGTTTGATTTATTCAGTACCGTACCGGGAAGCAGATCCCTAGCTGCGGTCGTTGACTCTCCATTGTCCGCTAGGAGCGTGATGACCATACGTGCTGGACCCTCAGGGTAGAACCTGGAGATGCACGCCCGATTGATTCCTCCAGCGGTTAAAACTCCAGGAGCCAGGAAAAGGTGGTACTTGTCTGTGCATGGACTGCTGCTGAAATGAAATAATTATTAATGTCATATCTTAAGAGGGCATATGCGTTTCGCGTCGAAAACATGGCGTAACGATGTGAGAAGATTATTTGCTGAAAATTAGGGCTTTAGAAAGATGAAGTCTTTATTTAGTACATAGCAATGCAAAATCATAGTTTTTAATGACGGTTTTTTAAGGCGAAGACAATCCCTTCACAGCGTTTTACGAAAATATGCATCAGAGTTATCTTTCAGGTTGAATACAACCGTTATTATAAGCTAAACTACTTTATTTTAAGCGTTATTATAATGGAATATATAGTCTTATAGTGTATAGCAAAACCTAAATTATGAAAATATTTCGATTTAATATTATATAAAATCACCAAAACTGTCTACTTCAATGTAATTTTTTCCATGTATTTGGTTATAAACATATCTATTTTAATTATTTTACCCAAATACCTGTAATGTTAAATATCCAAAAAAAAATTAGCTCGTTTTATTTTGTCAATTATTTTATATAATTATTTTAAAAATACTATAAATCATCATGCGCAGACGCCGTTCGATTCAGTACGCTCCGGGTAATCCTAACGACAGGATGTATTACTTTTTCTCACCCCCACCGCGCGATCGCGTTGATACACCGATAGGGCTTATACTACACTATACTATAAGTAGCTACCTATAACACTATCGAGCATTTTAAACGATTGAGACTTTTATAATAGATATTTTTGATAGTAAGTAATTTTGAAATATGTTTATGATAGTAATATTTAAACATTAAATGATGTAATAGTGGCAAATTTTCATTTCATACATATTTTTTTAGAAATGAGTAATGAACCAACACAGCATTGTGAATTGCCATACGTGCCTTTTTCGACACATTTTGACTCTTCACAATAGAGTGCAGGGCCCCATTTACTCTATTTCCCGCATTCACTCGTCGTTCTATATCCTTATCATATCTCCCATCCCTGCTAAATACGCAGCCCAAATATACAAACTCGTCTACTTGCTCGATCAACTCCCCCTTCTATTCTTATTTCACAAATCGTTTTACTTTCTTCTCTTTCAAAAACCATAACCTTCGTCTTACTTGCGTTCACTTTCATACCCCTTTCTTTTAATGATCTGTTCATTAATGTAACCATCATTTGCAACTCGGCCGCCGACGACGCAAGTATAACTTGATCATCGGCGTACAAAAGGCATTTGACGGTTAACTCACCCATTCTTAATCCGCATTCTTCAACTTTCAAATTTTGCACGTGGCACGTATGGCAATTCACAATGCTGTGTTGGTCCCTACTTTAACATATGGTAGTGAAAGTTGGGTGTGGCAGAAGAAGCACGAGAGTAGAATGAACGCAGTAGAAATGCGGTCGTTAAGGAGTATGTTAGGGCTGAATCTTAATGACAGGGTAAGAAATTGTGTAATAAGAGAAGAGTGTGGTTTGCAAGATGATGTTGTGACCAGGATTAAGAAAGGAATGCTTCGGTGGTTTGGTCATGTGGAAAGAATGAATGAGGAAAGAGTGACAAAGAAAATTTATGTTGCAGAAGTGAATGGCAGAGTCGGAAAGGGACGTCCTAGGCGAAAATTTATCGACCAAATTGGCGATTTATTGAAAACGGGCCAAATTAGGAGTACCCTTAACCGACGAGCATGTATGCGGAGGTGTATGGATGTGAAGGAGGCGAGAGAGGTGTGTCAGGATCGTGCCAAATGGAAGTCTGTAGTCTCTGCCTACCCCTCTGGGTGACAGGCGTGAGTGTTTATGTTTATGTTATGAGTAATGAACGTAAGCAATTCGGATCAAGGAAAATACAAAATCGTTGGCTTTCTCTTTTGGCTCCGTGGCGGAGTGACTTGGTAATGAGTTGTAGCGCTGAGCGCCGCGGGTTCGAATCCCACATGGAACAAAAATTTGTATTACCTACAAATAATTGTTCCAGGTCTGGATGTTTGTCCTTGTGAAATTAATGTATTTAAACTGCCCCCACGATGTACTTAGGAAAATTCCTAGTGTGTAGATAACGTTATGATTAAACAAAGACATGCCATCAAAAACATAACTTGTAAAATAACCAAGTCTCGCAATGATGATACGGCCGTGCCGCTGTTTTGTTAGACTTGGCGAGGGCACTACCGTGCCCCCAGATATAAAACATATGAACCGTGCTTGAGTTGAGTAGCTCAAGGGCGTAGTTAACAATCCGGGTTCGATCCCCGCTAGTGTTGCCAGGTGTCCTGATTTGCGCGGGACGTCCCGATTTTCAAGGGTCTAGTAACACGTTCCGATTCACCCTTGATCGGGACGCCAAATGTCCCGATTTTCACTAACCTTCTTATTCTATATTTTAATCCATAATTTTGACAGCAAAAATGATTACATCTGTTAGCTACTACCACATTAAAATATTTTTACTGCGACATTGTCTCACCAGTCGAAAAAAAAACACAAAAGTTTTAAACAGAATTGTATAAAAACGAGTAATTTGTAAAATTCAAGGACTGCAAAAAAAACAAATAGTTCAAAAATGTTTTAATTTGCCTAAAATGAAAAAAAAATTCAGTTTTTACGATGTTTGGATGAAAGTTATTCGTTCATGAGATCAGACCTGAATAATAATTATAAAGCACAAAAGTAAAGTAAAGTTACAGTCACAATTTCTCGCATTACTCACATACTGTGATATTTACAGTGAGCGTTGACCATCTGAGCTACCACGGCTCTCAATAAAGCACAAAAAGGCTACAACGAAACCTATATTTTGTAGTCATTGTAGATGTTCGGATATGAAAACCAAATCCCCGATTATTCTTACCTTCCGTCCCGAAATTTTACTTGCTAGACCTGGCAACACTAATCCCCGCCGACACTAATGAAATTGTTAGTTTGATGAATTATGTTTACATTATGAAACAGAATAAAAGTTTATCAAATGATGTATATTTTATACAATACATATTTTTCAATTAGAACATATAATATACTCAATAGGGTGAAAATGTAAAGCCGACTTCAATTTACTAAAAGAATAAAATAATTTCCACATATTAGCCTCCGATTTCTATACACTATATAAGCCATTATATGGAAATAATTTTTTCATTATTTTAGTTCCAATAGTATCAAAGACAGGTATATAATCAAAGATCAAAGTGATTCGTGCAACTAAAGGCAACTATTATAGCCTCACGCTCGTCCTGACACGCACACAGAGATAACATTGTAGTGTGCGTCAATATTACGCAGTTCCAAAGCGATCGCGTAGATTTCGACTTGGACATATTTGAATATGCGCTCTTTTTTTTTTTTATATATATATATATATATATATAAATTACGTGTCACGTTGTTTGTCCGCGATGGACTCCTAAACTACTTAACCGATTTTAATCAAATTTGCACACCGTGTGCAGTTTGATCCAACTTGAAAGATAGTTTTATTGCCCACATTTTTTTTTGCGAATTTAAGGAGTTTTAATAGGGCATGACAAATTGTCGTCGAAAAGGGCAGAACAAATGACAAATTGTTGAAAAGGGCAGATAGGGCAGACACGTCTGCCTGGCAAGCTAGTAATACATATAATCCGTGTAGTGGCGTCCTTGTCGTCCCGCATGTGTCGTAAGAGGCGACACAGGGAAATTGATACAGGTGATAGGTAACAGCATCTTAATGACAACAACTCAAAAAAAAAACTGCGGTTGACAACCCGCTAGCCAAGCATGTCGACCATGGCAATATCTCCTTATGAGGCAATCTATAGGGGAGGCATGTGTTCATCAATGGACTTTTATAGGCTGTAATGGATAGAACGGAATAAAAATTATATAATAATATATTACGCAATTATCAGACTAATTACAGGGCGACAAAAAAGCATACAATCCAACTGATGGTAAGTGGATGCTGTGGCTCATAGCTCATTTATTTTTGAATAAGAATCTAAATGCAATGTGTTGTCTCCACCTAGGGCTAAGATGGAAAAACTAATTTTTGTATAATTATATACGAAACACAGCAGCATCAGGCTGTTATTTTACGCTGGTATTCTACGGCTCCACCACATAGCAAACAATTTAAAAATGGGTGCGTATTATGGAACAAATTGAAATCTATAAAAATAATTAAGACAATAAAAATCTTCTGAGAGTTGAAATCAACTTGTTACGTGTGGTTTATTATATATTACGTGTAGTTTATTATAGTATGTAATCCCAGCGTAAAGAAATCCTATTTTGTCAGTAGATATCGTAAGAGATCATCGTAATCTTAAAATAAACACTTCTAAGGCGGGTCAAACACATGCGGAATTACGTTTCGGGATTCCGCTCCGATAAATTATATTTTTTGATCTGACCCGGTATTCAAACCGGGACCTCATGGTCAGTTGTTGTATTAAATCCAGATCGCGCATGTTAACTATGGTATCACACTGCAGAACCTCTCTATATATCTTATCTGACAAGTTCTAAGGTTGTCTAGTTCGGTTATTACCTCAAATTCACAAATACCTACACAGAAATATGTGTAAACATTGTTTGTATGAGTTGCTAACAATAAGATCGTTGGCCTATCAATCGACATATTCTTAGAACTGACGTGTTGCTGTTGGTATTTATAGGAATGTCTGCTAAGCTAGTTATCCAGATATTTAAATAATTCTTTCGAATCAGAACAAGAGCTAACATGAGGGAAGTTGTCACTTAAGTAAATTGATGATGTAATTTGGTGTAAACGTGCTGCGTGCGTTCTAGCATTCATCCCATAGTTGTGTTACCGGAGACCCTTTTTTACTGGAAACGGGGCATTCCATCTTAATAGTCCTCAGGGGTGACAAAACATCTGCATTTTGATTCTTAATCGAGGATAAAGGTACATGTAGTCTATGGGCCACAGCATCCACTTACATACCATTGGGTGGACTGTGTGCTCATTTGTCACGCTTAGGCCGGCCTCATACATACGGTATTCGGTTTCGGGATTCCTTTTCGGATTTCCAATTCGGGATTCCGAACGCAGCAAGTCCATATAAAATCAATGACCCGTCACAAACCTACGTATTCCGTATGTGTGGCCGCCCCGTTCGTTCCGTTTCGCATCTGCAATTTGATTCCTAATCAAGGATATAATGTGTATAATATGTCTATGGGCCAAAGTATTTTATTTATTTAATCTTTATTATACACCTTATATACTAAGGGATATAAAGGGCGGACTTAATGCCTTATGGCATTCTCTGCCAGTCAACCCTGTATGATTTGAGAAACTGTGGCAGGTTTAATCAATCACGTCATAAATAAATAATAAGGATATAAAACAAAATAAAATGCAAATGAATAGAATAGATATATAGTTAGTAAAATATACATACTTAGTAATATATAATATAGGATAAATAATAAATATATAAACGGGTACTTCTATACAAAACTATAAGTAAATAAAATATTATGAGACAAAATTAAAATAACACAATACATATTAAAATACAATATACAAAATGTTACTTATAAAGTGAAAGAGAAAAAAAATACAATAGTCGGATAGTCAGGTGGTATTATTCTTACGACAGAACTCTCGAACTAGTCTTAAAATAATTCTTGTTAGTAGTTTTCTTGATATCAACAGGCAAGGCATTCCAGAGCAGTATAGACTGTATAGTAAAAGAGAAATTAAAGAAACCACTCCTATGTGGTGGAAAACGAATTTTAAGACAATTTTGGGAACGGGGAACTCTATCGTTAGTAGAATACAAATATTGAAAGTTATCCTTAAGATAAAATTGAATGTAGTACTTGCAAAGTTCGGGAGCTACGCCTTTGACGAATAGAGAGCCATTGAAGCTTAGATCGGTACTGGGAAATATGGCCATACTTACGTAAGCCGAAAATGAATCTAATGCAATTGTTGAGAAGGCGCTCCAACTTATCGAGAAGATATTGAGATAGATCTGGGTAACACACATCCGCATAATCAATAATGGGTAATATCAAAGTCTGGATTAGTAGAAGTTTAGTTTTAAAAGGCAGAAAGTATTCACTTAAATACTGTCAGATAGATTGAGTGCTTGGTTGTCACCCCTATTCTATATAAAACAGACGTTCCGTAACTTCGATTGCGTGATTTACGAGTACATACGTTTTAGTCTTTGCTCGCATTGTTTATGTCTTGTGGCACGATGTCAGCGTCGCCACAATGGCCATACAGTAACCGTTTAAAATTATACTGGACATTATCACAGTATAATGTTGACTTATATAAGTAGCTTCTTGCATTGAATGTAGAGCCGTGGGGGCCTAAATATTTGTACAGAAGAGGTAATGTTTCCTATATTCAATAAATGTGAGTAAAAAAAAAAGATAATAACAACCACAAGTGGTAAAATTAAAAATGTTGTATAACCGATTACAATATAAATAAAATGAGAACATTATGAATGTAGTCGAAGCTAATTAAATACGTTTTATTAAATGTTAGATCAAAAAGTACTATTCAGATCTTGATCAAAGTTCTGGGGTAACACACATTAAAAAAAATAAAGTCGAATTGAGTACCTCCCCAATTTTTTGAAGTCGGTTAAAAAGTTACAGCTACTATTCGTCCTTTTACTAGGCACAGGCCTTTTCTCTCTGGGAGGGTTTGAGGACAAGGAAGTGTGTCTACGACGCTGCCCCCATGCGTGTTGGTAGAATTCGCACATCATCAAAATATATTTGTATATTGCTGAGACATGCGAGTTTCCTCACTATGTTTTCCTTAAAAGAGCAACTAACAATATCCTTATAGCCGGTGGGGTCAAACGCTGATTGCTCGCAACTATAAAATTTACAGCGAGCGCTATCTACCTATTACGATTCTCTAATATCTAATTACTCGTTACACTCCGCATTTTCTATCTAGATATGCATACACGGGTATGCATTTTCTGTGATTCCGACGAAGCATCTTATATTTACTTAGCCAATCATACGTTTATGCGTTTGCTTGCCGCCGAGAATGGAACTTCAAGTTTCCATTTCCATATTATTAGAACATTGGTACCACACTGAGAACCTATTTATGAATGTTCAAACTGTACTAATATCAGACTTAAAATCATATAAACCAACTTAAATTATCAGCCGTATGGGTTGTTATAATAGTGCTGCGACTGCTGTTTAAATGCATCGGTAAAAAGTGGTCTACCGGTAAATAAACAATCTGACTAAACACGGTACCTATTATATTAGGTATCTAGGTATTAAAAAAATACAATACGTCCTTTTTGTGTAATAACCTCTTTTTTACTACAAAATTATTCATAAACTATATAGTTTATAAGAATTTAAAACTTCAATCATGATAGTCATTAAAAAAATTAAATGTGAAAATGATATTCATAAACAAACACACCTGGTCAAATTCTGCGGAATTCCAATATCGTGGGCGTACGCCGGTATAAATAAAAAACTTAAAAACCACATTGTGTCTAAATAATCACTAATTTGTTATAATAACAGTTTATTAGATTACAAACTTATTGCACGTCACTAAATACACCATTTTATTTTCACGATAACAGTGAAAATATGTATGTATAAGAATAAACCAAAAATTTTACTGTAATAAAATTGATTATATTCGTTAATAAGTTCCGTGTTTATAAAAATGTAACATCGGAAACGGAATTAGCGCGTCACACATCACCCACGTCTCGCGATCGATTACTGACGGTCGCGGCGTCGCGTGCGCAGAGGTCGCGCAAAAAGTTGGACAGACGCGCACAGCTTTTTATTTTGAGCGACTATTAAACGTCTTTGTATTATAACGATTCATGGAACTGATGTACATAACACAAAAAATTATAAATACAATAACGTTAAATAAATTTAATTAAACATAGAATCATAAAACTGTGTGACTAAGTATTTTAAAAATAATTAAAAAATATAATAATAATAAGTTATTATTAGGTAGAAAAACTAAATGAATACTATTTGGAATTTATATCTATATTATAACTTTCTTGGTTTGAAGATGGAACCGATGGAAAATTACGAAAAATGTTGAAGGAAACTTTGTGTTGATATCTGTGATCGTAGTCCTTAGAATGTTGTTTTTTCTATTAGCCGTAGATTTATTAAAATTACTGAAATTCAATATTGTGTTAATGAATAATTGCATTTGATCTGTTTCAAATAAAAGCTGTAGCAGCTCAGGGGCTAAGTGCTTGCCGTAAATTTCACAGTAGGTACGTGAATAATCCGGCTTTAATTCTCGTTAACAAAAATGGAATGTTTTATTACATATTTATTTTTTATTATCACGTGCTCGGTGGTGAAGGAAAACACTGAAACAATCTGCATGTCTCAGAAATAAAATATTTCGAGGACATGTGTAATTCGCCACACATACTGCATGGCGGAATAATTGTTCCAAGAACCATTTCGGAAATAAGAAAAGGGTTTTACATAATAGATAATAGTGTATAGGCTAGATATTACATTTAACTTTACTACTACCAAAAAATTGTTTTTGTTAGAGTCGGGGTTCCTCCTTAAATTCTATTTGGAAAGAGGAATCTCGTGATCTGTTATTACTATATTTTAAAATATTTAATATGCTCGAAAAACAAATAAGTAAGGTAAAACAAAAACACGTAAGTAAATTTAATTTTGTTATATTAATATTTTCTAAACCAAGTTAAAAAACAAAATGCTAACGAGATACCTACACTACACCAGCTTGCTCAAATCTCACATCTATTTTCTCTGTGTAATCTTAATGAATTTTACAAATGCCTGTGTGAAGTATTAGGTATATGTTCTCCATAAAATATACAAGACAATAATAATAATAAAGTTTTTATAGTTATAAGTATCTTTTCTTAGATTCATAAATTGCTAAAAACTAAAATATTAAACGTTTTAATATTTTAGTTTTGTGTTCGGAAAGATTTAAATTCTAAGATAATTTTAATTAAGATCTAAATTCTTTTACAATGAATGTTTTTCGGTAACAACTTTACATAATTAATCAGAAAACATAGAAGATGCTTGAATGACCGTAGCAGAATGCCCAAAGAATATTGTTATATGTCTCAGGAAGGAATGGCCTCAAATAACATAATCACGAAAAGTAAATGATCAATCAAATGACTTAGATAAAATGGTACGAGGCTTAAAGTAATTATACACATATGTATGCAATACGAGGACCCAAAAATAGTGACTGCATAACAAAGTGTGATGCACCCGTACCTCTGCACGTGCTGTTTACAATGAGTTACTACTTAAAATATCAAAATCTACAATAAGTTATAATACAATGAGCTGCTACTTAAAATATCACCATCTTAAAATATCGTCATGTCCATTATTAATTTAGTTTTACGTCCATCCTAGCGCATCCTTTTACAAATAGGTACACTGCTGAATATAGACCACCTACAAGGCCCAAGGCACGGTTCTAAGTCACCTAGATGGAACGACTTCCTGCATCTCTAACCGCTTCCCGGTACGAGCGTGCTGGTCGAGAATCGATTTTCCCCCTCGGTTAACTCAATTGTTTATAATGATTTCTTATATTTACGCGAACACTACACATTGAATATAACTATTTTTACGGATTTGATCGCGTTATTTTTAATACCCGACGTTTCGGGTGCTTTGCAGTACACATGGTCACGGTGGACAGAAGTGATTGACGGTAGAAAATAGTTTTATTCACTTCATTGTTAATTTTACAATTTAATTATTCAGTAAGAACTATTCTTTAGGATTACTGAGGTTTTTACTTCCAATGTTTCCAAAGTAAAAGGAGGGTTGCTTTTTAATTCTCAAATTGCCACCTGCTGTCTGCTTTCTGTTTCTGTTTCTATTATAAGGAGCCGATAAAAAAGATAACATTGAAGAAACAGCGAGGCCACCCTACCACTATCCGCAGAGATTTAAGGGTTGTGTTTTTAAAATTCAACCGGTTCTATAAATGAATTAATTTATGATTATCCATTGGCTCCGACAGTTCATCCGATATTTTTCGGTCATATCGAGTAAGCGTCCCCATGCCCTCATAAATAGTTGAACCAATAAACGCATCTAGTAAAACTTGTCTGGAAAATGTAAATAATATTTCCCTATATATTAATGATCAATATATCAATTGATCTAATATAATAAATGTAAATAATTTTTTCCTTTTACACGAGCATTCTGTGGGTGGACTACACGCAGAAACAGTATAATGCCCTGCGTGTTCAATACAATAATGCATTCAGGGTGCTGTTGGGTCTGCCTCGTTTTTTTTTTTTTTTTTTTTTTTTTTTTATAGGATAGGGTGACAATCGAGCACACAGTCCACCTGATGGTAAGTGGTTGCTGTGGCCCATAGACATCTACATCTATCCTCGATTACGAATCAAAATGCAGATGTGTTGTCACCCGTGAGGACTAAGATGGAATACCTCGTTTACAGTAAAATGGGTCGCCGGTTCTCTACACTCACCATACGAAATACAGCAGCATTAAGCTACTATTTCACGCTGGTATTCTGTGAGAGCGTGGTCCTTCCCCGGTCGAGCCGACCCATTCGTGCTACAACTATACATCTAATATAACTGCAGCATGGCTCTACCACGTATAACGTCGTTATTGTAGTGCGTCGGGTATGTTCGCGGATGCGCGTGTGGATTGTTTCTACACCAACATGCGTAAACGATGCACATCCCTGGGGCCCAGGGTGCGGGCCAATTCCAACGCGTCAAACATCTATGATCCTTGTGGTGGAAATAAACGACTTTTAGTTTTTTTTTAATTTTATTTTATGCTAACGATACACATGTTAACAAAACACATTGAAGTTATATTTTTTTTTTGTGAAAGTACATCATTGCCATTAGGTGAAAGTGCCAGCCAAGTATCACAATATTTAATATTTTGAAAGTTATTTTAGAATAGATTCGCATATTTTTATTTATTATTGATTATTACAAATAACGATTCTGATTGCAATTCATTTTTACTTTTACCTTTACATACATAAGAATTAATTTTCTTTTTAATAACAGAGATAATTGTATTGCTGAAATTAAAAGAAATACCATGAAGCGTAATATGATACGCCAGTCATCGATTCTCTTTGATTGGTTTCGGTGAAGTTATGGAACTGGATTTGACTGATGTGAATACTATAACGGTAAAAACTGATTACTTACCACTTACTGGTTTAATGTTTAATTTCGTCAGTAAACTTTATAGGTGCTAAAACTCAGCTCTTTGAGTTGCAGAGTAACGATTTTTAGAATTAATGGTACACTTGTGTATGTAACACTTTTTAGAATCAATAATGGGATGGTAAATAGAATTATTTACAATCTCATTGTATCCATATGAATAAAGTTGCAAAAAATATTTCCCATCTTTATGAAAATTTACTTAAATATTTGGTTTCAATAAAGCCTTATAAATATTCTTACTTAATTATTATTATTTATCGTTTTCGTTGTTTTGCTTACCTTGTTATTTACTTAATTTGATACTGATAACAAACTTGATAACTATTAACCTGTTTTATTCATGAATATAATTTTAATAAAGCAACTATCTTTATACGTTTCACTGGCGAATGCAAGCTTGCATAACCACTCGTATCGGCGAGAGATATGCAGTCTGCTTCGAAAACAGCAATAATTAACAATATAGCCGGTAGAGATTTGGTTTCCTTTTTTAAATTAAATAACCTTACATCCACAATATAAATTTCTCCACCATTTGTATGACAAAATTGTATATACTCGTATTGTCCTAATTTTCCCAAACTTATGGGATGGGTGTCATCATGAATCATAAATTAAGCTTCAGAAATAATGCTACAGTTTTGTAACAATTTAAAGTTTAACACTTTTAAGGTAGAATATGATTTCTTTATAATTAGTAACAAATCGTTTCAACCATAAGACCTTTAACTTAGGTCATAAAAGCCGAAAAACAGAAATCATTCACCAATTAAGTGACTTTGAGGTGGAGGTTTTATTAGCTCTTAAACGCGATAAGTGATTTTGAATACGTAATATTATCGCTTTAAGCTCGTCACTTTAAGTTTCTTGATTTTAAATTACAGAAATTTTGATTGCAGACTGTCGTAAAGATGAAATAGGAACGGGAGGACTGTCGTTATACACAGTACCTATCACATAATATTGTTATGCACATAAATTTGTGGTATAATTAAATGAAAAAGAAAAACAAAGACACAATTAGTTTTTTTTTATAGGAGAGGGGACACACGAGCATGCAGCTCACCTGATGGTAAGTAATTACTGCCGCCCTTGAACTACTGCAACACCAGGAGACTTGATGTTAAAAATTTATTCACCCGAAAACAAAATTTCGCGGTAATTTTTTCCCGCGTAACGCCGTAACGAAATGCAGCCTAATTTTTTTCCTAAACGCTCGTTCAAAAAATGTCCGGTCTTATTATGATAAGCTCGTAGTCCTAGGTCTTCATTGATCACTCTTTTGACCATGGTTCTGCTTAGGCCCATCTGAAGAGCTAAGATTTTTTGTTTACGAACAGGATTTCGTTGGATTCGCGCCTTCACTGCTTTGATGATCGTGGGTGTCCTAACTGTACGAGGTCGGCCCGTCCTATTACGATCTATGAAGCTTGAATCTTGATAGTGCGTTAAACAAATCGTAAGGTTATTTTCAATTTTTGTAGAATATTCAAAATCTCTTTTGGCGGGTAACCGCAGCGGTGCAACGCGATAACCGCTACTTTATCTTCTTTCTTCGACCACTCTATATTTGAAAATTAATGAAAATTAATGTCTTTTTTATTTTCGGCAAGCGCAAACGTTATATTTTTAAAATTGTTGAAGTTCATCTAGCCAGTATTCAAAATTTTTGAATAACAAGATTTTGACAGAACTTATGACCCGACTAAGTATTTACCTTCATATAAATAGTAATGTGTATAAGCGGATTTAATGTCTGAGACAATTTCTAGCAGTCTACCTGAAAGTAGTGCAGAGATAAAAATGGTTTTACCGAAATGGCGGTACTGACCCAGACTGACGCTTAAGTAGAAAAATAGTCCTACCAGTCTAGAAAAGGTTTTAAACATTTATCTTAAGAAGATTTCCTTCAACTTCCTGGTGAAAACAGAATCCGCCACATTTTAAGTTTTATATTTTGATGGTGACACCCGAGAAACCCTAATTTACATTTTTACACTTTTAAATTAAGTAAAAGTAATTGACCCATTAAAATGGTAGTACAGTTATAAGATTTGTATGATAAAAATTGTTGTCTGCCTCTGTCGGGGTTGATAGGTCGTCCGTTGACCGAGTAAAACGCTGTTCATTTACAATTAGTTTGCGTGCGAAGAAATCTTGTGCATTAATTTTCATTTGCATTTTGAAATATCTAATTAGTACAATTATTTTAGAGTTTAAAATAATTAAGCAATACCCATTGCACAGTTTAAGCAATAAACTGTGATGATCCTAGCAAGAATACTAGGTCTGAGGTAGTGGGTTATCAAGTTATTGTATTAACTAATACCAGATAATAAATTTATAATAGTACTAATACTACTAACGAAGTGAAAACTATTATGAAATTCTATTGGCTTGCATCCGGGTCCATCATCAGATCAGCTCCATGGTACAATAATATTGCATTGTCATTGAACATATATTTTTTATGTTTATTTACATTATATGTTTTATTTGTTTTTAACAGATTATTTAAACACCTACCAACTTTTATATATTTTATTGTAACGCAGAAATAACTGGTAGAGAATGCTATATGGGGACGTCCATTAATTACATGAGATGTTTAAGGGTGGAGGGATTCGAGCCAAATCTCACCCGATCTCACGTGGGGGGGGGGGTCACGGCAAATATCACATAAATTTTTTTTCCCAGAAACAGTGTAAAATTTTAAAATTGAAATTGAGTTAAGTATAATATATCTCAAGATGTCTCACCACGGGGAGGGGGAGTGTAGAAAAAACGCCATATTCGTCTCCCGTAATGAATGAACACCCTCTAAAGCATTAAGTCTGCTCAAACCCTTAGTTTATGGTGATGTTACATCATTATCATCGTTACAGTCGTTCACAAGTCCAGTGCTGAACATAGGTCTACCTTAAGGAAGGCCCCAAAGCACGGCACGCCACCTGCATCCATTGACTTCCTGCATGTCTTAACAGGTCATCACTCTATCTAGATGGGTGTCGCCCTACACTTCGCCCACCGGTACGAGGCTGCTACTCAAGAACCCTTCTTCCCCATCGGTTGTCGGTTCTTCGAGCGGAAATGTTCGGCCCATTGCCACTTCAGCTGACAAATCCTTTGGGCTATGTCGGTTACTTTACGACTCTATAGCGGATATTCTCGTTTTTAAGTCTATCACGCAGAGAAACCTCGAGCATAGCCCTCTCTGTAGCTCGCTGAACGACTTTGAGTTTCCTCATACAACGAGCAGTAAAGTTCCACGTCTCAGATCCATAAGTCATCACTGGGAACATCCACAGGTTGTAAATTTTTTGAAATGTACCTGACGAGAAAATGTGTCGTAATTTCTCGAACGCAGGCCAGCCAAGTTGAATCCGTCGGTTGACCTCTCGGTCGAAGTTGGACTTACCTAGTCGGACTATTTGTCCTAGGTAAACATACCCCTCAACAACTGCGAGATTAGTGCTCCCAACAACTACCGGCATAGGTGTGACTTGGTCGTTATACATTTTGTCCATGTTCATATTAAGACTAATCCGTTGGGAGATACTATTGAGGTGATTGAGCATAGTGCTTAGGTTCTCACAGCGAGCCTGCCAAAAGGACTATATCATCGGCCAATCGAAGGTGAGTGATATACCTACTCGCCATTGACGTTAATACCGCATCCTTTTCAGTCAAAAGGTTTGAAAACGCCTTTCAATGCAGCGGTGAAGAGTTGCGGGGATATAACGTCACTCTGTCTTACATGTCTATGCAGTAAAACTTCGTAGCCCTATTACGCAAACAGTTCAGCACTTCGATATACCGAAAGTCAACTTGATACCGCTGAAGGAACTGCAGCACTGCCCAAATTTCGACGGAATCTAGGGCTTTCTCATAGTCCACATACGCAAGACAAAGTAGCAGATTGTGCTCTCCGATCTTCTGCACAATTTGCCGAAGGTATGTATGTGGTATATGGTGCTAAAGCCTTTTCGGAAACCGGCTTTTTCGGGAGGCTGGAAGTAGTCATATATGTGTCCGAGACGATTTGTAACGACTCTCGAAAACAGCACGTAGACGCGGCTTAAGGAGGGAAATCGGTTTGTAGTTCTTAAAGAAAGCGTTGTAGGCGACGATTTGAAGAACAAGACCACCGTACTTCTGCTTCACGGCTCCGGAGGAGTGCCACCATGGAGGACGGAATTTTTATTTATTTTATTTATTTAATCTTCATTATACACCTTATATACTAAGGGATATAAAGGGCGGAATTAATGCCTTATGGCATTCTCTGCCAGTCAACCCTGGATGATTTGAGAAACTGTGGCAGGTGTAATCAATCACTTCATGAATAAATAATAACGATATAAAACAAAATAAAATGCAAATGAATAGAATAGATATATAGTTAGTAAAATATACATACTTACTTAGTATATAATATAGGATAAATAATAAATATATAAACGGGTACTTCTATACAAAACTATAAGTAAATAAAATATTATAAGACAAAAATAAAATAACATAATACATATTAAAATACATTATACAAAATATTACTTATAAAGTGAAAGAGAGAAAAAAAAAACAATAGTCGGATAGTCAGGTGGTATTATTCTTACGACAGAACTCTCGAACTAGTCTTTTTAAATAATTCCTGTTAGTAGTTTTATTGATATAAACAGGCAAGGCATTCCAGAGCAGTATAGACTGCACAGTAAAAGAGGAATTATAGAAACCACTCCTATGTGGTGGAAAACGAATTTTAAGACAATTTTGGGAACGGGGAACTCTATCGTTAGTAGAATACAAATATTGAAAGTTGTCCTTAAGATAAGAGGGAGAATTGGGGTCATTTAAAATTGAATGTAGTACTTGCAAAGTTTGGGAGCTACGCCTTTGATGAATAGATAACCATTTAAGCTTAGACCGGTACTGGGAAATATGGTCATACTTACGTAAGCCGAAAATGAATCTAATGCAATTGTTGAGAAGGCGCTCCAACTTATCGAGAAGATATTGAGATAGATCTGGGTAACACACATCCGCATAACCAATAATTGGTAATATCAAAGTCTGGATTAGCAGAAGTTTAGTTATAAAAGGCAGAAAGTTTTTGAGACGACAAAGAGAACGTAAGGTGGCAGTTACTTTACGGCTTGTTTCGGCAACTTGAACTTCCCAGCTTAAGGTATGGTCTATATGTAAGCCAAGATTTTTGACAGACTTACAAAATGGCAACAACGTGCCATTGTAAAATACGGGAGCAAGGTTATCGTTATTAATCTTAGCTAACATTCTGCTACTACCTATAACCATTGCTTTGCATTTGGTTGGGTTAACCAAAACACCATGTCTGTACGACCAATCTCTAATGGCATCGAGGTTGTGGTTGAGTTTATGAATATTATCATTAAGGTCGTTAACACTAGATTGAACGTAGAGCTGAAGATCATCTGCATACAGATGGTACGAACAGTTGAGAACTGAAGTGATAGAATTTATGAATAAAGAAAACATTAAAGGAGAAAGTATTCCGCCTTGCGGCACGCCTGTTTCAATGTCAGCCCATCTTGAAAACTCTTGTCCTAATCGTACTGATTGCTGGCGGCCGCGAAGATTGGATGAAAACCATTCTAAAGCTGGGATTGAGAATCTAAGATTAGTTAGGAAGGCTATAAGGATATCGTTGTCGACTGTGTTAAAAGCATTTGAAAAGTCAACAAGCACTACCACCGAAGCTTTTGCTCATCCATTCCCATTCTAATATCATCTGTAACTTTTATCAATGCGGTGGTAGTACTGTGACCTGCACGAAAGCCTGACTGATATTTATTCAGCAGATTGTGTTTTGTTATGAACATAGATTTGCTTGTGAACACAGGCTTCCAGAACTTTAGATAGGAATGGCAATATTAAAATTGGTCGGAAATGGGTAGGTAATGAGGGATTAGGTATTTTAGGAAGTGGTCGCACAAATGATTTTTTCCACTGAGTAGGATATTGACCTGAGTCAGAGGAATAGTTTATGATTTGTGTGATTGCAGGCAAAAGACACTCAAGGATCATGGAAACCATAACCTTACTAACCTCATCGAACCCACAGCCTTGGATTTAATAGCTAGTACAGATTTCTGGAATAAGGCACACAGGTACTAGGCACAAGAGAAGGCGGTGAGCTGAAGTTAGGGAAATTTGGAGTAGGGCAACGGAACCGTAGGGGCCAGCAGCTGGCTGACTTTATGGAGAAAGAGGGACTCTTTATGATGAACTCTTTCTTCCAGAAGCGGGGCCGGGGCCCCACAGGAAGTGGACCTGGTCGAGCCCCGACGGTTCGACAAAAAATGAAATTGACTTCATTATGACGACCAGACGCCAACTGTTCAGTGATGTCTCAGTGATCTCAAGGGTGAAAACCGGCAGTGATCACACTTGAGAGTTAGAGGCACACTGAACCTAAACGTTAAGTTGGAGAGGTCTCGTCTAATGAAGTCAACGCTCCGTCCCCCTCGTGCTCTAATCCATAATCTTTTCAGCTCGAGTTACGTAACCGCTTTCAGTGCCTAGAAGATTGCAATGCAGTGGACGATATGTGTTTAGGCCTAATTTAACGTTTGGCGGCCTGCGTCGGCGCTCGGGTCGAGCGGGAGGCGAGCCTGACGGCTGAGGCGCGGGGGGTGCGGGCTGGTGCGGCGTCCGGCCCCGCCGGCGTCGGCGTTTTGGGACCACTTGCCGCAGAGCTTGGAACTGAGTAGTTGCGCGTCGTGTTAATAGCTTAGTCGCCCGCTGCCTCTGACGCCTATACTTCGCGAACCTGAGTTGTTTGCAACGCGGCCCGGTGATATTGCATTTTTCACAAATGTCGAGTTTGTTGTAACGCGCGTTCGGTTAAATCTTGTTGGAATTTATTGGATTAACCTAATGATAATTGACTTGACTCCAATTAACAAGTGAGAAACGAGTATAATTTCCGAGACTCTTAAATTTTTGTGACGGACTGCCACTTCGATATAAAGAATAGAGGTGAAGCCTTGGGATCGGCGGTTCTGCAACCAGCGGGAAGTCAGGTTACATAATATAACACAACACAACACAATACAGCACGCACACACTTACACCTGAATCTTCCTAGGGTTGACCCTACTTCGAAGAAATAGGTAAGTTTTGTTTGGTTCCCTTTTTACCGCTAACGTGTAATATTCCACAAGCCATTTAGGCCGACCTCCTGTTACTCGTCGAGTGGAACCCCTGATGGGCCCGGGTCCCACGACCTTGCCCGGGTAACTAGAGGCCGTAACATTTTGGTAGCAGAGCGTGGTTTTCCTGATGGGTTTTGAAACCACTCCCAGCTCAATACGTAACATTTTGGTAGGAGTAGCGTAGTCTCCCAGCGCAATACGTAAGTTGGTAGCAAGATAGCGGTTGTAACCACGTGGCTGCTGGTTGTGTTTGTTGCAATACGTAATAATAATTTGTTTTATTCGCTTGTTATTTGTATCGTATTTTTTGAGTTTTTTATTTACTTTAACTGGTCGCTTACTTTGTTAAGTGTTAGAATTGAGCCACGCCCGTAAGCCGTGGTGGTAAGAAATTAATTGCGTAGTATAATTTACTGATTGGATAAATAGTATTTTGTATTGTATTATTTTTATTGTGATAATTAAACTAATTGTGTAAAGTAATTTGTACTAAATTTAAATTAAAGTAATTTGTACGGTGATAATCGTACCTTGTAATGATGCCTTCACACCGGTCACCGACGCTTCGCTTACAAGCGGAACTGCGCTGGGCTGCGAATGCTCACAGCTTGATAGGGAGACCAGATAGAATCCATAGCTTGGAGAAGCGGCTCGAGCAAGTCATGGCCCGAAGGGCCGTAGTGGAGGAGGCATGCTCCGAGATTATGGCTTCGGGAGCGGAACAGGGAGTCCTAGACTCCTGTCTTTCCGACTATGAGCAATTTTTTGCTCTCACGGATGACCTGATTGAGGCAGGGGCCAAGCAGGCTAGTGACGCGCGTGAAGCTCGGCTGGGTGTCCTGCTCGAGTCCCCTCGGAAGCAGCCCACTCAACCGGAGCTGTTGGGACGACTTCCCACTCTGGACCTGCCAAGGTTCTCCGGGGTCCTCTCCGAGTGGTTAACGTTTGTGGGACTTTTTGACAGCCTAGTGGATGCCCGGAGGGATTTAACACCAAGCCAGAAGATGGCGTATCTCCTGGCCTCATTAGAGGGGGGAGGCCTTGGGCGTCGTCGACCATTTGAAGGTGTCGGACGACGCCTACCTGAACGCTCGGGACCTCCTGGCCGGAAGGTATGCCAACGTACGGCGAATTGCGGACGAGCACGTCAAACTCCTGTTGAACCTCCCGCTGCTAAAGGACCGGGCCCGACTACGACCGGACATCGTAAATCCGGTCTTGGTGGCCTGCAACTCGTTGAGACGGCTGGATTTGCCGGTGGACGAATGGTCCTTTTTGTTGCTCCATATTGTGCTGTCCCGCCTACCTCTCGATCTTCGACTCCATTTTGAGGAGAGGTACGGCGGAGACGGCGCCTCCTATATTCCTCCCTTTAGTGATCTGCTGCGGTTCTTGGAGGAGCAGTGCCGGCAGATCGAAAACGCAGCGGGCACCGCCGAAGATCTACGGACTGCGAACCGAACCGTGACCAGGGAAAGGCGAAACCCCCCGGCCAAGTCGTTGTCAACCCCCCCTCAGACCGAGTGGTGCTCCTGCGGGAGGGCGCCCCCTCCTATCATCTTATAGTGGCCTAGTGGCCAGGAAGGCGCCCCCCTGCTCCTATTGTAGAGCAGCAGAACACCGGGTGACGTCGTGCCCTAAGTTATTAGGCAAGCCTGCCTCAGCGAGACGAACCATCGCCAGGGAGCGCCGCTGGTGCTATTCATGTTTAGAAAGGCACCTCCAACGAGACTGCCCGCACCAGCGGCCCTGTCCGCACTGCCAGGGCAAGCACCACGCCGTTTTGTGCCTGGGCGCGAACGGCTCTTTCTCTCGGGGCTCTGCCGGGCCCTCATCCCCCACGGGCGGGGGCGCCCAGCCACCCCCTCTGACAGGTGACGCTCGTCGCTCTCCTACCGACGACCCTGCCCCTGGGTTTGGAGGGGGTTCCTCTTACGACCAGTCGGGGGGTCGTTCCCCCCAGGGGCGGGGGGGTTCGTCACCCCCCCCTCGGAGGGTCGAGAGGGACTTCACGGCCACTCAGCGGTCAGCGAGATCCTTCTCACCCCCATTAGCAGAGAGGCCGCGACTGGAGTACCACCCCCCCCCCTTTTGGTCGGTCCCGCTACTACGGGCTCCCTGAGACCTCGAAGCTGTCCAGGGCCTCCAGGCCAAGGTTCCCAGAAGCCCCCCGGGTCGGCCCGTTCTGCGAATTTCTTCCACGGGCCAGTGAGATGCCGCCGGAATTCCGCTTTCCGGACCCCCGGCTTGAGTGCCGGTCCGACGAAGGCAGCTCCAGCTAGGGAAACTGCCGCCCTAGCTCCCACCACGGCCGCCTTCACTGATCCTTTAAGCCGTCCGCAGTCCACCTGTCAAACTGTTCTATTGCCGACGGCCGCCGTGAAGGTGTACAACCCGAGTGGCGACTGCTTAACTGTTCGCGCTCTATTGGATTCAGGTTCACAACGCTGTGTGGCCTCCACTCGGTTGGTGGGAAGACTAGGGCTCCCCTGGAGCTCTAAATCATGTCCAGTGACCTGTATTGGAGGTGCAGAGCCTCCTGCTCCTAGGGGACAAGCAAGGCTGGTGTTTGGTCCTGCAAGCGAACACCTCCACATCTTAGTTAAGGTAAATGTCCTCGATGATATTGTAGGCTTTCTCCCTAATGCCCGTATAAATGATAGCGCGGTTTGTTGTACGTCTGGCTTGAGACCGGCAGACCCTCAATGGTCCCAACCTGGGCCTATAGATTTGTTGCTGGGGGGCCGACGTGCTGGGGTTCATCCTGTTAGGCGAGATACGAGCCCGATGGCTTGTCAGCCGTGTCCACTGTATTTGGGCACAGTTTCTTCGGACCGGTTCTGTGGTCTCCACCGCATCAGGCAGCCGACCCGCTCCCTGTGGCGGGCGTGTCTCTTTCGGACGTCGTCCAGCGGTTCTGGGAAATTGAGGAGCCGCCACACGCGCCTCGAGTCAACCCTCTAGACCGTGAGTGCGAGTTGTTCTACCAGAACAATACCGGCCGCCGTGTCGACGGTCGCTTTGTCACCCGCTTACCCTTTCTTGACTCACGGCCTCCTTTGGGCCAATCTCGGACCATGGCCGAAAAGAGGTTGCTTTCTATGGAGCGCCGTATGCGTCGCGACACAGCCTTTCGCGACAAGTATGTCGAGTTCATGCGCGAATATCAAGAGCTGGGTCACATGTCACCTTCTCATTTCGACTGGCGATCACATGAACACTACTTCCTCCCCCACCACGCGGTTTTGAAGTCCCCTGGGAGTAAGATTCGGGTGGTTTTCGACGGCTCCGCCCCTTCGTCCAATGGGGTGTCCCTGAACCAGTGTCTCCACTCTGGTCCTAAATTGATCAAGGACATATCCGACATTTTGACCCACTTCCGTCGGCATCAAGTTGTTTTTGTAGCCGACATTCGGATGATGTTTCGACAATCAGTGGTCCACCGTGATGACCGTCGATATCAGCTGATCCTGTGGCGCGAGAAGCCCAGCGATCCGATACAAGTGTTCGAGTTGAACACCACCACCTATGGACTCCGATCCAGCCCGTATGTCGCCATGCGAACCCTCCTCGAACTCGCTGAGAGAGAGCGCCTAAGATACGCTCGGGGGCTTCTATTTTGGAGACCTCGGTCTACATGGACGATATTTGTACGGGTGCCTCCACCGTCGAGGAGGCTCTCGTATTGCGAGACGAATTGATTGCCATCCTGAAGTCGGGAGGTTATGAGCTGCGCAAATGGTTGTCGAACTCCCCTCATATTTTGAAGGACCTCCCTGGAGAGGATCAACAAGACCCTCATCTATTCGAGCACCCTGACAATCCTAATTTGTTGACTGTGCTTGGCATTCAATATCAGCCTGTTCAGGATACCTTCACGTATCGAGTCAAGCTCGATTCCCCCCCCTAAATCATGGACCAAGCGCTCTGTGTTGTCAACTGTAGCTCGCACCTTCGATCCTAATGGTTGGATTACTCCGGTCATCTTTTTGGCTAAGTGTTTCCTTCAAAAACTCTGGATATCCGGGTTGGGCTGGGACGATCCTATAAGCGGTGCTCTCTTGCGAGAGTGGCTCTCAATTGTGTCCTCCCTTCCAGACATCGACCGGGTCTCCATGTCAAGGTGCTTCCTCCCTCCAGGGAAATGCAGGGTTACCCTGCACGGATTTTGCGACGCCTCTGAGAAGGGTTATGCTGCTGTTGTATATTTGCGGACGGTGAGCTCTTCTGGCCATACTTCCGTCCATCTCGTACTTGCTAAAAGCAAAGTGGCTCCCATTAGGTCCCGCTTAACTATTCCTAAGTTGGAACTGTCTGGAGCTGCTCTTCTCACGCGACTGCTCAACCACGTTCACTCCTCCTTGAAGTCGGTAATCGACATTACGGACGTCTACGCTTGGTCGGACAGTGAGATAGTACTTTGTTGGCTCCGAGCGGCACCTCACAATCTTGAGGTCTTCGTGTCGAATCGCGTGTCCCAAATCCAGAATTCTGCCACTTGTCTAACGTGGAGACATGTCCCAGGGGAGTTGAATCCAGCAGACTGTGCTTCTCGTGGCTGTGAAGCCTCCTACTTGGTTGATCACCCGCTGTGGTGGGGGCCCGGCTGGTTAACTGAGTCTCAGGCGTTCTGGCCCCAGAACAAATACTCTGAACCAATTGAATTGCCTGGCCTACGAGCCCGAGTAGGAGTGGTCAAGGATAAGCCCACTCGTGATCTCTCCTTACTAGAACGGTACAGCTCTCTCGACAAGCTCTTGGGAGTAACTGCTTGGTTGCGTCGATTTGTCCGCAACTCGAGAGACCCATCTAACCGAATATCTGATTCCGCCTTGTCCCCTAGCGAGCGGCGCGAAGCCTTGATGCAT
Organism: Parnassius apollo; assembly: GCA_907164705.1. Lineage (NCBI taxonomy): Eukaryota > Metazoa > Arthropoda > Insecta > Lepidoptera > Papilionidae > Parnassius > Parnassius apollo. The sequence goes on along the minus strand of CAJQZP010001064.1, from coordinate 784,595 downwards.
TGGACCCGTATGATCCAAGCGGAGCATTTCGAGCTCGTGATTGATACCTTGAAGCGGGGCTTAGTTGTCAAGGGTGCGCTGGCCCGCCTGAACCTCTTCCTGGATGACTCGGGGATGCTTCGCGTGGGCGGACGTTTGAAAAATTCTCAACTGCCGTACGAGGCTCGACACCCTCTACTGCTCCCCAAGGACGGCACCTTTGTTCGGTTGCTGGTAACTCACTACCATGTTCAGAATGCCCACGCTGGGTGCAACGCTCTTTCGGCCATTTTACAGCGGGAGTTTTGGATTTTGGCGGGTCGACGCACCATTCGGAGCGTCATCTTTAAGTGTGTGGCGGCGCAGTCGTCGCGCCACAAGCGAAATACACCGAAGCCTAAATCACGCTATCAACATTCCGAATCATAAACAGTATATATAGAACATCTCCGAACTATCACATGGAGTGTTGGCCGCTCCCCGGGCAGAACACCTAGCCCGGCGGGAGATCTCCCCTTTTCCTACCACGGCCACAGTGGTGACCCCGACGTGATCTGAACACGCAACCAACAACCTTCGGAAACTCAAGCTTCATCATCGTCATAGAATACCCCACCCATTCGCTCCCGAGCAGATATCGTCTGCAGTCTTCATATCCTGCAAGCCATCTAGCTTCACAAGGTTCATCGGAGCATTGGAATAATAATGCTGCCTGTTCCTTCAAGCTACTCTCTGCGCTATACAGTGTTCGGCATGGCTCTGAGCCTTACTGCTCGCCTCTGCTTCACGGCACTCTCGCAGATTACTTGCCTTCTTCTCGACTCACCGCAGACTACAAGGTAATCTCGTGGCACTTGCACATTCGTCGACAATGAGACTGCACTATCGACCTCCGGTCTGAGCAGGGGGGTGATGTGGCGGCGCAGTCGTCGCGCCACAAGCGAAACACACCGAAGCCTAAATCACGCTATCAACATTCCGAATCATAAACAGTATATATAGAACATCTCCGAACTATCACACGGAGTGTTGGCCGCTCCCCCGGGCAGAACACCTTGCCCGGCGGGAGATCTCCCCTTTTCCTACCACGGCCACAAGTGCATATCTTGTTATAAGTTGAAGGCCCCCATATCACAGCCGATGATGGGCGACTTACCACCCGACCGCGTCAGGGCCATCCGACCATTCGCGGGAGTCGGAACTGACTTCGCTGGCCCCTTCCTCGTCAAGTCCTCTAACCTTCGTAACGCGCGTGCTCATAAGGCCTATCTGTGCGTTTTCGTGTGCCTCTCCACTAAGGCTGTTCACTTAGAACTTGTAAGTGCCCTTAGCACGGAGGCTTTTTTGTCCACACTGGGTCGCTTCGTATCGCGTCGCGGTTTACCGGACCTGATCCGGTCGGATTGCGGAACGAATTATAAGGGTACTGATAGGTATTTGAAGGAGGTCGTTGAATTTCTGTCTAGCAACAGGACCTATTTAACTACTGCGATGTCCAAGAAGGGCATCCAGTGGAAATTCGACCCTCCGGCTTGCCCACACTGGGGCGGTATTTTTGAGGCGGTGGTGAAGGTTGCAAAGACGCATCTCCGTCGCGTTATTGGCGAAACTATTTTGACATTTGAAGAGCTTGCCACTGTATTCTGTAAAATTGAAGCAGTCCTCAACTCTCGGCCCCTCTGTCCTCTCTCGTCCGATCCGAATGATTTAGAGGTTCTAACCCCTGGCCACTTCCTGATAGGCCAGCCGCTTAACGCCCTGCCCGAGTACCCCTTCCGGGAAATAATCTCTTCGCGGTTGAGCAGATTTGACATGCTGCAACAAATAACTCAGAGTTTTTGGCACCGATGGTCTCTGGAGTACCTACATCTTTTGCAGCAGCGCGTTAAGTGGTCTGACAAGACGGACCCCCCTCGGGTTGGAGACCTCGTGTTAGTTAAAGAACCTAACGCCTCGCCCTTGTATTGGCGCCGTGGGCGCATTGTCAAGTTGTCGTATGGACCGGATGGGATCCCTAGGGTGGCCGAGGTTTTGGTTGGAGATTCGGTTTTGCAACGTGCCGTCTCTACCCTATCCCGCTTGCCAATTTACTCGCGGACCTAGATCCTCATGTCCGGGACGGGGGCTTGTTTAGGCCTAATTTAACGTTTGGCGGCCTGCGTCGGCGCTCGGGTCGAGCGGGAGGCGAGCCTGACGGCTGAGGCGCGGGGGGTGCGGGCTGGTGCGGCGTCCGGCCGCGCCGGCGTCGGCGTTTTGGGACCACTTGCCGCAGAGCTTGGAACTGAGTAGTTGCGCGTCGTGTTAATAGCTTAGTCGCCCGCTGCCTCTGACGCCTATACTTCGCGAACCTGAGTTGTTTGCAACGCGGCCCGGTGATATTGCATTTTTCACAAATGTCGAGTTTGTTGTAACGCGCGTTCGGTTAAATCTTGTTGGAATTTATTGGATTAACCTAATGATAATTGACTTGACTCCAATTAACAAGTGAGAAACGAGTATAATTTCCGAGACTCTTAAATTTTTGTGACGGACTGCCACTTCGATATAAAGAATAGAGGTGAAGCCTTGGGATCGGCGGTTCTGCAACCAGCGGGAAGTCAGGTTACATAATATAACACAACACAACACAATACAGCACGCACACACTTACACCTGAATCTTCCTAGGGTTGACCCTACTTCGAAGAAATAGGTAAGTTTTGTTTGGTTCCCTTTTTACCGCTAACGTGTAATATTCCACAAGCCATTTAGGCCGACCTCCTGTTACTCGTCGAGTGGAACCCCTGATGGGCCCGGGTCCCACGACCTTGCCCGGGTAACTAGAGGCCGTAACGATATGAATAACAAGCACGTGGAAACTGTCCATGCGGTCGGAGCTACGTTCTGCAAGACTCGCCGCAGAAGAACACAAAAACTCTCCGATCACACTCTTAATCTCATGGCTGTTAGACGGGAGATGAGGCTGCAATCGTCAACAGATTTGACAGCATACAGGCAACTGAACAGACAGATTTCCAAATGCATGCGGCGAGACTTACGCAACTTTAATACTGCTCGTATTAAAGAAGCGATCGAGCGGAACCAGGGCTCCAAAGTCTTTGCCAGAGATCTGTCTGCCAGAAAGAGCCAACTGTCAAAGCTGAAGACTGAGTGTGGCAGCTTCGTTTCCGGGACACCTGAGATTTTGAGTGAGATTGAGAGGTTCTATGGGCAGCTGTACACATCATCGTTGGAGCCACACGCAAGTGTGAGTAACGATCCAAGAGCAAGTCTTCCACGACACTATTCCGATGATATCCCGGACGTCAGTCTGAGCGAGATTAGAATGGCTCTCCAGCACCTTAAAAACGGCAGGGCCCCAGGCGAGGATGGAATTACAGCGGAGCTTCTGAAAGCGGGTGGAACACCGGTACTTGAAGTCCTTCAGAAGCTCTTCAATTTCGTCCTCCATGGTGGCACTACTCCGGAGGCGTGGAGCAGAAGTGTGGTGGTCTTGTTCTTTAAGAAAGGCGACAACGCTCTCTTGAAGAACTACAGACCGATTTCCCTTCTGAGCCGCGTCTACGTGCTGTTTTCGAGAGTCATTACGAATCGTCTCGCACGCAGACTCGACGACTTCGAGCCTCCCGAACAAGCCGGTTTCCGAAAAGGCTTCAGTACCATAGACCACATACATACCCTGCGGCAGATTGTACAGAAGACCGAAGAGTACATTCTGCCACTTTGCCTGGCGTATGTGGACTATGAGAAAGCCTTTGATTCCGTCGAAATTTGGGCGGTGCTACAGTCCCTTCAGCGGTGCCAAGTTGACTGTCGGTATATCGAAGTGCTGAAGTGTTTGTTCAGTAGGGCTACGATGGCTATCCGAGTACAGAATCAGAGTTCGAAACTTATCCAACTGCAGAGAGGTGTAAAACAGGGTGACGTTATATCCCCGAAACTCTTCACCGCTGCGTTGGAAGACGTTTTCGAGCTACTGGACTGGAAAGGATACGGTTAAGGGAGTAATCATACTTGATTTGCCGACGATATAGTCCTTATGGCAGAATCGCTGGAGGACTTAGCCCATGCATGACCTCAATGGTGTCTCCCAACGGATAGGTCTTAAGATGAACATGGACAAAACAAAGATCATGTTCAATGTCCATGTCACACCTATGCCGGTAGTTATTGGGAGCACTATGCTCGAAGTTGTTGACGAGTACGTTTACCTGGGACAAATAGTCCGACTAGGTAAGTCCAACTTCGACCGAGAGGTCAATCGACGTATTCAACTCGGCTGGGCAGCGTTCGGGAACTTATGACACATCTTCTCGTCAGGTATACCTCAATCTCTGAAAACTAAAGTGTTCATCCAGTGCGTGTTGCCAGTGATGACTTACGGATCAGAGACGTGGTCCTTCACTGCTGGCCGTATGAGGACTCTCAAGGTCGCTCAGCGAGCTATGGAGAGGGCTATGCTCGGAGTTTCTCTGCGTGATAGACTCAGAAATGAGGATATCCGCAGTAAAACCGGAGTGACCGACATAGCCCAACGGATTAGTAAGCTGAAGTGGCAATGGGCCGGCCATATAGCTCGAAGAACCGATAACCGATGGGGAAGAAAGGTTCTCGAGTGGCAGCCTCGTACCGGTAGGCGTAGTGTAGGGCGACCCCCCACTAGATGGAGTGACGATCTGGTAAGACATGCAGGAAGTCGATTGATGCAGGTGGCTCGGGACCGTGCTTTGTGGCATTACTTGGGGGAGGCCTATGTTCAGCAGTGGACTTGTGAAGGGCTGTGAGTGATGAATGATGATGACAGATTTCTGTATCTCATCCTCAGTCACAGGTAAGAAGTGAAAAAAAGGAATAGGAGGAGATGGCATGGATTGAATGAAAGCTATTGTCGTAGAATGAACTGTGGTCCATCCAAATCCAAAGGACAAGTAGAAATAAAGTGATGATTTATTTCATCCAGAGTGATTGATTGACCACAGTCAGATGTAACGGCCTTACTAATACCTAGTGTTTTAAGAAATTTCCTTAAGAAATTTGCGATATTACTATGGATATAACGGCGTTTAGCATTTCGTATCATCTGATTGCATCTGTTTCATAGCACTCTGTAGCGATCCAAGCTGTCCTGTGTACGATGCTTCTTAAATTTCACAAATGCTCGATCTCGCCTAGTCATTGCCAACCTTACGGCCTCAGTCATCCACGGGGCTGGTGAACGCTTCACTCTTACTTGATGTTTGGGAGCGTGTTTGTTGTACAGACCAAGAACTATATTATTAAGGATTGAGACTTTATCGTCAATACAAGTTGATTTAAATAAAGAGGTTAAGTCAATACGACAGGCGTCACTTTTAAGTTTATAAAAATTCATTCTAGAGAAATTATGAATGTATAGTATGACGGGATTGAGTTTAGGAGAAATCAGCTTATATGATATATAAATAAGATCATGTCGTGAAAAAGCAGGAGCCGATAGTTGTCCATGCTTAGTGACATAATCGGGAGAAGCCGTGACAATATGACCAATCCATGAGTCATCAGTGTCAATGTTGTGGTGAGTTGCCGCTAAGGGGAGAATTTGGAGATCGACTGACTCTATGATTGACCGAAATTTTTGAGAACGAGAAGAATTTCTCAACAAATCAGTATTGAAATCACCCATTATTATGCAGAGCGTGTACTCAGATGAAGTGGAAGTGAGGGCGCTTTCAAGAGCGTCGGAAAAATTAACAGCAGGTGGAGAGTATACTCCCCCAAGAATTGCCTTTACACCTTTGATATCAATTTCCAGAAACAGAAACTCCGGTGAGGCAGAATACGCAGATGGAGAAGCTAAAATTATTTTATAAGGGATGTTTCCTCTAAGGTATATGGCAACACCACCTCCTCCTTTTTCAATTCGGTCGTTACGCACAAGAACAAAATCATTTAGAGGATATAAGCTGGAAATTAATGATGGCTTTAGCCAACTTTCTGATACTAAGATTGCATGAACACTTATAGAAAAAACTTCTTCAAAATAAAAATAATGACTTGGAATGCTTTGAGCATTGACATGACATATATTAAGAAAGTTTTTACAAGGAGTAAATAAATTGATCAGCTCATCGCCGAGGGAGGGCATACTATCACTACCATCACAAGACTCGAACGAGTTATCTGAATCATGGGCAGAATAAAAAGATTCATCATCCGACATATCTAACATTAATAATAGAGATATAAGAATAATAAATTTTAAATAAATAAAAAATATAATATATACATAACATATTATATGCTATTAGATAATATAATAATATGTTATTATTGTTAGACTAACTACAAAATACGACTCAATACATATTATACATCACCCAACAGTTGACTGATTGCAAATGAATATTTATAGATTACAATGATAATAAGAATTAAAAAATAAGCAATTAACACTAACCTACTTGATCAAAGCATAATAAGACAAAAGTTTACAGTTAGTTAATCACTAAGTTAGTCACTTAATTAACAAGATAATTTAATGGATACTATTTGACAACAAAATTCACCAAAACAAATAGTAATGCAAAAAGAACATATTTTTAACTGTGTGATATAAAAGAACTTAAATTTTGCTAACATAGCAGCAAGAAGGTACCACACAAAAACAAAAAAAAACCAAAGGAATACGATTAAGTTTCGAAATACAAGATTAATAATGTAAAATTAGTTTTCAAACACAGCTTAGTCTATCCTTTATACAAAAGCTTTCTCCATAAACATAGTGATTATATACTCTTTGTGTCGAACTGTCACTATTAGATTATCCGCTGTATGTTTGTTTTATAATCAAGCAAATAATGTAAATAATACAATTACCGTCAACAAATGATAACAAACAATGACAACAAACAAATGGAAAACCAAACAATAAAAATAAAATAAAAAATAAAATACAATAAAAAGAACTTAAGAACTAAAGATAGAATACAAACTGCCGATTACAGAGAAATTATTTTTTGGGCACAACACGACGTGTCTTCTTGATTTCTACACTTTGAACCGCTGGGATAACTTGTCTACGCCTGGCCCCACCTTGCTGAGAACTGGTTTCTAATGGACTTTTCTGCGCAGTGGCAGAAGGAGAATTAGGCTTGGGCCATTTAGTAAGAAGGATATCAAACTCTTCCTCAGTGGAAATTTTTATGCGGCTACTATCAGGAAGCCTAATGTTTATGGTTCCATCAAGAGTCCAAACATTCTTCATGCCGAAATGTCGGCGTGCCTTCTTATATGTACTGTGTCTCATTTTAGTGAGAAACTCCGATACTGTGTATGGTGTATTCTTTAATTTTGCCTTAAATCTCCAGACTTCAGATTTAGTATCATAACTTTGGAAATAAACAAGTACAGCTCTTGTCCGATCACTGCCCGGAGCTCCCAATCGATGACAGCGCTTCAAGGAAGAGTTGCTTATACGTGAAAGGCCCAATTTATTATGAACAATTGCAAGTACCTCCTGTTCTACATTTAATCCAGACCCTTCAGGAATACCATTAAAAAGTAGTACCTTACGCCTTTGTCGCATATCTATTTCATCAACTGCATTAGTACACCTTCGAAATTGTTGCTGCAGAAGGCTAAACATGTTGCTCACTAAGTCTTTAAAAGCATAAAATTTCTCACTTACCTGAACCAAGGTTGGACCTGATGGGACTAAAGCAGCTTTTAAGCGTTTCTCAAACTCTGACATCTTTTGCATACAATCAACTTCAAGTTTCTTCTGCACCAGATCAACCTTGGTGACATTTTGGCTTTTTATTTTTTTAAAGGGAGTTTTTTTTTTTTTTTATTTTTTTGTGGTGTCTAACCCCCCCCCCTGTTTTTTGGGAACCGTGCCGACCGCATGGACAGTTTTCACAAGCTTGTCATTCATATCGTCCACATCGTTTCAGTCTTCTAGGCACTGAAAACGATTTTGTTTTAATTAATTTCTTAAGTCAGAAATATAAAATTTTCCCGATATTTTGCTAAGTAGGTAAAGACCTATAGACAGTGGACACCTGCATCCAACTTTAAACAAAGAACACTACTGAATGCGTTATCACTACTGAAAACCTGAAAAACTCCGTAATTTTAGTATGTTTTATAAGCTTAGGACTAAGATCACAGAATAAATAATAGTTTAGGAATCCATCTGAAATCCATCTCATCATATACTTCGTTATGGCGCTCTAAGCCCTCACGTAACATCGACAACATGTAAGCTTTGTGATAAAATGCACGATCATATTTATAACTGTCGCGAATTCATGAATTTTTCACTCGACCAACGACATAAATTTGTGAAAGAAAATCGATTATGCACAAATTGTCTCAGCTCTAAGCATATTTGGAACGCATGCAAAAGCACCAACGTATATCGTGTATGTGGGTCACGCCATCATTCGCTTATTCATTTGCAAACTTCGACTTATATCAATAAGCGAGATAAGGATCCACAAATTGTTACAAATCCCGATATTATTGCGACGCGCCCACGCTCTCCCGCTCCAACTCGACAACCCGAGCTTAAGGGCACACTAGTCACTCACTCTTCCATACAAACGTAGTCTGGCGATTACTCCACTGTTTGATGGTGTATGTTCAAAATAAAAACTGTTCTTTTTTATTTTGAATAATTCAATTTGTGTCATCATTATATAGCCCTGTATGGAAACAAAAAAGTAAAAAAGGAATGTGTTTAAGTTATGAGCGTCGAACATTCCAAATTTCAACACTAATTTTAACACATCTTTGGGCGGAAATAAATACCATAAGAAGAACGAAAATCGCGAAACAGTTACCATACAAGGATAGATAGTTGTTCAAAAATGCAAATAATTTTATTTTGAACAGATCAATTCAATAGATTTTTCGTGATTCCAGATTCCCAAAGGTCTGTTTATAAAATTTCGCGCGCTAGTTTTTGTTATAAAACATCATGCCTTTCGCTACAAATTGATCATAGGATTCATCCGGCGGTGTGGCTTTTCTGTTGGCTGACGGCGCAGACAGAGACCCATGTCTTATTTCAAAGCCACAAAATATTAACACATTATTAGGTACTGCGCAAGTTAATGTATTAGACCTCCATAACAAAACGGTTACTTGTAGGTGCAAAATAGATCCCGGTTCACAAAATAATTTTATTACGACGGCATGTTGCCGCAAATTAGGGTTAAATATTAGACAATTAAATCGCAAAACCATCGTAAAGGGATTAGGCGATCATTCGAGTTTCGTAAAGGGAAAGGTGAACCTCAACTTATTTAGCCGGATCAATCCCTCGAAAGCATACGCTATTGAAAGTTTGGTTTTAAATCAAATTACGGATAATTTACCTACTGCGCCGGTTGATACCACGTCGCTAGATTATCTCCTCTGGCTGATGAAGAATTCTCTAAGCCGTCAGAAGTCGAGATACTTCTCGGGGCAAAATTATTTATTGAGCTGTTGCTGCCCGGTAAAGTAACTGGATCCCCGCAACAACCCTCTGGGTTTTTGACCACATTAGGCTACGTAGTCATGGATGACGCGCAAGTTGATATCAACGACACCATTGACGTATCTTACTCTTATTTTTCCAACGTTTCCTCCCCGAAGTCTATTCATGACCAGCTAAGCAAGTTTTTTGAGATAGAGGACCTCAGCGATGTCCCGATTTTCTCCGAACAAGACAATTATTGCAAGGAGTTTTACTGCGCCACTACTCAACGTGAGGAGACTTGGCGCTTTGTTGTAGGTTTACCTTTCAAGGATGGACTATCCTCTTAGGAGATTCCTTACAAACGGTTCTTAAACGATTTCTTCATTTAGAACGTAAATTTCATAAAAATCCCGAATTTAAATCGCAATATGACGAAGTCATCCGTGAATACATATCTAAAGGTTATTTTAAAGAAATTCCGGAATTACAAAATTATAGCAAGGGTTATGTTATACCGCATCATGGGGTGATCCGCGAGGATAAGGTCACTTCCAAATTATGCATTTTCCTTGACGCAAGCATTCACACCGACTCATGATATATTACACATCGGACCGCATCTACAATGTAATTTGTTAGAAATCTTATTAAACTTTCGTCTCTTTGAAATCGCCGCTACTGCTGATATACGTAAAATGTATTTACAGATTGTAATTCGCGAGGATGATCGGCCTTATCAGCAAATAATATACCGCTTTGATATTAGAGAAACGCTAAGATATTTTGCTTTCCAACGTGTGTGCTTTGGTTTACGATGTAGTCCCTTCATTGCCATTCGAACCCTACGTGAATTAGCTAAACTCGTGGAAATTAATTTCCCCCTCGTTGCGCAATTTCGATATCGTTGACGATATCGCCAGCTCTTTTCCCAATAAAGATGTTGCGCTATACGCATTGCAACAGCTCATCAAAATGTTCGCATCGGGCGGTTTCGAATAGGTAAAGTGATCCATTAACTCCCATGAGCTACTAGAAAATGTCCCCGAATCTCATCAGTTAGCTAAACCAATCGATCTGACGAAAGATGAGTCTCTTAAAATTCTTGGCATGCAATGGTTGCCGGCTTGCGATTGTTTTTCATTTACTATTTTACCATCCGACCGCATTTGTACGAAACGCAATATGCTATCAACAGCGGCTCGCTTGTGGGATGTATTTGGGCTAGTAGGACCGGTTATCACATACGCCAAACTCCTTATCAAGGAAGTTTGCTTAATGAAGTTAGATTGGGATGATACCCCTCCTGACAATCTTGTCAGTGTACGGTCTCAGTTTCAAGCACAGTTACCGCTTTTTTTATAGAAGAGGGGGCAAACGAGCATGCGGCTCACCTGATGTTAAGTGACTACCGCCGCCCATGATCAACCGCAACACCAGGGGAATTGCATGTTCGTTGACGGCCCTTTAGAAAGGAGTAAGCTCTTTTCTTGAAGGTCCCCAGGTCGTATCGGTCCGGAAAAATCGCCGGTAGTAAACTATTCCACAGAGAGGTTGTACGCGGAAGAAAACTCCTTTTGAAACGTACAGTGGTGGACCGCCAAGCATCCAGATGGTGTGGATGCTATCGGGACGTTTGCCGCGTAGTGCATTCACGAAATTTGGCGGGTGGGATTAATCCGAACAATTCCTCAGAGCACTCCCAATGGTATATGCGAAAGAAAATGCAAAGAGATGCAACATTTCTTCGCAGCGCCACTGAATCGAGCCGATCGGAAAGCACTCGAAGCATCGAAGCGGCCGAACCTGCGCCTTGTAAAGTTGCAGGCAGTATGCCGGCATGAAATACTGTCCCGCTCTGCTGAGCACGCCAAGCTTTTTAGAGGCCAATTTGGCCTTCTCTTCCAAGTGACCACGAAATTGCATGTCACTCGATATGTCGACGCCGAGGATTCCGATGCTGGCTGAGGCAACAAGGGGGAATGCATTGAAACTGAGGAGATACGATAAAGGGGTTCTTTTTAGCGGTTAACGCGCAAACTTGTATCTGCTGGGGGTTAAAATGGACTAGATTTAGTCGCCACCAATCCGAGACTCTGTTCAGCAAAGACTCGACTTCAGACACAAATTTGTCCCGGTACTCGGAGACGTTTTCCCGAGAAATATTGGCTCGGCCGGTGTAAAGAGCATCACCAGTGCTGTCATCTGCATAGCAATGTATGTTACGGGTTTGCAACATATCATTGATATGCAGAAGAAACAGCGTTGGCGGTAGCACGCAGCCTTGTGGAATACCAGCATTAATAGGCTTGCAATCGGAGCTTGCACCGTCTACAACGACCTTGATGCTCCGATCTGGAAGAAAGCTGGTGATCCAATCGCACAATTTCTCGGGAAGCCCATAGGAAGGGAGCTTCGAAAGAAGCGCGTTGTGCCAAACCCGATCGAAGGCCTTCGCAATATCCAAACTAACGGCCACTGCCTCCCCCGTGGACTCTACTGCCTCCGCCCATCTGTGAGTTCGGTAGACCAGAAGATCACCAGCCACGACCGACTACGGCTAAAACCGTATTGGCGATCACTAATCAGCTGGTGATCCTCAAGGTACCTCATGAGCTGGCAGTTAACAATGGACTCCATTGTTTTGGAGAACAAGGAGGTGATGGCGATACGTCGGTAGTTGGATGGGTCTGAGCGGTCGCCTTCTTTAGGGATCGGGTGGACGAAAGCCGTCTTCCATGATTTTGGGACTACGCCTAGAGAGTAGGAGTACCGGAAAAGACGCGTTAAAACCGGTGCCAACTCTGGAGCACACGTCCTCAGCACAATTGGGGGGATTTCCTCAGGCCCACTCGACTTGTGGATGTCCAGGGATAGGAATGCTTTGCGAACCAAGCGCTGTGTGAACTGCACTTCCGGCATGGAGCACTCACCCCGCGGGGCGGTCGGCGGCGTACTCCTCCCGTCATCGAGAGTCGAGTTGGACGCAAAGAAAGAGCCTAGCAGATCGGTTTTCTCCTTTGCGGTATGGGCCAGTGAGTCGTCCTCCCTGTGCAGAGGTGGAAGTGATGGCTGACAGAAATTCCCCTGGACAACCTTGGCGAGAGACAAGAATGCACGGGTTCCAGAAGGAAGGCGAACTAGTTTCTCGCCAATTCTGCCTGTGTGCTCTGACTTTGCCTTGGCTTGGCTCTAGGTCCTTAGAGGCGGAATTATACTTCTTTTTTATCGCAGATTTAAAAATACCGCGACACATTAAGGTGTTCGCGATTACCAACATCACCCTTTTAGGTTTATGTGACGCAAGCGAGCGGGCATATGGAGCCGCTGTATATTTACATGCGAACAGCTATGGCAAGCGGACGACTACTTTGGTATGCGCAAAATCCAAAGTATCGCCTAGTAACCGAGTTATTACTACGCCTCGAATCGAACTTATGGCTGCCTTACTACTTGCAAAGCTACTACGCGCTGTGTCAGACAGCTATTCATCGCGTTGTAGCATTAATCGCATTTATGCATTTTCTGCTACGATCAACAATACCAACTAGATAACGGGTTACATACAAAATCATAGCTAAATACTGTCCGCATGAATATAAACTTAAACAGCTACATCTGTTTACTAAAGAAATGAGACAAAGAACATACTTACATAACATACATAAACACTCACGCCTGTCACCCAGAGGGGTAGGCAGAGACTACAGACTTCCATTTGGCACGATCCTGACACACCTCTCTCGCCTCCTTCACATGCATACACCTACGCATACATGCTCGTCGGTTAAGGGTACTCCTAATTTGGCCCGTTTTTAATAAATCGCCAATTTGGTCGATAAATTTTCGCCTAGGACGTCCCTTTCCGACTCTGCCATTCACTTCTGCAACATAAATTTTCTTTGTCAGTCTTTCCGCATTCATTCTTTCCACGTGACCAAACCACCGAAGCATTCCTTTCTTAATCCTGGTCACAACATCATCCTGCAAACCACACTCTTCTCTTATTACACAATTTCTTACCCTGTCATTGAGATTTAGCCCTAACATACTCCTTAAGGACCGCATTTCTACTGCGTTCATTCTACTCTCGTGCTTCTTCTGCCACACCCAACTTTCACTAACATACGTTAAAGTAGGGACCAACACAGCAATGTGAATTGCCATACGTGCCTTTTTCGACACATTTTGACTCTTCACAATAAAGTGCAAGGCCCCATTTACTCTATTTCCCGCATTCACTCGTCGTTCTATATCCTTATCATATCTCCCATCCCTGCTAAATACGCAGCCCAAATATACAAACTCATCTACTTGCTCGATCAACTCCCCCTTCTATTCTTATTTCACAAATCGTTTTACTTTCTTCTCTTTCAAAAACCATAACCTTCGTCTTACTTGCGTTCACTTTCATACCCCTTTCTTTTAATGATCTGTTCATTAATGTAACCATCATTTGCAACTCGGCCACCGACGACGCAAGGATAACTTGATCATCGGCGTACAAAAGACATTTGACGGTTAACTCACCCATTCTTAATCCGCATTCTTCAACTTTCAAATTTTGCAAACAACTGTCCATAAATAGGTTGAACAGCCACGGGGAAGCCATACAGCCCTGTCTGACACCTTTATGGATGTCAAACCAGTCCGAGTAGACCCCGTTGATCCTAACACAAGCACTAGAGTCCCTATAAAGAGACTCCAATGCCTGTATCAAGCCAGCGCTCAACCCAAATGAGTTCAGTGTTTGCCATAGCACATCCCTATCCACTCTATCATAGGCCTTTTCCAAGTCCATGAACGTACAAAAAACCTTTTGGTTTTTGGCCAAAAACTTCTCCGCTATCATGCGCATGGAAAAGACTTGATCTGTACATCCCATTCCCTTTCTGAATCCCGCTTGCACATCCCAAATTTTTTCATCAGTTTCTTTCATGACCCTCTCAATCAGTACCTTAGCATAAAGTTTTCCCACAATTCTAAGAAGGCTGATGCCACGGTAGTTTTTACAGTCCTGCTGCGACCCTTTTCCTTTATATACTGGGACTATCACGGCTTTGCACCAGTCTACCGGTACCCGCTTCAGTTCCCAGCATAAATTAAACAAGGTGTGCAGCAGGCCTGCCACGACTTCCTCTCCAGCCCTTAGCATTTCGAGTGAAACTCTATCATATCCGGCAGCCTTACCTGCTTTCATGCTTTTCATTGCTTTCATTATTTCATCTATACTTCTCTCGCTACCTCTTTCCTCTTCTTTCGGAGTTTCTACTTCACTTAGTACACACGTTGTCTCCTCACTCATAAACACGCTTTCAAAATATTCCTTCCATCTCTTTAAACTCAAAACTTCATCTTTCAATATTCTGAAAGAAAGAAGCCATTCTCCAGTTTCCAGAACATTTTAATATTTGCCTGGAAGTTATCCGATATTCTTCTATCATTCTTATCCGTTCTTTCTTGCTTTTTTCTTTCAACTACTTCTTTTACTCTCTTATTAAGATGTTTAAAGACTGCCTATTTTCTTTCAATATCATCATTCGTACCGCTAGAATTACCAGCCTTTGTTGCTAGTAAATCTAGCCATGCTCTCTTCTTTGCTTCAACTTCCATACGTATCTCATCATCCTACCATAACGTATTATTTTTCCTTTCATTCTTCCTCTTACTAACACCACTTACTTCGGTAGCTGCATCCACTAAACCTTTCTTTACATTTTGCCATACATTCTCCAAGTCTAACTCCTTCATACATAATTCATCCAAACCACTTATATTTTCTTTCAGTCTACATTTGAATTTGTTTCTCTCACCTTTATCTTGTAACCTTTCTGTTCTAATACGCTGTAACGCAGTGGTAGACACAGATGATCGATGGCGCCAACGCCTGAATAGACCATTAATTCGGCATAAAACCAAATAATGATCCGTTCCTACGTTAGAACCCCGGTAAACCCTTGTATCTACCACTGCGCCCCTCAATCTTTCATCCACAATTATGATATCTATCATGCTTCTATCGTCACCTCTTTCCCAAGTATACATGTGAATCCTCTTGTGGCGAAAGCAAGTGTTCGTCATAAAAAGATTCTTTTCCATACATACGGTGAGGAGACTTTCACCATTCTCATTTATACTTTCATCACCAAACGTTCCCAATATCCTTTCATAACCAAGCCTCCTCACCCCAACCCTTCCATTAAAATCTCCTAGCATAATAATATTTTCATTTCACTTACACTTCATTAACACCATCCTTACCATTTCCCAAAACTGCTCTCGGATATAAGTGGGCTTAGACATGTCTGGGGCGTAGACCCCTAATACAAACAACTTCTTTAAGCCGACTTTCATTCGTATCGTATGAGACAAAGAATTAAAATAGTTTTAAGCTCAACCTAATTACAACCATCGCATCCAGTAATAAAGTCACAAATATTACGATCATTAGTCACAAAAATAAGTGCTCACGTCTCATGTGCGCTCTTATTAACTGAGACGGATTTCTTGCGCCGACCCGACAACTAGCTGGTATTGTTGATCGAAGATTTTCTGACTCCACCGTAGCGCTACACTGGATTAACACATCTCCACATCGCCTGCAGGTTTTTGTCGCTAATAAGGTTTCCATAATTCAGAATTTTCCTTACCCACGAAACATTTTAATCATATACCCCAGGTATATGATTAAAGTGTGACAACCCCAGCGACTGTTTATCCCGCGGTTTATTACCTTCGCAACTCTTCGTTCATACACTATGGATGGGTGGTCCTAGCTGGATAAAAAAGGAAGAGATGATTAGCCCATAACATGTTTTAAGCCAGAACCTTCTTACAACGTCCCAGAACTGAAATCGATAACACTCACTACAACCACCGAAGATATCCCATTATTGTGTCAGGTCGCTTCTCGACATTCTAAATGAACCAAATTTTTGAACACAATTGTGTATATTTATAGATTTCTGAAGTATTTACCATGCAGTAATTTTATTTCCGCTTCCGATTTGGAATTTGCTGAAAGTAAACTTCTTATCGCTGTACAAATTACCAATTTCCGCGAAGAATTTAAGCAATTAGAACCGGGAAATAAATGTCAGAAACACATACAGAAATTAAATCCGTTTCGGGTTTATCCGCGTTGGAGGATGGTTAGTAACGCTAACTTAACTTTCGACCATCGGCATCCTATTTTGTTACCTAGGAAAGATCATGTAGTGAACATCATTGTAGATTATTATCGTCGCATGCATTGCCACACCGGTCCTAATTTATTAGATAGTTTATTAAGACAGAGGTATTGGATTATTACCGCTAGACGAACTATCCGTTCGATAATCGATAAATGCAATCGTCGTTTTCGCACATCACCCAAATCGATTTGTCCGCTTATGGCTGATCTGCCCCCGGTACGAACTCAAATTGTACGTACCCAAAGTGTTTGTTCAAACGGGCTGCGATTACGGAGGCCCGCTGTTCACTACTCCGAGACGTGGCCCTGGCGTTCGTAGCCACAAGGCGTACATATATATGCCTATTTATATGTTTGACAATTCGCGCGATTCACATTGAACTCACCACTGACTTGAGTACTCATTTTTTCATGTCTGCCTTCAAACGATATACCTATATCGCGCCGACGACCTTTGTCGGTGATGCATTCTGATAACGCCAGTAATTTCCGGGGTGCGAGATCATATCTTGACGACCTTCTTAAAAATTCATAACGTCAACGCAATATCGTTCTGCTTTAGTGCATCAGTTTAATGAGTATAAAATAGAATGGAAAAACACACCGCCTAGTGCACCTCACTTTGGATCATGGGAACCATCAATTAAATCAGTCAAATCGCATCTTTACAGATGTATTGGCTCACAGATATTAACTTACGAAGAAATGAACACAGTTTTAAGTCAAATTGAAAATGTAGTCAACTCGCGTCCGCTTTGTACAATTTTAAGCCAGGATCCAAGTGAGCCGCTAGCTTTAACTCCCTCTCATTTTTTGACTTTAACATTGCTTAAGTATTTTCCCGCCGCCCCCGTGAAAGATCGAGCGATACATTTGTTAGAACGCTATCAGCTGTTAGACAAACTAGTACAGTCGTTCTAGGACCAATGGTCGATCCAATATCTGAGCACACTACTTGCCCAGGCCAAATGGAACGTCCAATCCGCAAATATCAAACCTGGTACAGTCGCGCTAGTAATACAGGATAACAAGGTTCCACCATTACAGTGAGAGACGGGAGTTATAATTGACGTTCATCCAGGTCCGGATGGAATTGCACGAGTAGCTACTATCAAAAATTATAAAATAACTTATTTAAAAATTTTAGAATATTACATGTGCATGTAAAATTTAAGTACTTAATTGTAATAGATCAATTTAAATCTCTAGAGTTTAAAACATTTTGAACATTTAACAAAAATATTAGAATTAGGTACTTCGCGAAAGAAATACTTTGAGCATTGAGTTAATAATTATTACGACAAGAGGACGAGAAAATATCTAGTACTACGTATTTTCAATGAGATATTTTCTGAAAACGAATGTGGTAATAAAGAAATAGTACCTGAATGACCGAGCTTTGCCCGGTTTTTTTTGAAGTTACATTTAGATACAAATTACATACTGATGAAACATAAATAATATTTTTTGATCTTATTGACATAATATAAGAAAACTGAATTGGGTATTTGAATAAAAAATCATGAGTGCAATTAGTTTAATCAAATTTTTCGTATTTTTAAAAATACTAAAAATAGGGCTCGAAATAATAGATTTTCTCACAAAAGAAGGGAACTTGAAATAAAAGGAAAAAAGTCGGACCGAAGACAGGACGCGAACCAAGGCATTACCACCTGAGCTATTTTGATAATCAACACAGTATCCTAAAAATAAATCCTAGCTAGATCGATTTATTACCCTCGAAACTCCCTGGACACTAAATTTTATGAAAATCCTTGGAGCCGTTTCGAGATTTTAAAGAAAGTTTTTGTTTAATTAGAGTTATAGTTTTAAATTAATTTGTTATTTTTAATGTGTTTAATGAGTTTAAATATTAATAAGGTTACATATAATAATGTACGTGACAGTAGTAACAGCGCTTAGTTTTAATTAGTTTAAATCTTTTAAATTAGTGTAAATTTAATTTTCTTATTTTTAAGTTTTTAAGGATTGCATTTTAAATTACAGTAGGTACAGTTTATGTGTATTTTAAATTCTTAAGGACAGTAGATTTTTTTTAATAGGATAGGGTGACAAACAAGCACACAGTCCACTTGATGGTAAGTGGTTGCTGCGGCCCATACATACATCTATCCTCGATTACAAATCAAAATGCAGATGCGTTGTCACCCGTGAGGACTAAGATTGGAATGCCTCGTTTCCAGTAAAAAGGGTCTCCGGTTCTCTACACTCACCATACGAAATACAGCAGCATTAAGCTACTATTTATTTCACGCTGGTATTCTGTGAGAGCGTGGTCCTTCCCCGGTCGTGCCGACCCATTCGTGCTACAACTATACTACTAATATAACTGCAGCATGGCTCTACCACGTATAAAAATTAGTTACATAAAATGTAGGAGGGTGATGTATTCGCCAACAAACTGCCCTGCAGTTTGGCGAAAGTTGTATAAAGAATAACCGACTGTATTTTTGTGTAATAAATTAAAAAAAAAAACTAGCCGTGGCATCTATAAGAGACCTGTAGTAAGCTTGTGTCCACTGCCTACTCAATAGTGATTATTGAAAATAGCTACTAATATAGCAACTCGTAATACTATTTTTATTTTTGTTTGCAAATTTTAATTAGTCATCAGTCATCACACACTATCCGTATTTTATACATTATATCTCTATTTCAAATATTTTATACTTTTTTCTTTTCACTTAAGTAATTAATAGTTAATTTCCTCTTAAAATATTTCGAAAGGGAACCTATGAAGTGTAGAAGTAAGGAGTACAGACTGTGTATTAAAAAGTGTCCATAGAAAACCGGTAAATAAGGTGGGCGCCACTATAGCTACGGGCTAAATTTTAAAGAACGTGCCGAGAAATATTAGTGGGATAGACGACTTTTTCGAGGTTATATTTACTACATAAAATTATTTTACATTTTAGAGCTACTGAGTAGTTTAGCAGCACACTTCAAACCGTCGACAACTGCTAAGTTCATTTCATCCCAGTAGCTACTCCAGCGCTGTTGTGGAGAGTTTTTGAGCTGTTATTTACTGCTTACAGATGATGGCCACTTTTTCAACTATTCTACTATGGGAGTTGGTACTCCTTACTTCAACACTCCATAAGGGAACCTTTCAAAGGGCGGGAGTATAGTCGCGCCTTGATCGCGCCACAGATTACCCCCTTTCAGTTTATACAAAGGTACTCTGTGTTACCCCCGTAACATGTGAGTCGCGCTAAATATGCGTTCTAAATTATCTCTTATTATTTACCATAGATGGCGTTAATCGGAGCAAAAACACAGAATAAATAATAGTACTACGTAGTAAAAGGTTGAGAGTTGAGACGTCACTTCAAAAAGGAAAGATGTCCTTCAGTTTGAATAACGCTCCGCTAATCCCACAGTCACTGACCTCTATATATACAGCGTACTTGTGTATATAGAGGCTGCGCCCTCCTTTCTGCCAAGGAGGGTCGCGTTCGTATACGGCTTAGAGATCTCTAGTTAGATCGTTAAGCCAGTTCCTAAAAGGTTGGGTTTAGTGGGTAAAAGTCACCACATAACCACGCAGCCGGCTGCGTGTAATGCTATGAGCATTCCCAACCTCCCTCCCCCGCTTTCCGGAGGGTTGCCCATAATTGCTTCTGGCGCAAAAAAAAAAATTATATATATAGAGGTCAGTGCACAGAGTACATTGTATATGTATATAGCTAATCCTGGACAATCCGCGCCTGCGCCCGCTTTTGCACCGTGTTGTGCTCTTACCGCATTGTTAATTTAATTAGTTTTAATACCTATGTATGAGTGTGCTACCTAGCCGACCCAGATGGACTTAGGGCAGTAAAAGAATTCTACCACTACGAAAAAGACTTTCGTTTTTATCGTTAATAAATTGAATGTTTACTGTCATCAGTGGTAAAGTATTAGAATTTATAACTGTAATTATCATCTTTATTTTTGAGCTAGCAAATGATAAAAAATAAAATGGTAGAAAATACTCCGAATACTGCCATCTATACGTCATTGTAAGAACTACTATTAACGCGGCAATTTAATGAACGAAACAGCATCTTATGTTAGTTTATATGTAACTCTCTAGGTGGCGCTTTATACAAAATTGAGTTTATAATTTCGTATTCTCAACTGAAAAATTATTTATTACTCACTACTTGGTTTTAATAACTCTCACTGACACGAGCATCGGAAAAGCGGGTTTCTGACAATACTATTACTCCGCGACCAATGCGGAGGTAAAAAAAATTGTACGTGTTGTTGTGTACACAAGTAGGTCTACGAAGTGAAACTTCTGTACGATATATTATCGTTCTTCTTTTATTTTATATTTTACATAAGTAGGTTATATATTAATAGTATGTATACTACATACTATTATTATATAACCTACTCATACAGCCTCGGTGGTAAAATATTTCAAGAAAAGGTTGTAAAAAACGTGATGATATTTATTGGTGATGTTGTAAGAAGATACACAGCTGTGTTATATCTTCCCGAGGGCACAGAATAAATAATAGTATTACGTATCGAGGGTGTAAGAGGCGACTTCCACTAGGATTGGGACTGGACGATGTTACTATGATAAATTCTAGAAAAATCTTATGACTTTCGATAGATGGCGGTATATTAAATTCAACTACACCAGACGTAATATACCCAGACTGGCGACGGGTAGCGAATAGCTATTTTAGTCGCGATGATGACATACATTATATTAATAGATGGGCTTTTGTTCATTCAAATCCCTTAACAAAATCTAAAGAAAATAATTTTACTAAATATCATAGACTTTCCAATTTAATTATACCAAAAATCCTAACCCGGTTCACTTAAATAATACCTTCAAAGCTTTTGATTAGATTTTTTTAAAAGCTTACACACAAAGAAAAGCTAATCTGTTTGTCTGACCTACAACTATAAAGGACACACAAGAGCACACACTAAGGATTCATACAATTTTGTCAGTGAGATAGAAGACCTACGTCTTACTGACAATAAAACCATGGTCATCTGATCACGTCGTGAATGACTGGCGGATATAGAAGGAGAAAGAATTTGAAAAAAAAAACGTTTTTTTAACATAACTTCGAGATTTCGCAACATAATTTGGTGAAATTTGGAGCGCTTTGCATTTGAAATTAGCGGGAAGTTTCAGGGATGGCCTGTAGGGTCAACCAATTTTTTTATAGAATAAGCGTGACAAACGGGCACACAGTCCACCTGATGGTAAGTGGATGCTGTGGCCCATAGACATCTACATTTATCCTCGATTAAGAATCAAAACACAGATGCGTCGTCACCCCTGAGGACTAAGATGGAATGCCTTGTTGCCATTAAAAAAGGCTCTCCGGATCTCTACACTCACCATACAAAACACAGCAGTATTAAACTGCTATTTTACGCTCGTATTCTGTGAGAGTGTGGTCCTTCCTCGGTCGAGCCGACTCTTTCGTGCTACAACCATAATATATCTGCAACGTAACTCTACCACGTATGAATTTTACCATCAGACAAATTAACTGCATCTTAAATACCTACATAAACTCTAAAATTCAAGTTACTATGGAGTTAGAGTCAAATAATTCCTTAGCCTTTCTTTAGATGTGTTAGTCATTCGAAATCCTAACAAGACAGGTCACACTGTGTATAGGAAAAAGACCCATACGAACCTATATTTAAACGATGAATCTCACCATCATCCTTCACAGTTAGCTACTGTGGGCAAATCTTTGTTACAGGGCTCTGTGGCAGCAAACTCCTCGCCGCCGAGCTTCAGCACGTCAAGTAGGTTCTGCACGATAACAAGCTTTGGGTCCCGCGCCTACGTCGTAGTGACCAAGTGAAGCCGGCCACGGTCTTGCGTGTGCCTGCTGTACTAGCGTACGTCAGAGGTATCGTAGACGAGATTGACTACATCTTGAAGCAGGCTTCTATTAAAACATTCTGCAAGCGCGAAGATTGATTGAGATTGAAGAAAATACAAGATGCAGGAGTGTGCATGCTTAATTGTGAATGTGGTCTCTCATATATAGGGCAAACAAAAAGGTCAATCTTCCGGAAAGTCTGCAGTTGGTTCTTATTCCAGATGGCCCCCACCATACATCAGATTTGATAGTTTGATAAACCATAAATCCCCACGAAAGAACATCAATTACTGCCAAGGATGATACGTGAGGCTATTGAAATAAGAATAATTTCAATAGAGAAGGAGGCTGGGTACTACCACCTGCTTGGGATCCTATAATTAATAAAATTAAAACTAAACCTAAGCATACTACTGCAAGACTTCAAGACACAGTAAGTTTATTCTGCGTAGATCGGACCATAATTTATAATTGCTGTCTATAATTGAAAAGCTGAAGGTTACCTCAGTCCCCCGTGACCATGGCTGCTAAATTAAACACGACAAAATTCGTAAAAGTTCTTTTATTCAATGTGTAGTGTTCGCGTAAATATGAGAAATTATTTTGAATAAGTAATTTTATAATGGGCGCGCGAGGGTTAAAGACTATAATTTATATTATAGTCTTTAACCCTCGCGCTATCTTATCTGCTGCTCGTATATATTTTCAACTTACCGGAATAACCGCTATAATGTATACGTAAAAACTACCTATAAAAATATTATGCTTAACGACTATTGAACAATATTCCGTGCGATTTTTTTGGACTAGCTATTGTGATATAGCTTTTAGACTAATTATTAAAGCCTATGTGTTATTTCAGTAAAAATAAGACTTAGTCGGTGAAGGATCGACCCCGCCATTACATAAGATAAGAAAAATCACAAGTCCTCGCAAAGGATAGTGATGACTATCAAGGATGATTCTAAGGCTATTGAAATCAAAAAAAGAACCTAATTTCAATAGAGTAGTCGACTGGGTTCTACTATCTGTTCGAAATCCTAAAGTTAATTAAATTAAATCCCAACCCGAGCATACATACCACTCAGTGACGTAACAATAGGGTGAAAAGCGGGGCAAAATGCCACGGGCTCCCAGCGAGAAGGGGCCCCTTCCCGAGAGGCTCGTAAGCACAAGAGGATCTTAACATATTTTATTATTACAACATTTAGTATAGTGTATTAGTTTTATCATTAATTTTTTTTATAGGAGAGGGGCAAGCGAGCAAACGGCTCACCTGATGGTAAGTGATTACCGCCGCCCACGAACAGCTGCAACACCAGGGGAATTGCAGATGCATTGCCGGCCTTTTTAAAAGAGTAGGCTCTTTTCTTGAAGGTGCCTAAGTCGTATCGGTCCGGAAAAATCATTGGTGGTAGTCGAATCCACAAGAAAGTTGTGTGAGGCAGAAAACTTCCTTTAAATTGCACGGTGGTGTACCGCCAGTCATCCAGATGGTATGGATGGTATCGCAAGTTTTGCCGCAATGTGCGATGGTGAAATAGTGCAGCTGGAATTAGTTTGAACAATTCCTTAGAGCACTCCCCGTAGTAGATGTGATAAAATACGCAAAGAGATGCAACATCTCTTCGCATAGCCAGTGGGTCAAGTCGATCGGAAAGAGCTCGGTCGCCGACGATTCGAACAGCTCTGCGCTGGAGTTGGAGACTCTGGCGCTCAGTCCCGGCCCAGAGATGGGAACAGTATTTCATGTGCGGCCGAACCTGCGCCTTGTAAAGTTGCAGGCGGTGTGCCGGCATGAAATACCGTCCCGCTCTGCTGAGCACGCCAAGCTTTTTAGAGGCTAGTTTGACCTTCTCTTCCAAGTGACCACGAAACTGCACGTCACTCGATATGTCGACGCCAAGGATTCCGATACTGGCTGATAATTAATTTAATTAATATAATAAATAAAAATAATTAATTTAATTTTTAAAAAAATAAATGTCAATGCATTTGTTGGAAAAGATATCACTCAGCCAGTTTTAGAACGTATCCGGTAGGTAATAAAGTCCTTGCCACCTTTAAGGCAGCTACTCATTTGCCTGCCGCAGGGGCAACGTGACATGACTGACACCTATTTCTAGCATTTTAGATAGCAATGTATGGAATAATGTATGGAACGTTGGTAAAATTAATGGAGTACTTTTATTTATCGGCATATGTACGTTATAGAGCAAAGTTAAATTTTATCCACTCGCCCTCCCTCTCTCGGGTGAGTGTTCCGAAGCGCGGTTTTTCCAGTTTTAAAGAAAACCATAAGCGATACATAAAAAGTGTGCTGGTACTAAATAATACTTGTAAAATTTGCAACCAAACTCTTATACATACAAAACTGATATCACAAGTTTCCGTGGAATCTGCCACTAAATATCAACATTTTTGTCATTTATCGATTTTTTTTGCTTATATAGGTAGTTTAGTTTCCTGAAAAATATTCCACTCTACTACCAGGATTCTGTATATAAAAAGTAAATAATAGAATAATATGTCTTTTAAAAAGGTATATAATGTATTTCTAAACTCGAACTCGAGGAATCAATAAGTATGAGAAAGACTCCACGCATACCTACATCATTTGACTTACGCATACATATTATACAACATTTTAGTTGCTTGAGGCAATTGCGGCACATTTAATTAGTTTATTGTAAACATTGGTTAATAATATGTCTATTGTCTACTAGGTAAGAATTTTATAATAATCGTTAATATAATCAAAGGTCACAATCATTTTAATCTATATAAATAGTCATCCACACTATCGGTAAGACAAAGTGGCAGTTAAAGACCGGAAAGTACAATCAGCCACTTTGTCTCGCGTATGTGGACTATACGAAAGTTTTGATTTCGATGAAATGTGGGCGGTGCTACAGTTCTTTCAGCGGTGCTAAGTTGACAGTACTGAAGTATTTATACAGTAGGGCTACTATAGCTATCCCAGAATGCAGAACCATCGTATGAAACCTATACAACTGCAGAGAGGTGTAAGACAAGACGACGTTATATCCCTGAAACTCTTCACTACAGTTACTGGACTGAAAATGAAACGGTGTTAACATCAATGGCGAATACATCCCTCACCTTCTATTTGCCAAAGATAGAGTCCTTATAGCAGAACCGCTGAAGTGCTCTAAGCTCTTTACTCACTAACCTCCATAGTGGCTCCCAAAGAATAGGTCTTAAGTTTAACATAGACAAAACAAAAGTCATGTGTAACGTCCATGTCACACCTATATCGGTTGTTGTTGGGAGTACTACGCTCCAAATAGATGAGAATGTTTACATGTGTCATATAGTTCGATTAGTTAAGTCAGCCAACCGACGGATTCAACTCGGTTGGGCAGTTTCGGAAGATTACGACACATCTACTCATATCAAAATTTGAAAATAAGATTTTACAAAGAGTGCGTATTTCCAGTGATACACGGTACACTGACATAATAATTATATGCACTCATTAAATAAATAGCAGAAGCTGCAATTCTCAATACCAAATCTCAATTTAGACAAATTAGGGCCAACATGCGGAAATAGCTCCACTAAAACTCGTGAACACTGGCCTTGGTATTGGCCTCTTTCGAACTTGACCAACTTATAGACTGCAGAACTCGCCTTGTATCAATTTGCCTACACTCGCGTTGGCTGAGGTTTGGCCAACATGTATTGCCGGGGTAAAATAGGTTAATTAAATACGATCAAATGCGTAAAAAAACCAGTTAAGACTAGTGTTTGTTTTCTTATTTTATTTTGACTATTGATATCGATTTCGGTGTAGTGTGTTATAAGAATATCCACTATCCCACATCATCCCGTGGGTGCTGTAATAGGCGGCGGAGGGAAACAAATCAGAAGATGGACAGCAGCGTGTTCTTAGTAACGACTAGAAACAAAATAAAAAGTGGCAAAGTGCATATCGGGCCCGCACGATGGTGAGATTGTATATTGGGTTCCGTAGCGGCCCGAAATCAACAACGAAGCTTAATAAATGAGAATAATAACCTTATCTCTTTATTAAACGAACTTAATAAAGAGATAAAATGCGTACCCCGGCTTCAACGTTGCCGAGCGGTCGCATGCGACAGCACCTCACCCATAGCACTTTAAGCCATTAAAACTTATATTTAGAAAATACTTTACTACAAAAAGTTTTGCATTATTAAAATCTATACAAAGTTTTCTAATTCCTGCGGTCTAAACAAAAGTCAGGTTTTACCTCATTACAAAAAGTATTTTATTGTATTTTGATAACAAATAATATACATACAGGGATGTTGGTAGCGTGAATATCACAATTATTTTTATATATATACCTCGATTTTTATTTACGTAAAAACATAAATTATATTCACACAAAAACTTTTATTACAATTTTATAGTAAAACACATGAACAAATAAAACACTAGAAAAATCCAAAAATCAACACAATAACATTCACACGAAAATGGCGTACGAAATGAACGTAGATTACAAATAGATATCCACAAACTAACTTATTTTGTTGTCTCTAAACAAGTATTGATGGGTTAAAGTGCTGTGGGTGGGTGCGGTCACATTTGACCTCTTGAATTTTGACGGAATATCGAAGCGGTCTTTGAACGCTAGCCGTTTGAGAGGTTAAGTGAGTTCGTGGTTTGACCGCTATAACGACTAATAGTCCAGTCCAATAAGGCTTGAAATCAAAATTTTTGCACTCAACTTGGCATTTTTGAAATAATGTAGTATTAATGATACAATAACAACGTGTGAAAATGTTTTCCTGTATGCGATCCCCGGCAAGGCTTGAAAAAAATTGTCAAAAGTGTTTTTTCGCAAATACTCGATAATGGTAAAAATTTGACAAAAAATTCTCTATAACAAAGTGTAGAGCTTAAAATTTTACATAAAATAGTTTTATGATTTTTTTCTTCCGGGCAAAAATTAACCGAGTAAGGTTTTGAGTTTAAGGGACGATCGGTATATTTAAAAAAATCGTAGGTGGTCGAAAAATAAGCGAATTTTATATAATTAGCTGAAAGAATTAACAGCAAATATCTCACTTTCTTATTTATTTTTTGCTCCAAACTGCAAGAGAGTTGGAAATATTTAATTGGGCCATCTGTCCTCGAATAACCCTATATTTTCTAATATTTTATTGTAAGAACTGACTGTGGAGCTGTAGAATAATAATACTTACTTTTATTTTGATTCTAGATCAACGTAACATTGCCCGTAAGATACAAAGAGTATGTTAGCGATTAAAATAATGAGAAAATATTAAACTCCGAACCCATTTTGGTCAAAACTCGCAAATCATAAGGTTTTGGACAATTGGAAACATGGAACCATTTTTCTACTTTAAAAAAACTTATTTTCTTTTAAAATTACTTTTCATTTTTATTTAAAAATCATCGCCCGAACAGGGACTTGAACCCTGGACCCTTGGATTAAAAGTCCAATGCTCTACCGACTGAGCTATCCGGGCTGCATGGTAATTATTCAATTTTTTTATATTATATACTAAAACTATACACATAAGCTAAAATACTCAACTTTAATACTGATTGGCAGAACATAGAGAAATTAAATATCTACATGGACACAGAAAATTTTATAGTACAAAATAATACAGACCGATTGATAAGAATTAAACTACATATCATGTGTTTGGAGTACCTATAAATGATAAACTTGACATAATGTTTTTAAATTGACGTACTTACGAGTAGGTAGCTTACCTTATAGTTAATATGAAAAATTATCATATTACCATTTATATTATTTTTCACTATTGTCTAATATTTATATTAAATAGGTTTACACTGCTATTACACTATCATACGTATATAGACATAAAAATATGGTTCATAGAAATTGGAAATATGAAGAAACGGTGTTCCCAAAACCGACCGTAATTTACGTAGTAAAATTATTTAATCTGTGCCGTAACAACGGAAAATAAGCGATAAAGTTTTTAATGTTCTAGCTGTGACCTTGAGGTTGTTAACATGATTGTTATTTGACAGACACTGGATAGTAAATAAGACAGTCAGGCTATGGTCTACAACTCCTTCTCGTTCGACTTAATTTTTTGGTACGCGTGCAGATAGATGTTTCTGTTTTATTATAAAAACCCATTTCACTTCTTACGGTTGATCAATCATTTTTATTTTTGCATCTTAGCACAAACGCTTGTGGAGCTGACACTCTTGATACAGCCGGCGTATTCGTCTCCGTGCTGGAGACCCACGAGGAGCTTTCCAGCTTCTCGGAGCAGCTCTTGCCCAGCAACCGACACTGCACGCTGCTTGCCTTGGCACTAGCTGCCGTGATGCTCCAACACAAAGATGTAGATGGAGCATTGTCAAGACTAAAGGCGGCTTTGTCGGCACACCCGACCTGTGTGGCTGATTTGTGATTGATTTGAACCTGGGACTAGCTTTGTTAGCGAAGAATAAATATGTTGCCGTAAGCATCAAAATAGTATTATTAACGATCTTCTTTTATTCATGCCTCGTTGGTCTAGTGGCCGTAATCCTGCAAGCTGATCATAAGGTACCGGGTCCGAATTCCGGGTCAGGTCCCGGTCAGATTTAAAATAACCTTTTACGGAAATCCGAAGAATTATGAAGCTATCTTTGTTTTATTACAACGTGTATACTTTTTATCATTAATTTCAATTCGGATCTTTCAAACAAAGCAAATTATTAAAAAAATAATCAGTATCAACTTTTTTTACTTGACGTCGTTTTAATAATATTTCGTATGCACCTTACTGTAGCGTTTGGATGATAAAAATTCATTGTTATGTGAATAATTGGCAAAAATATTCAAATAATCGGTAAAAATATTCAAATAATCGAATCAATAATTTTTTAATGTATTATTTGTTTAGTAATTTTTTTATTTTTAAAATCCTTTAAATTACATGAATCATGAATAACACAAGCTTATTTTTTTACTTTGTCAAAGTTAGGCAAAAAAACACATATACAAGGCCGCGCTGAAAAAACCACTACGTAATTTCAATCACCCGCCATTTTGGGAGCTTACTGTGCGTAATTTTGTGATTTTGTGTTCTTATTTTGTGAATCGGCTTCGGAACTGTTTTTACTATATTTGTCGAAGCATGTGCATGTCACGAAGAATGATTGGACAAAAGTGGTACTTAGAAAAAACAAAAAATTGATTATGTATGACTCTGAAAGAGACATTAATTTTGACTGCATTATTGAAAATCAAATAATAATTAATCTAAATAACGACAGCTCAGCTAGTTGTACCGAAAGTGATTGAATAAATTAATTTTTAATCTAGTTTCAATCTTAAATTTTTATAAATGCGCTTTAGAAATAAGCAGTAACAACAAATACGAAGAAACTGATAAATCTGGTGTTTCAAATTAACCGTATTTAATTTATTCTGGTATTATTCGAACGAAACTGTAAATAATTACCAAATCTAAATAATCAATATCGATTTTTTTAAGAATCGAATATCGTAGGTTCCCATTTTTTGGTTGGCATGCTTGGAGCAATAAGTCTGACAGCTGTCAAAATGTATTTCTTAAATTTGGTAGACTATAATTTTTTTTAATTACTTAAAAATCTAATATTTCGTGTTAGAAATACAAATATTTTATTGCTAAAAATAAAACAATTTGAAAAAAAAATTAATTCCTGTATTAATTCACACCTCAATATACTGGCAAAAAATTTTTTTTCAATCGTAAAACGAAATTCAGTGTGCAGGTCACTACTTTTCTATAATTGTTTAATATAATGTTAAATTTTATTAAACAATTATAGAGTTAATTAAAAATTAAGTTAATTTAGATTAAGAGTTTTGCAGCATTTTATAATTAGTGTTAAAAATACTTCTACTTACAGAAAACTGCAGAAAATCAGACTTCTAAATCTACAACAATCACTCGCAAAAAACAAAACACGTGTCAATATGATAAATTAATATAAGTCAGTGCTTCTACTACTAATTCCCTCCACCATCCCACGGTCCTACCCGCCTTGCGGCATGCGGACCGAATCTCGGGAGACGCACACGGTACTTGCTCTCGGCTCTTTCCCACGTGCGCTTGCTTGACTCCTGTGCTTGACTCCCTACTAATTTCTATGATCCGTCCCTTTTCTCTACATTTCACTTCTCCCCCTTCTGGGGCGTGACTCCACAGCGACGACACTTCGCGTTCTGGCTTCTACTACTAATCGTTGAAAATGGCCAGAACGTGGTAAGTACAGACATAATTGCGAAAAGTTAGGCAATCAAATTCAATAGATTAGTTCCTAATTGATAGAATCAGGCGTTACTTTGCGGAAAGTTAAGAAGAGTTAGTGCATGCAATTGAGGTAGAGCGGAAGGTGCTCTTCAATCCAGGTAAGATACATCATTGTATTTATTTAGCGGAAGGTTGCAAAGAATCTTATATTTTTATTTTTTGAGATTAGTTCCTGATCAACGCCGGTTTGCTGAAAAAATTATAAATGATTTTCTTTTCGAAGGCAAAATGGAAATTTTTATATAATTAACTTCAATTACCTATTTCAGCTCCAACAAATCGGTCAAATATTTTTCAAACTTCTAAAATTATTCCTATCAAAAGTCTCCAACAATTCAAACATTCTTTCAAAAATTTCAAGCTCTTAATCATTGTCTAGATCTGCCCAATCGCCTACTTTACCTAGACCATCGCCTTATAATAGATTCATAACATATACTGCATCTTAACATTTATTGGCCTTGCAGCCCCTGAATACGATGTCAATGAGTCCTCACCGTCACATTATGCTTACAATTTGTGTGTAATTTGTAGTTTTATTGAATTTATTTATTTAATTGATTTTAATTTTAATTATATTTTATGTTCATAGGCACAAAAAAGCAAGTCTTGAATTGTGGGATACGAAAATAGTATAGATAGACGAAAAGAAATGAATATTTGTATATTTATTTATTTATTGTGAATTCACAAGAATTATTTGTTTGTTTTTCCATGCGCGAGCCGTTGTCCCAGCAAGACATATCTTACGACTGTTTTGAGGACCGTCTAGTCATCTTTTTTCTACTACGCAGCAAAATATAACGTGTATGAAAAAATAAATCTGCCTTTGATATCGTCACCCTTGTGAAGCCATCCCACAACAACTCAGAGACCTCTTCAATGCTGACTGTCCTCAAATGCGATTAAAATGATTGATGTCATTCTATGAGAGTCCGTCATGTAGCATAATAATCCACGTAAGGTATGTCATACCGCATTATTGTTTAGGACCAGTTGGCCAATTGGTGGGTCAACAATCATCGCGACAGTAGTAGCTAATTGCTAAAAGTCAAAACTGCAAGACATAATGTTACTACGATAACTATTCTATCCATTCTCTGCACAGTTGTGGGCACTTGGTTGGTGCCAATACCAATCAAGTGCCCGGGCCAGTTGGGATCGATATCGTCTGCATACCCATAGATACCGGGCATAAGCAGATCATTAGTATGCAGCAGGAAGAGAGTTACGGAGAGAACACTTGCGTCAGTCGGCATAGGATCGGATGAGCAGCCATAAACGACGACCCGGAGAGATCGTTTACTCAGATAGTTCTTTTACCCATTCAATCAGACCAGGGGACAAGCCGAACGTGAGTAAGCTAAGCTTCCAGTTACCCAAAGAGCTAGCGTGCCAAACTCTATCAAAGGCCTTCCAGACATCAAGGGAAACAAGGGAAACAGCAAGTGCTTCCCCACTTTTCTCGAGTATCTTGCCCCACGTACGCTTCCCAGCACATATGCCACACACGTGGGGCATACGCTAGAAGACTCTCAGGTGACCTATTTCGGCGAAACCCGTATTGCTGTTCACTAAGGAGGGCATTCTGTTCTGTGTATGCCATTAAGCAGGATATGCCATTAATCAGGACGCTCCATAATCTTGCAGAGTATAGAGGTTATTGAAAACTCTGTTAATGAAAAATATAATTAAAAAACAAACTAACGATGTATCTTGTGAGTTCTTTGGATAGCTAAGATCACATAGTTATACGAATAAGGTAATAGGTACTTTGTTTTTGTTTTTTTTATAAGTATAGCCAACTTAACTGCAGCAACTAAGCCTAGTGTTACTATTAATAATGATATAGTGTTTAATGTATATTACTAATGTGTACAACTAGTTGTAGAATTTTATGGGTAATAAATGAAAAACAAATCAATAGATCTGCAAAGCGGATGATTAAGGGATTACAATGGTGGGGGGGGAGGGGAGGTCGGTATGTCCCATAGTATATTACTTATTATAATGCATATACACGGCATGGTCTAGACGTGTCCTTGTGCAATTTATGTAACCCCTTTATAGAAATATTTAAACTTGAGTGAGAGCAAGAGCTTCAAGAAGTCGAAAAAACGCAAATTAACCCTAGTATCAACATATATACTCTTACCCATATTTTTCTAATATTTATTTCAGGTGGATAATATGATGATGCCTTTATTTAATTTATTTGCAATCCTGAATCCTGAGAAGCAAAATAAATATAAAAAGAAGTGACAAAACCAGACCAACGACATTAAATCAAAGCGTGCATTAAAGAAGCAATAATACTAATGCATGTTGCATTTGGAAATTTAAGGTAAACCTTATTAATAATAGGGAATACACACATCACGTAAACAGCTTCCACAAGTCTGGAGAAAACCCTACCGTAGGCGTAATATTAAAAAAGAAAATCCAAACACATATTCCAAGTAGTTTTCAACCAAACCATGGAATGGAATATTTTTGAGTATATTCGAGTAAAAATATATTTGAGTAAACGGCCTGTGAAACCGAAGAAATATCAAATCCAATGGTCGGTTAACTATGGGCAGGTTTATTTAAGGATTTGGATCGGTAAGCTGTTTCATACCTAATTTTTTTAAATAACTTAGTACCGATCTGATCTGAATAGGTACGTATCTGAATACATAAGAATATATAAACATACATACACGATGGAAAATTTAAGTAAATTTTACATAAGCGGGGAATCGAACCGGCTATTCAGTTTATTCAACATGTGAATTCAAATTAAAATGGCTAGGTGGAAATTTTACTGCTGGTTTTTAGTTTTCACACTGTTGAGGTATTTTCATGACTTTTTAAGCGATTATCGTTTCATTTAGCTGTACTAACATGATAGAGCGTGAATAAAGCTAATTTAACGTTGTAAAAACATTTTATTTTTCATCGGGATAGATTATCTTTTTGTACCATCATTAAAGTCTGTCTTTATTTTCGGTAGCGTTTCAAAAATACCCTGTATTTATACTAAACTAACTGTCGTTAACAGTATAGCCATACAAAGTTAATCCATACAATACTGAAACATACATTATATATTTATTCTTTAATTTTGGGTTTATGTATAAGAACATAAAAGTCACGAATATTGCTTGTTTTCATAATGTTTGTTGCCAGAAGGTAGAAAATGTACACATAAGCAAAAAGTTATGATAAATTCAGTTTATTCTTAGACATAATTAGGCAAAGTTTAAATATCTATTCCCAAATCACGATAAGAGTTCTTTGTTCTTCATCTAATCTAAAGATTACAGTTCCACTACACTTCAATGATTTTATCAACAATTCATTTACTGTTAAAGTTACACTTCTTTGGAACTCCTTGCCTGAAGACATTGCAAAAGCTCCTGATAATGGATGTATACAATGTTAATATACATAAATATAATTTATGATTATCATTTAGTAGTAGACAATAGCAGTAAGGATAAAAAAAATTAACTGTTAGTTTTCAGAGGTAGAAATAAAAGTCCAATATATGTTCCTCCAGTAAAGCTTAATGGTTCACTGTTACGGAGAGTAACTCATTTTAAATACCTGGGTCACATTGTCACAGAGGATTTAAGGGATGCTCTAGATATCGAAAGGGAACGCAGGGCGCTGAACTCTGCGTCACTAGGATTTCCAGGAGACAGGACACCAGTCTTTGTTTGCGAACATCTTTCTCCTACAAACAAGGCTCTTCACGCTGCAGCTAGGAAGAAGGCGAAGGAAGGAAGCCGGATATAAGTTTGTTTGGATTCGAAATGGCAGAGTATTCTTGCGGAAAAGTGAGGAAACTGAGTACATTCTGGTGAAAAGCTTGGATACGTTAAAAAACATAAAATAATTCGTTGATGCTCATAACATTGATTAATATCTTTTGCGGTGCTGGTATGCCATTGTCAATTTTCTTTTAAAATTCGATTTAATTAAGTTATACTACCAAAATACACGTGGACTGAGAACTAAAACACATAGCTTTCTTCAAGGAGTACTTTGTAATGATTACGATATAATTGTACTCACAGAAACGTGGTTAAACGACTCCGTGTCAAGTGGTGAGCTATTCGACGAAAGGTATGTGGTTTATAGAAGGGATAGGAGTAATGCCAAATTAATTCACAAAAAAGAAGGTGGTGGTGTTCTTGTGGCGGTTTCGAGACGGATACCTTCTAAACGTATGTACAGTTGGGAATCTAAACTTGAAGACCTCTGGGTCACACTGGAAATTCCGATATCACATTCCTTGCGTCGAGTGGCTCTCTGCGCAGTGTATTTGCCACCTCCAGTGCACAGTTCAATGTTGAGTCACTTTATCGAAAGTTGTAGTGTTGTACTTGATAATAGTGATTGTTGCTGTATTTTAGGTGATTTTAATTTGGCATGTATTGATTGGAGTTTGGTGGCGGATACTTCCTATGATTATAAGGCGCCGGGTTTATGTCAACCACTGTTGGATTTATTAAGTTTATATGAACTCAAACAACATAACAGTGTACTTAATAAATCTAACAGAATACTTGACTTGGTGCTGTCTAATTTTCCGGCTTGCATAGTACGTCAGAGTCACTCAATATTTAGTAGCATTGACCAACTACACCCTCCCCTAGATGTAGATATTTCATTTATCAGAGAATCAAGACTTTCGTTTAATCACCAAACTTTTAAATTAAACTTCCACAAAGCCGATTTCTTTAATATTAATAAAGAACTCCAAGGGTGTGATTGGGTACAGATATTTGGGGACAGCAGTGATGTCAATACTATTCTTGGAAAATTTTATAATACAATTGGTGCTATAATAGAAAAATATGTTCCTAAACATAAATTGAAAAAGTCACGATATCCCCCCTGGTTTGATCGTAACTTAAAACGATGTTTAAATGAAAAGTACAATCTTTGGCGTCGTTATAAAAAATATAAAAACCCTATGGACGAACTGGAGTTGAAGTTATTAAATTCACGTTGCACCCGTTTAGCTAAAAATTGTTATAATAAATACATTAGCGATTCGGAAAAAAACATCTCAAAGAATCCTAAATATTTCTGGGCATATGTTAAAGCTAAACGTGGTGGCACGAGTTCTTACCCAATTAGTATGACTGATGGATTAGTTACTACGTCGGATGGTAAACAAATTTGTGAAATGTTTGCGTCACACTTTGCATCTGCATACATAAATAGTAGTCCTCGAAACTCTGGTAGCAGAGATACCTTGGGGTATGTCGAGAATATCAATCAATGCTTAATAATACCTACTATAGACTCTGATACTCTACTGAGGAAGCTAAAAAAATCTCGATGAAAGCAAAGGTGCAGGCCCGGATGGGATTCCTCCTATGTTTATAAAAAGATGTGCTACATACTTAGTTGAGCCTTTATTGAGAATATTTAATATGTCTTTACAGACGGGAACGTTTCCGACAGAATGGAAAAAGGCAAGAGTAGTTCCAATTCATAAAGCAAATGACGATGATATCATCTCAAACTACAGACCCATTTCCATTTTATCAACACCAGCTAAGGTATTGGAATCTCTCATCTGTCCTTTTGTGCAGCGTCATTTTAAACAGAGTTTGTGCACTCAACAACATGGTTTTGTTCCCTCTCGTTCAACGTGTACCAACTTGGTAGATCTCACAGAAAACTTGGCAGAGGCTCTGGATTGTCATAAGCAAGTAGACGTTATATATACAGATTTTAGCAAGGCTTTTGACCGTTTGCCTCATGATATATTGTTAAGCAAATTGTCTGCTTATGGAATTTGTGGAATTTTTTTGCGATGGTTAAGGTCTTACTTGGAAGGTCGAACATTCTCTGTAGTGGTTAATGGGTTTCATTCTAACTGGCGGAAAATAGCTTCTGGTGTGCCGCAGGGGTCTCATTTGGGTCCAATCTTGTTCAATTCGTTTGTTAATGATATACCAACTGTTGTTAATTTCTCAAAAGTTTTTATGTATGCAGATGACCTGAAAATTGCTAGGGTCATAAATACAATACATGATTCAATAATGCTTCAAAGAGATCTCGATGAGCTTGTTGAATGGTGTTTGCACAATGAAATGTATCTGAATCCAGAAAAGTGTTTTTTTGTAAGGTATGGTCGAAAGAGAAATTTCGTTACATTTCAGTATCATATCGCTCGTGGTAATATCCAAGAACTTGAGCAAATCCGCGATTTGGGTGTATTATTTGACAAAAAACTGACATTTGTACCTCACATGGAGCAAATGGTAAACCGGGCCTCAAAAATTTTGGGGTTTGTTTTGAGAAATATTGAAGGGCTACGCAACAACAGGGTTCGGATTCTGTTGTACAACTCCCTTGTACGCAGTATTTTGGAATATTGTTCAGTGGTATGGAGGCCTCACTATGCGACTCATTCTCTACAAATAGAACGCATACAGAAAAGATTTTTGCGGTATCTCTTATCTTCAAACGGGATTTCAAAAAAGAAAATCCCTTCGTATCATAAACAGCTGGAACACTTCCGAATGATTTCCTTAGAAGAACGTAGAAAGCGGTTAGACCTATTTTTTGTTTCGAAAATTTTCACTAATGAAATCGATTGCCCTCAGTTACTGAATAAATTTAATATGCGCGTACCGAAGAGACCTCCTCGTAATAAAATAACGCCCCTCTGTCCACCACCCCGGAAAACAGTGTTTGGATCAAATTCGCCTGTCCCTAGACTTTGCAGGCTGGTCAATGACTACAGTGACCTACTCGATATTAATGCAGATTCAACCAATAAGATTCGATTACTGTTAAATGCCAAACGCTAATTATAATAGAAATGTATTTGCCTTTTTGTATTATCCTTTTCTTATTTGTTTTGTTTTTGCCTTAGCTCGTACTTAGAAGTTTTATTATATCCCTACTAAGCATGATGTATCTACCTGTAAGTGTTTGTTACACCTAGATTAATTTCTGTGTACTATGTATTTATATTTGTATATGTACTGATGTAAACAAACGTTGGTGGATCAATAAATAAATAAATAAATAAATAAATTTAGTAGTAGACAATAGCAGTAGTAGACAATAGCAGTAAGGATAAAGAAATAACTGTTAGTTTTCAGAGGTAGAAATAAAAGTCCAATATATGTTCCTCCAGTAAAGCTTAATGGTTCACTGTTACGGAGAGTAACTCATTTTAAATACCTGGGTCACATTGTCACAGAGCATTTAAAGGATGATCTAGATATCGAAAGGGAACGCAGGGCGCTAGCCGTGAGAGGTAATATGGTGGCTCGAAGGTTTGCTGCTTGCTCTGTACCAATTAAAATTACACTGTTCACGGCGTACTGCCAATCATTTTATACCGGCAGCCTTTGGGCCAATCATACCCAAAAGGCAAGCAATACCCTGCGTATTCAATATAACAATGCCTTCAGGTTATTGTTGGGGCTTCCACCTCATTGTAGTGCATCAGGCATGTTCGCCGATGCGCATACTGATGACTACTTCGCGATCATGCGTAAAAAAAGTGTGTAAGTGAATGAGGGGGAGCTCCAAGAGTATGTGAGGGTATCCTTTGCTGAGAGGCTCGATGGCCCGACACTAGGTAGGTTTGTCTAGCTACATATACTAAAGTGATTCATAAATCTATCAAATTTGTATGCATTTTGTGAATTTTTATTTTTATTTTGTTTCATTTAATTGTTTCACCTACTAACATTAGTTCCTAAGTTTTATTTGTATTACTAACCTGCTATGGGCCTACGATGCCTGAACAATAAAACATTTTTTTATCACATATGAATATTGGGCTTTCTTTATTTCTTTTCAGGTGACGTGGTGTAGAAAATGGAATTAAAGAAAAGAAGTTGTTATTGTTGTCTATTGTGAAAAGTCAGAATGTGTCAAAAAAGGCACGTATGGCAATTCACAATGCTGTATTAGTCCCTACTTTAACCTATGGTGAAAGTTGGGTGTGGCAGAAGAAGCACGAGAGTAGAATAAATGCAGTAGAAATGCGGTCGCTAAGGAGTATGTATGTTAGGGCTGAATCTGAGTGACAGGGTGAGAAACTGTGTGATAAAAGAAGAGTGTGGTTGGCAAGATGATGCGGTGACCAGGATTAAGAAACGAATGGTTCGGTGGTTTGGTCATGTAGAAAGAATGAATGAGGAAAGACTGACAAAGCAAATATATGTTGCAGAAGTGAATGGAAGAGTCAGAAAGAGACGTCCTAGGCGGAAGTTTGTCGACCAAATTGACGATAAACTAAAAATGGGCCAAATTAAGAATACCCTTAACCGACGAGCATGTATGCGTAGGTATATGGATGTGGAAGAGGCGAGAGAGGTATGTCAGGTTCGTACTTAATGGTAGTCTGTAGTCTCTGCCTACCCCTCTGGGTGACAGGCGTGAGTGTTTATGTTATGTTATGTATGTTAAGTTGTTAAAATTTTGACAAAGATTGTAATCATACCTGTGTAGGTGAATAAGCCTTACAAAGACTTGCTTAATATCCAATCTCTCTCAAAATATAGAGAACTATTTGAAAACCTTTATATGTTAAACAAATAACTTTCTTATTAATACAATTAAAACTATTTTGTATAAAAAAATGTCCAGGTTTACCCTGGATGAATCATAAATAGCTTTGCAAGTAATGAAACAAAGCACCAAAGACTATATATACTATTAGAAAAAAATGTTTGTCTTGCCTAACAAACGAATGTTATATAGACCAAATAATAATTTAGCATACCCTAGTAAAAAGTTCCTTATCATATACAAGGTATGTACTCACTTTATTCTTAACTATTTGAATTATAGTTGTTTTAAAATTTGTATAAAAAGTAACTTGAAAAGTAAAATATGAAGCATAATGATTTCTTATATTTACGCGAACACTGTACATTGATTAAAACTACTTTTACGGATTTTATCGCGTTTTATTTATTTTATTTTTAATACCCGACGTTTTGGGTGCTTTCCAGCACCCATGGTCACGGGGGACCATAGAGTAGAGTAATATATACAGAAATAGAGAGCCATCTCCTAGGATTTTTGTCACCCAATACGAATAGTGTTGCCGTCTGGTATCATATCCCTTGAACTAATCTCAATATAATGTTGACTATAGATAGCTGTATGTAGTTATGTATATACAGCTATCTATACTATAGGCGATTATATTTATATTTTAAGGGATTAGGGTTCAATTAAAGACGTATTATAGATGTCAGTAATATTAACATTTATTTTTGTTATATATATTTAACATACACGATGTAAAAGCGTCTATTCCGCAAAATACAACACCAAACCAAATTAAATATGTCCACCGGGTTACCGGAATGATAAATGAAAGCGTCTATTTCGCACAACACCACACAAACATACAATGTGGTTCCAGCATGAAAATTTAAACAGACAACAAGAAACAGAGGGCGAAAATCACTTATAAACTATAATAAAACAACAACTTGCTCAGACGCCGGTAGCCATTATGTCATA
The DNA here is from genome assembly GCA_907164705.1 of Parnassius apollo. Taxonomy (NCBI): domain Eukaryota; kingdom Metazoa; phylum Arthropoda; class Insecta; order Lepidoptera; family Papilionidae; genus Parnassius; species Parnassius apollo. The sequence goes on along the minus strand of CAJQZP010001064.1, from coordinate 744,288 downwards.
TAAAGTTGCTACTTGCCAGTTCAAGAATAACCATGGTGTAGTCGCCATCTAGCGCACCTTTTAGAATTTAATGTTCGAAAGTTTATGCGGATGTAGTACAAGATGGCACTAGTGTCTTTGTAAATTATTGAACCCCAACCTAAAGTATGGAAGTGTACACCCCTGCGGGGGACTGAGGTGACTGACGTCGCGATGTCAAAGTTAAATCGGAGTACCTTCAGCTTTTTTAATTATTGTCTTTGGTTCGACCTACGCAGAATGAACTAACTGTGTTTTGAAGTCTTGCAGTGGTATCCCAAGCAGGTGGTAGTACCCAGTCTCCTTCTCTATTGAAATTAGGATGTTTTTAAATTTCAATAGCCTCACGTATCATCCTTGGTAGGAATCGATGTTCTTTCGCGAGGATTTGTGGTCTATCAAATCTGATGTAATCGTTGGGGCCATCTAGGATATGATCGCAAACTGCAGACTTCCCGGAACGTTGATGCTTTACGTCAGCTATGTGTTCTTTTACGCGGGTTCTAATTGATCTCTTTTTTTGCCCTATATATGAGAGACCAAAATCACAATCAAGCTTATACACTCCTGCATCTTGTAGAGGAATATGACACTTGACGGATGGTAAGAACTGACTAATCTTCTTCGGCGGCTTGTAGAGTGTTCTAATAGAAACTCGCTTCAAGATGTAGCCAATCTTGTCTGTAACACCTCTGACATATGGTAGTACAGCAGGCACACGCTCGACTGTAGCCGGCTTCACTCTGTCACTGTGATGTAGGCGCGGGACCCGAAGCTTGTTGTCGTGCAGAACCTGCTTGACATGCTGAAGCTCGGCGGCCAGGTGTTTGCTGTCACAGATCCCTCGTGCTCTCTGTAACAAGGATTTGCCCACGGTAGCTAACTGTGAAGGATGACGGTGAGATTCACCATTTAAGTATCGGTTTGTATGGGTCTTTTTTCTATACACAGTAACCTATGGTGTTGTTAGGATTTCGGATGACTAACACATCTAGGAAAGCTAAGGAATTATTTGCCTCTAACTCCATAGTAAATTGAATTTTAGAGTTTATGGAATTATAAAAATGCAGTTACTTCATTGATGGTAAAATTGTGAAAGTATCATCTACGTACCGCTTGTAGAACCTTGGGGTGACAGGTGCAGTAAGAAGGGCTTTCTCCTCAAAGTCTTCCATGAACATATCAGCGACAATGCGAGATACAGGTGAGCCCATCGCAACACCATCTACTTGCTTGTAAAACTCCTCCTTCCACAATAGATAGCCAGATGTAAGGCAATGTCTTAGTAGTACTGCATATTCTGGTGGCATGTAATTTTCATCTAGTTTTCTAGTTATAATTGAGATGCAGTCTTCAACAGGTAGGCATGTAAATAGAGACTGAACATCAAAACTGACCATGGTTTCATCGTCAGCAAGACGTAGGTCTTTTATCCCACTGACAAAATGGTATGAATCCTTAGTATGTGCTCTTGTGTGTCCTCTGAGTGGTGATAATATTTTGGCTAAGTGTTGAGCCAATCTGTAACGCCAACTTAAACTTGAATCGTTTTGACTCACTATTGGATGTAATGGAGCGTTAGGTTTGTGAATTTTTGACAAAAATACACACTCACTACTCACTACTCACTATTGGACGTAATGGAGCGTTAGATTTGTAAATTTTTGACAAAAATACACAAACCTAACGCTCCATTACATCCAATAGTGAGTCAAATCGATTCGCCAACTTACAGATTAGCTCAACACTTAGCTAAAATATTATCACAGACATGATTGGCTACATCTTGAATCGAGCTTTTATTAGAACATTCTACAAGCCGCCGAAGAAGATTAGTCAGTTCTTACCATCCGTCAAGTGTCCTATTCCTCTACAAGATGCAGGAGTGTACAAGCTTGATTGTGATTGTGGTCTCTCATATATAGGGCAAACAAAGAGATCAATTAGAACCCGCGTAAAAGAACACATAGCTGACGTGAAGCATCAACGTTCCGGGAAGTCTGCAATTTGCGATCATATCCTAGATGGACCCAACCATTACATCAGATTTGTAATTTCAATAGAGAAGGAGGCTGGGTACTACCACCTGCTTGGGATCCTATAATTAATAAAATTAAAACTAAACCCAAGCATACCACTGCAAGACTTCAAAACACAGTTAGTTCATTCTGCGTAGAAAGACAATAATTAAAAAAGCTGAAGGTACTCCAGGTTAACTTTGACATCGGGACGTCAGTCACCTCAGTCGCCCGTGACCATGGGTGCTGGAAAACACCCGAAACGTTGGGTATTAAAAATAAAATAAGTAAAACGCGATAAAATCCGTAAAATTAGTGTTAATCAAAATATGAAGCAGTTAAATATGATTCCTGTGGTTTAATTTTCTAAATTTGCTTTATTTAATAAACTATAAATATTGCTCTGTTTCTCATTAAATTGTACTTACGTACAATATTATGTACAATTTTCTCATTGGTTTATATAATTAAATTTGCCTTTAATTTAATCCTAAGATTACGTGTGTATGTATATGATGTTGGTGTGCTTGAATAAAAAACAAATGTTAATATACTCTAGTTGTTTCGTTAAATAATATTACTCTCTATATAATGCACCCTTATGTCGATATCGATAAAATAAGAACACCACTAAACATCGATATCGATGATTTGAAGGATGTGTGCTTGCAATCACTAAGCTACACATAGCTATACTAATTTGTATAGTCTCATCTGCCAAAATAGGCGACTGCAGCGCCAAAACTTGTAGTTGGGAAACTTGACTAAAACAAAATAAAGTTCATGAGAAAAAATTTATTAAGGAGTCAGGAAGAGACTAGTTTTTACGATAATGCCTGAGTACCTAAAAATTATATATATATCTAAAAATTAACATAATATTAAAGTTGATTTCTGATCGTTTTTAGTGTTAATTTTTTTTTTCAATTAACAATAATAAAAAAATGAGTCAATAATAATAACAAAGTAAAATTAAAAAATATTTTCTATTGTCGATTCAGAATTTTTTCCATATTTTTGTACGATCATATGACCATTGAATTTTGGATTTTCAAAACTTTGTTTTAATGCATTTGACATAAAATTATCGGAAAATTAGAAATGATCGTAAAAAGGTAATTTGTGAAAACTTGTGTGTATATAAATACTTAAAATAATTGACGTATAACATGAGTGCTTAAGGCATACTCATTTGGATTTACCAAAAACTTTGTTTATTATTTTGTTTACGAACAATTTTACGAAAATTTTAAATTTTTGCAAAAATTGGACATACATCAATATTTATACCCTTAAAAAATTTTGTTGTTGGTTTAGTTTTGCCATTTACCGACAGATTGTTTATAGACTTTATCCTCTTTATATATTTTAGCCCCTCGTCTGGCCAAACGCCATAATATCGTCGAGTGATAGCAAACTATTAGTAACATATATATGGTATATATATATATATATATATATATATATATATATATATATATATATACTTAGTATATTTGTTATATAATTACTTAGTACTTCGGAAAGTGCTAGACAGATGCGCCATATTGGCCAAAATGACCCCGACATTCGAGTGGATAAAAGATGTCCCGAGTGACCCACTCATCTACAAACGCACAGAGCAAAGCGCTTTACGTAGGAATCGGAAATTTTGGATCGTAACTTCCTTTTGTTGCGTAGAAAGGATTTTTATTTCAATTTCATATTTGTATGGATTAAAATTATCAAATAATTTTTGTAACTTGAAAATTAGTACGAATACATATTTTAGATTAAAATAAATAATATATATTTCTTTTTCATTTTCCGAAAAACTTATCTTAAAGTATCGAGAAGAGGGTACAACAAATATTCGTAATAAATGCTTTTAATTGCACGATGGTGGGCAAATTTGTAAAATGAAATGATGATAGTGCATACAACTTTACAAAAATTTACACTTTAAAAGGCGGAAAATTCTTAAACAATACAGTAAAGTTGTTGGAATCCAACAGGACGGTAATTCGACACAAATATATAGAGATCGGATGCAGAACAAACGGTCTTACTTGCTCTGTCATTTCTGGGGCATAGGGATGAACACTGCTAAAGTCCTGACTTCGGGCTTTTACTGACAATTTGCTTACAGAAAATCCAACAGGTTTTAGGCTCGTCGTATCACTTACAAGTCAAATGGCATTTCTCGGTTGATTTTAGTTTTGTTTTTCATTTGTTTGCAGAATGAGATATAATATAGATATCTAAATTCAATATTTTTTTAAGATTAAGCTCTTATTTTTAGGAGTGCATTGGATTGTAACTTTCATTTTAAATATTTTTATCATATATTATTGACAATATGGTGACTCATACGACAGAACCCATAACTGATGATACAGGAGATTATTTGGGGTAGGCGCTTATCTCGTGTATGTGAACATAGTGTTGGCTAAAGAAAATAGGGAGCAAATAGTGGATTATGTTATTGCGGTCATTTTGTTGTTCTTTTACAATATGAAACGCAAGCGTATAGTTTGCCCAATTCTTTTTTGGTTGGTTTATCTACTTCATTCGTTAATTTGTCTGATTAACAGATTAACGGAATGTTTTGATTCAGATCATATAGGTCTTGGCGTTATTAAAAAGTACAAATATATCATGATTAATATTATAAAAAAGTACTTATTCCACGCCATTGAATTCGCGGGCACAGTATATATACTTATATATACATATACGGGGTACAGCCAAGCTGCACCTGTAATATGGTTGTAGGACTATTGGGTCGGCTCGGCTACTGAAGGACCACGCTCTCACAGAATACCAGCTTAATGCTGCTGTGTTTCATATTGTGAGTGTGGAGAACAGGAGACTGGAAATAAAGCATTCCGTCTTAGTCCTATAAATAAAATTAAATATCGGTATATAAAATGTATCTTTTTTTATTAGCCTGTAATGATCCATAGATCAACATGTCCTTGTATCTATTAATGTAGGAAAAATTTGATTTTGTTTATATTATAGATATTTTATTATTAGTAACCGGTTGACCGGTTTTTTTTATTTGTGTGTTTTGGAAATTGTATATATATATACAAATTACATACTGATGAAATACGAATAATATTTTTTGATCTTAGCGACATAATAGAAAAAACTGAACTGGTTATTTGAATAAAAAATCATGAGTGCAATTAGTTTAATTTAAGTTTTCGTGTTTTTAAAAAATACTAAAAAAAGGGCTCGAGAAATTAGATTTTCTCAAAAAAGAAAGGAAGTTGAAAAAAAAATTAAAAAAAGGCAGCCGGTCGGTCTGGGCTCGAACCATGGTATTACGATTTTGTGACCGCCCAATATACCAACTAAGCTGTTTGTAATCATTAACAAACTGTCAAAATTTACCTTCTTACTCTAACGATATTGTAGCTGTTTTTCATTGCCTAAAAACACGGACAAAAAGACATTTTCTAAAAATAAATCCTAACTAGATAGATTTATTCGCACCGAAACTCCCCCTCCACAAAATTTCATGAAACTCGTTGGAGCCGTTTCCGAGATTCCGATTATATATATATATATATATATATATATATATATATATATATATATATATATATATACAAAAATTATATATATATATATATATATATATATATATATATATATATATATATATATATATATATATATATATATATATATATATATATATGTATATATATATATATATATATATATATATATATATATATATATATATATATATATATATATATATATATATATATATATATATATATATATATATATATATATATATATATATATATATATATATATATATATATATATATATATATATATATATATATATATATATATATATATATATATATATATATATATATATATATATATATATATATATATATATATATATATATATATATATATATATATATATATATATATATATATATATATATATATATATATATATATATATATATATATATATATATATATATATATATATATATATATATATATATATATATATATATATATATATATATATATATATATATATATATATATGTATATATATATATATATATATATATATATATATATATATATATATATATATATATATATATATATATATATATATATATATATATATATATATATATATATATATATATATATATATATATATATATATATATATATATATATATATATATATATATATATATATATATATATATATATATATATATATATATATATATATATATATATATATATTTATATATATATATATATATATATATATATATATATATATATATATATATATATATATATATATATATATATATATATATATATATATATATATATATATATATATATATATATATATATATATATTATATATATATATATATATATATATATATATATATATATATATATATATATATATATATATATATATATATATATATATATATATATATATATATATATATATATATATATATATATATATATATATATATATATATATATATATATATATATATATATATATATATATATATATATATACAAGAATTGCTCGTTTAAAGGTATCGGATATAGGATATTTGATTTTGATGAATGCCTTGTAACTGTGACGTTGCTTCTGTCAGCAGCTGGGTAATTTACCTACATCTTTCAAATAGGTTTTATACGTACCTCATCTATGAAAGCTACGATATCTTTTTGTCTGTTCCTATAGTTTTAGTTGTCTTTTAAAACATTTATTATTTATTACCTCACTGTTTATATTACATTGAAATGAAAACAAAATATCAAATTCAAATGAGATTCAAAATAAATAATAAAAATATCGTGAAGTATCAAAGAGAATTAAAGACGTAAAATAAATATACAATTCAGTTTGCAAGAATAAAGGTAGCGTGGCCGAGCGGTCTAAGGCGCTGGTTTAAGGCACCAGTCTCTTCGGAGGCGTGGGTTCGAATCCCACCGCTGCCAAACTTTTGTATGAGAATTCAAACGGTTAGGGCCTTTACTTAATTTTGTTTAAATTAAACAGTAAAATTAAAACATGTTGATTTGTTTAACCTGTGTATTTCTAAGAATGTACTAGAATTTTGATTTCAGTTTTCTCCAACTTCAGATGTCGGAATAATGTGAAATTTTGCAGACGTGATATACCGGATAAGAATACCTTATCAGGAGAAGAATCTTCGAAACTCATGATCAATACGAGTTATTTTAATATTTCTTTCGAAAATTATTTTAAAATTAATACTTAATTTTTTTTAAATAATTAATGTAAATGTAAAAATACATTTTTTTGAATTATTATTATTCTTGGCGTATGAAAGCTCTTGTGTCGTAGAGCATTTCTTGAGCCGCAACTGAAGACGCGCCGTAGTCAAATGTTTAGATAATGCACTATTGAGACGTTTCTGTCCATCGCCAGAAACGTATAATATAGTATAAAATAATAAAGTATAAAATTGCAGTTATAAAACTAAAATTACACTCTACAATATTTTATACTATACTGTAACTCTCAATTCCAGCCTCTGATGCTATTTTCGCATAGGATTACGAGTATATGTGCATCCTCTATTCCCTCATTCTCGCAGTCCAATGAAACGGCAATCCGACACGATCGAAGAGAAATCAGGCGCAGGGCCAGTGAATTTACGTGCTTTTCGAGGCACTGGGTAAAGCATCTTCAATTTTCTGCCTCCCAGTTGCTATTGAGAATTTATTGACTGAAAAATCTTAATATCAAGTACTTTTTTATAGGATAAAGGCAAAGACCTCTATATATACAAGTAGGCTGGACTGGCTATAAGCCGTGACATGTTGAGGCAATTTGATTTACGCCATTTTGGCGCTGACAGCAGAAGTGAACGTCCATGGAACTAATAATAGGGATAAGACAGTGTGACAAAATATATCGATAGAATTTCTAAACATAATGGACTCTATGGATAGATAGCCTCTACCCGTAACGTACATTCTATTTATGTATCATATTAATATAACGCCATTATCATTCATCATCATTAAAGCCCTTCAGAAGTCCACTGCTGAACATAAATCTGGAGGCTTATGTTCAGCAGTGGACCCCCAAGGAATGCCACAAAGTACGGTTCTGAGCCACCTGCATCCATCAACTTCCTATATATCTTACTAAGTTGTTACTTCATCTAGTGGGGGGTCGCCCTACACTTCGCCTACCGTTACGAGGCTCACCTCTCGGTCGAAGTTGATCTTACCTTGTCAGACTATTTGTCCCAGGTAAACTTTTCGTACTCTGGTTCTGTAATTGGACAGCCATCGTGGCCCTTAGAGCATCCAACCCAAGTAGCCCTACTATACAAACACTTCAGCACTTCGATATAACATCAGTCAACTTCGCACCGTTGATGAGACTGCAGCACCGCCCAAATTTCAACAGCATCTAAAGCTTTTTCATAACTCACATACGCAAGAAAAAGTGGCCTATAACTCCACCTGCACTACAGACTCCTCGAGCCCGATATGTGAATGAAGCCAGGAGAAAACGAGCAATTGGAAGCATCAAGTGGTGCAGCCTCACCAAAGTCGCGATACCAACACTCCTGTTCCCTTACGACTCCACCTCGACTACAGCGGTACAGGGAGGGGAATCTCCTTTAGCCGCAGCCCACTAACCAACAACCAACCAACGTGGCTTGACATCATCAGGTTACCTTTCTACACTTGGCTACGGGCTTTGTGTTTCGGGAAAAACGAGAAGTGAAGAAATAAAAAACTTTCGAAATAATAATCTAATACTTTTATACTAACTGGTACTGGTACTACCAGAAAATTTTGTCGGTATATTGCACTTTTTCAAAGCGGTGCGGTTCACATGTCAAATAAAACAGGCGTATGTGAAATGTTTAAAAGAAAGATAGTCATTTTGTTTCGGACGCCAAATCACAATATTTGTGCTTTTAAGATATAATTTTAGTTTAGTTTCAGTTGGAAACCTTTTAATTAATAAACATTTGATAATTATCTGTTGTTGGCGACTTTGTTTGTTAACAGATATGGGTAGGAAAGAACATCGATAAGTATTATAGACAAGGAACTCGACAACCCTATTGAATTTTATTGTTTATTAAAACTCAGTAATATACAGCCAAACATATTGGTAATGATGATATTAAGATTAGTAGTTTTACAAATTTATTTAATAATAGCTGTAAATTCACTTACTTGTAGAATGTTATATACACTTTCCTTTTGGTAACTAGTTTTACAGATTACGCACTCTCTTTATTATTAAAAATAATTCTAATTATATATAAAATTATACACAATCAAACAACATAATACTTTCGTTTTTTAGTTTAAAAGTTTAAAATACAGATATTTTAAATAAGACAATTTAAGTAAGACAACAGACTTTGCCATATTATGTCAATTTTAGTTCTCAAGACCACAAATAGTGGCGCTTCAAATTGGCACAGACATTGTGTATGGTATGGCCAGTCCAGCGTACTTGTATATATAGAGGTCAGTGGATAAAGCAAGTGACAAGCAAGCACACAGTTAACCCGATGGTAAGTGGTTGCTGTGGCCCATAGACCTCTACATCTATCCTCGTTTGCGAATCAAAGTGCAGATGCTTTGTCAGCCGTGAAGACTAACATGGAATGTCTTTTCTTTTCTAGTAAAAAGGGTCTCCGGTTTTCTGCACGCACCATACAAAACACAGCAGCATTAAGCTGCTATTTTACGCTATTCTGTGACACAACTATACAATTAATATAGCCGTAGCATGGCTCTACCACGTTACTACTACTAAAATTTGATTTCATTTTTGACCTGATCCGGGATTCGAACCTGGGACCATATGCTCAACAATCACGCTTCCAACCACTAAACCAACAAGGCAGTAGTCGGAGCGAGACTGTCAGTTAAGAACGTTATTTTGGACGATCTAAAATAGATTTATTTAATAATTAAGCTTTAATAATGATAATACTCTTTGCTCAATTTGGTTTGACTTAAATTGGAGACACAAGGGATATTTGTTTTTGCACACTGGAGTTCTAAACCACTTCAATATTCAACTAAAGGAAACCGATGTTTGAAAACTAATATAGAGTAGAGCAAGCAAAAGTTTATACGACCACGCAAATGCAATTTACGTGAAATCCAGTTAGGTGTTTTGTACTTGTAATTTGTTTGTTTATATTATTCGTATTTTGGCCAAAAAATTTAAAAATAAATTTGATTTATTAATATAACAAAGTAAAAGAATTTAATATTTTTTTAAATATAATTTTCCGTCATACTTATTTGTAGACACGACAGTCATTTTTCAACCCCTATGTGTGTATCTGTGTTTCTGTATATCTGACGGTGATATCGTAGCTTCCAAACGGAGGAACCGATTTAAATTTAGCTTTTTTTGTTCAAAATGCAACTTAATCGAGAGAATTTTTAGCGATCGTTGAAGAACATATTTTCAACAGTTCGAAATTCATCAGCTCTTTTTGTTTCGGGGGCTTTGAAATTTTCCAATTTAAGTTATTTTCTTTCTCATCATAAATTCATAATTCATAAACAATCACGCCTGTCACCCAGAGGGGTAGGCGTTCAGCGTAGCCAGACGGGCTTCCGCAATCCACTTTTCGCCTCTCCGGGAGACAGAACGTGACGGGTGGTGAACCTCGTCGCCGGTTTTTCTCCCGGAGATTCTTCGCACCCCTGCCCCATTAAAGGGGCGCAGGGAACTCGGGGCCATTTCTTTTATCTCCTGACTCATGGTGCGAACACGGGGTGGTGGTAGATTTTACGCCGCTACCACACGGAGGGAAGCCGAGTCCATTTTTCGGCTTGGTCGCTCGTTTAGCACCACCCGGGGGACACGTGTAGGGTGGGCCTAAGGTTTGGTGGTCGAAGCCTACGGACGCGAGTGACTCATCCCCCTATTTTCTTTCTCTTATCCATATTCCCATTTGGATTCTCTTACGCTGCAATTACATGGAAAAATTCCGTATATTTAATGATATCATCATCATCATTACAGTCCTTCACAAGTAATACTTGTATACATAGACCTCCCCAAAGGAATGCAAGGCACGGTCCTGAGCCACCTGCATCCATCGACTTCCTGCATGTCTTATCAAGTCGTCACTCCATCTAATATGGAATCGCCCTACACTTCGGCTACCAGTACGAGGCTGCCAATCGAGAATCTTTTTTCCCCATTGGTTGTCGGTCACTTGAGCTGTATGGCCGGCCCATTACCACTTCAGCTAACTAATCCGTTGGCTTCATCATCACTTCTAAGTTTATTACGCAGAGAAACCCCGGGCATAGCCCTCTCCATAGCTCGCTGAGTGACCATGAGTGTCCTTATACGGCCAGCAGTGAAGGACTACGTCTCAGATCCATAAGTCATCACTGAAAACACGCACTGGTTGTATAGTCTCGTTTTCAGGTTTTGAGGTATAGCTGGCGAGAAGATGTGTCCTAATTTCCCGAACGCTGCCCAGCCGAGTTGAGTCCGTCGATTGACCTCTCGACCGAAGTTTGATTCACCTAGTCGTACTATTTGTCCCAGGTAAACATACTCGTCAACAACTTCGAGCTTAGTGCTCCAAACAACTACCGGCTTAGGTGTGACATGGACGTTACGCATGATCTTTGTTTTTCCACGTTCATCTTAAGACCTAACCGTTGGGAGACACTATTTAGGGTCATTGAGCATAGCGCTTAGATCGTCCAGCGATTTTGTCATAAGGACTATATCATCGGCAAATCGAAGGTGAGTGACGTACTTGCCATTATGTTAACCGTATCCTTTTGCAATCCAGTAGCTTAAAAACGTCTTCTAATTAAGGGGTAAAGAGTTTCGGGATATTACGACACCCTGACTTACACCTCTCTGCAGTTGAATAGGTTGCGAGCTCTGGTTCTGTACTCGGATAGCCATCGTAGCCCTACTGTTCAAATAATTCAACACTTCGACATACCGACGGTCAACGTGACACCGCTGAAGGGACAGTAACACCGCCCAAATTTTGACGGAATCAAAGGCTTTCTCATAGTCCATATGCGTCAGGCAAAGTGGCAGATTGTATTCGTCGGTCTTCTATACAATTTACCGAAGGATATGTATGTGGTCTATGGTACTTAAGCATTTTCGGAAACCGGCTTATTCAGGAGGCTGGAAGTCTTCAAGTCTAAATGAAGAAGAAGAAGTCGTCAATGACTCTCGAAAACAGCATGTAGACGCGACTCAGAATCAAAATTTAAGCGACAGTAGCCTAATGGCAGGGCGCGGAACGCGAACTCAAAAAAGGTCGTGGGTTCGAATCGGCCATTCGACTACTGGCGTGAACCGCTCGTAATACAAGCAATTTAAGCTTACCACGAGTGGTTAAGGGGAATATTAGTAATGTTTATAGCATTGTTAATATTCTTTAAAAAATCAGTATGTATTCTTCTAGAGAGCATTTTCACATTTCTTGAAGAATAAGACCACCGTACTTCTGCTCCATGCTTCTGGAGTAATGCCATCATAGAGACGGAATTAAAGAGCTTCTGAAGGATTTCAAGTACCGGTTTTCCACCCGCTTTCAGAAGCTCCTCTGTAATTCCATCCTCCCCCGGAGACCATGGAGAGCCATTCTAATCTCGCTCAGACTGACGTCCGGGAGGGATGTCATCGGAATAGTGTCGGATAAGACTTGCTCTTAGATCGTTACTCACACTTGCGTGTGGCTTCAACGATGGCGTGTGTAGCTGTCCATAGAACCTAGCAATCTCACTCAAAATCTCAGGTGTCCCGGAAACGATGCTGTCACAGTTGGCTCATTTTGGTAGACAGATCTCTGGCAAACTTTAGAGCCCTGGTTTCTCTCAATAGCTTCTTCAATACGAGCTATTGATGTTGCGTAAGTTCCGCCGCATGTATATGGAGATCTGTCTGTTCAGCTGCCTGTATGATGTCAAATCTGCTGAAGACTGCAACTTCAATTTCCGTCTAATAGCCATGAGATTAAGAGTGTAATCGGAGAGTTTTTGTGTTCTTTTGCGGCAGGTTCTGCAAGACCGTGACGAACTAAGCTCCAACCGCATAAACAGTTTCCATGAGCATGTCATTCATATCGTCTACTGTATTGCAGTCTTCTAGGCACTGGAAATGGTTTTGTAATTTGAGCTTTCAATTTTCAGGACCCTGGATTAGTGTACGAGGGGGACGGAGCGTTGACTTCACAAGACGGGACCTCTCCAACTTAACATTAACCTTTTCCCTGTCCCATGAATCACATATGAACATTTCTATTGTCTAACTATTGTGTTCATATCGCGGACAGGGAACCTGTTAAGATTCAGTGTGCCTCTAACCATTCAGTGATCGCTGCCAGTATTCACGGTCTCGATCACGGAGTCATCAGGAACAGTTGGCGTCTGATCGTCGTAATAAAGTCAATGTAATTTTTTATCGAATCGTTGGGTATCGACCAGGTCCACTTCTTGTGGGGCTGCCTCTGGAAGAAAGAGTTCATCATAAAGACTCCCTCTTTTTCAATGAAGTCGGCCAGCTGCTGGCTTCGAGAGTTCTGTTGCCCTATTCCAAATTTACCTACCTTCAGCTCACCGCTTTCTCTTGTGCCTAGTTTTGCGTTGAAGTCTCCCATCAACACCGTGTAGTGGATTTTTGAGGAATGCATGGCTCTAGAGATATCCTCATACATTACCTCCACCTCCTCATCGGGATGTGCCGAGTTTGGTGCGTAAACCTGTATGACTAATCATTACAACTTCCTGTGAGGTTGTTAACGAGAGACTTGGGAACGGTAAATCCGACACCTCCTTGGGACAGATGGTTACCCTCCCGATGATAGAACAAGTTGCCGAATTCGAGGATTACCATGTCCTCCCCCTCTTTTCGGACTTCGGATAATCCTATAATATGCCAGCGCAACTTCTCTACTACTTCTTCTAGCTCCAAGACTTTCTCTTCAGTCTTCAGGTTGCGTGCGTTATATGTTGCCAGGTTGAATCGTCTTAGGTGGCAACCGAACCACCACAGGAGATTCTTAGTATCACCTGCCCCGCCGTTTCGATGATCGCAACTGTAGCCAGGAATAGCGGGGCTGCCGGGGACTGAGGGCCGTTCGATTGTGTCGTTTCTCGTGGGGGGATGTTTGCCATAGTTGCCACGTTTGGCAAGCGGGTTGGCTACCGTTTTTTATTGTATAATTGCTCTAAACAAGAAGATACTGCTGCCTATGTCCTGCCTGTCCACCTCTGTCACATCTTACGACTCTCATTGATATGATGATATTGATTCTCTTATTAACTTGTTCTATATTAATCTTATTTACTTACCTGTATTTATTTTGTTTCTCTTTTTTGCTGTTTGCCTTTTTGTTGGCAATTATAATTGAGGTGCAGTCTTCAAGTTTTTTTAAATTTTAATTACTCTAAAATGGTGGTAGGGTTTGATCCACGACACCAACTTGCGCCTTAATACTTGACCGGGTCAGGGCCACGCACTCATAGAATACCAGTGGGAAATAGTAGCTGCTGTGTTCCGACTGCTGAGAGTGGCAGTGACAGTGGCTTTTACTGGAAACATATATATATATATATATATATATATATTTTTTATATTTCTATGAAAACAAGTCGTATTTTAAAAAAAAATGAAACTAAATCTAAATCGGCTCGTCCATTTCAGAGCTACGATGCCACATACAGACTGACAGACACACAAATACGCACAGACACACAGATACACAAAGTTGAAGAGAAACAAATTTATAAACTGTGTGATAGTGCGCTAGATTACGATATGCGCTACAAGAATATTGTTTGTTATTTAGAAATTTTACCCAGATCCATGCATTCAACTTGTTAATTTCGCCAAACTGCATTTGCAGTCCTGCAAACTTCACGTTGCTTTACGTACCTACATTGAATTAACGTTAGATCGTAACTAACATTTAACTCACAAAATACACGAGCAGTTACTTGTTTTCAAGTCGTCTCGCGGGTATGATAAAAATGGAGGTATACTTAGCTTAAAGATGTAAAAAGTCTTTATCTGAACATAAACGACCAATTTTTAAATTCTTTTTCATCTCTCCGTCTATCTGTATGTGCGGGCTAAACTCTGCAAAATGTCTGTACCGATTTTTTAATAGAATAAGCATAACAAAAGAGCTCACAGTCACGGGATACTTTGGCGCATGGACATTGGAATCGTCATCCTCGATTAAGAATCAAAATGCAGATGCATTGTCATCCTTGAAGACTAAGATGGAACGCCTCTTTTCCAGTACAAAAGGGTTTTCGGTTATTTAATAGTCCAACTCATCTTCTTCTTCTCTCTGCATTGTTCCAAGTTATTTAGGGTTCGTACAGCATGTGTTGTTCTTCTTTTGTCCTCTATTAGTCGTCATCTCTTCAGTCACTCCTCTCTTAGGTTAATCATCCTTAATACAGTCCATCCATCTTTTCTTAGGCCTCCTTCTATTCTTATTCTATAAACAGTTTTATGACTAAAGTTCACAAGTTGGCGATGGGACACCGATAATTTCACCGTGACTAAAATTTGGTGTGGAGAACATTTCACAGCTCATAGTTTTCAACACATTGGTCGAAACAAATTCAGTTTGCAATTCACGTAAAATGCATTTGTCCAAGTCCGACGGGAGCTCGCTTGCACTTAATTAATGTTCAAACGTTGGTTTCCTTTGGTTCCGGCGGTTTAGGACGCTAGAGCGAGGATTTATTGAAATGAGAAGTTTGTGAGATATGCGAAAACTTTCGGGAAAGTTCTAATTCGAAGTATGACTGTTTATTGTTAACTTAGTTTTATTTAAGCAAATACAAAATCTACAACAAAACCTATAAGTTAATCGCGGATTTAAACTAGAATAAGTTTAGAAAAGAGATATTTGAATATTAACGAACGATAAACGGCAAAATGAACCAGGAGATGGGCTGCAGCATATTCCTGATAACAACTCAAAGTAACTGGTTGCGCCAAAGCGCATATTTAGTGTATTAACTGGCAACGTCCTTCCTCTTCATTTCCCTTCTTGCACGAACATGTCCAATAGGAGGCTAGACATGGTGGCGTCATTTTGCGCGCCCAATGAGAGGGGGCTACGCATAACGTGAAAGTTGGAGCGTGATTTTGGATTTGATTTTGAATTTTGGATTTTGGCGGTCGAGCCACAGAACAATTTCATAATTACTGCTTGCATAGTGCAGTTCGTCGCGCACTTGTGCAAATAATTCGTCGTGGCGCCAAAGGTCGACCTCAGTGCATTTCAATGCATCATCGCAGCTGCAACGCGGGGACAGACACTCCAGGTAAGCCCGTTTCTATTTTGAGCTATTCTCATTTGTTGTTCTTTCCCACAGCAGCTCATGCTCCCGTCGTGTCGGCTATCATAGTAATTTAAGTCATAGCAGGTGCACTGTCTAAAAACCTGCCACGTGCCACGTCCGATATTTTGTTTGGGTTATAGCTGACCACGCTAAATACAGTCCACTTTTGTTATTCTCGCACCCAATAATTTGAGGCCATTATTCCCGGGAATAGGTGAGATGTCAAGGGACACCCGGTTGGAACGAAGTTCCTATATATATATATATATATATATATATATATATATATATATATATATATATATATATATATATATATATATATATACTTTCTCGACTTCGTAAACCTAACAGCGTGTCGGTAGAGCACGCATGCACCTTGGTTAGCACAATAGTAAAGAGAGGTTACTAAAAATACAAAGCATTTATTATTGTCTGTATAAAATCTCTACTTACCTAACTCCGTTACATAATCAGCAATATCCGGAACTTGTGCAGAAACACTGTCAGGATTCATTATTGTTATTATTTTTTTATTATTTATTATATACAAAAAACCTGTATACACTCAACAAAAATAATCGTCGCGATACCACACTGTTCAATGCGAAATAGAAAGACGAAACGAAAACAACTGGCTTGCTTTCTATGAGAGAGAGAGAGAGAGAGAAAGAGAGAGAGAGACAGAGAAAGACACGCATGCCGCACGGCTTACAACTATAGCAAAAAGCTTCGTTGTAACTTTTGGTCTTAATTTTTTCCGTCTAGCCCCCCTTTCGCAACGCGCGATAAGGAACTTCGTTCCAAAAAAAAAAATTAAAATATTAACGAACGATAAACGGCAAAATGCTCCTGTTTCATTTTGCCAGCAGGAGCATCTTCCTGATAACAAAGCAAAGTAACAAAAAACTGCGTTTGACAACCCGCTTGCCAAGCGTGCCAACAGAAACAGAAACAGAAACTTATTTATTCAATATAGATTATAAGTAATACTTATTGAAAGTCACTTTTTTAATTTACCACTGGTTCGGAAAAAGACCTCTGTCCTGGTAAGACTATGGCAAAATACCAATATGAGGCGATTTATGAGGGGGTCCACGTTCACCAGAGGACTTTGATGGTTTGTAATGAATGGAAGCGGGAAAACGGTCAAAATCGTAATTCATTACTTGTTACCTAGAGGTAACAAGTCGTTTAGTCTAGTAGGATATGTGTTAGATAAGATGCATAGTTACTGCATACACGTGTTTTGGTGTATATCTGAAAATAATGTATTATTTGTATAAATTGTTAATTTGAATGACAATTGAAAATGTACATATTTTAGAACAAAATGAACAAAAGAAATTATAAAAGAAAACATAATATACTTAAAACCTCTTTGTTATTAACAGATATTTGCACACGATATGTCGTATTCGTGTGCTGATATCCGGCCAAAAAGTAAGTAATTTTCGAAGAAAATATACCGAATGTGCTGAAGATGGTTCTACTTATTTACATGTATTAATATTTAAAACTAGATACGTTATTGACATATGAGATTAATGTATTTGTATGACAATCTTCCCAATGGACGCTCTATAAACCTTTGGATCTCTTTGATGTGAACTAAAATTTAGTTATGATTTTTTTTCTTTATTTATTTACTAACATTTATAAAAACATTACATAATTTTATAACTTCACTAAACTTTAGACAGTTTGTTGGCGAATAAATTCACTCATATAATATTTTTTTATAAAAGAGGGGCAACGAGCATGCGGCTCACCTGATTGTAAGTGACTGCCGGAATAAGGTGCCGGCCTTTTAGAAAGTAGTAAGCTCTTTTCTTGAAGGTCCCTAAGTCGCATCGGTCCGGAAAAATCGCCGATTGTAAACAATTCCCCTAAGAAGATGTGCGAGGAAGAAAACCCTAAATATAAAATAAGGATAAAAGGATAAAAAATATTAACACTATTATTTCCACTCGCTATCAATTCCAAATACAACACCCCACCCCATAACATTGAAACAAAATAGAATTTCCAAATATAACTTGTAAATATAATATACTTCAAATATAATACAGACGAATATCAGTTTTCCAAATTGTCAAATATCTTTCATGTGTCTTCCATTTTATCCAAAAAATAATTCCCAAGTATTTATTTTTAATCATAAATTTACAATCAGGTCTACCTTGTCCACTAATACAGGTATATAAAATTTATCTTCTTTTGTTAGCCTGTAAAGGTCCATGAAATATTTGATTTTGATTTTATTATTGATATTTTATTATTATATTTGTTTTTAGTTAATGTGTTGTAGGTGTGATATTGCTTCTATCGGCAGCTGAGTAATTTACATCTGTCAAATACGAGGTGGTAAACGTACCTACCTCATCTACGAAAGCTACGATATTTTTTTGTATTTTCCTATAGTTTTAGTTGTCTTTTAAAATACTTATGGAATTAAATGGCTCCATAGATTTGTTTACGCCACCACACTGTTTATATTACAATGAAATGAGAAAAAAAATTAAATGGAATGAAAAATACTTACTTAAATAATAAACATAAAAAAGTATCAAAGACAAGTAAACACAAAATAAATATACATTTTAAACCGTGTCGATAAGGGTAGCGTGGCCGAGCGGTCTAAGGCGCTGGTTTAAGGCACCAGTCTCTTCGGAGGCGTGGGTTCGAATCCCACCGCTGCCAGGTTTTTGTAAAGAGAACTTAAATGTGAAGTGTTGTCTTCTTTTTGTTTAAATTAAACAGCGTAATTGAAACGTTTTGATTAGTTTAATGTGCGTATATGTAAGAATGTACTAAAATTTTAATTTCAGTTTTCGCCCATTTCCAGAAGTCGGAATAATGTGAAATTTTGCAGACGTATTACTAAACGATGGAAATATAATATTAATTTAATGACTATGACCTGCTATTCTCACCTGGAGAAGAATCAGAAGATCATGATAAATGGGGTTGTTTTGATTTTTAAATTGTTTTGAAATTAATACTTATATTCCTTTTATAATTAAAGTAAATGTCAAAATTCATTTTTATTTTTAAAATTATTTTATTCCTTCTGTATGAAAGCTCTTGTGTCGTATAGCATTTCTTAAACCGCAACTGGAGACGCGCCGTAGTCAAATGCTTAGCGAATGCACATTTGAGTTGTCGCTGTCCGGAAACAGTATAAAATTGGGGTTAAAAAACTAAAATTACTCTGTACAATATTTTATACTATCTTGTGACTCGGAATTTCAGTTATGGCGACTTGTCTCAACGGACCCTAACCATCTTCATGCTATTCCCTCACTCCCATAGTCCGACGGAACGGCAATCAGACACGACCAGATATAAATCAGGCGCAGGGCCAGGGTCTCCGGTTCTTTACACTCACCATACGAAACACAGCAATATTAAGCAGCTATTTTATGCTGGAATTCTGTGGTCCTTTCCTGGTCGAGCCGACCCATTCGTGCAACAACTATATAATTGATATCGCCGCAATTTCGTGCTACAATTATACAATTAATATATATAATATAATATGATATAATGTATATATATATAATATATATATATATAATATAATATAATATAATATAACTATACAATTGATATAGCAGCAATTTCGTGCTACAATTATACAATTAATATAGCCGCAGCATGACTCCCCCACGTTACTACTACTAAAATTTGATTTAATTTGAAAATTTTTTTTTGACCCGACTCAGTATTCGAACTTGGGGCTACATGTACAACAATCG
Source organism: Parnassius apollo (assembly GCA_907164705.1). NCBI lineage: Eukaryota > Metazoa > Arthropoda > Insecta > Lepidoptera > Papilionidae > Parnassius > Parnassius apollo. The sequence continues at coordinate 724,082 of CAJQZP010001064.1, read as the reverse complement.
CGTTTGCGACCACTAGATCAACGAGATAGTAAGTCAGAGCGAGACTGTCGGCTAAAAAGTTTATTTTCGACTTTCTAAAATATATTTATCGCATAATTAAGCTTTAATAATGAAAATATTCTTTGCTCAGTTTGGGTTTGGTTTGGCTTCGATTGGAGACACAAGGGAGGTTTGTTTTTGCACACTGGAGTTCTAAACCACTTTAATTTTCATCTAAAGGAAAACGCTGTTTGTAAACTAACATAGACTAGAGAAAGCAAAAGTTCACATGACCACGCAAATGCAATTTACGTGAACTCAAGTTTGGTGTTTTGTACTTGTAATTTGTTTGTTTATATTATTAGTATTTTGGCCAACAAATTTAAAAATTGAATTTGATTTATTAATATAACAAAGTAAAAGAATTAAATGTGTTTTTTAAATATTTATTACGCTAATTTACTGTCAACCTTATTTATCCATAGCTTTTTTTTTTTCGGGATTTTTTTAAAACGTCCATTTCCACATCCCCATTTGGATTCTCTTACGCTGTAACTACACGGCAAAATTTCGCATAACAAATAATATCATTATCATCATCATCATCATCATCATCATACAGCCCTTTACAAGTCAAGAGCACGGTCCTGAGCTACCTGCATCAATCGACTTCCTGCATGATTTACCAGGTCGTCACTCCATCTACTGGGGGATCGCCCCACACTACGCCTACCGGTACGAGGCTACCACTCGAGAACCTATTAACCCCATCGGTTGTCGGTTCTTCAAGCTATATGGCCGACCCATTGCCACTTTTGCTTATCAACTGTTGGGTTTTGCTAATGTAATCTCTCCTGGAGCTCTTAGCTGGAAACCTGAAAGGTAATAAATACCTACATTGAAATGAATTGTTAGTACAGTGACTGAAATGAATTACGTGATATGCTCAAAAGGATAACCAAACCTGGGAGATTATGTAATGTGACATGTTGTGGAGTAAGTGTCACCAAAATCTTCGTTGAGTTGGGCTATGTCGGTCACACAGGTTTTACTGCAGATATCCTCATTTATAAGTTTATCGCGCAGAAAAACCCCAAGCGTAGCCGTTCACATAGCTCGTCGAGCGACTTTAAGTGTCCTCATACGGCCAGCACTGAAGGACTACCTCTTAGTTCCATATATCATCACTGGCAACACGCACTGGTTATATAATCTCGTTTTCATGTTTTGAGGTATAGCTGATGAGAAGATGTGTCGTAATTTTGCGAACGCTGCTCAACCGAGTTGAATCCGTCGATTGACTTCTCGGCCGAAGTTGGACTTTCCTAGTCGGACTATTTGTCCCAGGTAAACGTACTCGTCAACAACTTCGAGCTTAGTGCTCCCAACAACTACCGGCATAGGTGTGACATGGACGTTACACATTATCTTTGTTTTGTCTATGTTCATCTTAAGACCTAATCGTTAGTAGACACTACTGTACTACGCTGGTCATTGAGCAGTGCTTAGGTCCACCAGCAATTCTGCCAAAAGGACTATATCGTCAGCAAATCGAAGGAAATGTACGAGATATTAATGTAAATACCGTATTTTTTCCAGTCCAGTAGCTCAAAAACGACTTTCAATGCAGCGGTTTAGAGTTTCGGAGATATAACGTCACCCTGTCTTACACCTCTCTGCAGTTGGATAGGTTTCGTACTTTGGTTCTTTTTTTTAAAGAATATTAACAATGCTATAAACATTACTAATATTTCCCTTAACCACCCGTGGTAAGCTTAAATTGCTTGTGTTACGAGTGGTTCACGCCAGTAGTCGAATGGCGGATTCGACTACTATCTTTTTCAAGAGAGCGTTGTCACCTGTATTGAAAAACAAGACCACCGCACTTCTGCTCCACGCCTCCGCAATAGTGCCATCATGAAGTACGGAATTAAAGAGCTTCTGAAGGACTTCAAGTAGCGGTTTTTTACCCGTTTTCAGAAGCTACGCTGTAATTCTATCCTCACTCGGGGACTTGCTGTTTTTAAGATGCTGAATATCCATTCTAATCTCGCTCAGAATAACGTCCGGGATTTCACCGGACAGCGTCGGGTAAGACTTGCTCTTTGAGCGTCACTTACACTGCGTGTGGCTCCTACAATGACGTGTACAGCTGCCCATGGAACCTCTTAATCTCACTCAAAATCAATTGTTTTGTTGATTGATGTCATCGGAAAGTGTGGAAGTTTTTGAGTTTCTTGCGTGTGGCTTCACGATGGCGTGTGACTGTCATCAGGTGTCCCGGAAACGATGCTGTCACAGTTGGCTCATTTTGGTAGACAGATCTCTGGCAAACTTTGGAGCCCTGGTTTCTCTCAATAGCTTCTTCAATACGAGCTATTGATGTTGCGTAAGTCCCGCCGCATGTATATGGAGATCTGTATGTTCAGCTGCCTGTATGATGTCAAATCTGCTGAAGACTGCAGCTTCAATTTCCGTCTAATAGCCATGATTTGATTATAGAGTGTAATCGGAGAGTTTTTGTGTTCTTTTGCGGCAGGTTCTGCAAGACCGTGACGAACTAAGCTCCAACCGCGTAAACAGTTTCCATGAGGATGTCATTCATATCGTCTACTGTATTGCAGTTTTCTAGGCACTGGAAATGGTTTTGTAATTTGAGCTTTCAATTTTCAGGACCCTGGATTAGTGTACGAGGGGGACGGAGCGTTGACTTCACAAGACGGGACCTCTCCAACTTAACATTAACCTTTTCCCTGTCCCTGATCACATGAACATTTCTATTGTTTAACTATTGTGTCTTCGCGGAGTGAACCTGTTAAGATTCAGTGTGCCTCTAACCATTCAGTGATCGCTGCCAGTATTCACAGTCTCGATCACGGAGTCATCAGGAACAGTTGGCGTCTGATCGTCGTAATAAAGTCAATGTAATTTTTTATCGAATCGTTGGGTATCGACCAGGTCCACTTCTTGTGGTGCTGCTTCTGGAAGAAAGAGTTCATCATAAAGACTCCCTCTTTTTCAATGAAGTCGGCCAGCTGCTGGCTTCGAGAGTTCTGTTGCCCTATTCCAAATTTACCTACCTTCAGCTCACCGCTTTCTCTTGTGCCTAGTTTTCCGTTGAAGTCTCCCATAAACATTATATAGTGGATTTTTGAGGAATGCATGGCTCTAGAGATATCCTCATACATTACCTCCACCTCCTCATCGGGATGTGCCGAGTTTGGTGCGTAAACCTGTATGACTAACCGTCATTACAACTTCCGTTGTGAGGTTGTTAACGAGAGACTTGGGAACGGTAAATCCGACACCTCCTTGGAACAGATGGTTACCCTCCCGATGATAGAACAAGTTGCCGAATTCGAGGATTACCATGTCCTCCCCCTCTTTTCGGACTTCGGATAATCCTATAGTATGCCAGCGCAACTTGCTATACTACTTCTTCTAGCTCCAAGACTTTCTCTTCAGTCTTCAGGTTGCGTGCGTTATATGTTGCCAGGTTGAATCGTCTTAGGTGGCAACCGAACCACCACAGGAGATTCTTAGTATCACCTGCCCCGCCGTTTCGATGATCGCAACTGTAGCCAGGAATAGCGGGGCTGCCGGGGACTGAGGGCCGTTCGATTGTGTCGTTTCTCGTGGGGGGATGTTTGCCATAGTTGCCACGTTTGGCAAGCGGGTTGGCTACCGTTTTTTATTGTATAATTGCTCTAAACAAGAAGATACTGCTGCCTATGTCCTGCCTGTCCACCTCTGTCACATCTTACGACTCTCATTGATATGATGATATTGATTCTCTTATTAACTTGTTCTATATTAATCTTGTTTACTTACCTGTATTTATTTTGTTTCTCTTTTTTTGCTGTTTGCCTTTTTTGTTGGCAATTATAATTGAGGTGCAGTCTTCAAGTTTTTTTTAAATTTTAATTACTCTAAAATGGTGGTAGGGTTTGATCCACGACACCAACTTGCGCCTTAATACTTGACCGGGTCAGGGCCACGCACTCACAGAATACCAGTGGGAAATAGTAGCTGCTGTGTTCCGACTGCTGAGAGTGGCAGTGACAGTGGCTTTTACTGGAAACATATATATATATATATATATATATATATATATATATATATATATATATATATATATATATATATATATATATATATATATATATATAATATTCTATGAAAACAAGTCGTATTTCAAACAAAAATGGAACTAAATCTAAATCGGCTCGTCCATTTCAGAGCTACGATGCCACATACAGACTGACAGACACACAAATACGCACAGACACACAGATACACAAAGTTGAAGAGAAACAAATTTATAAACTGTGTGATAGTGCGCTAGATTACGATATGCGCTACAAGAATATTATTTGTTATTTAGAAATTTTACCCAGATCCATGAATTCAACTTGTTAATTTCGCCAAACTGCATTTGCAGTCCTGCAAACTTCACGTTGCTTTACGTACCTACATTGAATTAACGTTAGATCGTAACTAACATTTAACTCACAAAATACACGAGCAGTTACTTGTTTTCAAGTCGTCTCGCGGGTATGATAAAAATGGAGGTATACTTAGCTTAAAGATGTGAAAAGTCTTTATCTGAACATAAACGACCAATTTTTAAATTCTTTTTCATCTCTCCGTCTATTTGTATGTGCGGGCTAAACTCTGCAAAATGTCTGTACCGATTTTTTAATAGAATAAGCATAACAAAAGAGCTTACAGTCACGGGATACTTTGGCGCATGGACATTGGAATCGTCATCCTCGATTAAGAATCAAAATGCAGATGCATTGTCATCCTTGAAGACTAAGATGGAACGCCTCTTTTCCAGTACAAAAGGGTTTTCGGTTATTTAATAGTCCAACTCATCTTCTTCTTCTCTCTGCATTATTCCAAGTTATTTAGGGTTCGCACAGCATTTGTTGTTCTTCTTTTGTCCTCTATTAGTCGTCATCTCTTCAGTCACTCCTCTCTTAGGTTAATCATCCTTAATACAGTCCATCCATCTTTTCTTAGGCCTCCTTCTATTCTTATTCTATAAACAGTTTTGTGACTAAAGTTCACAAGTTGGCGATGGGACATCGATAATTTCACTGTGACTAAAATTTGGTGTGGAGAACATTTCACAGCTCATAGTTTTCAACACATTGGTCGAAACAAATTCAGTTTGCAATTCACGTAAAATGCATTTGTCCAAATCCGACGGGAGCTTGCTTGCACTTAATTAATGTTCAAACGTTGGTTTCCTTTGGTTCCGGCGGTTTAGGACGCTAGAGCGAGGATTTATTGAAATGAAAATTTTGTGAGATATGCGAAAACTTTCGGGAAAGTTCTAATTCGAAGTATGACTGTTTATTGTTAACTTAGTTTTATTTAAGCAAATACAAAAACTACAACAAAACCTATAAGTTAATCGCGGATTTAAACTAGAATTAGTTTAGAAAAAGATATTTGAATATTAACGAACGATAAACGGCAAAATGAACCAGGAGATGGGCTGCAGTATATTCCTGATAACAACTCAAAGTAACTGGTTGCGCCAAAGCGCATATTTAGTGTATTAACTAGCAACGTCCTTCCTCTTCATTTCCCTTCTTGCACGAACATGTCCAATAGGAGGCTAGACATGGTGGCGTCATTTTGCGCGCCCAATGAGAGGGGGCTACGCAAAACGTGAAAGTTGGAGCGTGATTTTGGATTTGATTTTGAATTTTGGATTTTGGCGGTGGAGCCACAGAACAATTTCGTAATTACTGCTTGCATAGCGCAGTTCGTCGCGCACTTGTGCAAATAATTCGTCGTGGCGCCAAAGGTCGACCTCAGTGCGTTTGCCGTCGTGCATCATCGCAGCTGCAACGCGGGGACAGACACTCCAGGTAAGCCCGTTTCTATTTTGAGCTATTCTCATTTGTTGTTCTTTCCCACAGCAGCTCATGCTCCCGTCGTGTCGGCTATCATAGTAATTTAAGTCATAGCAGGTGCACTGTCTAAAAACCTGCCACGTGCCACGTCCGATATTTTGTTTGGGTTATAGCTGACCACGCTAAATACAGTCCACTTTTGTTATTCTCGCACCCAATAATTTGAGGCCATTATTCCCGGGAATAGGTGAGATGTCAAGGGACACCCGGTTGGAACGAAGTTCCTATATATATATATATATATATACTTCTCGACTTCGTAAACCCAACAGCGTATCGGTTAGAGCACGCATGCACCTTGGTCAGCACAATAGTAAAGAGAGGTTACTAAAAATACAAAGCATTTATTATTGTCTGTATAAAATCTCTACTTACCTAACTCCGTTACATAATCAGCAATATCCGGAACTTGTGCAGAAACACTGTCAGGATTCATTATTGTTATTATTTTTTATTATTTATTATATACAAAAAAACCTGTATACACTCAACAAAAATAATCGTCGCGATACCATACTGTTCAATGCGAAATAGAAAGACGAAACGAAAACAACTGGCTTGCTTTCTATGAGAGAGAGAGAGAGAGAGAGAGACAGAGAAACACACGCACGCCGCACGGCTTACAACTATAGCAAAAAGTTTCGTTATAACTTTTGGTCTTAATTTTTTCCGTCTAGCCCCCTTTCGCAACGCGCGATAAGGAACTTCGTTCCAAAAAAATTAAAATATTAACGAACGATAAACGGCAAAATGCTCCTGTTTCATTTTGCCAGCAGGAGCATCTTCCTGATAACAAAGCAAAGTAACAAAAAACTGCGTTTGACAACCCGCTTGCCAAGCGTGCCAACAGAAACAGAAACAGAAACTTATTTATTCAATATAGATTATAAATAATACTTATTGAAAGTCACTTTTTTAATTTACCACTGGTTCGGAAAAAGACCTCTGTCCTGGTAAGACTATGGCAAAATACCAATATGAGGCGATTTATGAGGGGGTCCACGTTCACCAGAGGACTTTGATAGTTTGTAATGAATGGAGGCGGGAAAACGGTCAAAATCGTAATTCATTACTTGTTACATATAGGTAACAAATCGTTTAGTCTAGTAGGATATGTGTTAGATAAGATGCGTAGTTACTGCATACACGTGTTTAGGTGTATATCTGAAAATAATGTATTATTTGTATAAATTGTTAATTTGAATGACAATTGAAAATGTACATATTTTAGAACAAAATGAACAAAAGAAATTATAAAAGAAAACATAATATACTTAAAACCTCTTTGTTATTAACAGATATTTGCACACGATATGTCGTATTCGTGTGCTGATATCCGGCTAAAAGTAAGTAATTTTCGAAGAAAATATACCGAATGTGCTGAAGATGGTTCTACTTATTTACATGTATTGATATTTAAAACTAGATAAGTTATTGACATATGAGATTAATGTATTTGTATGACAATCTTCCCAATGGACGCTCTATAAACCTTTGGATCTCTTTGATGTGAACTAAAATTTAGTTATGATTTTTTTTCTTTATTTATTTACTAACATTTATAAAAACATTACATAATTTTATAACTTCACTAAACTTTAGACAGTTTGTTGGCGAATAAATTCATTCATATATCCTATTACATTATTAAATAAGTACACCACCCACATAATATTTTTTTTATGAAAGAGGGGCAACGAGCATGCAGCTCAGCGGCCTTTTAGAAAGTAGTAAGCTCTTTTCTTGAAGGTCCCTAAGTCGTATCGGTCCGGAAAAATCGCCGATTGTAAACAATTCCCCCTAAGAAGATGTGCGAGGAAGAAAACCCTAAATATAAAATAAGGATAAAATGATAAAAAATATTAACACTATTATTTCCACTCGCTATCAATTCCAAATACAACACCCCACCCCATAACATTGAAACAAAATAGAATTTCCAAATATAACTTGTAAATATAATATACCTCAAATATAATACAGACGAATATCAGTTTTCCAAATTGTCAAATATCTTTCATGTGTCTTCCATTTTATCCAAAAAATAGTTCCCAAGTATATTTTTAATCATAAATTTACAATCAGGTCTACCTTGTCCACTAATACAGGTATATAAAATTTATCTTCTTTTGTTAGCCTGTAAAGGTCCATGAAATATTTGATTTTGATTTTATTATAGATATTTTATTATTATATTTACATAACATAACATAACATAAACACTCACGCCTGTCACCCAGAGGGGTAGGCAGAGACTACGGACTTCCATTTGGCACGATCCTGACATACCTCTTTCGCCTCCTTTACATCCATATATCTACGCATACATGCTCGTCGGTTAAGGGTACTTCTAACGTGGCCCATTTTCAAAATATCGCCAATTTGGTCGATAAACTTTTTTCTAGGGCGTCCCTTCCCGACTCGGCCATTCACATCTGCCATATAAATTTGCTTTGTCACTCTTTCCTCATTCATTCTTTCTACGTGACCAAACCACCGAAGCATTCCTTTCTTAATCCTGGTCACAACATCATCTTGCATACCACATTTATCTCTTATCACGCAATTTCTCACCCTGTCATTCAGATTACACCCTAGCATATTCCTTAAAGACCGCATTTCTACAGCATTTATTTTACTTTCGTGCTTCTTCTGCCACACCCAGCTTTCACTACCATACATTAAAGTAGGGACTAACACAGCATTATGAATTACCATACGTGCCTGTTTTGACAAATTCTGGTTCTTCATAATAGAGTGTAGTGCCCCATTCACTCTATTCCCTGCATTTACTCGTCGTTCTATATCCCTATCATATCTACCATCCCTGCTAAATACACATCCCAAATACACAAACTCATCCACTTGCTCAATCAACTCTCCTTCTATTCTTATTTCACATACCGTTTTGCTTTCTTCTCTTTCAAAAACCATCACTTTCGTCTTACTTGCGTTCACTTTCATTCCCCTTTCTTTTAATTCCCAGTTCATTAATGTAACCATCATTTGCAACTCTGCCGCCGATGACGCAAGTATGACTTGATCATCGGCATACAAAAGGCATTTGACGGTTAACTCGCCCATTCTTAACCCACATTCTTCATCTTTCAAAGTTTGCAAACACCGGTCCATAAATAGGTTGAACAGCCAAGGGGAAGCCACACAGCCCTGTCTGACACCTTTTTTGGATGCCAAACCAGTCCGAGTAGACCCCATTGATCCTGACACAAGCACTAGAGTCCCTATAAAGAGACCTTAATGCCTGTATCAAACCAGCGCTCAACCCATATGAGTTCAGTGTTTGCCATAACACATTCCTGTCCACTCTGTCATAAGCCTTTTCCAAGTCCATGAACGCACAAAAAACTTTCTGGTGTTTGGCCCAAAACTTCTCCGCAATCATGCGCATGGAAAAGACTTATCTGTACACCCCATTCCCTTTCTAAAACCTGCTTGCACATCCCAAATTTTTCCATCAGTTTCTTTCATAACTCTTTCAATTAACACCTTAGCATACAGTTTACCCACAATACGAAGCAAGCTGATACCTTGGTAGTTTTTGCAGTCCTGCTGTGACCCTCTTCCTTTATATATTGGTACTATAACTGCTTTACACCAGTCATCCGGTACCCGTTTTAATTCCCAACATAAATTAAACAAGGTGTACAGCAGGCCTGCCACCACTCCCTCTCCAGCCCTTAGCATCTCGAGTGATACTCTATCATATCCAGCTGCCTTACCTGCTTTCATGCTTTTCATTGCTTTCATTATTTCATCTACACTTATCTCCATACCCCTTTCCACTTCTTTCGGAATTTCTAGTTCATTTAATTCATACGACTCTTCACTCATAAACACGCTTTCAAAGTATTCCTTCCATCTGTTTAAATTCGAAACTTCATCATTCAGAATACATCCATTCTCGTCTCTTATAGCATTTATTATAGGCTGTTTTGTATTTCCCCTGGCAGTTCTTACGAGTTTCCAGAACATTTTTATGTTAGCCTGGAAATTATCAGATATCCTTCTATCATTCTTATCCGTTCTTTCTTTCTTTTTTCTTTCAACAACTTCTTTTACTCTCTTATTTAGACGTCTAAATTCTGCCTTTTTTCTTTCAATCTCATCATTCATACCAGAAGAATTATCAGCTTTGGTTGCTAGTAAATCTAACCATGCTTTCTTCTTTGATTCAACTTCCACCCGTACCTCATCATCCCACCATAACGTATTACTTTTCCTTTCATTTGTTCTCTTACTTACACCGCATACTTCGGTGGCGGTATCCACCAAACCTTTCTTAATATTATCCCACACAGTATTCAAGTCTAAATCATTCATACACAACTCATTCAAACATCTAATATTTTCTCTCAGTCTACATTTATACTTCTCTATCACATCTTCATCTTGTAACTTCTCTATTCTTATACGCTGTAACGCAGTGGTAGATACAGATGTCCGATGCCGCCAACGCTTGAAAAGACCATTAATTCGACATAAGACCAAGTAATGATCCGTCCCTACGTTGGACCCCCCGGTAAACCCTTGTATCTACGACTGCGCTCCTCATTCTTTCATCCACAATTACGAAATCTATCATGCTTCTATCATCACCTCTTTCCCATGTATACATGTGAATCTTCTTATGACGAAAAAAAGTATTCGTCACAAAAAGATTCTTTTCCGCACATACGGTGAGGAGGTCTTCACCATTCTCATTTATACTTTCATCACCAAACGTTCCCAATATCCTTTCATAACCAGACCTCTTCACCCCAACCCTTCCATTAAAGTCTCCTAACATAATAATATTTTCATTTTGCTTACATTTTGTCAACACCATCCTTACCATGTCCCAAAACTGCTCTCGGATGTAAGTGGGCTTAGACATGTCTGGGGCGTACACCCCTAGCAGGAACAGTTTCTTTAAGCCCACTTTCATTCGTATCCATAGCAGTCTTGGGCTTACACATTCATACTCTTTCACACATTGACCCATTCTTTCCGAAAGGATGAAACCGACACCCTGGCATGCCCGTTCGGTCTCGTCTACGCCAGACCAATACGCAGTATACGTGCCATGTGCAGTGGCATCCTTTCCATTTCGTTTCGTCTCATTCACACATAACACATCTATTCCTCTGTCATTCATCATTTCGCATACTTTATCCATCTTATCATTCATTCCTCCACATACATTCAGCGTAGCCAGACGGGTTTCCGCAATCCACTTTTCGCCCCTTCGGGAGACAGAACGTGACGGGTGGCGAACCTCGTCGCCGGTTTTTCTCCCGGAGATTCTTCGCACCACTGCCCCATTGAAGGGGCGCCGGGAACTCGGGGCCATTTCTTTTATTTTTTGAGTCATGGTGCGAACAAGGGGTGGTAGTAGATTTTACGCCGCTACCATACGGCGAGGAGCCGAGTCTATTTTATCGGCTTTGTCGCTCGTTTAGCACCACCCGGGGGACACGTGTAGGGTGGGCCTAAGGTTAGGTGGTCGAAGCCTACGGACGCGAGCGACTCATCCCCTCCCCCTCCCATCTATTATTATATTTGTTTTTAGTTAATGTGTTGTAGGTGTGATATTGCTTCTATCGGCAGCTGAGTAATTTACATCTGTCAAATACGAGGTGGTAAACGTACCTACCTCATCTACGAAAGCTACGATATTTTTTGTATTTTCCTATAGTTTTAGTTGTCTTTTAAAATACTTATGGAATTAAATGGCTCCATAGATTTGTTTACGCCACCACACTGTTTATATTACAATGAAATGAGAAAAAAAATTAAATGGAATGAAAAATACTTACTTAAATAATAAACATAAAAAAGTATAAAAAACAAGTAAACACAAAATAAATATACATTTTAAACCGTGTCGATAAGGGTAGCGTGGCCGAGCGGTCTAAGGCGCTGGTTTAAGGCACCAGTCTCTTCGGAGGCGTGGGTTCGAATCCCACCGCTGCCAGGTTTTTGTAAAGAGAACTTAAATGTGAAGTGTTGTCTTCTTTTTGTTTAAATTAAACAGCGTAATTGAAACGTTTTGATTAGTTTAATGTGCGTATATGTAAGAATGTACTAAAATTTTAATTTCAGTTTTCGCCCATTTCCAGAAGTCGGAATAATGTGAAATTTTGCAGACGTATTACTAAACGATGGAAATATAATATTAATTTAATGACTATGACCTGCTATTCACACCTGGAGAAGAATCATCGAAGATCATGATAAATGGGCGTTGTTTTGATTTTTCTTTCGAAAATTGTTTTGAAATTAATACTTATATTCCTTTTATAATTAAAGTAAATGTCAAAATTCATTTTTATTTTTAAAATTATTTTATTCCTTCTGTATGAAAGCTCTTGTGTCGTATAGCATTTCTTAAACCGCAACTGGAGACGCGCCGTAGTCAAATGCTTAGCTAATGCACATTTGAGTTGTCGCTGTCCGGAAACAGTATAAAATTGGGGTTAAAAAACTAAAATTACTCTGTACAATATTTTATACTATCCTGTGACTCCGAATTTCAGTTATGGCGACTTGTCTCAACGGACCCTAACCATCTTCGTACAGGGTTATAGGTGCATCCCCTATTCCCTCACTCCCATAGTCCGACGGAACGGCAATCAGACACGACCAGATAGAAATCAGGCGCAGGGCCAGGGTCTCCGGTTCTTTACACTCACCATACAAAACACAGCAATATTAAGCAGCTATTTTATGCTGGAATTCTGTGGTCCTTTCCTGGTCGAGCCGACCCATTCGTGCAACAACTATATAATTGATATAGCCGCAATTTCGTGCTACAATTATACAATTAATATATATAATATAATATGATATATATAATATAATATATATAATATAATATAATATAATATAATATAATATAATATAATATAACTATACAATTGATATAGCAGCAATTTCGTGCTACAATTATACAATTAATATAGCCGCAGCATGACTCCCCCACGTTACTACTACTAAAATTTGATTTAATTTGAAAAATTTTTTTTGACCCGACCCAGTATTCGAACTTGGGGCTACACGTACAACAATCGCGTTTGCGACCACTAGATCAACGAGATAGTAAGTCAGAGCGAGACTGTCGGCTAAAAAGTTTATTTTCGACTTTCTAAAATATATTTATCGCATAATTAAGCTTTAATAATGAAAATATTCTTTGCTCAGTTTGGGTTTGGTTTGGCTTCGATTGGAGACACAAGGGAGGTTTGTTTTTGCACACTGGAGTTCTAAACTACTTCAATTTTCATATAAAGGAAAACGCTGTTTGTAAACTAACATAGACTAGAGAAAGCAAAAGTTCACATGACCACGCAAATGCAATTTACGTGAACTCAAGTTTGGTGTTTTGTACTTGTAATTTGTTTGTTTATATTAATAGTATTTTGGCCAATAAATTTAAAAATTGAATTTGATTTATTAATATAACAAAGTAAAAGAATTAAATGTGTTTTTTAAATATTTATTACGCTAATTTACTGTCAACCTTATTTATCCATAGCTTTTTTTTTTCGGGATTTTTTAAAACGTCCATTTCCACATCCCCATTTGGATTCTCTTACGCTGTAACTACACGGCAAAATTTCGCATAACAAATAATATCATTATCATCATCATCATCATCATCATTACAGCCCTTTACAAGTCAAGAGCACGGTCCTGAGCTACCTGCATCAATCGACTTCCTGCATGATTTACCAGGTCGTCACTCCATCTACGGGGGGATCGCCCACACACTACGCCTACCGGTACGAGGCTACCACTCGAGAACCTATTAACCCCATCGGTTGTCGGTTCTTCGAGCTATATGGCCGACCCATTGCCACTTTTGCTTATCAACTGTTGGGTTTTGCTAATGTAATCTCTCCTGGAGCTCTTAGCTGGAAACCTGAAAGGTAATAAATACCTACATTGAAATGAATTGTTAGTACAGTGACTGAAATGAATTACGTGATATGCTTAAAAGGATAACCAAACCTGGGAGATTATGTAATGTGACATGTTGTGGAGTAAGTGTCACCAAAATCTTCGTTGAGTTGGGCTATGTCGGTCACACAGGTTTTACTGCAGATATCCCCATTTATAAGTTTATCACGCAGAAAAACCCCAAGCGTAGCCGTTCACATAGCTCGTCGAGCGACTTTAAGTGTCCTCATACGGCCAGCACTGAAGGACTTCCTCTTAGTTCCATAAATCATCACTGACAACACGAACTGGTTATATAATCTCGTTTTCATGTTTTGAGGTATAGCTGATGAGATGTGTCGTAATTTTGCGAACGCTGCTCAACCGAGTTGAATCCGTCGATTGACTTCTCGGCCGAAGTTGGACTTTCCTAGTCGGACTATTTGTCCCAGGTAAACATACTCATCAACAACTTCGCTTAGTGCTCCCAACAACTACCGGCATAGGTGTGACATGGACGTTACACATTATCTTTGTTTTGTCTATGTTCATCTTAAGACCTAATCGTTAGTAGACACTACTGTACTATGCTGGTCATTGAGCAGTGCTTAGGTCCACCAGCAATTCTGCCAAAAGGACTATATCGTCAGCAAATCGAAGGAAATGTACGAGATATTAATGTAAATACCGTATTTTTTCCAGTCCAGTAGCTCAAAAACGACTTTCAATGCAGCAGTTTAGAGTTTCGGAGATATAACGTCACCCTGTCTTACACCTCTCTGCAGTTGGATAGGTTTCGTACTTTGGTTCTTTTTTTTAAAGAATATTAACAATGCTATAAACATTACTAATATTTTCCTTAACCACCCGTGGTAAGCTTAAATTGCTTGTGTTACGAGTGGTTCACGCCAGTAGTCGAATGGCGGATTCGACTACTACCTTTTTCAAGAGAGCGTTGTCACCTGTATTGAAAAACAAGACCACCGCACTTCTGCTCCACGCCTCCGGAGTAGTGCCATCATGAAGTACGGAATTAAAGAGCTTCTGAAGGACTTCAAGTAGCGATTTTTTACCCGCTTTCAGAAGCTACGCTGTAATTCTATCCTCACTCGGGGACTTGCCGTTTTTAAGATGCTGAAGATCCATTCTAATGTCTCTCAGAATAACGTTCGGGATATCACCGGACAGCGTCGGGTAAGACTTGCTCTTTGAGCGTCACTTACACTTGCGTGTGGCTCCTACAATGACGTGTACAGCTGCCCATGGAACCTCTTAATCTCACTCAAAATCTCAGGTGTCCCGGAAACTATGTTGCCATCGATGTTAAAACGTTGTTGACTTTAGAGCCCTGGTTTCGCACTATCGCATCTTCAATACTAGCTGTATTGAAGTTACGTAAGTCTCGTCGCATGTATTTGGCGATCTGTATGTTCAGTTGCCTGTGTGCTGTCGAATCTGCTGAAAACTGCAGCTTCATTTCCTGTCTAACAGCCATGAGATTAAGAGTGTGATTGGAGAGTTTTTATGTTCTTCTGCGGCGGGTCTTGCAAAACTTAGCTCTAACTGCGTGGACAGTTTCCACGAGCTTGTCATTCATATCGTCCACTGTATTGCAGTCTTCTAGGCACTGAGAAAGGTGTTGTAATTTAAGCTGAAAGTTTTCGGAACCCTGGATTAGCGCATGAAGGGACGGAGCGTTAACTTCATTAGGCAGGACCTCTACAACTTAACGTTGAGGTTCAGTGTGCCTCTAACCATTCGGTGGTTGCTGTCAGTTTTCACCCTCGCAATCACTGAGACAGCATTGAACAGTTGGCGTTTATTCGTCATAACGAAGTCAATATCTTTTTTTCTAAACGTAGGGGTTCGACCAGGTCTACTTCTCTTGGGGTCGCTTCTTAAAGAAAGTGTTTATCATAAAAAGCTCCTCTTTCTTCATGAAGTCGGCCAGCTGCTGGCCCCTTGGGTTCCATTGCCCTATTCCAAATTTTCCTAACTTTAGCTCATCGCTTTCTTTTGTGCCTAGATTTGCGTCGAAGTCTCCCATCAACATCGCATATTGGGTTTTGAAAGAATGCATGGGCTTTTGAGATATTCTCATACATTTCCTTCACTTCTTCATCAGGATATGCCAAGGTTGGTGCGCAAACCGTTAAGGTTCAGTTCAGCGAATACCGTTTGGTGATTCTAAGTACGTAACCCTCGTCAACACACTCCCGATTTTTACAACGTTGTTGACGAGAGACTCGTGGACGATAAATCCTACATCTTCTAAGAACAGATTGTCGCCCTACCGGTGGTAGAACAAGTTGCCAGGTTCGAGAATTACTATGTCTTCCCTCTTTTTCGGACCTCGGAAAATTCTATAGTATGCCAGCGCAACTTGTCTATTTCTTCTTCCAGCTCCAGGATCTTCTCTTCAGTCCTCAGGGTGCATGCATTATACGTTGCCAGGGCGAGTTGTCTTAGGTGGTAACCGAACTTCCACTGAAGATTCTTAGCAACCCCTGCCCCGCCATTACCACCATGGTTTTTCTTCCTTTCCTCATCGGGATGTGCCGAGGTTGGTGCGTAAACCATTCAGGTTCAGTTCAGCAGGATCAGTTTTTATTGTATAATTGCTCCTATCGGTATGAAGCTGCTGTCCGTCTCCTACCTGCCTCCCTCTGTCGCCTCTCACGATAGGAAGATATGGGGTAGTGGATATTCTCCAACGCCACTAAACAGCTAAATGAAATATATAGCATATAAATTTACTGAAATACCACAACTATCAATCGATGATATGATGATATTAGTTCTCTTATCAATTTGTTCCAAATTAATCTTATTTACCTATTATTATTTTGTTTCTATTTTTTTTTTCATACTTTATAGTGTTGCTTTTTGCCTTGTTATCGGCAGTTATAATTGAGGTGAAGCCTTCAAGATTTTTTAAACTTCTAATTACTCTAAATTATTATGGTATTCTTGGTGTTGGTGCAAAGAATAAATAAATAAATAACTGGCAGTGGTAGGATTTGAACCCACGACACCAACTTGCGCCTTAGTACTCAACCGGGTAAGGACCACGCTCTCACAGAATACCAGCGTAAAATAGTAGCTGCTGTGTTTTGTTTGCTGAGAGTAACCGATAACTCCCTTTACGGGAAACAAGCATAGAATACTATAACATTATAGTATTCTATGGAAACTATATTTTGTTTCTCTTTTTTGCTGTTTGCCTTTTTGTCGGCAATTATAATTGAGGTGCAGTCTTCAAGTTTTTTTAAATTTTAATTACTCTAAAATGGTGTGGTGTTCACGGTATTGTTGTAATGAGTAAAAAAATAAATAACTGGCAGTGGTAGGGTTTGATCCACGACACCAACTTGCGCCTTAATACTTGACCGGGTCAGGGCCACGCACTCACAGAATACCAGTGGGAAACAGTAGCTGCTGTGTTCCGTTTGCTGAGAGTGGCAGTGAGAGTGGCTTTTACTGGAAACAAACATGGAATACTATGATATCATAGTATTTTATGGAAACAAGTCATCTTTCAAACAAAAATAACACTAAATCTAAATTGGCTTGTCCATTTGAGAGCTACGATGCCACAGATAAACTGACAGATACACATATACTCACAGATACATAGATACACAAAGTAAAAGAGGAACAAATTCATATATTGTGTGTGTAGTGCACTAGATTACGATTTGCGCTCCTAGAATATTGACTGTTCACTAGAAACTTTACCCGAACCCATGGAATCAACTAGTTAATTACGCCAAACTGCATTCGCAGTCCTGCAAACTTCCCGTTGCTTTACGTACCTACAATGAATTAACGTTGGATCTTAACTAAAATTTAACTCACAAAATACACGAGCAGTTCCTTGTTTGCAAGTCGTCTCGCGGGTGTGATGAAAATGGGAGGTATATTTTGCTTAAAGATGTGAAAATTAGTCTTTAAACTGACATAAACGACCAATTTTGAAATTCTGGTTCGTCTGTCCGTCTGTTTGTCCGAGCTAACGTCTTGAGAATGTCCGTACCGATTTTTTTGAATAGAGATTTTTGAAAGAGCACATAGTCCACCTGATGCTAAGTTAACACTGTGGCGCATAGACATCTACATTTGAATCGTCATCCTCGGTTAAGAATTAAAATGCAGATGCATTGTCATCCCTGAAGACTAAGAGGGAATGCCTGCCATTAAACATCCAGTAAAAAGGGTCTCCGGTTATTTAATAGTTCAACTCATTTTCTTCTGCTTCCTGCCTTACCCCTAGTTATTTAGGGTCAGAAAAGCATGTGTCCATTGTCCTCTATTAATCGTCATCTCTTCACTCACTTCTCTCTTAGATAAATCATCTTTTATACAGTCCATCCATCTTTTCTTAGGCCGCCTTCTACACTTATTCTATGAACAATTTTGTGACTAAAGCTCACAAGTTGGCGATACAACACCGGTAATTTTACCGTGACTAAAATTTGGTTTGGAGAACATTTCACAGCTCATAGTTTTAAACACATTTGTCGTAACAAATTCAGTTTGCAATTCACGTAAAATGCATTTGTCCAAGTCCGACCGGAGCTCGCTTGCACTTAATTAATGTTCAAACGTTGGTTTCCTTTGGTTCCGGCGGTTTAGGACGCTAGAGCGAGGATTTATTGAAATGAGAAGTTTGTGAGATATGCGAAAACTTTCGGGAAAGTTCTAATTCGAAGTATGACTGTTTATTGTTACCTTAGTTTTATTTAAGCAAACACAAAATCTACAATAAAATCTATAAATTAATCGCAGATTTAAACTAGAATAAGTTTAAAAAAGATATTTGAATATTAATGAACGATAAACGGCAAAATGAACCAGGAGATGAGCTGCAACATATTCCTGATAACAACTCAAAGTAACTGGTTGCGCCAAAGCGCATAGTTGATTTACTGTATTAACTGGCAATGTCCTTCCCTTCACTTCCATTTCCCTTCTCGCACGGACATATCCAATAGAAGACTAGACATGGTGGCGTCATTTTATGTATGTGTGTGTGTGTGTGTGCGTGATTTTGGATATGACAGCACCTCTGTGGCGGTCGAGCCATACAACAATTTAGTACTTACCGCTTGCATAGTGCAGTTCGTCGCGCACTTGTGAAAATAATTCGTCGTGGCGCCAAAGGTCGACCTCAGTGCATTTCAATGCATCACCACAGCTGCAACGCGGGGACAGACACTCCAGGTAAGCTCGTTCCTATTTTGAGCTGTTCTCATTTGTTGTACTTTCCTACAGCAGCTCATGCTCCTGTCGTGTTGGCTGATATAGTAAATTAAGTCATAGCAGGTGCATTGTCCTAAACCTGCAACGTGCTACGCCATTTTGTTAGGGTTATAGCTGACCAAACTAAATACAGTCCACTTTAGTTATTCTCGCACCCAATAATTTTAGGTCGTATTTCCGGGAATCGAACCCAAGACCCTGTGGCTTAACCATTTTGTGACCATCCGTTTCCGAATTCTAACCCAGAAACCCTATTGCTCCACCAGTAACAAAACCTGCAGTTGAAATCCTGTTTGCCAAGCGTGGTAACTATGGCAAAATCCCAATATGAAGCGATTTATGAGGAAGGCCTATGTTCTCCAGTGAACTTTTATAGGCTGCATTGAATGGAGGCGGGAAAGCAGTCAAAATCGTAATCCATTACCTAATTGTTACATTTAAGTAACAAGTCGTTTAGTCGAGTAGGGTATGTGTTAGATGAGATAATTACTGCTGGTGTTGCCAGGTCTAGCAAGTAATGTTTCGGGACGGAAGGTAAAAATAATCGGGAATTTGGTTTTCACATCGGGACAGGCATATTTTGTAGCCATTGTACTACAAAATATAAGTTTTTTTGTAACCTTTTTGTGCTTTATAATTATTATTCGGGTCTGATCTCATGAGCGAATAACTTTTCATCCAAACATCGTAAAAACTGCATATTATTCGTCTATGTTTTTTCGTTTTAGGCAAATCAAAACATTTTTGTACTATTTTTTTTGCAGTCTCTAAAATTGTCAAATCACTCATTTTAATATAACTCTGTTTAAAACTTTTGTGTTTTTTTGCGACTGGTGAGAAAATGTCGTAGTAAAAATATTTTTACCCTTGAAAGCTCGGCGTCTCCATATGGAGACGTCAATGTCTCCTTGTTAGACCGCGCCAAAGAGTATACTAATATTTAGAGGGACGCCTTAGAACCAAAGAGTATATGATCACTAAGTTTACTCGAAACCATAGATAAGATTATAAATAACATTTAAAAATAATTATATTATTTGTACATATAAACTTGGTAATATTAAGTTGCTGGACGCTCTACTTAAAAAATTATATGCGTGTTTGATATTCAGTGGTTTATATGAATGTTAAGTTGAAATCCTAGTAAGTAGAAAATTTCCTTGGGTGATTAGATTGTAATGAAGAAATGTTATCCCTACAATATTGATAATAGATATTTTTACTCTATAACTTGAATTTCAAAAATGAGACTCCGTAAGTCGTAGTTAGTAAACAATAATGACGTCTTACTTGGAATTCCCCGAAATAATAGCAATAAAATCCGGGTTCTTAATCATAAAGTAGCTGCCGCGTTACCTGCCGAGCGTCGGCCGAGCTCGGCGGGTGACGCTGGCAGCTATGCGTGATATGAAATGTCCTATAACTCAAAAAGTATGAATGTTAGAAAAAAAGTTTCAAACAAAAGTTTTGGAAAATAAACTGATCTTTCAAAATAGATTTATGCATTTTATTGATTAATCTAATATTTCAAGAGTTATTGGCTGCGATAGAAAAACCGGTTCATTAAATGGGCCATAAATCGTAAACGGTAAGTTTTACAAAAAAGTTTGCTGGAAACAAAAGATGCGAAATTTTATTTTCTACAATAATTGTTTATATAACTTTTGCATTAAAGTGCATTGTTTCCGAGATATCGGCTGAAAACGTTTTTTTCAAGATGGCGCTTGAAGCGCCACCTGTTCATTAAATGGGCCATAAGACGTAAACGGTAAGTTTTACAAAAAAAAATTACTAAAAACAAAAGATGCGAAATTTTAATTTCTACAATAATGGTTTGTATAACTTTTGCCTTACAGTGCATAGTTACCGAGATATCGGCTGAAAACGTTTTTTCAAGATTGCGCTTGAAGCGCCGCCTGGATCTGTCGGGATTTTATGATTTTATGCTGAATAAGTGATCCTAAACCTCATATAAAAAATAAAATTGAATCGGAAATTTCGTGCAATGTTAAATTCTGTTTTTACTGTACTATTTCATTAAACATTTTATTTGTCAACAACGTCTTACAATCATTTCTCTAGCGCTCACGTGAACTTCATACAAATAATTCGATATTTTAATTGTTGATAATTTTTATTTTTGGATAAGAACATGGTAATGACTCTAAGTTATATTTACCTTCATTTAAAAAAATTGTCTTTGGCCAAACCTACTATACTCTTTGGCTTGACCATAGGTCAGACTCATAGGTCCATAGACTGACGGATATCACGAGTGGTTAATGTAGTAGTAGATAACAGATGTAATCATTTTTGCTGTCAAAATTATGGATTAAAGTACAGAATAAGAAGGTTAGTGAAAATCGGGACATTTGGCGTCCCGATCAAGGATGAATGATGAGACCCTTGAAAATCGAGACGTCACGCGCAAATCGGGACACCTGGCAACACTAATTACTGCATACACGTGTAAATTGTTATTTTGAATCACTATTGAAAATGTACATATTTTAGAACAAAATGAATAAAACAGATTATAAAAGAAAAATAACATACTTAAAACCTCTTTGTTATACCTCTTTATTTGAAAATATACCGATTGCGCTTAAGATTGTTCTTATTATTTTTACACCTGTATTGATATTTAAAGTTAGATACGTTACAAACGTATCAAATCAAAGTATTCGTATGACAATGTTCCCAATGAACGCTCTATAAACCTTTGAATGTCTTTGATGTGAAATAAAACGTACGAAATTTAACAGCAAATGCCAAATTTCACGAAGATTGTGACATCACGGTCGATGAAATTCTTCTGTAGAAAAAACTCTTTTTATACCATTGCTTAAGCCAATTAACTAATTTTTATAATAATATGGCTAGTCTGCAAGGAAAAGTACATAATATAAGAGATTTTAATAAATCTTAATTCATTAAAAATAAAATAATATAAAACTAAAATTTTTAAAATATAGTCCCACTTCCCACGTTATAATTTTAATAACAATGACTACGTTTCCTCGCAGAATAGCTATACTTAGCCTTTGAGGGAGATAAGTACCAGCCCCCTTTTCACCAGCGTTGACGATAAATCGCGGATACAGTCCCTTTAAGAAATTTACCGCACTTGGACCCCACAGTACATCTAGCAAATGTTACAAACAAGTACTCAGCCCTTCGAAATTCATATTTGTGCTATTTACTCAATTTATTCGCCTCTGATGGTGCCCTGGCTTTAAATGTGGTAGCCTTGAGACAAAAAGTTGCGAAAGTGTCTACGCAATTACCATCCCAAATAAGGCTTTGCCTCTAACAAAAGAAAAAGACACTGTTAAGGTTGACAGTTCACTGCTCTCAGTCGTATTCCTACGGCAGTGGTGTACCAAATCGAGATCTACAAATGACGTACAGAACATATACAATAAGTGACAGAACTTATTTTTTTCCTGAGAGACTATCTCGGTTAGGAACCGCAACCTTCTGCCTTATATCTGCCACCCAAGCAGCTGTTCATGTACTGCTGTGTACCAGTCTGTAGGGTATAAGAGTCAGTATAATAACGTGCATCTGTAGCCTTTTTCTTTTGCTGTTGTTTCCAGGTGTCTATGCACTGCAGTATCATTTACCATCAGGTAGACTGTACGATTGTTTGTCATATTAATTTTATATAAAAATACGAAATCTGGCTAGTGGATAAATTCGTCATGCGTATTTAATCTCAGTTCAAAGAGAATGAACGCTCGATTAAATCCAATATTGTGGCCAGAGGAATAGTTAATGTTGTTAACGGAACTGTAGTCAGGATTACTCCCTGCAAATTTGGCTACGATTTACATGATAGGAATCTTCTTCAGTCGATAGGTACATCAAAAGTAAATAAATATTTAATAATGATTTAAAAATTTATATTAAATTCATAACACATTATGAGATATCAACGTTATGTTTAAGACTGAGCATATATTATATATCGTTAAAAATATTTATGTTGTATTATTACTATACGTTTTGTAGCCACGCTGCTTCTATATTAAAGTTGTATCATGAATGGGTCGGCTCGACCGGGGAAGGAGCACGCTCTCACAGAATACCAGCGTACAATAGCACCTTATTGCTGCTTTGTTTCGTATGGTGAGTTTAGAGAACCAGGGACCCTTTTTACTGGTAACGAGGCATTCCATTTAAGTCCTCGGGGATAACGACGTATCTGAATTTTGATTATTAATCGTGATAGAACAGATGAAGGTATCTATGGACCACAGCATCCATTTACCATCAGGTGGACTGTGTGCTCGGTTGTTTCTGTATGTTGTGTGTTGTAACCTACAAAAAATATTATTTTAATAAAAAGTTAAAAACAATTTCAAAGAATTAAAAAAATGAAATCATTGACACCTAATGGCTTCTGAAGTCTGAAGATGGTTATGCATAGTGTATCGATGAAAAAAGCTTCGCCGCGACTTCGATGGTGTGGAGATTATTATATTGTTTAGTTCGTGGTAGGATTCGTTTTCTATCTAAGAGTTTTCTTCCCAGTCACCCACTGCTGTGTTCCGGTATGAAGAGAATAGATTTGGTTTAATTACAGGCTGTAGGGCATTTCATCTTAGACCTCAGAGGTGTCCATGGGCTGCAGTTAGTCATTTAGCGTTAGATGTATTTTAAGTTAGTTTGTGATATTAGTTTTATGAAAAATATCTTATTCTTTTTCGTTTTTAAATTTAGTTTGTTATTTTTCTTTAAACATATTCTTTTGATCTTCGAATATACCAAGAAATAGAAAGTACAAAGTAACACGAATATAGTTTTAATACAAAAAAAAAACATAAAAGTTAATTTAGAACCTAGTCTTTTTAAGTCAGCTAAAAATGACTTTGCGAAGTTATAATTTGCACTGGTTACAAAGTAAAGCAATTTTCCGCGAATCAGTTTGAAGCTCTAATTGGAGAGTTTCCTTTAGCGATATCACAGTTTAATTATGATGGAAAAAAGTTGTTCAAACTTTATAACTTCAACTAATTACACCACTAAACTTAAAAATTCAGAAACTTTATATTTTTTTTTCTTTTTATTAATTATATTAGCATTTAATCGTTGAAGATTTTTACATAAATACGCTCTGTAGGCAGCCCATCAGTGAGATTGTGTAAATCTGACGGGAATCGTGATTAGCTTGCAGCAGTGGATTAGCTATGGGTAACGGCCCTGAAGATAAATTCAAACTCAAATTCACAGGGTTAGAAGACGGTATACTTAAGTACATTAGTTTAAGAACTTAGTTATTAAGGTTAATTAAAAACTCTAAATAATTACAAAAATATATACTTTGGTACATTTACATTAGTTTAAGAACTTAGTTATTAAGGTAAAAGAAAAAGGTTTATTATTTTTTGCTTTTCCGTTTTTTCGGCGGTTTAATGTTTTTGTTAAAAAGTTTTTATTTTATAATTTTTTGTGGCTATAATCTACTAATTACAACATGCTTAATTTTTGATTACTTTTAAAATAACCACTTACCTTACTTTAGCTATTAACTGTTATATTATAATCCTACTTTAAATATAATTTATTTAAAGCGGTGATCGGAAAGAAAATGTTTGTCGAAGGGAAGCATATTATGTGGCACTGAGTAGATTAAAAACACTTGAGGGTATTGCTTTGTCTGATCAAGAGCCAAATAAGGTATTACACAAACCTCACGATGAACGAGCTTTAGCAGAAATGCAGAGACTGAGAGGTCTACACACAAAAGACTGACAGGTCCAAAGCTCATTCATCGTGAGGTTTTTTTGTAATGTAATGTAATCATTATGTAATGTTTTAATACACAACTCAGCATTAAAATCTGTAAGTAAACACAATAAATCACACCTATTTTCCCATCCTTAGGTTAAATTATTTTTTCCAAATTTATATGACTCTAATGTTGTATTTTTACGGGTGACGAAAGCTGGATTTATTGTTATGTTCATGAAACTAAGTGTTAGTCTGCTGTCTGGGTGTTTCATTCCGAGAAGTTGCCAATTAAAGTGAAAAAAGGTCGAAGCGTGGGAAAAAAGCTGGTGGCCTTGTTCCTCGGAAGGACATGTCATTACGCAATAATCGTTTTAGAGGATCGCTAAACAGTTACTGCACTGGTACACTAACAGTTGTTTGCCACTTGTCTTGGAAAGAGTTCGGGAAAAACGACCCCGCAGTAGGATCCTCCTTCACCACGACAATACCTTGTCACATACCGCCACGCAAACAATCGACTACTTTGCGACGTCAGACTTTGAATTACTGGGTCACCCGCACCTTGCGATTTTTTTTATTTCCGAAAATATAAGAAAATTTTCGAGGAAATCGTTTTATGGACGCCTAGGAAACAGTGGCTGCGATTCAATATGCTGTCGAAGATACCCACCCCTAAGGACGAGTCGGCAAAGCGCTTTTCTCAGTCGGTCCATCGGATGCAGCGATGTATTGATGTAAATGGACACTATTTTGAAAAGATATAATAAAACAAATAATTTGCATCTAAGTGGGAATAACCTTTGTTTATGTTTTTTGTTATAAGGGCGACCTTCGATCAACATTGTTATTGATCGAAGAGTGCGACTCATTGTGCGACTATATAAATGCCGGTATTCAATTATTATTCAACGATTATAATTTTGTTTATTGTCTTCTCCAATAGTATTATTATTATCTTTTTTGTTGGTATTTGGAGTATTTAAAATTATTCTCATCTGGTGGGGCTTTATAAATAGGTATATGAAAATGAAAATGATAAATATGTAAAATAAAATATGTTGAATATAATATCATACATAAAAATTGTAAAATAAATAAATAATAAAAAACAAATTAATAAATTATTATCTTCTGTATCAGTCCGTAAAAGACTACCGCTAGGCGTTTACCTCTTCCGTTGTGGCGAGGATTTGCCTTAATTATTAAGCTTAGCTTAGAAACAACATCGACAATTCAAAATCGCACGACCTCACACTTTTCATCAAACAGTTTTAACATTACACTACCTGTGGTTATAAAATATATATGTCTTCCTCCATACTCGCCTGACTTGGTTCCAACCGATTACTATATTTTTGTGCAATTTGGACAATTACCCGCAAGGAAAACATTTTGATCCCAGGAAGCGGTACAAAATACCTTCATACACCTTGAAGAGTCTAAATCCTCAGAATTCTATCGCTAGGGTATAAATTATCTCATCCCGGGATTGCAGCAATGTATAGAATATATACGAACTACGATATAGCGAAATAGACGGATGTTAAATCTACCGATATTTGCATCAGTGACAATTTCCCGTTGAACGCGTAGCTACTGAACTTCATCATGAATACAAATTAAAATATTCAGAACACGAATAGCAACAATTCAGACGTGAAATTATGCATCACATACAATCATAATTGAGGCCATAGATGTTGGTTAGGATGCATTACGATACGAGCTGTTTATATAGGTAGGTTTTCAATAACTTTGTTGCCTAGAATTGCGTAATTTTGGCTAGAGAGGGTAGAGAGACTATATATATATATATATATATATATATATATATATATATATATATATATATATATATATATACACTAGCAATGCTATTAATATTCCCTATAACCACTCTTGGCTTAAATGCTTATGTTAGGAGTGGTTTACGATAGTAGAATGTCGGATTTGAACCCACGACATTTTATACCGCGGTCCGCACCCCGTCAGTAGGCTAGTGTCATTTAAATAGTTAAATTTTAAAACTTTTTATGTATAATTATTGCCACATGTTTTGGTTATGCACATTTTAGCCATACACAGTTAAACACAAGTTTTAGTTAGGTATATTATGTACCAGATTTTTTTTAAAGTGAACAACTTTTATAAAAATGTAATCTATAATAACCTAAAGAATCGAAACCAAACGCTGAACGAACAATATATGATTGATGGAATTGCAGGTAATGCATTAAATGTATGACAGAATATGCTGTACAGATCATTAATTTTATAAAAGTAGAGTGTCGTAATAAAAAGGATAGCATAGAATAATTAAGGTTTTTTGGATAAAAAAAAATATTTTATTTAAACAAAAAAAAAAATTTAATTTTAGGGTTTTGGGGATTTATTATTCAATATAGAGTAGAGTACAAGTATAATGTTTATTGAAAGTCATTTTTTTACTTACATCGCTTGTACGGAAAAACCTCTGTGTAAGAAAAATTATACATTAAAACTCACAGGTTTAATAAATTCCTTAAAGTTAGACAAAGCTACAGTCTAATAACGTCCCACTTCTGGGCACAGGTTCCGGTCAATTCTGAAAGAGTTTTAAGGCAAGGAATTGTCCGCCGCGCTGCCCTGATGCGTGTTGGCGAACTTCACGTTTTCGAAATATTCTTTTTCTTATTTCTCAGCATATATACGTAGTAGAGCCATGCAGCAGTTATATTAGTGGTATAGTTGTAGCACGAATGGGTCGGCTCGACCGGGGAAACACCAAGTTCTCACAGAATACCAGCGTAAAATAGTAGCTTAATGCTGCTATGTTTCCTATGGTGAATGTAGAGAATCGGAGACCCTTTTTACTGGAAATGAGGCATTCCATCTTAGTTCTCACAGGTGACAACGCATCTTTTTTTAAAGGAGAGGGGCCAAACGCGCATACTTATAGGTATATATACGGATGAAACGCCTTGTTATCAGCAATAAGGTTTTCTACGCCCGTCATACGAAACACAGCAGTATTAAGCTGCTATTTCACGCTAGGATTATGTAACAGCGTAGTCCCCGGTCGAACAGACTCATTCAAGTAACAACTATAATATAGTGGTAGCAGGCCATGAAAAAATAGTTTGAAATAAATTGCACTTACGATAATTATCCTTCTTAAGTTAGTGTTAAAATACATTGAACTTATGATTTCATATGTACACGATTTTTACAAATTGAATAAAACTTTTACGGATTTTATTTATTTTAAAATACCAACGTCTCAACACCTTTGCACTACCTATGACAAACTAATAAGTAAAAATTACAGCGTATGGCGTACCACATTTGAACACAGGTAATGCTCTTTGTAATGGGTTAAATCTACTGGGCCGCATAGTGACAGACAAACTAATAAAGAGTTATCGAAGCTGTTGGGGTACTGATCAGTGGTTATACTTCACACCTCAAATCTAAGGCCTCCAAACTTTTGAAGCCTATTCGTGATTGTATGATTGATTATAAAATCTTACATACATATGTACATAAACTTTGATGCCTGTAACGCAGAGAGGTAACCCGAGACTACGGACTTCCATTTGAGCCTATCTTACACCTCTCTTGATTCTATCATACTCATATATCTATGTTTACATGTTCGTCGGTTGATTGGTTTATATACTGGCCAATTTGGTCCATAAGTTCTGACAAAGGCGTTCTTCGCCACTCTGTCACTCACTTGTATTACATTTGCTTTGTCACTCTTTCCTTATTTATTCTTTCTAAAGTATAGAATATTGTATGGAATAAAACTGCTTAACAGACTATATCGCGTTTTATTTTTGCTTACTTTCACAAAAAAAATTAGGTGATTAACGTCTTAATGTCACTATTAACCCCGACTAACTTCATCGTTTAATTATTAATTGTGGTAGGTACTATCTACGGTAAATGAACTAACACTTACATGAAATAACAGCGTACTGCTACTGTGTTATGTATGGTAAGTACATGAAATAACAGCGTACTTCTACTGTGTTATGTATGGTAAGTGAAGAGACTCGGAAACCCTTTTTAAGTAACTAGGCATTTTATTTTAGTCCTCAGGGATGAGAACGCACCTCTGTTTTGATTCCTAATATAGGTTCGATGAAGTTTTTATTTAATTATTCTAAGCCAGTGCTTGACTACTATCCAACAAATGGTAATAGGAGATACGTAGGACACTCAATAAGTTTTGAGATATACAAAAAGTATTCTAGATACTATTAATATTTATTTTGTATATTTTCGGAGATAGTAAAGTGATTTCTATAGGCCGTAGTATCCACTTACCATTAGGTAGAATTTGTGCTTGTTCGCTAGCCTCCTATAAAAAGGGACTCTCGTAAAATCATCATCATTGTCATCATTACAGGCCTTTACAAGTCCACTGCTGAATATAGGCCTAAAAAATTATAAAATATTGTAAAAAAAATTAAAATTACCTCTCGTAAAATATTGTACTAAAATTAAAATACAATAAAGATCAAATATTCTGTACGCTAATCTTTATAAGTTTTAAAGTCATTTATTAAAAATCACTTTGTTATAGGATTTATTGTAACAGCGTGTCGGCAGGGAGCACCCAAGGGGAGCTTTAGTGGAATTTATGGCGGTGAAGCTACCTGCAGCCTTATTAAATTAGGAATTTATGTATGCTGCACGTTTTGAAATAGATATTTTATCGAATTACGATAGTGCTACCTTATCTTTGGACCAAATCCCAGTTCATATAGAATATGCGATCGAATATGTAAAGTTTTCTCTTTTTCACATCCATATATCTACGCGTACATACTTGTCGGCAAAGGGTACTCTAAATTTGGTCTGTCTTTGCGGACACAATGTAGTCAAAAATAAATATAACAAAAAAGAAAACAAATATAAAATATATGGAAATTGTACGCCTCGTTCCCGACAGAAAATACTGGTTGCTAACACAGCATTTCCCTGCGTCTAAAGTCCAATTTCGACGCGCACTGATTTTCAATGCCATCCTCCGTGACTAAACCGACGCCGATTTAGACCTACCTCTAAAAGCTGTGACGAGACAGTACAATGATTACAACTTTAACTTAAGTGTATTAAAATCTTAATCAAACCATGTAATGGCGAATATCTGCTACCTCATGTCGTCCCGTGCAGGTCGTATCAGGCGGCACAAGAAAACTGAAACAGGAAATGATAGCAGCGTCTTTCTGATTACAAGTAAAATTATTTTACAAAAAAACTGTGGTTGCCAATCCGCTTGCCAAGTGTTGCAATTATGCAAAATTACCTCTTGCCTATGTTCAGTAATATTAAAACAAGGTTGTAAAGCAACTGTTAGGGAAAATAAATTCGAATCCGCCATTCGAGGGCTGTTATTAATCGCTGTTATCACTAGCATTTTAAGCTTACTTGAATGTAGTTTTTTTTTAAATAAATAAAGGCCCTGATGGTAATTGAATGCTGTGGTCCATAGACGTCAACATTTGTTCTCAATGAAGAATCAATTTGCAGATGCGTCACTAACCATACGAAACACAGCAACATTAAGCTGCTATTTTACGCTGGTATTCCATGACTATGTTTTATTTGCAGCGTGCCTCTACCACGTAACAGGTGTATTACTAATTATAATAGTGTCGCTATAATATTAACAAAAATACAAAAAGTAATCAGAGCCTACACGGTCAATCAGGTACTTTTATATTTTTTTATTTATTTACTACTATGGCAAATATTTCCCCTCCAAAAAGGTGGCCTATATTCATTAGTGGACTTTTCATAGGCTTTAATTAATGAACAGGTAAAAGAAGTTAATGGCAACAGCCTCTGTTGTAGTCCCCACCGCTGGGGACAGGCCTTTTTGTCCTTGTTTTTAAAAAATGAAATTTTATTTAGGGTTTTACGGCAAGAAATAGTCCATCGCGCAGCTCTGATGCGTGTTGTAGGACTTCACACATCTTCGATTGTTTTAATTTTTAGATAACAAGCAGTTTGCTTCATGATGTTTTCCTTCACAGCCGAGCACATTGTTAATCAGCACTTCAAATTGCAATTATTAATTTCATAGTGTACAACAAGCGTTTAGCCTCTGAACTATCATGGCTCAGTAAATGAATGAACGAATAAATAATTTACGCTATCGAGATAATGAATATTGACCTTTCTATAGGATGTTTAAGAAGATTAATTATACGCCGTTGCTTATAATTTATTAAATGGCGTGATCGCCTCTACTGTGTTACGTTAGATTAGAAAATTTGTATTTCTTTTGTGTTTCTTGAAAGAATTAATACTGATTACAGCAACCGGAGTTTTCTTTTCACTTTGCGGAAAAATTCTGCTTAGTTTCCTTTTAATATAATCTCTATTCGGATATATTCCCATACGAAACAGATAATTGGATGGATTAACAAGAACTGTTTCGTGTCCAGCTATAATTAATGTAACCTATATAGAAAAAAAAATTGTATATATAGAATATTTTTGGAGGAATCGGCGCTCCTATTAGTGTATTTGTCTTATAGTCAGTGGCCATATTCATCGCGTAGATCGGACCAAGAATAATAAATGAGAACTGAACTGAACTGAATAAATTATTTTTGAGACATGCATGTTACTGTATGTTGCCATAAAATCCATTAAAACGAAATAAAATCCGTAAATATAGATTTATTCAAAAACAAGAACGTTTTAAAAACTTGTAAAAATGAAGCTTCTTAAAATCACGCTAGGATTAAAACTATATTCACATAACAAGCACAATGAGAAACCAACAGTTTTGTGGTAGAAAGTTAACTGGAGACAAGTGTACACTTCTTGTATATTATTCAAAGCACTGTACATACTTGACTTTGTTGAAATGTTTGCTTTTTCCGGCGTACAACCACATATTAAATAATTTATTTCTTCAGAATACAGAAATGAGAATAGTATTTTAATCCATTTGATGAACTTTTGTTTTTAGAAATTGTTTTCCGAGCTGTTTATGTCACATTATATATATTTTGATTTAAAATTATTTATATTCTTTCGATAGTTATTTACATTTAGTAAATATATTCTTTTTTCATTTAAAGTCTTATAGTATTTATAGTAATAAACCTAAGTAGTTAAAAATAAGTTTAAGGCCAGTTTATCGAAACTACTTACCTCAAAGGGGAACTTTTTTCAACAAACTCGGTTATTCCTCAGAAACACCTGCCCAAAAAGAATTGACTTATCGACCAGTGCTTGGAATTGTAAAAAAAAATTATTTTACTTTTTTATACATTTTATTGACTTTATATTTTTAAAGTTACTGTTAAAGTTTATTAAAGTCCACTGCTGAACACAGGCCTCCAGCACAGGCCGCCTCATGGGGGATATTTGCCATAGTTTGCACGCTTCGCAACCGGGTTGGCAACCGCAGTTTTTTTTAATATTTTGCGTTGTTATCAGGAAGTTGCTGCTGCCCATCTCCTGATTTGTTTCCCTCTGTCGCCTCTTACGACCACCACGGTGCCGTTACATGCTCTTACTTACTTTTTATATAAATTAATATTAAACATTTCGCTTTTTGTTTCCATTGAAAATATGAATTTTAGTTTGACTTTATATCTTAAAACAGTTAATCTATTTAGATTTACTACTATGAATTCGCGACAAAGTTTCATTAACTGTAAATTCAATTCAATTCGCCCATAGCGAGATTTAAGCGGTAAAGGTTTGAGTACGTCTCTGGTTTTGTATTAAAGAAAGCAGTGAGCCTTAAATTTGATATTTAATACTTAAAAAAAGATATATAAAACAACTTCATAGATAGTGATATATGAGTGAAGTACATTGCTACATTTGTATATATATTGTATACGTAAATTTCGTTATACTCGTATATTGTATACGTAAATAAAAGTGGTAGAGTCACGCTGTAGCTATATTATAGTTGTAGCACGAATGGATCGGTTCGACCGGGGAAGGATCACACAATTACAGAAACCCTTTTTAACGGAAAACTCGCATTC
The DNA here is from genome assembly GCA_907164705.1 of Parnassius apollo. Classification (NCBI taxonomy): domain Eukaryota; kingdom Metazoa; phylum Arthropoda; class Insecta; order Lepidoptera; family Papilionidae; genus Parnassius; species Parnassius apollo. Next base: position 691,228 of record CAJQZP010001064.1, on the reverse strand, counting down.
CATCTTAGTCGTAAGGTGTGACAAAACAACTGTATTTTGATTCATAACTGACGAGAGATGTAGATCCCTATGGGCCACAGCAACAGATGGACTGTAAGCTCGTTTGTCATTCTTCTTCTAAAAAGATATCAAAGAGACAAATCCAGTCTAATTTCCAACAAGCGCTGAATTAACAATCTTATACACATATTTATATTTTTTATTCGGCCTTGTATTCCGAAAGCCAGCGGCAACGTTGCTCAGGACTAAGCTTGTTGCACTCTTTGTGGGAGGTATATGTTACAATTGGTAAAATTCCTTTTCTGCCAGTGTTTGTCTGGATATGTACTAACCTCTTATTTACTTATTTCTGCTAACAAATAGCAATAGCATAGTTGTTTTTCGTTTTCAAGGATGTAATATTGTGGGCTTTTGAGTGTTTAAATGAAAAACGTGTTTCACCTAAGACGGTCCAAAGTATATTGTCAGAAAACAGGTTGAATTTAATGTTCAAACATACAGTTCACACGCGGAGAGGGGATTACCGCGTAAGCTGAATTTTAAACGTCCGTGGCAGCGAGTCCACCTTTACAACCCCGTGGGACCATTTCTTGCTTAAATTATTTTGATCACACCACTATGAAGCCAGCCTATACCAGTGAAGCGGAGTAATTGCTCCATAACCCACTTGTAAATGAGAGGAAGTCCGTGCTCAGTGAAGCATAAATGCTGTAACTATTCTTAACTTTTTATCCCAGTCCAATACCAAACATAGGTCTCGCCCACAGATCACCACAGAGACTTAAGTCACCTGCATCCATCGACTCCCCGCACGAGGAAATTGTATGGCTTCCAGTAGATGATAACGACCAGAGACAGGCATCAGCGTCAAAGGTGTAAAACGTCAGGCACTGCGATCGTCATTCCGACGACGAAGGGAAGAGGCATACGTCCAGCAGTGGATTTTACTCAACTAATAAAGAAGGACAGCATTGATGTTAAGCTTTTATATAATTTTTAACGTCCCAGGGGAAGTTATTGTAATGGATCCGATTTTGCATATTGGAAATTTTAACATATCTTCATGTTTCAAGGTCTTTAGAGTCGAAATTTCAATAAAATGTCCGTGTGTGCACATGTACGTATGTATGTATGTTCGGATTCAATTTTCGCCTCGTGTATCTCAATAACAAAGAGTGATATTGACATGGGACCAGTTTCATTTAACGCATAATTATGTAACGTAGACCTCATTTAATTTTGAGGGAAATCGGTCAAGTCGTTTATTGTGCCAAATGAAAAATTGTATAAAATATTAAAATATATGATATTTTTTTAATCTTTCTACTGAGAAGTTAGTCGTGTAGTACTTTCGGGTCGCACCTAGACCGCTTTTTTAATAGAATAATGGTGACAAGCGAGCAATTAGTCGACCTGATGGTAAGTGGTTGCTTTGGCTAATACACACCTACATCTATGCTTGATTGCGATTCAAAATGCAGATGCGTTGTCGTTCATGAAGAACTTAGTCTTCGACAAGAGACAACGCATCTGCGTTTTAAATGGAATGCCTAGCTTCCAGTGTAAAGAGTTCCAGTTCAATCACCATAAGAAACACAGTGGAGTTAAGTTGCTATTTTACGCTAGTACTCTTTGAGAGCCTGGTTCATCCGCGGCAGATTCCACCGAATCGTGCTACAGCTACGATATAGCTGAAGCATGGCTCTACCACGTACAAATAACTAAACTTTATGTAATAAACTTTGAATAAATTAATTATAAATCTATACAACTGGCTAACATTAACTAGTGAACTTTATCGTCGCGTAAAAGAAAATTACTTTCAATGGGCTATAAGTGTCAAGACCTGAATAATGCTGTTATATCGGATTTAACGGATAAGAATGAAATATGCAAACTGCATCAAAAGCTTTAAAAAGAATAATCGTAATTTTGAAAGTTTATTTAATAAAATAAGAAAAAAGTTTTCTTTAGGTTTTCCTTCGAAAAATAAATCTTTAAAATCCCCTTTTGACTATCATGTGGTTTTGTGCTTGGAGAACTTGACTTATACACTACAGTTATTGGGTTTTAATCCCAGATTAGATTAATATCGATTGATCGTAGCTCGATATTGTTTTTAAATTCAAATTCTTAAAAACAAAAGCTAGATGTTACAGCTCCGATAGGCACATACTGCTATTTATACCACAGTTCAATTCTTAATGCTTGTTTTTTATTGAATAGGAGTGACAAGTGGATGATGTGGCTTATAGAATTCTACATCTTGCCAAAATGCGTTTTCACCCCTAAGGACTAAGATGGAATGCCTAGTTCCCAGTGAAAAGGGTTTCTAGTTCACAGTGTTTACTATTTGAAAAACAGCAGCATTAAGTTGCTATTTTGCGCCGGTATTCTATAAGGGGGTAGTTCTACTTCAGTGTTCGTGCTGTAACCAAAATAGCTGCAGGCTAATTTGCGTAAAGAGCTTATAGAGTTACTGTATTATTTTATTCAGATTTTAAGTAAATGAAAAAAAACACAAGTTTTTATTAAACACTTAAGACAAATTTTCAAATATTTTTACTAAACACTTTTAATTTTCAGTAAAGTTCAGCTTCACAACCGCTTCTAATTTACGGTTAGTGTGATCGTCTGTCGCAATATTACGTGGAAATTATTTTATTTTAGTTTTTGAAGTCAGTTTTTATTTTTCATCAAAAGTTTAATTACCTCTGTTGAAATTGTCCACACTTGTTTTGACAGTGTGAGATACATCCCATAATTGTATGCGTGAAACCTACATATTACATAAACTGAAACGTACATAAGATATTTATTTACTTTTTTTAATAATAATAATAATTCATTAATTGCATTACTGTGTACACGTTGAAGATGACATATTATTAAAGGTATCAACAATTGCCTCATCAGGCGTGCAATAAATTTACAATTTTTTTCAATTTACACGATATGACACTTGAGTTGGCAATCAAAAAATCAAACATAAATAATAACAAAGCTTAACTGTTGTAAAATCCTGTACAATTTATGAAGAAACTAAACAAACATCACTGAGCAGTACATATCCGGCAAGCCATTAAAACTTTATCGTAAAAATTACAAATTCATGTTTTTGTCTCTCTATTTTGTATCGTCTGTTGATTATCCAAATAAAGAGCAAATAAAAGCATTTCTCTAATAAATATTCTTTTAATTTATATTTAAAATATTTATATTATCTATATTTTTTAAAGTTGAAGGCAATTCGTTATAGATTTTTGGAAACATACCGAACGTTACCCCAAAGTAAAGATCATCCATCAAATTGACAATGATTTCAAAAGGAAGGATAGGCCCCATCTGAATATTTTACTCATAAGTTTTTCATACAAGAAAAAGTAGCGCATCTGTCATAATACAAACGTCATATCATAACACGACGTAATCAGGGTCGGATTTTGTAGTATAATTATCCTAATTGCATCATTATTTCATAGTTTGTAATATATAGTATCGTAATAATACAAACCGAAAATACCATAATTTTACCTAAAGGTCGACTCCTTTTACATTTTAATATTAACCCTACGATATCGAGAATTTCTGTATTGTACATGAGTACCGCGTTTTTTAAATAAAATTAGAATTAGCTTTCTGGTCAATCGGTGCTCGATCGATGTATTTATGTAGCATCCTTGACACAACTATAATGACCTACCACGATACGATACAATGGGCTACCACGATAAAAACTCTATGCTCTAGAAGCAATTGGTTTGAAAACAGAATTTCAAAATATTTTATGAATCAGAGTTTCAGATTCAAACCAAGCCTGTAAACCAAGCCATGCGCACTTTTGATCGTACAATACCTACCTTACGTCCGCCAAGTAGTGATCTAATTTGATCAGAATTATGTAAACGTGTGTACCTATGAAAAAAACTATTTTTTCGTTTTAAACAAAACCAAAGACACTATGCAATAGATAATAGTATCAAAGACAAAGATATGCTCTTTTATTTTGAACCATAACCTGGCAATGTTTCTTAGAAAAAAAAAAAAAAAAGAAATCACTCTGAACTTTCGACGTTCCACGTGTCGTTTTGATGAAGGTGCTCCGTCTTTTTTATAGAATTTTATATTTGTGTCTGGACTAAAAACGAAAGTGTTATACTTTTTTATATTCCTTGTAATATAGTAAACACGTAGATATATAATTTGTGGTATAAAAAGTGAAAAGTAAATTGCCAAAAGTACTTCAAAATCCGGAAGCTCCATTTTGGCGGTTGGGTCATAAATGTGTTATTTTTCAAATTCTCATTTATTTTTAGTGTAAAATGTAAGTAAAAATAGTTTTCTTACATATTTCAAATAACTTGACGTTGTATTTATTTCAAATTCACACAAAAATATGTTTGAAATATTGTTCGAAATGTCATACAGATAAAATATTATTATTATTTTTTTTAATTCTTTAATATTTTAATATTTTGGTATGAGTAACGAATAGAAACACATAAAACATAAAAATATACATATTTCCAAACATTTTCATATAAATTTCTCTAAAAACAAAAGTGTAGAATTCAAATTAGTAGTAATTTTGTCACTAAAATTGAAGTTTAAACTACTATGCTATACAGGGTAATTTACGTATTTTATTACAATTTCTAGCAACCAAAAATAATTTTATTCGATAGTTTATACATTCAACAAGAATTCCTGTAAGTTTTATCCATAAATATTGTCTCAAAGTGAAAATATAGCAAAATTTGCAATATAGCAAAAAATTTGCTAATTTGCAAATTTTCCCGCCATTACGGTCCCGAGCGAACGGGAGTATAACATGTCGCGCGCTCGCTTGGCGAATAAGTGCAGATATGGTTTCTTTTGTACTCTTTTCGTTTTACCCATATTGAATATAAAATGTATTAGGTATCAATATTCAAAATTTTACTTACACTAAGTTCTTTAGACAAGAATTAAACAGAAATAAAAATAAAACCGTTAAAAACGAAACGTATAGATACACTAGACGCGTGACCAAAAATTTTCAGATTTTTTAAGTTATTGTTTACTGCAGATTTTTTTAATAACGCACAATTTTAAGGAACGTAGCACTACTTCAAATAAGAAGTGGAGTGAAACAAACCCTTCAGAATAGTTTGTGTAGTTAAAAATGTACTATTGCAACGCAATTCAGCGTGTAAAGAAAATTATAAGCCATGCTCAATTTGAAACAGTTTCAGATTGTTCACTTCTAAACCTTATTTCAATATTTTTAAAATGAATGCAGGGATGATATTCGTTCTATTAAAGTAATATAAATTATTTGTTATGATTTTGAATGTTCACCAAAAGGTATTATTTACTTACAAAACTTTTCGTGCAGAAATTGAAATAAAAGTAATAATTTGAGACTCAAGGCGACGGAAAACGAGTTATTGGACTAAAACATTATGCGAATGCGAGAAGATACACGAGCGTGTAGATGTTTGAAATGAGATCGCACTAACGGAATATCTGGGATTTTATTTCCATTTTTTTAAAGCAATATATGTATATTTCTTTAATCAAGTAAAATCTTATACTATTACTTACTTACTTAATATTCTTTATTGCACACCATTTAAACATAAAGAAGTATGCAATGGGCGGTCTTATTGCTGATAGCAATTTCTTGTTTCTTCCAGACAACCAGTGAATGGTCAGGACAAAGGAAATGGACAGGATTACACAAAGATGACAGGGGCACATTGGTGTGATAAAAAAGGAATACACATTTCATATATATATATATATTGTATATATATACACATATATATATATATATATATTTATCACATATACATATACATATATATATATATACATATATGTATATATACAATAAACATACATATGCTATCAATATACTACATATATATAATTTAGTCAAATAATAATAACAATATTGACTAATAGAAGCAGTATTCAGTTATTAATTATTGTAAAAATATGTCTGATGAATCTTTCATTATTATGCAGTCCATCAAAATATCCACTGCTGAACATAGGCCTCCCCCATAGATTGCCTAAAAAGATCATTATCAAAGTTGCCAATCTTGGCAAGCGGGTCGGCAACATCAGTTTGTTATTTTTATTCAGTTGTCATCAGGAAGATAATGCTGCCCCATCTCAGTTTCAGTTTCCCTCCGTAACCTCTTAAACACGCACGGGATGATATTATAGTAAACATATATTAATATATTATGTATGGGTATATAAAGTTATTGGAGCCGTTTTAGCTTAGGGTGAGCCCAGCTGTAACATGCCCTCCGGCACCAATGAAATTGTTAATAGAAATTTTAAGTGTCGACATGACCACAAGTTATAGTGACGTAAGCGTTCGAGCTACACGAAGAAAATCCATTTGTCCTCACTTTCCCGAATGTGATGAAACAGTAAAACCAATAGGATTAGACTTAGGACACGACGCTTGGGACGAGATATAAGAGTAATCGCAATAGAGCCAACATCCAAAAACTAATGATTTAAGGATAGCGCCAATGTTTCCTACGATTTAGGTTCAACATAGAACTCTCACATAGGAAATATATTATATATAGGTTTTGTAAAGAAGATATTAGGTTGACTAATATGTTTATGGTGCGGGTGATAATCTTCAACTGTTAATTGTGATTTTAAGTGCTGATTTATCACGTACTCGACGGTGAAAGAAAATATCGTGAGGAAATCTGCATGTTTGAGAAATAAGAAAGAAAATATTTTGAAGACATGTGAAGTTCGCCAATACGCATTGGGGCAGCGCGGCCAACATTTCCTTTGTTACTTTACTTTTGTATATAGTTATTATGGTAACTATGGTAATTCCATTTGTTACTAACTAATAAAAAACGTTAACTATTTATAATCCAGAGCTTGAGTGTTAAAGCTTAAGATGGTAAGTAGCACTATGCTTAGCCGGTATTCAAAGGTAAACTCGCGCTTTAACTAAAACTCCACAATACCAAAATCGTGTCTAGACCGTACTAAGTATGTTCCCCAAAATTTAATCTAAGTTCGAGTTTAGGCTTAAAATTGCCTTGGAATAGCAAACTTAATGTAACAAAAGCCCGTTCAGCCTTGTCTTAAAGTTGCCCAAACTGTAATCAGATCGAAATACTGATGCCGGCAAGTTATTCTATTGCATGCCTTAAGCGCAAAGCGCGTAAGTATGCTCTACTATCGCTTAAAATCCAACGTTTTGTCGCATGAAATCGTATCTAACAAACATATTAAAAAAATGATATAAAAATCATACTGTCAGGAAGATAAATGATTGTTGAACTTATTTTTTTTAAATCGATTAATTTCATTTTTTTAAATTAAAAAAGTGGTTTTAGTGGCTTATGGTGTAGGTCATCACGCCCGCATTGAGGGGTAAACACGATAACTTTTGAAAATATCAGTTGTTCAACTCAATCTATTTTTTTAATTTATTCATATATCATGTGGAAAGTCATGGAATGTAAATAGCTGTTTAATTTTCTATGTTTGGTTAAAATAAATTTTTGGTGTTTGAGCTGTCTTGCAAAAATATATTTTACTAAATACAGATATTTTTTGACTCACTGCGGGCTCGGCCGCCGTTGTGAGTGGGTTACTGGGTCGTTTGCTTACAGCGGCTCGTGATGAAAAATATCGATTATTGTAGAAATACAAAGTATCCAAAAAACCAAATTTGATGCATACTTAACCACAGTAAGATATTGTTATTATTTTTATAATCACAGATTTTCATAACAATATAGTGTTTCGCTAAAAGTACGTAGGATTTTATATGAATGTACTTGTACGTCTTGAACTTTATACCTGAAGGTAAACTTTGGTGAATGCTTAATTAAAATGCTAGTTATGACTAAATAAGAAACTTTTTGAAAACGAAATAAAGTTTATGAGAAGGTAAAAAAAGAATAGTTTTAACGATAATGCCTGAGCACAAATACCTAAAAATTAAAGTAATATTAAAGTTGCTTTAAGTTAATTATTTTAATTTTTTTCAATTAACTATAATAAAACTATTGAATTTTGATAATAATAACGTAGTAAAATTAAAAATATATTTGTTGTTCATTGAGAGTTTTTTTTCTACATTTTTCATGACCATTATGAGCATTATGTGTCGTGCACTTTAAAACTTTCCAAACTTTTTTATTGACATTTGACACAAAATTTGAAGTAATAGTAATAAGTTTATTTGTGAAAACTTGTGTGTATTCAAAATACTAAAAAAAGTTACATATAACATGAGCGCTTAAGGCATGCACATTTGGAGTTACTAAAAGTTTTTTCCTTATATCAAGTTTTTTTTTATAGAAGAGGGGGCAAACGAGCATGCGGCTCACCTGATGTTAAGTGACTACCGCCGCCCATGATCAACTGCAACACCAGGGGAATTGCAGGTGCGTTGCCGGCCCTTTAGAAAGGAGTAAGCTCTTTTCTTGAAGGTCCCCAGGTCGTATCGGTCCGGAAAAATCGCCGGTGGCAAACTATTCCACAGAGAGGTTGTACGCGGAAGAAAACTCCTTTTGAAACGTACTGTGGTGGACCGCTAAGCATCCAGATGGTGTGGATGGTATCGGGACGTTTGCCGCGTAGTGCGTTCACGAAATTTGGCGGCTGGGATTAATCCGAACAATTCCTCAGAGCACTCTTCATGGAATATGCGAAATAAAATGCAAAGAGATGCAACATCTCTTCGCAGTGCCAGTGAATCGAGCCGATCGGAAAGCACTCGGTCGTCGACGATTCGAGCCGCTCTGCGCTGGTTGCGGTCAAGTGGAAGGAGCTGGTACTGGGGAGCCCCAGCCCAGAGATGGGAACAGTATTCCATGTGCGGCCGAACCTGCGCCTTGTAAAGTCGCAGGCGGTGTGCCGGCATGAAACACTGTCCCGCTCTGCTGAGCACTCCAAGCTTTTTAGAGGCCAATTTTGCCTTCTCTTCCAAGTGACCACGAAACTGCACGTCACTCGATATGTCAACGCCGAGGATTCCGTTACTGGCTGAGGCAATAAGGGGAGTGCCTTGAAACTGAGGAGATACGACAAAGGGGTTCTTTTTAGCGGTTAACGCGCAAACTTGTGTCTTCTGGGGGTTAAACTGGACTAGATTTAGTCGCCCCCAATCCGAGACTCTGTTTAGCAAAGACTCGACTTCAGACACAAGTTTGTCCCGGCACTCGGAGACGTTTTCCCGAGAAATATTGGCTCGGCCGGTGTAAAGAGCATCACCAGTGCTGTCATCTGCATAGCAATGAACGTTACGGGTTTGCAACATATTATTGATATGCAGAAGAAACAGCGTTGGCGATAGCACGCAGCCTTGTGGAACACCAGCATTAATAGGCTTGCAATCGGAGCTTGCACCGTCTACAACGACCTTGATGCTCCGATCTGCAAGAAAGCTGGTGATCCAATCGCATAATTTCTCGGGAAGCCCATAGGAAGGGAGCTTCGAAAGAAGCGCTTTGTGCCAAACCCGATCGAAGGCCTTCGCAATGTCCACACTAACGGCCAATGCCTCCCCCTTGGACTCTACTGCCTCCGCCCATCTATGAGTTAGGTAGACCAGAAGATCACCAGCTGACCGATCACGGCGAAAACCGTTAAAAAACGAATTAAATATTTAATACGATTTAAATGGTGCGGTCTAAAGCATCCATAATATACCGGTTAGTCACACTAGAGGTATATTATGGTTGTAGAATACCAGAATACCAGCAATTTCGTTCATTTTAATTAATGCTGCTATGTTTTTTGATGAGAATGGGGCACCGGAATATCCTTTTTACTGGTACCGAAGCATTTCATTTCAGTCGTCAGGAGTGACAACGCATCTACATTTTGATTCCTATTAAAAAATAAATGTAGATGTCTAAGGCCATCATCCACTTACCATCAGGTGGACTGTGTGCACGTTTATCATCATTATCCTATAAAAAGTCCTTGTTTTATCTATTTTATTATTTTAATTTTAGGAAATATTTGTAATATAAAGATGTGCGGGAAAATTATGGACCGACGTGAAAATGAAAAAAGTAAAAAAAATTATACAGGTACATATTACCAGAGGCGAAGTTAGGGCTCCAAATTAGGGCAAGCCCAAGATATGGTTTTGTTGTTTTTAGCAGTTTAATAAAAATACACCAATCTTGAGCTGTCTCCACTCTTTAGTTTCATATTCAATTCTGACAAGGACGTTTTAACAAAGCACACAGAAAGCATACTACTGCTAGATAGATTGTATGACATAATATGCAATTGCACACCTTCGGTGGTTTTGAAAAGAGCCGTTTGGGTTTGCTTGAGATATTTACAAACAATACAATACATGAACAAAGTACAAACAAACTATGTACAAAGTTAAAAAAAGGGACGCCTGGCAGATGTGAAACCTCGAAATTATATTTTGTTTAAGTTATATGCATAAAAGAACAGATTACGACAGGAATTAGATAGTTATAATGAGAAGATAAAGCTTTGCAAATTTTTTACCATAAAATAATGACTATTTATTATAATTATAATTATTCATTTTCAATTCATAATAAACCGTACAAAATGATATTTTTAAACTCATATATCACTATAAATTAGCCGATAGCGTATTTGTGCCATCTAGCGTAATCTTTAGGTACCATCGTGAGAATCAACCAATTTTCGTTCGATAAAATGACTTTACGTATAGAATTAAGTAGATGGCTCCATAAAAATTTTATATACTGAAAAGTAGACAGAGAAACCTAACTGGAAATAACTAAAGGGAGTACTATTCTTTAAAAACCTCAATACATTCTTCTGTATTCTTTTGATTTATTTAATTAAAATTTAGGCTTCACTGTAAAAAAAGATTGTAACACTTATTTCCTCTAAAATTAAACCTAGGTCTCATACTTTATGCTGCTGTTCAAATTGATATTTTTAATTCGTATGGTAATATTAATATTGAGTTATTAAACCTTTAAATACGCCTAACTTAATTAAACTTTAATACTAAAGAGTCCTGTACTTATATTTATAGTATGAAGAAATGTTTATTGAATATTAAATTTCATTTTTAAAGATTTTTACCTTTTTTTCGCCGATTAGCACTTCAACACACTTATATTCATCACAGTGAACACTATTATCCTACCATTTTCACTGAAAATCTTCGAAAAAAACATAAATTTTTAACAAACACAACAAAAACAAACATAAACATTGAAATGTGAAGTGAACTTGCATACGAGGGGCCCGCAACCACTTCGCTAGTTACTAACGCACTCCTAAACAACTTCATGGCAAACGGGTACATGGTAAAAGGGTAGTCAAGCTCCACTGATTAACACACAATAAGTTGATACTGTGTGTATGGTGGGATTAGAAGGGCATCTTTTATTGTGACCTTATACCGCCGATTAAACCCTCGATTCGGATGTTTACTGCCAACAACTAATAAGACCCAAAAAAGAAATCGAGCCGGAATTGATCAACAGAAAAGGAGTGGTCTATCGTCATGATAATGCCTAAATTTCTAAATTTGCTGTCTAAATTTTTGCTGGGTAGCTAAAGATGTATGTGATCTTTGGCTACTCAGCAAAAATTGAGAGAGCTTGATTGGGAAGTGTTAGTGCATCCACCATATAGTCCCGAACTTACACCTGTCTTGAATCTATTTCGGTCTCTTCAGAATTCTTTAGGTAGTGTTAGTTACCATTAAGAGAGGACTCAAAACTACTTGTTGCATTTTTTGATCAAAAATCCTAAGATTTCTACAGCAACGGGATTATGTCACTATTCCCAAGATGGCAACAATCTTTCGAACAAAATGGCACAATATTGTAATTAAATGTAATGGAATATTGAAAAAAAAAATGTCTTGAATTTGTGTATAAAATAAAATAAGTGTAATAAAATAAGAAGAAACTTTTTCCCCGATCTTATATTTAGCATACAACAACGGACGTCCATTTGCAAGAATTTTTTTGACAATATCTTTTTTAAAATACCCTTTCATTAATCTTTTATGAGTAAAAGGTATCAAATAAATTTTCATAAATAAATTGCTAAGTCATCTTATTCCGTTCACTTAAGCCAATATTTGGTTGAGAAGAAAGGAGACTAAGGAAACATTTTAAATTTATTTATATTCTGCTTTAGAATTATTAAATTTTGAACTTTGTATAATGGTTTTTCGAAGTCGGAGTGAATAGACTTTTTATACGTTAATTTGCTTATCATTAAGTAATTCGATGCTATGTCCTAGATAGGTCTATGATTAAAAGTTGATCTATTTCAGAATTCAAAACTAAAAACGGTACAAGTGTTATAAATAGCATTTTATAAACCCTTTTAACAAACAATATACTGCATATCAATTACGAGTGTATGATTGATGTTACAAAATGCATTCATTATTTTATGTAATCCATTACGTCCGAGACGGCACGTGGTTCGCAGTTCGTTAATTTGATCAGTGAAATGTATTGAAAGTCATGCGGCGTTAATAACTGTCTTATAATCTACCAGTTAGTCTTTCACAGTCACTACAACTTAGGATTCTTCAAGAAAAAAGAAAATAGATTATCCGTGGTAGAGCCACGCTGCAGATAATTTATGGTTGTAGAACAAATGGGTCAGCGCGACCGGGGAAGGGCTACGCTCGTACATAATATCAGCGCAAAATAGTGCTAAATGTTTTTCGTATGGTGAGTGTAGAAAACCGGAGTCCCTTTTTAATGGAATCGAGACATTCTATCATAGTCTTCGGGGGTGGCAACGCATCTGCATTTTGATTTTTAATTGAGGATAAATGTGGATGTCTATGGGCCTAGCATCCACTTGCTTGTTATTGTTATTGGAACTCGATCGATAGAGATGACTTAATAATATTAGTAGTATAGTTGTAGCACGAATGGGTCGGCTCGACCGGGGGAGGTCCACTCTCTCACAGAATACCAGCGTAAAATATAATTAACTTAATGCTGCTTTGTTTCGTATGGTGAGTGTAGAGAACCGGAGACCCTTTTTCCTGGAAACAAGACATTCCATCTTAGTCCTTACGGGTGACAATGCATCTACATTTTGATTCGTAATTGAGGATGGATGTAGATGTCTATGGGCCACAGCAATCACTTACCATCAGGTGGACTGTGTGTTCGTTTGTCACTCTACCGTATATAAAAAAGCGGCCAAGTGCCAGTCGGACTCACCCATGACGGGTTCCGTAGCAGCAAGTAAGATAATATAAAAGTTCGTTTAGTTCGTTGTAACTTTGATCGATGTTTTAATATTAGTGTATTTTTTACGATTTATGACGTATTAAAAAAACTACTTACTAGATCTCGTTGAAACCAATTTTCAGTCTAAGATTACCATGTAATGTTCATCACATATTTGTTTTAGTTTTATCATTCTCTTATTTTAGAAGTTACAGGGGAGAGGGGACACACATTTTAGCACTTTGGAAGTGGAATTAGTCAGTTTAGATTTAGAAAAAAATTATATTAAAAATCTCAATGTCATTTTTGAAGACCTATCCATAGATATCCCACAAGTATGGGTTTGATATAAAAAAAATTGAGTTGCAGTTCTAAGTATAAAGAACCCCCAAAATTTATTGTTTTTTTTTTCTATTTTTGGGTAAAAATCCTAATGCGGTTCACAGAATAATCCTACTCACCAAGTTTCAAGACCATAGTTATTACAATTTCGGAAAAAAGTGGCTGTGATATACGGATAGATAGACCGACAGACGGACATGTTTAATAAGGGTTCCGTTTTTGCCATTTACGACGGAATCCTAAAAAGACGTTTTCTAAAGTAACAGAGTCAGTAGTAAGAGGGAATTACAGATCTAATGTTTATGTGGGAATTATCCTAAAAAATAATGAGCCCATTGTGTTACTGGCCCAGCACGTTGCAAAAGGCGACTAATGGGATATCGGGTTAGTGATTGTCTAGCATCTCTTCACAATTTTACATCTACCTACATATTTTTTTTTTGAGTAGACGTGGTCCAAGCAGCTCACAGCTATTTAGAAACGGCTTACCCTCTAGGGAATCATAGGTATGACGTTATGTAATAGAGATTATCAAGGGCTGTATTACCACATAATATTAATCCGGATCTTACAAAATTGCCATAAACGCCTCGTAAATACCAACATAAAAACATTCTATATGGAAATTAGTGAGATATTTTATATATATTTTAATTAATATTATAATTTTAATTTTTTTGGAATGAGATGAGAAAATTTTGTCCTTTAGTTTTAACGACAACATCATTTTTGTAAAAAAAATTACGCCAAGAGGCGGGTATAGAAATTGAGGAAATAATAAAATTTAATCAAAGCGTATATTGCTTTGCGATTTGAGACTTCTTTGTTTTTAATTAAGCTTTGAGAATTTCGATAGTCGTAAATTAAATTTATTGCACGGTCCAAGTGACCGCCTTGAAAAAATCTTTTACATGCTTTTATGTAAAGTTAAAATCAAAATATAAAGTTGAAAAAAGTTAAAGACCGGAATCCTCTCATTATTGAGGGTTTTTCTGAGGGCAAGGAAGTCACATGATGCCTTCATATGTCCTCGAAATATTTTGTTTAAATAACAATGCACGTTTTTTCACAATATTTTCTTTCACTGTCAATCACGTGGTCAATTGCAACTAAATCAGCACTTATAATTGTAATTAAGAATTTTTTGGTGCTGGCGTGAATCGAACCCGGGTTGCTCGCGTACTGACAAATTTTAAGCGAACAGCGAACGCTTAGTCCATGAAAAACCATGCGTCTATGGTACATAAATAACATAAGTAAGTTGTAAATAAAGCTTAATTTATATACATGTAAAAATAAAATTATTTTTTTTACCATCATCCTTAATATAGCTCTTCCCAAATTCACTGCTAAACATAGGCCTCCTACAAACAAGGTTCCTTATTGTTAGTCGTGAGTGACCAGGCCAATGCCTCGTTATCAGTAAAAAGGGGTTCCGGTAGACGCCACGAAATGAAGCAGCAATATTCTGCTATTTCGCTAGAATCCATTCGTCATGCAGCCATAATACGGTTGCAACTTTGAGCAACCTTATAATTTTTAATATATAGATTTTATCACGAACCTAGAACAATGAAAATATCTGAAATTTCGAATAGGTTTGTTCAATTTATGAGAGTTACAAATTAATTAATATCCTCCAGACCGAATTCTGATCCCAGTGGCCAGTCTCAACGGAGACTAAGCGTCTGCACTGGACAGTTTTATATAACCGAGTGTACGCCAAAACATCAATACAATCTCTTATTTAACGGTAACGGTATTTAACGGTACAATCTCTATTGTGCCGGATCAGGCACAAGACCGAAAGCTGTTCGTGCTTGCCGAGGCACTGGGGCGAAATTAAAACTACACCAACTTCCTGACTTCGGGATACTACTGGAAATTTCTTGAGAGAAAGACCCAATAACTGATTTTTAGGGTCCAAACTGAAATTCGAACCCGGGCACTTATAAATACCAGTCGCATTTAAGACCACTAGATCAACGAGGCAGTTAAAATGTAACAATCGAAGGTGACATATAACCCTCTCAGAAATGTGGTGAGTTCTGCGCTCAACCATATTTTCTTTGGCTCAACAGTAGGACGTGTAGGCTCGTATGGTAAAGTATTAAATGAAAATGATTTCTTATATTTTGGCGAATACTTCGCTTTGATTAATTAAACTCGATTAAATTAAACACCATGTATTGGCGGTGTAAAAATGTCCACTAGGAAGTCAGCTAAGCATGGGTCATTGTCGGTTTTTTACTTAATGTAATGTAACTGGTAATCATTAATGGTCAACAGGTTTAAAAAGCTGTTAAATAAATAACAGGTTTTGAAACTTCAATTGTTAGCGTTAATCGTCAATTTAATATTTCAACGTTTTCAATCAATAACAATTTTGTTGCAGATTAAGTTGAAGATTATTGATTTGATACGAGATTGTTGAAGGGAAAGTGCTTGATCAATACCGTGTCTACTCGCAACCCATTAAATCCGACGTTAATTAATGCCAACAACATGTCCGCAACATTTACACTGACCTCTCACTATATTCTCTCAAAATATTTCGGAGACATGTGTATTATTCACTCAGAATCTATCTGATCACTATTTGTGCGCAACAGTTGGACGTAGGTATATAGGCAACAATATTATCAACAGAGTACGAAATATTGTACCACGTTTCTTGTCAAAATATCTGCGTATTTATAATATCGATCTTTTTAGAGTGAAAAAGATATTATTCTCATATGGATTTTACTTAATTAAAATATTTTATGTCGATATTAATTCTTTATACAGAAATTATTCACTTTTATTAAACAAAGCAGAATCAAGATGCCATTTTACGCTGGTCTTCTGTGAGAGCATAGTTCTACACAGGTGGAGCCGACTCACATTCGTGCAGCCATAATATAGATGCAGTATAGATATAAAGTAAATTGTATATAAGAGTTTCATTTCCAATGTTGGACACATCTATCGATAATCAGCAAATTTCATACAACAATAGTTCCCCGTCCAGGTCACTCGTTGTATCATAAAAATATGCTATGCTCTACTCCATGATGAGAAATATAACATTATAATATATTTTTTCACCCCCGCAGAGTCATCCTCCCTTCTCCTCTTTTTTATAGTTTTATTTCTTAGGGGTCTGTTCTCATAGAGTTTGCTATGTATGTGGTCTATGGTACTGAAGCCTTTTCGGAAACCGGCTTGTTCGGGAGGCTGGAAGTCGTCAGGTCTGCGTGAGAGACGATTCCTAATGACTCTCTAAAACAGCACGTAGACGCGGTTCAGAATGGAAATCGGTCTGTAGTTCTTCAAGAGAGCGTTGTTGCCTTTCTTGAAGAACAAGACCACCGCGTTTCTACTCCACACCTCCGTAGTGGCAACCATGGAGGACGGAACTGAAGAGCTTCTGAAGGACTTTAAGTATCGTTTTACTACTTGCTTTAAGAATCTCCGCTGTGATTCAGTCCTCGCCCGGATACTTGCCGTTTTTAAGGTGCTGGAGAGCCACACTAATCGCGCTCAGACTCACGTCCTGAATATCACCGGAATAGTGTCGGATAAGACTTGCTATATGATCGCTACTCACACTAGTGTGTGGCTCCTAAAATATTATATGTCATTCTACAATAGATTATGTATTATCATTGATCACAACAATTATAAGCTATAATGTATGCTCGTATAAATTAAAATTTATATTAAACGTATGCGTCGCAGACACTTATTTGAAGAGAAGTGTTCTTACACTTTATAAATCTAAGTAAATCAAGAATTATATTAAGAGGTTTGCTCGCAAAATGACAAGTGTTTGATAAAAAGTATTTTGAAATAGTTCGCGTACATACGCACTGTCGGTGTATAAATTTAGAAAATCTGATATGAACTGCACAAATACTCTAGATAATATCGGTTTTGATCACACAATTGACAACAGAATGATTTGCATTACAAAGTGATAAGAGCCCTAAGGAAGAGTCAAGCTCATTCGATATGCTTGTGTGGTAATTTTCTACACAAGCACTTTCACCTCGTATGTTGTCATTGTTATAGAACAACAAAACACATTGTTAAGAAATTGAATAAAACATTTCAAGGAATTTATTGTGTTTAATTTTAAATTATTTTTTACTTTCAAATTCAGGTCGATATTTGCATTATCTAAAATGAAATGATTAACTAAAATGAAATGCTTGCCGACCTGAAATCATATTTTAATCCGGGTTTTCTTCATTTGTAACTATTCAGTTGATCCGATCAACGTAAAAGAAGGTTGCTGTATCTTAAGTCTCAAAACCAAGTTAATACAGGTTTGTGGTGACAATCAGATGTTGACGCGGTAGATGTTATAATTTCAATAGCTTAGCGAATATTTTTTGGAGGAATCGGCGCTCCTATGCGATTATTTGTCCGTGGCCATATTCATCGCGTAGATCGGACCGAAAATAATAATTAATAGCTGGCCTGAAATAAATACACAGGTACTGTATATGTTGCCGTAAAATCCATTAAAACACAATAAAATCCGTAAAAATAGATTTGTTCAAAAAAAAGTACATTTTAAAAGTTTGTTTTAAAAACTTGTAAAAATGAAGCTTCTTAAAATGACGCATGGATTAAAACTATATTCACATTACAAGCAAAATTATGAGAAACGAACAGTTTTGTGGTAGAAAGTTAACTGGAGACAAGTGTACACTTCTGGTATATTATTCAAAGTACTTAACATACCTGGATTTGTTGAAATGTTTACTTTTCCCAGCGTACAGCCACATATTATATAATTGATTTCTTCATAATTCACAAATCAGAATAGTATTTTAATCCAATTGATGAGCTTTTGTTTTTTAAAATGGTTTTTCGAGATATTTGTGTAATATTATATATATTTTGATTTAAATTATTTTTACTCTTTCGATAGTTATTTACATTTAGTAAATATATTCATTTTTCATTTAAAGTCTTAAATACTAATAAACCTAGATAGTCGAAAATAAGTTTAAGGCCTGTTTATCAAAACTACTTACCTAAAAGTGGATTTTTTTTTCAACAAACTGGGTCATTCTTCAGAAACACCTGCTCACAAAGAATAAACTCATAGACTAGTGCTTTCAATTGTAAAAAAAACTTACGTTTTATCGACTTTATATTCATAACGTTACCGTTTATTTTTTTTTTTATATTGTAATGAATATAGAAATAATCTAATAATTTTAGGCGATAATAACTAAACATTACTTTACTAAACAATCATTTACTATTGTTAAGTATAATACAAACAATAGTAAATGAATGTTTAGTTGTATTTTGTCAATAACCAATAAGTAGTCAGCCGCTCAAAATTCATATTTGTGCTATTTACTCAATTCAGTCGCCTCTGATGCTGCCCTGGCTATTAGTACGGTAGCATTGAGGCGAAAAGTTGCCAAAGTGTCCAAGCGCTTACCATCCCAAACTAGGGCTTTGCCTCTCTCCCAAGGGACCAGTTATACCATCGAGTCTCCTGCCATCGTCTTTAAATATTCCACTAGGTTTTAAATACACTCGATTGAACAATTTAAGAGACAAAAGAAAAAAAAAAGACACTGTTAAGGTTGACAGTTCACTGCTCTCAGTCGTATTCTTACGGCAATGGTGTACCAAATCGAGGTCTACAAATGTCGTACAGAACATAATATATAATAAGTGACAGAACTTATTTTTTTCTCAGAGACCGTCTCGATAAGGAAACGCAACCTTCCTTATACCTGCCCACAAAGCAGCCTGCCCAAGCAGCAGTTCATGTACTGCTGTATACCAGTCCGTAGGGTATAGGAGCCAGTATGATAACATGCTGAAAGGCATACCGTGTTATCCCTCAGAGGTATCAATGCATCAGTAGCCTTTTTCTTTTGTTGTTGTTTCCAGGTGTCTATGCACTGCAGTATCATTTACCATCAGCATTTAATCTCGGTTCAAAGAGAATGAACGCTTGATTAAATCCAATACTGTACACAGAGGAATA
Organism: Parnassius apollo; assembly: GCA_907164705.1. Classification (NCBI taxonomy): domain Eukaryota; kingdom Metazoa; phylum Arthropoda; class Insecta; order Lepidoptera; family Papilionidae; genus Parnassius; species Parnassius apollo. The sequence continues at coordinate 671,650 of CAJQZP010001064.1, read as the reverse complement.
GTTGTTGTTGTTAACGGAACTGTAGTCAAGATTACTCCCCGCAAATTTGGCTACGACTTACATAATAAGAAGCTGCTTCAGTCGATAGGTACATCAAAAGTAAATAAATATTTAATAATGATTTAAAAATTTACATAAAATTCATAACACATTATGAGATATCAATGTTGTGTTTACGACTAAGCATATATTATATATCGTTAAAATATTTATGTTGTATTAGTACTAAATTATTACTAAAGTAGTATCATTAATAGGTCGGCTCGACCGGGGAGGAGCACGCTCTCGCAGAATACCAGAGTACAATAGCAGCTTGTTGCTGCTGTTATATTGGTATTGTTTCATATGGTGATTTTAGAAAATCAGGGACCCTTTTTACTGGTAACGAGGTATTCCATTAAAGTCCTCGGGAATAACGACGTATCTGAATTTTGATTATTAATCGTGATAATATAGATGAAGGTATCTATGGACCACAGCATCCATTTACCATCAGGTGGACTGTATGACAAAAGATATTGTTTTAATAAAAAGTTAAAAACAATTTCAAAGAATTAAAAAAAATGAAATCATTTACACCTAATGGCTTGTGAAGTCGATGCTTATGCATAGAGTATCTATAAAAAAAGCTTCGCCGCGACTTCGATGGTGTGCACATTATTTTATTGTTTAGTTCGTGGTAGGATTCGTTTTCTACCTAAGAGTTCGTCTGGGTACGTACCACTCGCCTACCTATATCTGCCGACAATCAACAGTTCAGCCACTGCTGTGTTCCGGTATGAAGGGTATAGAGTCGTTTTAATTACAGGATGTAGGAAATTTCATCTTAGACCCCAGAGGTGTTTATGAGCTGTAGTTAATCACTTAGCATTAGATGTATTGTTAGTTAGTTTTATGAAAAATATTTTATTCGTTTTTGTTCTTTAATTCAAGTTTGATAGTTTTCTTTAAAAAAATATTCTTTTGATCCTCGAATGTACCAAAAAATAGAAAGTACAAGGTAACACGTATAAAGTTTTAATACTACAAAAACATACAGGTTAATTTAGAACCTACTCTTTTTTAAGTCAGCTAAAACTGACTTTGCCAAGTTATAATTTGCACTGGTTACAAAGTAAAGCAATTTTCCGCGAATCAGTTTGAAACTCTAATTGGAGAGTTACATTGAGCGATATCACGGTTTAATTATGATGGAAAAAAAGTAGTTAAAACTTTCTAACTTCATCTAGTTACACCACTAAAGTCAGGAAATTTATATTTTCTCCTTATTATTTACTAGATTAGCATTCAACTTTTAGGGGGGGGGGAATAGTTGTTTACAACTTTTTTATTTTTTTAAATTTTTTTTTTACTTCGACAATTCATTAATCGATCTTTGCCATTAATGCTTCATAATAAAGCAAGACCCCACACTTTTCACCAAACCGTTTTAACATTACACCACTTGTGATTATAAAATATATACGTCTTCCTCCATACTCGCCCGACTTGGTTCCAACCGATTACTATTTTTTGTGAAATTTGGACAATTACCGACAAGGAAAACATTTTGATCTCAGGAAGTGGTACAAAATGCCTTCATAGATAGATAGATAATTCTTTATTGTACACCAAAACAATACATAAACGAAAGAAAAAAATAGTGTTACAATGGGCGATCTTATCGCTAAAAGCGATTGCTTCCAGACAACCTCTGGATGGACAGGATCGCAAAAAGCAGTAAATTGTGTAGTTTGGTGATGCAGAAACAATATTTATAAATATATCCATATTATATATAGAAACAAATAACAAAAAATACAAAAAAAATATGAATGTTACTACATATATAGATGACACGAACTTAACGATTAAGATAGTGATAGTGACCTCAAAGGATCCTTAGAATTCTATCGCGAGGGTATCTTATATGGAGATTGCAGCAGTGTATAGAATATAAACGAACAATCCGGAATAGATGGATGCCAAATCTACCGATATTTGCATCAGTGACAATTTCCCGTTGAACGCGTAGCCACTGAATTTCATCATGAATACAAATTAAAATATTCAGAACACGAATAGCAACAATTCAGACGTGAAATTATACGAGCTGTTTATATAGGTAGGTTTTCAATAACTTTGTTGCCTAGAATTGCGTAATTTTGGATAGAGAGAGTAAATGTGGTAGAGCCACGCTGAGCTGCAGCGATATTATGGTTATAGCAAGAATGGGTCGGCTTAACCGGGGAAGGACCACGTTCTCACAGAATACCAGCGTAAAATAGCAGCTTAATACTGCTGTGTTTCGTATGGTGAGTGTGGAGATCCGGAGACCCTTTTTTACTGGAAATGAGGCATTCCATCTTTGTCCTTAGGGGTGACAATGCATCTGCGTTTTGATTTTTAATCAAGGATAAATGTAGATGTCTATGGGCCACAGCATTCACTTACTATTAGGCTGTGTGCTTGTTTGTGGCCGTTAGTCTATAACAAAAAGCTTATAAAACGGAACAGGGTCCGTTCATCATTCTCAGTATATCATATTTGATGCAATAAACTAGCATTCATTGATAATTATTTAAACAAATTTAGTCGATATCAAAAAAGGAGAAGGTCCTCAATTCGACTGTACTATGTTCTTCTTTTGTATGTATGTAGCGCGATATCTTCGTCAGTTGCGACCTATTTTATGTTTTTTTTAACAATAAATTCGATTTACTTGAAGAGTGGTTCCATTGGGATGACATTTGATAGGCAGTTGGTCTAAATTTTTGTCTGAGTCTCTAAGTGTGGTGGAACAAAGTTCACTCAGCTCACACTCGACCGACCTTGCCTAGTCGCCTTTGTTGCTTTGACACACCCAACGATTGATCAAAACAGCACTGCCGAATTTCTGTCCGTGCACTATAAGCTCAATGGGTCCTCCACAGTTAACTTCCCAGGTAGGTTCCCGAGACACCAGAACACCGAGCGAGATGTTGTGCTACCGCTGATCAACCGATGATGCGAGTACCTGAATGAGATCTTTGTCCACAACACCACAAAATCAGCCCCTAAATGTCTATACCTAGGGGTGGAAAAATAGGGGATGAAGATTTAATTTACCCATTCAAACGAGATTCTAGTCATAATGATTTCTTATATTTACGCGAACACTACACATTAGAATAATACTAGTTTTTACGGAATTTATCGCGTATATTTAACTTTTTAAATGATGAATGATGATTAAATGAATGAGATGTTCAACATCCATATGTCATAGTTAACCGCGGTTACCATAGATTAAAATTTAACTTTTGTTCCTATCTATACAGTATGAACTTATGGTATCTTGAATTCTTGCAGTTGTATGCTTGGGTTGGGATTTAATTTTATTTATTATAGGATCCCAAGCAGATGGTAGCACCCAGCCATCTTCTCTATTGAAATTAGGATGTTTTTTGATTTCAATAGCCTCGCGAACGCCTTCCCGACGCTCCGGGAAGTCTGCAGTCTGTGAACACGTACAGGATCGCCCCCGTCACTACATCAGATTTGATAGACCACAAATCCTCGCTAAAGAACACCGATTCCTTCCAAGGATGATTCGCTAGGCTATTGAAATCAAAACCGCCGTTAACTATGACATATGGACGTTGAACATCTCAGTCCTGCCCGTGACCATGAGTGCTGTAAAGCGTTCGAAACGTCGGGTATTTAAAAAGTTAAATATACGCGATAAATTCCGTAAAAACTAGTATTATTTCAATGAGATTCTAGTCGTTACCTTGGAATTGTAATATTTTAGACCACTCAAAAAGGTAAAATAGTTTAGAAGCAGAACAAACCTAACTAAATTAAAAAAATAATTTTCATATAATAGCTTTAGAAGTTCAATTCTTCTCTATACTATGCCTTAGCCCTAAGCACCGATTTCAGTATGTGACAATATTTTATTCTTTTTGGTTTTTAGAAGTCGATTTTTAATTTTTATTGTGAAAAGCATAATTGTGTTTAATACATTTTTGCATCTTTATTTAATTCCTCATTAAGTACAATGTTGTAAGGTAAAATCCTCCAGTCAAACAATGGTAATAATTTCAGCTGATATAATATGTATATGGAATATAGACGATCGTAACATATTCTCGAAGTAGGCTATTTTATTCTGCTTTCAAAACTTTGATAACATAATTCATTACATAAAAGTGCTAACTTAACACACTCTTATTTAATGTTGAGTGTAGGAGTACGTGTTATCTTTGAACTTAAGGGTTTAAAAGTTTGTTTTTATAATGAATAATGATGACAAACGAATTGGCTGTCGACCTGGTAAGTGACTCCTGCAGTGCATAGACCAGTTGTCTAGCAAATGTCAAGCAAACAAAAATACCTCGCTGCCTATAAATTTTTTATAAAAAAATAAGGGTTGAATAAAACTAAATTTACGGATCTTATCGCGTTTATTTCACTACTTTTACTTATTTTTAATTCCCGACGTTTCGGGTGCTTTACAGCAACCATGGTCACGGGGGGGGGGGGGGGTTCTGAGATGTTTGACGTCCCAATGTCATTGTTAGCCCGGCTACCTTCAGTTTTTGAATATTAATTTTTGGTCCGATTTATGCAAAACGAACTTACAGTATCTTGAAGTCTTGCAGTGGTATGCTTGGGTTTGGGTTTAATTTTGTTAATTATAGGATCCAAAGCAGATGGCAACACCCAACCATCTTCTCTATTGAAATTAGGATGTTTTTTAATTTCAATAGCCTCGCGTATCATCCTTGGTAGGAATCGGTGTTCTTTTGCGAGGACTTGTGGTTTATCAAATCTGATGTAATGGTGGGGACGATTTTGAACATGTTCACAGACTGCAGACTTCCCGGAGCATCGGTGCTTCACGTCAGCTATATGTTCTTTCACGCGGGTTTTTATGGATCTTTTTGTTTGACCTACGTAAGAGAGACCACATTCACAATCTAACTTGTAAACTCCTGCATCTTGTAGAGGGATATTACACTTGACGGATGGTAAAAATTGACTAATCTTCTTCGGCGGCTTTTAGTATGTTTTAATGGAAGCTCGCTTCAAGATGTAGCCAACCTTGTCTGTGATTCCTCTGACATATGGTAGTACAGCAGGTACACGCTCGACTGTGGCCGGCTTCACTCGGTCACTGTGACGTAGGCGTGGGATCCGAAGCTTGTTGTCTTGCAATACTTGCTTGACATGCTGAAGTTCGGCGGCCAGATGTTTTCTGTCACGGATCCCTCGTGCTCTCTGAAACAAAGATTTACCCACGGTAGCTAACTGTGAAGGATGATGGTGAGATTCACCATTTAAATATCGGTTGGTATGGGTCTTTTTCCTATACACAGTGTGACCAATTGTGTTATTAGGATTTCGAATGACTAAAACATCTAAGAAAGCTAAAGAATTATTTGCCTCTAACTCCATTGTGAATTGTATTTTAGAGTTTATAGAGTTAAGGTGGTTTAAAAATGCAGTTACTTTGTCAGATGGTAAAATTGTGAAAGTGTCGTCTACGTACCGCTTGTAGAATCTTGGATTTACAGGAGCAGTAAGAAGGGCTTTCTCCTCGAAGTCCTCCATGAATATGTCGGCGACTATTGGAGATACAGGTGAGCCCATCGCCACACCATCTACTTGCTTGTAGAACTCTTCCTTCCACAATAGATAGCCAGATGTCAGGCAGTGTTTGAGTAATACTGCATATTCAGCAGGCATGTTATTATCTTCTAGCTTCCTAGTTACAATTGATATGCAGAATTCAATAGGTAGGCATGTGAATAGTGACTGAACATCAAAACTGACCATAGTTTCATTGTCAGCGAGATGTAGGTCTTTTATCTCACTAACTATATGGTATGAATCCTTTGTGTGTGCTGGTATGTCCTCTCAGTGGTGACAGTACTTTTGCCAAGTGTTGTGCCAGCTTATAAGTTGGTGAATCGATCTGGCTCACTATAGGACGCAGTGGAGCGTTTGGTTTGTGTATTTTCGGTAACCCATACAACCTCGGTGGTTTGGTACATGATGGTATTAGCGAATTCACGTCGAGATTTAATTTTTCGGAGTATTTCTTTATTAAATCGCTAGTTGCTTTAAGCGTGTTAGTTGTGGGGTCTGATTTGACCTTTTTGTATGTACTTTCGTCCGATAAAAGCTGTAGTATTTTAAAATTATACTCTGACGTGTCCATTATTACCGTAGCATTTCCTTTATCCGCGCGGAGAATCGTTAGCTCTGGTCTGTTCCGTAAGAATCAACATCAACGCTGTAAATTCGTCTTTAGGAAGGTTTGGTTTCGGCACTGAACTACGACGTAACAAGGACGAAATATCTTGACGTATAGCCTCCAAATCTTCCTTACCAATATTATTTTTAAACAGACAATCCTCAACACTACAGATAATTTCTTCGTACGAGATTTTTCGCGGTGTTAATGCGAAGTTCATTCCCTTCGCTAATACCTTTATTGTTGGTTCGTCCAGTGTATGTTTTGACAGATTATAGACCGTGCGTTGTTTATTGTTTGCGTCTGTGGTCAACGGTTGTGTTTCGTTCTGACGTTGACTTAGATGGTTGGCATTTGATTTGATCGTTAATTTTTGGTATTTTTCTATTTGTTTATTTTTGCATTCATTGTATTTTGCTGTTTCTCGTTTGTTTAAAGTTTCGATGCAATTATTAAAATCGATGCATTCGATGCAATTATAAAATTAGTTTTATTCAATGTGTAGTGTTCGCGTAAATTTAAGAAATCATTAAAAATAAGGGTGACAAACGAGCACACAGTCCACCTGATGGTAAGTAAATGCTGTGGCTCAAAACATCTACATATATTCTCGATTAAGAATCAGAATGCAGATGCGTTGTCACCCCTTTTTTTTTTTGCATGGGGAAATGCCTACGCATACCCGCCTCGCGGGGGCAAGGACGGGTTATGTCGGACTCGCACCGACTAAAACCCCATGGTGTTCCACCTTTGTCGCATATTGGCAGGGCTACGGGAACGCTTTCGCACACATCCGCGGCCCTACTAGCGCCTGCCGCCCCATGGCAGCACCTCCTCGGGAGAGGAAAATTCCTCCCCCGTTCTCCTTCCCAGGTAAGGCGCACCAGAACACATGGCGCGCCTTCCTCCACGGCCTCCAACTACGTCTGTGCAACAGACGCCCCCGCGTCCGATGCACAAAGGCCATGGGGCCAGGAAAAACGAGCACTTAGAAGTACTAGCGTTCCCGACCCCAGCGGCGGATGTGGTCTATGGCTCCGCCGCCAACCAAAATTCGGCTGCAGAGGGTAGGGAGAGCGGCGCCTCGCAATACCGACAATCCTCTCCCCCCGCAGCCCCACCACCACCGTATCAACGGTGCGGCCCCGTTTGAGTCGCGAAGGATAGGGCGAGTGGCGCATCGCCATACCAACACTCCTCTTCCTCCGCGACTCCACCTCGGCTGCAGCGGTAGAGGGTGCGCGAGTCCCCACTCGCTGCAGTCCACCAGCACACATCCGAAGTGGGCTCCCCAAGCCCACTCGGAGCGGCCACCTCAGGCCGGCCCTTCACCTCGGGCCAGCCACGTGGGTTCCTCTTTGTTCACCGTGGGAGACCAAGCCACGGCTACTAAGCCCCCCCGCCACGACAAGGCGGGAACCCGTTCGGGGGGGGGGGGCGTTGTCACCCCTGCGGACTGCTCATGTATTTTGATGATTTAGATGGAATTTCTGTTATAGGAAAGGGGGAAATTAGTATACGGCACACCTGATGCCTGTTAACCAAGCCTAGCTCACCTTCGATCGCGCAATACCAACCTTACGCCCGCCAAGTAGTAATCGAATTAGATCAGAATTATGTAAACATGTCTACCTATGAAAAAACTATTTTTTCGTTTTAAACAAAACCAAAGACACTATGCAATAGATATTAGTATCAAAGACAAAGATATGCTCTTTTATTTTAAACCATAACCTGGCAATGTTTCTTAGAAAAAAAAAAAAAGAAATCACTCTGAACTTCCGGCGTTCCACGTGTCACTTTGTTGAAGGTGCTCCGTCTTTTTTTATAGAATTTTATATTTGTGTCTGGACTAAAAACGAAAGTATTATACTTTTTTTATATTCCTTGTAATATAGTAAACACGTAGATATGTAATTTGTGGTATAAAAAGTGAAAAGTAAATTGCCAAAAGTACTTCAAATTCCGGAAAGCCCGTTTTGGCAGGTGAGTTATAAATGTGTTATTTTTCAAATTCTCATTTATTTTTAGTGTAAAATGTAAGTAAAAAATAGTTTTCGTATATATTTCAAATAACATGACGTTGTATTTATTTCAAATTCACACAAATATATTTTAGAAATATTGTTCGAAATGTCATACAGATAAAATATTATTTTATTTTTTTTAATTTTTATAATATTTTAATATTTTGGTATGAGTAACGAATGGAAACACATAAAACATAAAAATATACATATTTCCAAACAATTTGATATAAATTTCTCCAAAAACAAAAGTGTAGAATTCAAATTAGTAGTAATTTTGTCACTAAAATTGAAGTATATGCTACTACTATGCTATACAGGGTAATTTACGTATTTTATTACAATTTCTAGCAACCAAAAATAATTGTATTCGATAGTTTATACATTCAACAAGAATTCCTGTAAGTTTTATCCATAAATATTGTCTCAAAGTGAAAATATAGCAAAATTTGCAATATAGCAAAAAATTTGCTAACTTACAAATTTTCCCGCCAAAAAGGTCCCGAGTGAACGGGAGTATAACATGGCGCGCGCTCGCTTGGCGAACAGGTTAAGTGACTACCGCCGCCCATGATCAACCGCAACACCAGGGGAATTGCAGATGCGTTGCCAGTCTTTTAAGAAGGAGTAGGCTCTTTTCTTGAAGGTTCCTAAGTCGTATCGGTCCAGAAAAATCTCTGATGGTCGTCGGTTCCACTAGGAAATTGTGCGAGGAAGAAAACTTCTTTTAAATCGCACAGTAGTGGACCGCCAGTCATCCAGATGGTATGGACGAAATGCCTTGTTATCAGTAATAAGGTTTTCTACACTCACCATACGAAACACAGCAGCATCAATCTATTATTTCACGCTAGTATTATGTAACAGCGTAGTCCATCCCCGATACAACAGACTCATTCTAGTAACAACTATAATATAGTGGTAGCAGGCCACGAAATACAATATAATAGTTTAAAATGAATCACTTACGTTAATTATCTTTCTTAAGTTTGTAAAACGATTATTACACTTGAATATAGTATATTTCATTACGAGTGCGGCAAGCCTGTCATTGCAACGTTCCGACAAATATCTACCCGAGCCGAGGCGCAGCCGGAGGTGAGGGTTGACAGTCAGAACAAGTTGCAATGACGGTTCCGCACGTGTACTGAACAACTATTTTTAATACAGTTGCGAAAAAATGAAGCAATTTAATAAAATAATAAAAACACAATAAACTCAATTAACTAATCATTTATTTCTTATAAAAGTTATATTTCACATATACATTGAAATTGAAATAGAACTTTTATAAGTACAGTTTTTTTTGGACTGGGGAAATTTTAGGTTGCATATTTACTGTTTGAGACAAGCTATTATTAATTTCGTATGATTGTTCATGTAAATTTGTCAAAGCTGTTGTACAATGGCGTTTGCTAGTTGACGGAATTGGATCTGATGAACTATCATTATCAACGAAGGTAGATGGACGAACGTTCTCTTCAGTATTATCATGTGAAGGAGACGGACTGGACTTTAATGGATTGTGTGATTTTTCCCAGTTTCTAGTTTGTTGTTTAATGAATCAGCAATATAGCCTTCTGCAACTTTGTCTAACTTCCAACCTCCTAGTCGCTTTAAGGACGTCAAATTGGCTCCTGAATCTGCCAATAATGTAGCAGAGGTCCTCCTGAAGCTGTGCCCAACTCAGCATCCGGCAGACCAAGAAACGCAGCTATTTCTTTTGGCATATTACATTGAGTTATACAACACTAGAGGAGCAAACCACATTACCGCGCGTCGAAAAAAGTGTAACCACTATCCAAACGCGAAGACGTAGCTTTGAAACTAATAACAATTTTAAGTAAACATATATCTATCTCACTTACACAAGTTGCGAAAACAATATCGTAGCTAAGATTAGATAAAGATAGACACACAAACATGCAATGGCGGGTTGGTGTGGCTTACTATATGAAATTTTACCTAAAATACGCAATAAAAATGAGTTTTTTTAAGCTGCAGTTAATTGTTTTTATATTAAAAAGGTATATTTTATTTTAAAATCTTTATTACGTCACCTTAGAAAAAAGATACAAAGCTTATCAGATGAATAGAAGTAAACATAATGATGAAATAAAACGTATTTTTATGGTTCTAATAAATCAAACAATATAAAATAGGTAGTAAAATATAATTAATATAAAATTTATATGAATTTATATTAATAAAATTTATATGAAATTATAAATAATATAAAATTATTAATAAAAAATATGTAATAAAATATAATTAATATATAATTCATGAATAAACTAAAATAAGAATAATTAATTATTTTGTATGAAAGTTAAAACGTAGTTTTTATTATAATTTCCAAAATATTTAAAATCAGAGGTATCAAATTAACTTACTCCATTAATTATATAGTTTCCCATTAATGTAGGATAATCACAAATGCGGAAACGTGGCAACATTGAACCTAAATGGCAATATTCGATAATTTTATTCAATTATTTGAGGTTTTTTACGTTTATATGGAAATAAGAACTAAAAATTATGTGTTGAAAGTGATTCCGCTTGATTTATTACGTTTTTTTGACCTTGAATAGCATTTTATCACTACGCATTTACCCATTTTTGTCGCGGCTCAACTCTGTCGGCGTCACATTGAACAATGAACTCACGTTAGCTAGGTATATGGCTGTGGCCATATGTGCAGTGGCAACGCTTTGGCGCGGTTATTACTGATCTAGTGTTATATAAATCAATGGCATATTACCAAATTTGTTTATCCCGATTGCTTGAGTTGTACACTTCCCTTTTTTGATAATTTTGGAAAAAACGGTCGGTGTTTGCTTTTTTGGGACCGCTGATTCATATATTTTTGCACAATTCTAAGAAAATCTCCTTCAACAACAAAGCTTCTCGGTATCTTATTTTTTGTATTCGGAACCTTGATTAGTAGCATTTTTCCATGGGCTTCAATATCTTCTAAAGTAATATTGGCTACTTCCTCTCTGCGGCAAGCTCCAACAATGCCAAAATCAGCGCAACCTACAAAAAAAGGGATTTGATTAATATTTTTTTTAATAATATATTGACTGTATTTTGCCATTTCGTAAACTGAATACTAAAGAAAAATATAAGTATTTATTAATAATTTACCTTTGTGGCTAATTAACGATCATCGAGAACTTCGTTGAAAAACCTTTCCACCTCATTCGATGTTAATATTTTAAACTTTTTAGTTGTAAAACCGTCTGATTGTCGTTTTAAGAAAGCATTTAGTTTTGGGTATTCATTTATATCCACGTTGTTCCTTATTTTCAGTATACTTTTTATAATCGAAAACCTCGACCAAACGTAGAAGGTTTTAATTTTGCCGAGAGATCGGAGTAGTATGCCAACATAAAATTTTCTGAAAAACTATTTGCTTTTTTATCTTCTCTCCAAGTAATAAATTCGTCGCAAAATGTTCTCCGAAGCATTTTGTGCAATTAAACTGAGTTCCGGTGGCGTTAATTCAAATAAAATATCGTCGAAATTACTCATTTTGTGCAACAAACGACTAAACTCGTAAAGAACATTTTTGGAAAATAGCGCTAACCGCAAAATAAAATAAGCAGAAATTTTTTTGTTTACTTCACCCATTCTGGGTAGGCAAAGGGAAATATACCCATACAGCCAAATCTTCAGTAGAATTTTTGTTATTGATATGAAATGAAAATGAAATTTAATGAGATGAAATGAAATGAAACCTAACCTAACTCATTGAATCAAATCATTAAATCTGATATTGAAACAAATTAGTAGCTATTTTTAGAAATATTTGCATGAATCATAAAAATTTCTATGAATTTTTTTTTTAGTAAAAACTTCGTGGTTGGTTTTTTCTTTTTAATAGACATTATTTTGACAGTTGGGAAAGAGAACGCACGAGTTCGGAAAAGGTAAAGAAAAAGTTCGAGTATGTAATAACCCACATCCCGAACACTATACGTACCTGCAATACGCCACTTTTTGAGCAACTGTATTAAAAAAAAATACGGATTTAATTTAATTTAAAACACCAACGTCTGAAGATCAGCGTATCTTACACCTCTCTTGATTCTTTCATACTCATATATCTACGCATACATTGGATGAAATCATTATAATCATTATGCTACGCATACATATTCGTCGTTAGGTTGGTTCATATAAGTACTGCCAATTTCATAAAGTTCTGTGTAAGGCGTTCCTTTTGGACTCTGGCACTCACTTGTATTGCATTTGCTTTTGTCACTCTTTCCTTATTCATTCTTTCTAAAGTATGGAATCTTGTATTGAATGTATATGAACTATTTTTACAGACTCTATCGCGTTTTGTTTTAGCTTACTTTCCCATAGGTGTTTCTCGTCTTAACGCCATTATTAACCCCTGCTAACTTTACCGTTTAATTACTACAGTCAACCAAATCCAAGAAATACATTTTGACAGCTGTCAGACTTATTGCACCAAGCATGACAACCAAAAAATGTGAACGCACATTATTCGATTCTTAAAAAAATCGATATCGATTATTTAGAGTTGGTAATCATTTACAGTTTGGTTTTAATAATACGAGAATAAATTAAACCCAAGATTTGTCAATTTCTTCGTATTTTGTTACTGCTTATTTCTAGAGGCACAGTTATAAAAATTTAAGATTGAACTAATGCAATCAAAATTAATGTTTCTTTCAAAGTCATCCATAAACAATTTCTTTGGTTTTGTTTCTACCACTTTTGCCCAATCATCCTTTGTGACATGGGCACATGCTTCAACGAATATAGAAGAAACAGTCCAAAAAGTTAAAGTCGAGTCACAAAATAAGAAGACAAACACAAAATCACAAAATTACGCACAGTAAGCTCCCGAAATGGCGGGTGATTGAAATTACGTATCTAGTGGTTTTTTCAGCGCGGCCGTGTATATGAGCTTTTTTGCCTACAAAAATTTACGTTGACAAAGTAAAAAAAAAATAAACTTGTGTTATTCATGATTCATGTAATTTAAATAATTTTAATAATAAAAATTTTACTAAACAAATAACACATTAAAAATTTATGATTCGATTATTTGAATATGTTTACTGATTATTTGCATATTTTCGCCGATTATTCGCATAACAATGAATTTTAATCTTCCAAACACTACGGTAAGTTATATAGGGACATATCTTTGAAACGACGCCAAGTAAAAAAGTTGATACTGGTTATTTATTTTAAATTTTGCTTTGTTTGAAAGATTCGAATTTAAATTAATGACAAAAAACTATACACGTTGTAATGAAATAACTTCATAATTCTTCGGATTTACGAAAAAGGTTATTTGAAATCGTGTGAGTACGCTTGTGCAAAGTTATTGCGGAATGTTTAATGTGAAACGTCAAAAGGTATTTCTTAGATTTGGTTGACTATAATTGTGGTAGGTACTATCTACGCCATATGAACTAACACTAGCGCGAAATAACGGCGTACTTTTTTTATAGAAGAGGAGCAAACGAGCATGCGGCTCACCTGATGTTAAGTGACTACCGCCGCCCATGATCAACCACAACACCAGTGGAATTGCAGGTGCGTTGCCGGCCCTTTAGAAAGGAGTAAGCTCTTTTCTTGAAGGTCCCCAGGTCGAAAAATCGCCGGTGGTAAACTATTCCACAGAGAGGTTGTACGCGGAAGAAAACTCCTTTTGAAACGTACTGTGGTGGACCGCCAAGCATCCAGATGGTGTGGATGGTATCGGGACGTTTGCCGCGTAGTGCGTTCACGAAATTTGGCCGCTGGGATTAATCCGAACAATTCCTCAGAGCACTTTCCATGGTATATGCGAAATAAAATGCAAAGAGATGCAACATCTCTTCGCAATGCCAGTGAATCGAGCCGATCGGAAAGCACTCGGTCGTCGACGATTCGAGCCGCTCTGCGCTGGATGCGGTCAAGTGGAGTATTCCATGTGCGGCCGAACCTGCGCCTTGTAAAGTTGCAGACGGTGTGCCGGCATGAAATACTGTCCCGCTCTGCTGAGCACGCCAAGCTTTTTAGAAGCCACTGCTACTGTGTTACGAATGGTGAGTGAGGAGACTCGTAAACCCTTTTTAAGTAACGAGGCATTTTGTTTTAGTCCTCAGGGGTGAGAACGCACCTCCATTTTGATTCGTAATAAAGGTTCAATGAAGTTTTTTTTAAATTATGTTAAGCCAGTGCTTGACTACTATCTAACTAATGGTAATAGGAGATACGTAGGACACTCAATAAGTTTTGAGATATAAAAAAAGTATTCTAGATACTATTAATATTTATTTTGTATCTTTTCGGAGATAGTAAAGCGATTTCTATAGGCCGTAGTATCCACTTACCATTAGGTAGAATTTGTGCTCGTTGCTAGCCTTCTATAAAAAGGGACTCTCGTAAAATCATCATCATTGTCATCATTACAGTCCTTTACAAGTCCACTGCTTAATATAGGCCTAAAAAAGTTATAAAATATTGTAAAAAAGTTAAAATTACCTGTCGTAAAATATTGTACTAAAATTAAAATACTATATAGATCTAATATTCTGTACGCTAATCTTTATAAGTTTTAAGGTCATTTATTAAAAATCACTTTGTTATAAGATTTATTGTAACAGCGTTTCGGCAGGGAGCACCCAAGGGGAGCTTTAGTGGAATTTATGGCAGTGAAGCTATCTGCAGCCTTATTAAATTAGGAATTTATCCATTCTGCACGTTTTGAAACGGATATTTTATTGAATTACGATAGTGCTACCTTATCTTTGGACCAAATTCCAGTTCATATAGAATATGCGATCGAATGTGTAAAATTTTCTCTTTTTCACATCCATATATATACGCGTACATGCTCGTCGGCAAAGGGTACTCTAAATTTGGTCTATCTTTGCGGACAGGATATAGTCAAAAATAAATATAACAAAAAAGAAAACAAATATAAAATATATGGAAATTGTACGCTTCGTTCCCGACAGAAAATGCTGAGTTGCTAAAACAGCATTTTCATGCGTCTAAAGTTCAATTTCGACGCGCACTGATTTTCAATGCTATCCTCCGTGACTAAACCGATGCCATTTAGACCTATCTCTAAACTGCTGTGACGAGACAGTACAATGATTACAACTTTAACTTAAGTGTATTAAAATCTTAATTAAACTATGTAATGGCAAATATCTGCTACCTCATGTCGTCCCGTGCAGGTCGTATGAAGCGGCAGAAGAAAACTGAAACAGGAAATGACAGCAGGATCTTTCTGATTAAGAAATAAAATTATTTGAAAAAAACTGTGGTTGCCAATCCGCTGGCCAAGTGTTGTAATTTTGCAAAATGCCCTATAGTTAGTTAGTAGTAGGCCTATGTTCTGTTAGGGAAAATAAATTTGAATCCGCCATTCGAGTGTTGTCATGAATCGCTGTTATCACTAGCATTTAAAGCTTACTTGATTGTAGTTTTTTTATTAATAAGAGTGACTGACAATTAAACACACACACCACCTGATGGTAATTGAATGCTGTGGTCCATAGACGTCAACATTTGTCCCCGATGAAGAATCAATTTGCAGATGCGTCGTCACTCCTGAGGATTAAAATGAAATGCTTTACACTCACCATACGAAACACAGCAACATTAAGCTGCTATTTTACGCTGGTATTCCATGACCATGATATATCTGCAGCGTGCCTCTACCACGTAACAGGTGTATTACTAATTAATGTCGCTATGGTATCCATACTAATATTATAAACGCGAAAGTGTGTTTGTTTGTTTGTTTGTCCTTCTTTCACGTCGATTTTTTGTATGGGGATAGTTCGGTGGCTGTAGAGTGACATAGGTTAATTTTTGCCGCGGAAAAACATCTCATTCCCGTGGGAAAATAGAATATGTTGCAAAAGTTTGTTCTTCTTTCACGTCGCAACAAGGTGGAGGTTTTTCGTATGGGGATAGTTCGGTGGCTGTAGAGTGACATAGGCTACTTTTTTCAATGGAAAAACATATCATTCCCGTGGGAAAAACGAATATGTTGCAAAATTAAATTCAGCTAGGTGGCGCCACCGTGATTCTACAAGACGGACGACGGTACGATGGACGAACACAGAAGGTCAGAATATCTGGATTATTATGTCTTTTTACCAAAATTAAGATAAAAAATGTATGGATCTGTATTTTTACACGCAGGACGGGGAAGAGAGCGATAAAAAACATAAAATTCACCAGCTGATTTTCTTCAAACGTTTTGGTGCATTGTAATTCACAGAATAGGCGATAACCTCGCAGACGATATTAAGTAATCCGTTGATGCTCTGCCTACCCCGCAAGGGTTACAGGCGTGATTATAAGTATGGATCAGAAATACTATCACCAGTTGTTACGCTTTCCCCTTAACTATTACTTAACTGTGGTAGAAACAGTTCTTACTAAGCCTTATTAATAAGCCCTAGTAATATTTTTATTGAACGGAAATGAATATAGTTCTTATATGTGGTTATGAATGGATCGGTATTACAATAAGAAAAATTGTGCAAAATTATAAGAAAAATATTTTTGAGAGTTCTTATTAACTAAAGTATACATAGTTTAAATTGATTCCGCTAGATGTCGCGACTAGGTTTTTATAACGCGGTAACGAAATGTTTCCTGACATGTACTTAACTCCCGCCGTTGAGCCGCGCGTTAACTTATAGTGCATACGGTACCTATAGGCTTAAATTGTTTCTATTTCGTAGCTTATTCGACTACCTGCTTTCGATTTCGGTTGTTCGTTATTTGCTTTGTGATTTGGTTAAGGTTGAATGGATTTATATTGGCTTTCATTTTCGGATTTGCGTATTTTCTTGGATCGGTTTTGTTGATTTGGTTGGTATCCCTTTATTTAAAGTTAGACTCTGGCTTTGATTTTGGATTTTGTTTATTTAGAATCGTGAATTGGTTTTCATTGTTCTAGGTTGTTTAACAATATTTCAAAGGAATATTTATGGTACAGATAGTGTATACGGTACCTATACACTTACTTCTTTTTTCGTTGGTTATATTTATATTGACTACTGCTTTCGATTTCGGTTTTCTGCGATTTGTTTTGTGATTTGGTTTAAGTTGATTCGATTTTTTTTGGCTATCGTTTTCTGATTCGTGTTGTGTCTTGAATTGGTTTTGTTATTTATATTTAAAAAAATATTTAAAAGGAATATTTATTCCCTTTAGATATTTTGGATTTTCTTTAAAAAAATATTTAAAAGGAAATTTAATTCCTTTTAGGTATTTTAACGTTTTTTTATAAATAGGTTTTTTATTACTTCATAATGCCTCGCAAACGTAAGTCCAGCCTTTCAAGAGTATCTTCTCAAAGACAAGCGAAAAGATTAGCTCGATCGCTAGAATCTTTAGAAGATGCTGAACTGAGAAGGCAAGAACAAGCAGAGTGTCAGGCTGCTTTTAGAGCATCTGAGACACCTTTTCAACGTCAGCAAAGGCGTCTTGAACAGACAGAGCGTCAGGTTGCTTTAAGGGCTTCCGAAACACCTTCTCAAAATCAGGAAAGGCGTCTTGAAAAAGCAGAGCGTCAATCTACTTTAAGAGCTACTGAAACACCTTCTCAAAATCAGGAAAGGCGTCTTGAAAAGGCAGAGTGTCAATCTACTTTAAGAGCTACTGAAACACCTGCTCAAAGTCAGGAAAGGCTATTCGAACAAGCGGAACGTCAGGCCGCCTTAAGAGCCGTGGAAACACCTGATGAAATTCAACACAGACTCATTGAGCAAGCTGAACGTCAATCTACTATAAGGGCATCTGAAACACCAGAACAGACACAGGCGCGAAGAGATGCAAATACACAGCTCCAAGCTGAACGTCGACAAAATTTTCAAAGAAATAATTGGTCGGTTTTTAATGACGCAGCATTCAATTATAATCCGTTGATTGATTATAAAAATCACAGGTTAGTTGTTATCGGACTGATGGACAAGGCGTTTCGATGTTGCAAAGCTTTAAAATGGAAAGATGAGACCGCAGGCATGTGCTGTTCCAATGGCAAAGTATCTCTTCCGTTACTTAGGGAACCAGAAGAACCTTTGAAAACTCTCTTTTTATATGACGCTAATGAGTCACGGCGCTTTTTAAACAGGGTCCGGAAATATAACTCATGCTTTCAAATGACGTCCTTCGGAGTTGAACGGGAAATAATAATGCCGGGATTTTCGCCTACATTTACGGTGCAAGGTCAAATTTATCATAGAATAGGTTCACTTTTTCCAGCTGAAAACAAACAGCATAAATTTTACAAGTATATTTTATGGGTGACAAAGAAATTGAGGTAGACCGTCACTGCCAATTTATCCAGGGAGTTGAGAGAGACACAGGGTTCAAAATTCAAAGATTCTTGCATGAACGTAACATTTTAGTCAAATCATTTAAAACTGCTTTAGAAAACCTACCTGAAGAGGATTATAAAGTCGTCATTCACGCAGATCGGACCTCTCGAGGAGAGCATGAAAGGCGCTACAATGCACCTTTGATAAACGAAATAGCAGCCGTAATTAGTGGTGATCAATTTTATTCACGAGACATTGTCTTGCGAGCACGTGATGAAACGTAGCAACGGGTGGCCGATACACACAAGATTTATGAAGCTCTGCAATACCCATTCATTTATTGCAAAGGACAAGAGGGTTATCATTTTCAAATTCCACTCATTAACCCGGTCACAAAGGAGCCTACTCCGAACAAAAAAGTATCATGTATGTATTTTTATGCGTATCATATGATGTTGTGAGAAAATGATTTTAACCTCTTAGCCCGGTGTAGACAATTATTTCATCAAATTTTGGTAGACGTGTATGTGAAGGTAGAAAGTGAATGTCTCCGTTGTATATCTTTAAATCAAGAAAAGCTGCGCGTTGAGAATTATATACATTTACTAGATGTAGTTTCTAGCGACGCTAATGTAAACCCCAGAAATTTAGGTAAAATGGTAATTCTGCCCTCATCATTCGTTAACAGTCCCCGCTACCTACATGAGTACACACAAGACGCATTCGCCTATGTACGAACTTACGGAAGACCTGATCTTTTTGTTACTTTTACTTGCAATCCCACATGGAAAGAAATAACCAAAGAGTTAATGCCGGGCCAAAAAAGTACTGACAGACACGATTTAGTTGCTAGAGTATTTATATTGAAAGTGCAAAAATTAACGTATGTAATTAACAAAGGGAAAATTTTCGGAGAGGTGCAGTGCTTCATGTATTCAATTGAATGGCAAAAAAAGAGGATTACAGCATGCCCACGTTCTAATATGGCTTAAAGAGAAGTTGCAGCCCAGCCAAATAGACGACATAATAAGCGCCGCGATTCCGGATCCAGAGCAAGATAAAGAATTGTATGATACCATCATCCGAAATATGATTCACGGTTCATGTGGAGCACGAAATTCAATATCCCCATGTATGAAAAAAGGAAAATGTACAAAGAAATTCCCTAAACAGCTATTAAAAAAAACAGTGCACAATGGCAATGGCCTACTCTTTATATAGACGCAGAGCTCCCGAAGATGGTGGCAGGAAAGATACAGTCAAATCTCGCTTTGGAGCATTCGAAACCTTAGATAACAGCTGGATTGTCCCGTATTCGCGCATTCTATGTAAAATGTTTAATGCCCACATTAATGTATAGCATGTAGCTCTGTCCGCGCAATGAAGTATATCTGTAAGTACATAAATAAAGGAAGCGACCAAGCAATATTTAATCTCAGGAGTGAAGGTGAGGCAAATCCCGTTAATGAAGTACAGACCTTTCAAGCAGGGCTTCCGTCGAGGCAGCGTGGCGTCTCCTTGGCTTCC
Source organism: Parnassius apollo (assembly GCA_907164705.1). Taxonomy (NCBI): domain Eukaryota; kingdom Metazoa; phylum Arthropoda; class Insecta; order Lepidoptera; family Papilionidae; genus Parnassius; species Parnassius apollo. The sequence continues at coordinate 651,554 of CAJQZP010001064.1, read as the reverse complement.
CTTTACACGAAAGGCACCCAACAGTTACTCACCTTGCTGTGCACTTAGAAAATGGAGAGCGTGTATATTTCACCGAAAGAAATTTCCTAGAAAGAATTGCATCACCGCCAAAAACTACACTAACAGCCTTCTTTCAACTTTGTCAAGCCGACCCGTTTGCAAAAACGTTGTTATATTCTGAAGTCCCCCGCTATTATACTTGGAACACAGCAAATTGGCCCGGTGTAAAGTCATCAGATGCCATTGGTCGTGTGTATACCGTCCATGTAACTAATTGTGAATGTTTCTGTTTACGATTGCTGCTGCACCATGTTCGTGGTCCTACAGGATATAAAGACCTTAAAACTGTCAACGGTCAGGAATGCGCAACTTATAGAGAAGCATGTTAAGCTCTGCATCTTTTAGAAAACGATAATCACTGGGTATGAAACCATGGAGGAAGCTGTGCAGTGCCAGTCACCAGCCAAAATTAGGGATCTTTATGAAACTCTCATATCATCTTGCGGGCAATCTAATGCACATGAATTGTGGGACAAATATAAAGAGTACATGGCGAAAGATATTTTGCGAAGGTTACAGCAGACACGCGAACACGACATACAATGAACACAGTTATAATGAAGTACTTGGAAAAATTGAAGATAAACTACTGGCAATGGTAGGCCAAAAATTAAGAGAACAACCGAAAATGAACTAAGTGATGAAATTGTACGTGAAACAAACTACGATATACCAGCTTTGCAGCAGCAAGTAGCCGAATTTGTACCCCGCTTGCTTCCCGAACAAAAACGAGTTTTTGACAAAGTATTAGGACAAATTGAATCTGGAAATGGGAAGACATTTTTGTTAAATTTATTATTAGCGCAAGTACGGAAAGATAAAAACATTGCTGTGGCCGTAGTTATTACGTAGTTATTGTGGCGTTAAATTGACGAGAGATTTTTGTAATTTAGTACAGAGTCATTCCGAATTAATTGCGAGTGTTTATTCAGATTTAACGAACAACATACATGAAGACAAATGGTTATGTGAAGGGGCGATTCTTGCACCAAAAAATGAGAGCGTTAAAAAATAAATTCAGATATATTAAGCGAAATAGCAGGAGGAATAACAGAGTATTTGTCAGTAGACACAGTTACGGACACATAGCAGAGCACTTCATATCTCGTAGAGTTTCTAAATTCTCTAGAGTTGTCAGGTGTGCCCTCACATAAGCTTCAATTAAAATTAGGCGTCCCAGTCATGCTAATGCGAAATTTAGATGCTCCTCGATTATGTAACGGGACAAGGCTGCGTGTGACACATCTTGGACGGTACATAATCGGTGCTATAATTTTGACAGGCGTAGGAAAGGGTGAAAATATTATTATACCACGGATCCCTATAATTCACACAGATATTCCTTTTCAATTCAAAAGGTTGCAGTTCCCTATTAAGCTCAGTTTTGCAATGACAATTAATAAAGCGCAAGGGCAAACGTTACAGGTAGCGGGGGTCAACTTAGAAAAACCGTGCTTCTCTCATGGTCAGCTGTATGTAGCATGTTCGCGTGTGTCAAATGCCCAGAATCTCCACATTCTTTCTCCGAATGGAAAAACACATAATATTGCGTACAGTAGCGTCTTAAAATAGTGTTCAGTTAGTTTTTTTTCAAAATTCCCACAATCAATTAATCAGATTTCCCACAGATCTTCCCTTTCAATTCAAAATTTCCTATTTAGCTCAGTTTTTTTTTCAATTCCAAATGCTGCACCTCTGACGGACCTATTGAGCTCAGTTTCCTTTCAACTCAAGAGGCTGCATCTCTGACGGATCTTTTATTTGGCTCAGTTTCCTTTCAATTCAGAAAACTGCATCTCTGACGAATCAATTTAGCTCAGTTTCTTTTCAAAAGTCTAGATCCCTGACGGATAATTATGCTCGGTTTCCTTTGATTAAAAAAATATCCCATTTCCATTTGGAATAAACAGGCTATTTTCATGCTTTCCTATACGCTGCGTTTCAAAACATTTAAATAGGCTGACGAATCAATTTTGCTCAGTTTCCTTTTAATGGCTGCATCTCTGACAAATCTATAAAACGCAGTTTTCTTTCAATTCAAAAAGCAATGGATAGTTCATTTCCCAGTGACCATGCGGGCGAAGCCGCGGGTAACAGCTAGTTTAAAATATATTAGGTACCAATATTCAAAATTTAACTTACACTAAGTTCTTTAAACAGAAATGAAACAAAAATAAATATAAAACCGTTAAAAACGAAACGTATAGATACACTAGACGCGTGACCAAAAATCCCGGCACATGGGACAAAATAAGCATTAAACGTCAAACGTGATACAATTTTTTAAAAATAGTATAATTTAATTTTCCATGTACAATATTTTTGAGGGTCTGAATTCAACCCTGGCCTAATCTTGGTAACGTAACTAAACTAACTGTAAAATAAAATGATTTCTTATATTTACGCGAACACTACACATTGAAATAATACTAGTTTTTACGGAATTTATCGCGTATTTAACTTTTTAAATACCCGACGTTTCGAACGCTTTACAGCACTCATGGTCACGGGCAGGACTGAGATGTTCAACGTCCATATGTCATAGTTAACCGCGGTTACCATAGATTAAAATTTTTAACTTTTGTTCCGATCTATGCAGTATGAACTTATGGTATCTTGAAGTCTTGCAGTTGTATGCTTGGGTTGGGATTTAATTTTATTTATTATAGGATCCCAAGCAGATGGTAGCACCCAGCCATCTTCTCTATTGAAATTAGGATGTTTTTTGATTTCATTAGCCTCGCGAATCATCCTTGGAAGGAATCGGTGTTCTTTAGCGAGGATCTGCGGTCTATCAAATCTGATGTAGTGACGGGGGCGATCTTGTACGTGTTCACAGACTGCAGACTTCCCGGAGCGTCGATTCTTCACATCAGCTATATGTTCTTTAACGCGGGTTTTTATTGATCTTTTAGTTTGTCCTATGTAGGAGAGACCACATTCACAATCAAGCTTGTACACTCCTGCATCTTGCAGAGGGACATTACACTTGACCGATGGTAAAAACTGACCAATCTTCTTCAGCGGCTTGAAGTATGTTTTGATGGAAGCGCACTTCAAGATGTAGCCAATCTTGTCAGTGACTCCTCTAACATATGGCAGTACAGCAGGTACACGCTCGACTGTGGCCGGCTTCACTCGTTCACTGTGACGTAGGCGCGGGACTCGAAGCTTGTTGTCATGCAAAACTTGCTTGACATGGTGAAGCTCTGCAGCCAGGTGTTTACTGTCACAGATCCCTCGTGCTCTCTGAAACAAAGGTTTACGCACGGTAGCTAACTGTGAAGGATGGTGGTGAGAATCACCGTTTAAATATCTATCTGTATGGGTCTTTTTTCTATACACAGTATGGCTCAAAGTGTTATCAGGATTCCGAATTACTAACACATCTAGAAAAGCTAAGGAATTGTTTGCCTCTAACTCCATTGTGAACTGAATTTTAGAATTTATAGAGTTAAGATGGTCTAAAAATGCAGACCATCTTAACTCTATAAATTCTAAAATTGAAATTGAACGAGTGAAGCCGGCCACAGTCGAGCATGTACCTGCTGTACTGCCATATGTTAGAGGAGTCACTGACAAGATTGGCTACATCTTGAAGCGCGCTTCCATCAAAACATACTTCAAGCCGCTGAAGAAGATTGGTCAGTTTTTACCATCGGTCAAGTGTAATGTCCCTCTGCAAGATGCAGGAGTGTACAAGCTTGATTGTGAATGTGGTCTCTCCTACATAGGACAAACTAAAAGATCAATAAAAACCCGCGTTAAAGAACATATAGCTGATGTGAAGAATCGACGCTCCGGGAAGTCTGCAGTCTGTGAACACGTACAGGATCGCCCCCGTCACTACATCAGATTTGATAGACCGCAGATCCTCGCTAAAGAACACCGATTCCTTCCAAGGGTGATTCGCGAGGCTATTGAAATCAAAAAACATCCTAATTTCAATAGAGAAGATGGCTAGGTGCTACCATCTGCTTGGGATCCTATAATAAATAAAATTAAATCCCAACCCAAGCATACAACTGCAAGACTTCAAGATACCATAAGTTCATACTGCATAGATCGGAACAAAAGTTAAAAATTTTAATCTATGGTAACCGCGGTTAACTATGACATATGGACGTTGAACATCTCAGTCCTGCCCGTGACCATGAGTGCTGTAAAGCGTTCGAAACGTCGGGTATTTAAAAAGTTAAAATATACGCGATAAATTCCGTAAAAACTAGTATTAAATGTAAAATAAAACTTTAAAAATGCGTTTATACGAGTATAATAATTCTATTGTAACAAAATTAATATAAGTTTATTTACCGATGATACAATATCTCATGTTCCTTTTTAATCATTGTATCGTTATTTTTGCATCCTTTTACCATGCAACTAGACATATTTATGACAGGCAAATCTGTCCTGAGCGCGCACTACTGTCGACCGATTGGTCCGTTTTAGTTGTTCGGTCGGCCCGGTCCTTACGCTAGTAATATATCAGTCAATGCAAATTGTAGATCTAATAACTATCTAATAACTAGTTTCGTATTGGCAAAACGACGTCACGGGCACCGGCGGAAATCGATAATAATAGTAAGCGATTTTGCGGGTGTTTTCATATCGATAGTCAATAATAGGTTTTGCGTAAGTTATGTGGACATCAAACCCATCACAATATTCCTTAAAACAATCATAAATTATTCGTATTTTTATCTGACAAATCGGTCATGTAATATTTTATTTATTTTTGCAGCAAAAAGGTTTAGTATCGAATTTGGAATGTGCCGATGCGAGAATTTATTGCGCGTAAGTGGAATTTTGTAGCGTGAAATATTTATCTCGATTATATTTCACAAATATTCGTAAGGTATTATTTTTTAGAGATTTTGCTGCAGAAAGAAATGCGGTGAAATATGTACAGGTATTATAACATTTTCAAGAGTCATTGAAATTAATAAAGTACGGTAGGTCTCCATTGCCGGCATTTTATAAAATATAGCACAGCCCACCTGATGGTAAGTGGACACTGCGGCGGTGTGGCCCATAGACATCTACATCTATCCTGACTAAGGGTCCAAATGAAGATGCCTTGTCATACAAAGGTAAAATGCCTCTTATCCAGTTAAATGGTCTCCAGTTCTCTACACTCACTATGTAAAACGCAGCAAGATTGAGCTGCTATTTTACGCTGGTATTCTGTAAGAGTGTGGCCTACCCCGATCGAGCCGACCAATTTGTTTTACAACTATAATATGGCTCTATGTAGAATCTTAAAGTAAATATGTATGTAGAAGCTTAAAGTCACTTAATGAGTTTTATACATTGAGATCATATTTGGGGATTCTTTGAGTGAAAAAATGAGTGATAAGGATATCTAGAGCAGAACAAGAATAAAAGGTTTGGCAACCTCACACTGGCAAGCGTGGTCAAGAAGACTGTGGTTGAAGTGAGTGGTCAGATAAAACTTACAAGAAGTCGATGAATGCAGATGGCTCAGTATCGTGCTTTGTTCCTATTTCCTGAAGAGGTCTATGTTCAAAAGTGGACTTGTGTAAGTGCGCTTTATGAATAAGGGTGATTATGATTATAGATCAGAAGACTTTAAAGGTGGTTTCGAATTACGATCAGATTTTCTTCTGTAGTGTTAGCACTGGATAAAACTTGTCCTTGTTTATTGTAATTAAATCTTTGTTTTAATCTATTTTTGGCATTTAACTAAATCTTTTTTAATATTTTTTGGTGAGAAATACGTAGAACTATTTACAAACAAAACAGCGCCTCTCTACTACACACTACAAAACATAGTCAAGATTACGGGAACGTAAAATGATGAATTTTAAAAACTATTTAAAATCTATTTTATTTCTTACTAATATAATTATAACTACTTAATTAATACGTTTTGACAGAAGTCGATGTCAAAACGAAGTGGCCGCTCCCATGAGCTCTGCCTGATACCTCATGCAACCAAAAGCGCTGACTCTACAGTTACTGGATACTGTCTAATCCTTATGCAGCCCCCCTTAAGTACGAACCGTAACAACCCTATGGTCTTGTGGTTGCATAACTACATTGTAACCAATGCAGATTAGTATTTATTTAAAACGTAGCAGTTTTAAGTCTAATGGGTATTTTATTAAAATAAAAAATACTGACACACTTCATTCAGTACATTGTTAATATTATATTGTAACACCTGGATGTACACATTTATGTCAACGAATTTACCAGCGCGTGTTAGAACCACTGTTCAAAATACAGTTGGTGGGCACATTTCAACAGCTCAATATATCATCTCGCATGACGCGTCACAGACACGTGTGATGAACGCGCGGCGGTCCCTCCTCGACGTGTGCTCTGTTTATTTATTACCCTATACACTACGGTGTTGCAAATTTTGTATATTGGAGAATTATGAATGTTACTTTTTGGTCATGTTAGTTGATGAGTCAGCTTTTTTTAAGTAATGTTCGATATTTAATTTTCTTTCTAATATTAGTCTTAATAAAGAATCCTTATTCAAAACTCTCTTTATATCATTTTAATGGGCATTCCAGAGCAATATAGTCTGAAGGGTCAAGCATGAGTTATGTGAAAAATTCATTGTTTGCCAACGGTATAACGAATTTTCAGAATATTTTGAGGGCGTGGTATTTATTCATGAGTACATGAGGTAAAATTTACAAGGTGACATGGGTCTTTGGATTGGACTAAGGAACATCAGATGCTTGCATTTAAAAGAATGATAGTAAGTAGCAGAAACCTACTATTAGGAAGATTATTAGAAACGCCTCACAGCTTGTAATTAGAGTGGTTTTCTGATATTTTAAATTCGGAACACTTAGATGAGTGAACTGTTATTAGGTGGCAGAAACACATATACACAGAGTGTGCTAAAAAAACCGGATTGATTACTATTTCATTTTCAATACGATTTATTAGTATGTATATTTATGGGGGAAAGCCATTTATGGGGGAAAGACGAATAATTATAATTTTTTTACCATTCATATATGTTTATATAAAAATTAACAATCATATTTTTTAAGGGTGAGGGTGATGAACGAGCAATCAGTCCTCCCGATGGTGGTTGCTGTGGCCAAAAGACTATTATATAAAAATCTATTTTCTACTAAAAATAAAAATGCAAATGCGTTTTCATACGTGAGGACTAAGATGGAATGCCTCGTTTCCAGTAAAATGGGTCTACGGTTCTCTACGTAAATAGCATAAGCAGCGTGGAGCCGCTATTTTACGCTGATATTCTTTGGGGGGTGGTCCTTCCCCGTGATCCTTAGTTATTGGTTATTAGTTATTAATAATAATGAAAATTAGCAACCGGTAAATTAATGAAATAGATTTTATTAATACATACTCATGGAAATTCGATGAAAATGTATTATATAATTGAACGTTGGTTATTCAATCTTACTTAAAAATTGGTTTGGCTAACTGACGATATAAATTAGTTATATAGTATGAGTTTAGGAAACTTCTATAGTAAATGAATATGTAGCGTCGATTCTACTCAAATAATATACTAAAATATCATAAATATGTAGACATAAAGATAATATTGTCATAACTTTTTTATAATGTTTTATATACCTTTGTTTTATATAACTTTTTTGTAATTGTTTACGTGGTAGAGCCATGCTGCAGTTATATTAGTAGTATAGTTGTAGCACGAATGGGTCGGCTCGACCGGGGAAGGACCACGCTCTCACAGAATACCAGCGTGAAATAGTAGCTTAATGCTGCTGTATTTCGTATGGTGAGTGTAGAGAACCGGAGACCCTTTTTACTGGAAACGAGGCATTCCATCTCAGTCCTCACGGGTGACAACGCATCTGCATTTTGATTTTTAATGGAGGATAGATGTAGATGTCTATGGGCCGCAGCAACCACTTACCATCAGGTGGACTGTGTGCTCGTTTGTCACCCTATTCTATAAAAAAAAAAATTATGTAAATTTATATCATGATACCGGTGTACATTCACTTAAATTTATTATAAAATTAATCTTTGGTGCTAACGAGCAAGCTGTGTAGGTAACAGCAATATAAAGTATTACTATACCTTACGTACGATTTTGGTGTTTTATTGATTTAATTTAATTTTATATAGATGTAAAAGCTACCTTACTGTCCACCCGGTGAGTTGTTACTGCAGTCCATGGAGAGCCGCAAGCAACTTCAAACAAAGAACGCTACAGGTGCATTGTTACCTCGAAGGACTACGATAAAATGCCCCGCTGCTAGTAATTAAAGTCGTTCTTGGCGTCAATTTTAACATTTTTCAAACAAAGTCCTCAATCCATCCATTTTCGCCTATATAAGTTCACTGCTGATCATAGGCCTCACCCAGAGATTGTCTCGTGAACACTGCTTTAGTTGCCACACTGGGCAGGCGGGTCGGCGTTTTCTGTTTTAGATTCCCTGTGTCACCTGTTACGACTGCTACGGTATGAGAGGGTAGTTGATATTCTTACATACTCCACGGTCATACGGGAACTGAGCTCTGAACAGTGCGAGACTTCAAAGTACAGTAAGCTTATTCGGAGTAGATCGGAACCAGTTAAATACCTAATTAAGAACTAAAAGTTTATTAATGTAATCATATCGTAAAACACCCAGGTACCTTAAACCCTGTAAAAATAGTTCATTTGAAACGAACGTAATGAAATTCGTAAAAGTTTTAATCAATGCGTGGTGTTTGCTCAAATATAAAATTCATTATACAAATTTTTGGATTGTTTTTTGTTTCCACAGGCTAGCATTACATTTTATTTATATCAATTATTTGCAGTTTACATTTTTATGAGTAATGCGTACAATTTTAAAGAACAAATAACAAGAATTGGAATAAAACAAACTCTTCAGAATAGTTTGTATTGTTGAAAATGTAGTATATTGTACGAGTACTATTTCAACGCAATTCAGCGTGTAACGAAAATTATAAGTCATACTCAATTTGAAACAGTTTCGGATTGTCCATTTCTAAACCTTATTTCATTATTTTTAAAATGAATGCAGGGATAATATTCGTTCTATTAAAATATTATGAATTAAGGTTTATGATTTTGAATGTTCACAAAGAGGTACTATTTACTTCCATAGCTTTTCGTGCAGAAATTGAAATAAAGGTATTAATTTGAGATTCAAAGCGACGGAAAACGAGTTATTCGACTAGAACATGATGCGAACACAGAGAAGATACACAAGCGTGTAGAGGAAAGTTGAAATGAGATGACGCTAACGAAATATCTGGGATTTTATTTTCCATTTGTATAAAGCAATAATTGTATATTTCTTTAATCAAGTAAAAATCTTATATTATTACTTACTTACTTACTTAATATTCGTTATTACACACCATTTAAACATTACTAATTATATGTAAAAGAAGTATGCAATGGGCGGTCTTATTGCTGATAGCAATTTCTTATTTCTTCCAGACAACCAGTGAATGCGGAGGAAATGGACAGGATTACGATGAAGGGGAATGGTTGAAAAAAAGAATACACATTTCATATGTACACACATATATATACATATTAGTCAACCTAATATCTTCTTTACGATGAATACAGAAACAAATAGGACTCATCTGAATATTGTTCATGTCACCTGGATGTTATAAATCCAATTAAATGAAAAATTGTGTTTCAGTGAAAAAATGAATGAAAGCGTGTTTTACATATACAAAACTTTTATATAATATATTTCCTATGTGAGAGTTCTATGTTGAACCTAAGTCGTAGGAAACATTGGCGCTGTCCTTAAATCATTGGTTTTTGGATGTTGGCTCTATTGCGATTACTCTTTTATCTCGTCCCAAGCGTCGTGTTTTAAGTCTAATCCTGATTGGTTTTACTGTTTCATCACATTCGGGAAAGTGAGGACAAATGGATTTTCTTCGTGTAGCTCTAACGCTTACGTCACTATAACTTGCGGTCATGTCGACACTTAAAATTTCTATTAACAATTTCATTGGTGCCGGAGGGCATGTTACAGCTGGGCTCACCCTAAGCTAAAACGGCTCCAATAACGTTATATACTCATATATAATATATTAATATATGTTTACTATAATATCCTCCCGTGCGTGTCTTAAGAGGTGACAGAGGGAAACTGAAACTGAGATGGGGCAGCATTATCTTCCTGATAACAACTGAATAAAAATAACAAACTGCTGTTGCCAACCCGCTTGCCAAGATTGGCAACTTTAATAAATATCTCTTTTTGAGGCAATCTATGGGAGAGGCCTATGTTCAGCAGTAGACATTTTATGGACTGCATAATAATGAAAGAGTCATCGGACATATTTTTACAATAATTAATAACTGAATACTGCTTCTATTAGTCAATATTGTTATTATTATTTGACTAAATTATATATATATATATATATATATATATATATATATATATATATATATATATATATATATATATATATATATATATATATATATACATACATATATATATATTCCGCCTGTGGCATCGCTTCCGAGCGGTAGCATCCAGGTAGTCCGCGCTTTCGTTCCTGTACGGTAGTGCTCTCCCGCTCTCGCGCCCCCCGCTGTCCCGCTCGCGCTGTACAGCGCCGGCGCAGTGCTCAGTCCGCCGGCGGCATCGTTCTCGGACGGTCGCCTCCTGGTGGTCCGCGCTCCCGTACAGTACGGTAGTGCTGTCTCGCTCTCACGCGCCTCCGCTGTCCTGCTTACGCGGAACAGCGTCGAGGCTGCCGGTGAGTCACTTTCTCGCTACAGTTCTTGCCCCCCTGTCTTCAAGCAGGGAGGGCTGACTGACTTCCGCGACGACTTTTCATTTTTTTTTACTGTCTCCTTTATTTTCTTGTTATTCTTGCATTATTTTTACGTGTATAGTGTGTCGTAGTACGTCTCGCGATCTAGTCCCTGTTCTACCGAGAACAGGGACCCGTCCTCATCTTTACCTAGCTTAACTTACTGACCCAAAATGGCCACATCCAGTTTCACTGAGTCTCTCGCCGCCCTCATTAACCAATTCGGTTTAAACGGCAATGAGACGGTTCTCGCCGCCATCGCCACCATCGCCGTCTTCCTAAGAGACAAGGCAAAATTCACCCAGTTATCCAAAACCTGCTACGACGTAGGTATCAAGTATGATCATGCCGTCAACCTAGGGGAGGCGATCAAAATCATCCCAAGCCCGATCGAGGACTTCCGTCAGATCACCCGGCTATTCACAGCCGAACGAATCTCCTACCACACGTACGCTCTCCCTGAAAAGCGTAAAGTCAGGGCCGTCATACGAGGCGTCCCATTTGAGTTCTCTAACGAGGAAATCCTTGAGGACCTTGAGTCCCAAGGTTTCCCCGTAGAAGCAGTGCACAAAATGCACAACAGAACGGGCAAGAGATACAACCTTGCCCTAGTAATCCTACCGAACGTGCCGGAGGCTAAAGCCATCTTCCGGCAGGTACGCACAGTGTGTGGCCTGTCGAGGGTGAAGGTAGAGCCCCACATAGGCCCGGTTTCCCGGCGCAGTGCCACCGCTGCCAACTTTATGGTCACGCGGCCTGTCGAGGGTGAAGGTAGAGCCCCACATAGGCCCGGTTTCCCGGCGCAGTGCCACCGCTGCCAACTTTATGGTCACGCGGCGGCCAACAGCTCCGCCCCACCCAGGTGCGTTAAGTGCCACGAACCACATAACACGAAAGAGTGTCCCCGGCCCAAAGACGCCGAATCCCCGCCCGCCTGTGTCCTGTGCAACCAGACAGGACACCCGGCTAACTACAGGGGTTGCTCCGCGCACCTCAACCTCGCCCCAGTAGGCAAGCTCCACCGCCGTTGAATGTCCGCTCATTCCCAGCCCTCCAACAACGGCCCCGTCAGGGCCTTTCTCAGCCCATCCAGGGCTTCTCTCGACCCTCTCAGGGTCCCCCTAGGCCCCCTCAGGGCATAATTCGGCCCCCTCCGGGCTTCTCCAAGCCAATGCAGCCTCCAGTCTTTCCCTGGGGGCCCAAAAAGGCAGACCCACCGCGGACAACCTCGTACGCACATGAAGCAGAGCCCACACCCGACGACTACAACACGCTATATTCCGCTATTAGGAATATCGATGTTAGGGAAATAACCGTAGTAACATGCAAACAGCGCGCGGCGAAGTCCCCCCAAGAACGCCTTCTCGTTCTTGCAGAACACAATAACCTTCTGTTAGTGTTGTAAGTTAAGTTAACTTAATTAACTTAACTCCAATGACTGAGCAAATTAATCTACCAAAATCCCACGGTCGTATAAAACCTAAGGGGTTATCGCTTGTATCATTTAATATTCGCGGCTTGCGAAATAACCTCCCAGAGCTTAAGCTCTTTCTTCGGAATCGTGAAGTCGATTTCCTCCTCCTACAGGAAACTAATCTCAAAGCTAAGGACACTAGAGGCCTTTCTATTATAAACTTCTCTCTTCTTCGTAACGACAGACCCGACCGCCGAGGCGGCGGAACGGCCATCTATTACAAGAAGACACTTCATTGCTCGCCCATTTCTACTCCGCAGCTTACCAACATGGAAGCCACGGTATGCAGGCTAGCTATGACTGGACATCAGTCCATCCTCATAGCCTCCTGTTACATCCCTTCAGGAACCTATTCCCTCAAAAAAGATTTTGAGGCCATTTTATCTTTAGGCAATTCAGTCATTATGTTTGGAGACTTTAACTCCAAGCATACTGAATGGACATGCCGCACTACGTCCCCCTAGTGGCAAGATACTGCTCGATATCACGCAGTCTCTTGATATTACCGTCCATAGTCCTCTCGGTGTTACTCACTTTCCCGATAACATCGATCACGCCCCCGATGTGTTAGATTTTGCGTTACTCCAAGGAGTTTCTCTCAATCTCAGAGCAATCGAGACACTAGACGATCTAGGATCAGATCACCGACCGGTCTCCCTCATTCTTGGCCATCAGCCACCTCCCCCAACACACACGAAAACCTTCACTAACTGGAAGGGATTCAAGGAGTCCCTAGCTAAAGCTCTGGACTCACAGGACTCTACCATCTCCCTACCGTCGGACTTAGATAGTCCTGAAAAAATCGACACCGCGGTCGATTCACTCTCTATCCTTATTAAAGCCTCCCTTAAGGAGAACGAAAGGGTCGTCCCGGTTGCTAACAATAGTGGGCTTCCCCTACATATTAGCAACCTATTAAAAGCCAAAAAAGCTGCTTTCCGGAGAGCAGCAAAATATCCCACCCCCGAATAAGGGCGCGCGGCCAATCGTCTTCAACGAGAACTCCGCTTCCGCCTCTTTGAATTTCGAGACCTCGAAAAGAGTAAGCTCATGGAGAATATCTCTCCATCTCACACAGCGTACTATCAGATGGCTAGAGCCCTCCGCATAGACGCTATCACCCACACTCCCCCTCTCTCCCGTCCCGACGGCACGGTTGCCTTCGAGGACGAGGAAAAGGCTGAGTGCTTTGCAGATAGCATTGCCGCTCAATGCTCTCCTAGTTCTCAACCCGTCAACCCCTCTCATGTCCAGGCAGTGGAGGATGAGGTCCGCCGCCGGAACTCACCCCCTACGGCCTCCGAACCTATCTCTGTGTCCAATGATGAGATTTCATCCCTCATCAAAGGACTTAAGCCGAAAAAGGCTCCGGGCGCGGATGGCATCTCCAACCAAGCCCTAAAACACTTTCCTGAGCAGGTGTTAACCTTTTTGTCTATTATCTTCAACGCCTGCTTCAACCTCAGTTATTTCCCCACTACGTGGAAAGAGGCTACTGTGATTGGAATTCCCAAGCCGGGCAAGCCTCTCAACCTCCCCTCCAGCCATCGCCCCATTAGCCTCCTCAAGGCAATGGGCAAGCTCTTCGAAAGAGTCATCCAAACGCGTATGAGGCGCTATCTGTTTCCCACAGACGGCGACCCTCTTATCATTCCACATCAATTCGGTTTCCGAGCCAAACACTCATGTCCCCAACAAGTTCACCGCATTGTGGAATATATCCTCAGCGGTTTCTATCCTCGTCGTCATAAGACCATCACGGTCTTTTTCGACATAGCCAAAGCTTTCGATAGGGTCTGGCATACAGGCCTTATCTACAAACTATACAAAATAGGTCATCACGATCGCCTAGTACGTCTCGTGGCCTCTTACCTAGAGGATCGTACCTTTCGTTTTAGACACGAAGGCACGCTATCCACACAACGAACTATCAAGGCTGGTGTTCCACAGGGCTCAGTACTTGCTCCTCTGCTGTACATCCTGTTCACCAACGACATTCCCATCCCGTCGAAAGGTGTTCAGCTCTCCCTCTTCGCAGACGACACTGCTATATACTGCAAAGGCGTCTCACTGCCCTTCATACGGAACAAGATCCAAAAGTCAGTTGATGACCTAGGAGCTTGGTCCAAAAAATGGCGCATCGACGTGAACCCGGAGAAGAGCTCCGCCGTTCACTTCGATTATAAACAACGCCGTCTCAAAAACACTCCACCAATACGTATGCTAGGGACCCTTGTCCCCTGGCATACGTCCGCCAAATACTTAGGTGTCACTCTAGACACAGGGCTTACTTTCAGGCCCCAAGTCAAAAGAGTAATCCGTCACGCACGGTTTTATCTGAGTAGGCTCAACAGTATGTTGGGCCGACACAGTAAAATTTCCCTTCGAAACAAGCGTACCCTTTACAAGGTCTGTATACGACCAGTCATGTCCTACGCGGGCCCCGTCTTTGCCCACGCAAACCCTAACATTATAAATGAACTCCAAATAGTTCAGAACCTCTTCTGCCGTCGAGCTGCGAACGCGCCTTGGTACGTCCGTAATGCCGACCTTCATCGGGACTTAGAGCTACCAACAATTCAACAATTCCTTAATAAACTCTCTGAGAACTTCTTCAAAGCCTCAGAGTCGCACCCAAACCAATTAATTCGTAAGGCAGCTTCTTATGCAGCCCCACCCCCCTCTCGCTATCGTGTCCGCAGGCCGAGAAACTCTCTCTCGGACCCGCCTAATAAACTTTCAAACGACCTGAACTGTCTCCTGGCAGCTCAGGCCAACTCTAATTAAATAAAATTATTGTAATATCTGACATTAATTTGCCTTCGTAGGCACTCCCTCAGCGGCACTTAGCCGCCTGCGCCCTCTTTTCCCAAAAGAGGGTCGCTCATGATAAGGCACAATACAGCTTAATCAGCCGGTTGCCTGTCCCTAAAGGCGGTTTTTTAGAGGGTATCACTTAGGGTCCCCGGTAGGACAGTGAGCCCCTCATAACCACGATAGACCGGCTATCGTGGTATGCGTAATGCATTTTCCGCCTCCCTACGTATAGGGTAGCCCTTTAATTGCTTCGGGCGCAAAAAAAAATGATAGAATATGTATGTTTATTGTGTATATATATAATTATATATAATATATATATATATATATAATATATAATATATATATATATATATATATATATATATATATATATATATATATATATATATATATATATATATATATATATATAATTTAGTCAAATAATAATAACAATATTGACTAATAGAAGCAGTATTCAGTTATTAATTATTGTAAAAATATGTCTGATGACTCTTTCATTATTATGCAGTCCATCAAAATATCCACTGCTGAACATAGGCCTCCCCCATAGATTGCCTCAGAAAGAGATATTTATTAAAGCTGCCAAGCTTGGCAAGCGGGTTGGCAACAGCAGTTTGTTATTTTTATTCAGTTGTCATCAGGAAGATAATGCTGCCCCATCTCAGTTTCAGTTTCCCTCCGTAACCTTGGGATGATATTATAGTAAACATATATTAATATATTATATATGAGTATATAAAGTTATTGGAGCTGTTTTAGCTTAGGGTGAGCCCAGCTGTAACATGCCCTCCGGCACCAATGAAATTGTTAATAGAAAATTTAAGTGTCGACATGACCGCAAGTTATAGTGACGTAAGCGTTTGAATGTGATGAAACAGTAAAATCAATCAGGATTAGACTTAGGACACGACGCTTGGGACGAGATAAAAGAGTAATCGCAATAGAGCCAACGTCCAAAAATCAATGATTTAAGGACAGCGCCAATGTTTCCTACGACTTAGGTTCAACATAGAACTCTCACATAGGAAATATATTATATAAAGGTTTTGTATATGTAAAACTCGCTTCATGATATTTTTTCACTGAAACACAATTTTTCATTTAATTGGATTTATAACATCCAGGTGACATGAACAATATTCAGATGAGTCCTATTTGTTTCTGTATTCATCGTAAAGAAGATATTAGGTTGACTAATATGTTTATGGTGCGGGTGATAATCTTCAAATGTTAATTGCGATTTTAAGTGCTGATTTATCACGTACTCGGCGGTGAAAGAAAATATCGTGAGGAAATCTGCATGTTTGAGAAATAAGAAAGAAAATATTTTGAAGACATGTGAAGTTCGCCAATACGCATTGAGGTAGTGCTGCGGACATTTCTCTGCCCTTAAACCCTTTAAAAAATGAGAGGAAGCTTGTGCCCAGTATTGGGACGTATATAGGCTGTTACTTTACTTTTGTATATAGTTATTTGTTACTAATAAAAAATGTTATCTGTTTATAATCCAGAGCTTGTGTGATGAAGCTGATGGTCAATTGCCCTATGCTTAGCCGGTATTCAAAGGTAATCTCGAGCTTAAACTGAAACTCCACAATGCCAAAATTGATTCTAGACCGTACTGAGTATGTTTCCCAAAATTTAAGTTCGAGTTTAGGCTTAAAATTGCCTTTGAATACCAAACTTAATGTAACAAAAGCCTGTTCAGCCTTGTCTTGAAGTTACCCAAACTGTAATCAGATGGAAACACTGATGCCGGCAAGTTATTCTATTGTATGCCTTAAGTGCAAAGTTCGTAGATATATTCTACTATCGGCTGAAAATCAAGAATTCAACATTTTGTCGCGTGAAATCATATTAAACAAATAAATGATATAAAAATCATATTGTCAGGAAGATAAATGATTGTTGAACTTATTTTTTTTTAAATTGATTAATTGCATTTTTTTAAATCAAAAAAGTGGTTTTAGTGGCTTATGGCGTAGGTACTCACGTCCACATAGAGGAGTAAACGCCATAACTTTGGAAAACATCAGTTGTTCAACTTAATCTTTTTTTTAATCCATTCATCTATCATGTAATGGCTGTTTAATTTTTTTAGTTTAATTTTGTTAGATAATAATAAAAAAATTTCGGCTGAGAATATCCGAAGTTTTTGGTACTTGAGCTGCCTTATAAAAATATATATTACTAAATACGTCGTGAGGGGGATACTGGGTCGTTTATTTACAGCGGCTCAAAGCGCGAAGCGGATTAAAATACTGGTTATGACTAGATAAAAAAGTTTTTGAAAACGAAATAAACTGGAAGAGAATTTTTTTATTAACGAGTCAGGTAAAAAGAATAGTTTTAACGATAATGCCTGAGTACAAATAGCTAAAAATTAAAGTAATATTAAAGTTTATTTCTGATCGTTTTAAGATAAATCTATTTTTTTTTTCAATTTACTATAATAAAAAAAATTGAATTTCAATAATAATAACGTAGTAAAATTAAAAATAAATATTTTCTATTGTTGATGGAGAGATTTTTCTACATTTTTTTATTACCATATGAGCATTATGAGTCGTGCACTTTTGAATTTTCCAAACTTTTTTTATTGACATTTGACATAAAATTATCGGAAAAATTGAAGTAATAGTAATAAATTTATTTGTGAAAACTTGTATGTATTCAAAATACTTAAAAAAATTGCATATAACACGAGCGCTTAAGGCATGCACATTTGGATTTACCAAAAGTTTTTTCCTTATATCAAGTAATTAAATATTTAATACGTTTTAAATGGTGCGATGTAAAAAGCATCCATAATATACCTGGTAGAGTCAAGCTGCAGCTATATTATGGTTGTAGAATACCAGAATACCAGCAAAAAATCATGTAATTTAAGTTCATTTTAATTAATGCTGTTCATAAATTAAAACGAACTTAAATTACGTGGCTCATATATCACTTATAAAATACTGTATCGGGAATCAATTATTACTTCAGGCTTTAACGGTAATGGTAATTAATGGTTTGTACTACTAGGAAGATTAAAACCCTACTAAAGATGAAAGGAGTATGAATTTTAGTCTCAAGTACCGTCTAAGAACTTAGCTACAACGGCATTACATGCAAATGTCCACTATGTGTGATCGTATGTGATATACACAGAGGAAGTTTTGATGTAATTTTAGACAAGGTACAAAATAAAAAAAAAATGGGTATTTTAACGGATTTTAAGCCGTCTCAAAATTATAATACAAGGATTTAATAATGAAGTTGAAAGGGATTTTAATATTAAATTTATCATTTCACTTCGAAAATACTAGAAAAACTAAGTAACGATTTTAAAAAAATATTGTATGAATTTTTGTGATAAATGAGGCCAATGCACCAAATAACCGCAGATGTTCTTATAATGTAAAAGCGTTATTAAGAGAGTGCATGTTGCTTTGACTAGTCGGATGGTTTAAAACCACACAACCAAAAATTGAGAATGCTTTTCAGAGATAAAACGTATATTATTATGTTCTCAAATATGAGTACTGTGCAGTAGCAAATATACAATACAAATAGACCATGTGTGTACTCTGTACTCACTGTGACTGTGACTGCCTAATTGGTCTAGTGTAGACGGATATTTATTGAACAATCTGGTGATATCTTAAAGATGGGCCGAATTAAGAGTACTCTTAACAGACGAGCTTGCATGATGAATAGATATGAATGACGCGAGGGATGTGTTCAGGACGTACCCAAATGAAAGTTCGTAGTCTTCGCCTACTTTTTTGGGTGACAGGCGTGAGTGTATATGTTTATGTTTATTTCAATACATTACATTCTTTGAATTTTCGTAGTTTCGGAGAACTGTTACTTATATAATAGGTCAGGGAAAAATTTCTTCGTACTTTGTATGTATAAAATCAATCTCTGATTGTACTGTTTGTATCTGGCTGGTTTTATAAAAACATACAGTTTTATAAATACATAAAGGTTATTCAGAAAAAGAAAAATAAAATACAAAACACACTTTCCCGCCATTTTTTAATTGTTTTTCTGTCCGTCAAAATGATTCAATATAACGAAGAAATTCGAAACATTCTGAAGTTTTATTACAAAAAATGCTGAAAATGCGATTCAAGCCGCAAAAATATTTGTGACGTTTACGAACTTAATGCAGTTTCAGTAAAAGTAGCACAAAGTTGGTTCGAGCGTTTTCTCAGCACGCTCTGATCGCCTTCGTCGACGGATAAAGTCGATGCCATTTTGGAAAAAAAGGGAACAAGATTGGCATATTAGTGGTAACACCATAGCCGAGGAATTGAAGATTTACCAAAAACAGTTTTGACCCATTTGAAAAAGTCTGGCTATACAAAAAAGCTCGATGTTTGTTTAGCACACGAGCGCGCCGAAAGAAACCCAATGAATCGTGTACTCATTTGCGATTCTCTATTGAAATGTAATAAAAGCGAACCAGTTTTGAAAAGATTCATCACGGGTGATAAAAAGTGGATCACCTGCTATAAGAAAGTGTAAAAAATAACATGGTAAAAGGGTAGTCAAGCTCCCCAGGTTAACACACAATAAGTTGATACTGTGTGTATGGTGGGATTGGAAGGGTATCGTTTATTGTGAGCTTTTACCGCCGGGCAAAACTGACGATTCGGATGTCTACTGCCGAAAACTAATAAGATTCAAGAAAGAAATCGAGTAAAAACGGCCGGAATTGATCAACAGAAAAGAAGTGGTCTTTCGTATTGATAAAGCCAGACCACATACATCTTTGGCCACTCAGAAAAAATTGATAGAGCTTGTTTGCGAAGTGACAATGCATCCACCATATAGTCCTGACCTTACACCTGTCCTGAACCTATTTCGGTCTCTTCAGAATTCTTTGCGTAGTGTTGGAGTCATCAAGAAAGGACTCAAAACTACTGTTCGCATTTTTTGATCAAAAATCCTAAAACTTTTACAGCAACAGGATTATGTCACTAATTAAAAGATGGCAACAAGCTATCGAATAAAATAGTATATATATCATAGTTAAATGTAATCAAACATTGAAAAAAATGTCTTGATTTTGTGTATAGAATAAGAAGAAACTTTTTCCTCGACCTTACAACAACGAACGTCCATTTGCAAGAATTTCTTTTAACAATATCTTTTTTAAAATACCCTTTCA
Organism: Parnassius apollo; assembly: GCA_907164705.1. NCBI lineage: Eukaryota > Metazoa > Arthropoda > Insecta > Lepidoptera > Papilionidae > Parnassius > Parnassius apollo. Next base: position 631,227 of record CAJQZP010001064.1, on the reverse strand, counting down.
TCAGTCTTTTATGCGTAAAAGGTATCAAATAACTTATTGTAAATAAATTGCTGAATCATCTTATTCCGTACACTTAAGATAATATTTGGTTAGGAAGAAAGGAGACTAAGGAAAAATTTATATTTTATTTATGTTTGGTTTTAGAGTTATTAAATTTTGACCTACGTTTAATGGTGTTCCGAAGTCGGAGTAAATAGTCTTTTTATAGGTTAATCTGCTGATCATTATAGAATTTGATGCTACGTCTTAGATAGGTTTATGATAAAAAGTTGATCTATTTCAGAATTAAAAAATGAAAACCATACAAGTATCGTTAACAACATATGTAGCATGTGAATTAAGAGTATATGATTGATGTTATAAAATAAGTGTAATCCATTACGTCCGCGACGGCACGTGCTTCGCAGTTTGTTAATTTGATCAGTGAAATGTATTGAAAATCATGCGGCGTTAATAACTATCTTATGATCTACCAGTTAGTCTTTCCCAGTCACTACAACTTAGGATTCTTCAAGAAAAAAGAAAATAGATTATCCGTGGTAGAGCCACGCTGCAGATAATTTATGGTTGTAGTACAAATGGGTCAGCACGACCGGGGAAGGGCTACGCTCGTACATAATATCAGCGCAAAATTTTTGATTGATTTTTAATTGAGGATAAATGTGGATGACTGTGGGCCAAGCATCCACTTACCATTAGCCGGAGTATGTGCTCGTGTCACTCTTATTCTATAGAAAATAATATATATATATATATATATATATATATATATATATATATATATATATATATATATATATAAGTGATACGTGGTAGAGCCATGCTGCAGTTATATTAGTAGTATAGTCGTAGCACGAATGGGTCGGCTCGACCGGGGAAGGACCACTCTCTCACATAATACCAGCGTAAAATATAATTAACTTAATGCTGCTATGTTTTGTATGGTGAGTGTACAGAACCGGAGACCCTTTTTGCTGGAAACGAGGCATTCCATTTTAGTCCTAATGGATGACAACGCATCTGCAATTTGATTCGTAGTCGAGGTTGACTGTGTGCTCGTTTGTCACCATATCCTATAATAAAAAAAATTCTAAAGTAACAGAGTCAGTAGTAAGAGGGACTTGACAGATCTCATGTTTATGTGGGACTTATCCTAAAAAATAATGTGCCCATTGTGTTAGTGGCCCAGCACGTTGCAAAAGGCGACTAATGGGATATCGGGTTAGTGATTGTCTGGCATCTTTCACAATTTTACATCTACCTACATATTTTTTTTGAGTAGACGTGGTCCAAGCAGCTCGCTGCTATTTAGAAACGGCTTACCCTCTAGGGAATCATAGGTATGACGTTATGTAATAGAGATTATCAAGGGCAGTATTACCACATAATATTAATCCGGATCTTACAAGATTGCCATAAACGCCTCATAAATACCAACATAAAAAAACATTCTATATGGAAATTAGTGAGATATTGAGATGAGAAAATTTTGTCCTTTAGTTTTAACGACAACGAGGCGGAAATAGAAATTGAGGAAACAATAAAATTTAATTAAAGCGTGCGAATTGAGACTTCTTTGTTTTTCATTAAGCTGTGAGAATTTCGATAGGCGTAAATCAAATTTATTGCGCGGTCCAAGCGACCGATTTAAAAAAATATCTTTTACACGCTTTTTTGTTAAGTTAAAATCAAAATGTAAAGTTAAATGAAGTGAAAGACCGGAATCCTCTCATTTTGAGGGTTTTTCTGAGGGCAAGGAAGTCACATGATGCCTTCATATGTCCTCGAAATATTTTGTTTAAATAACAATGCACGTTTCTTCACAATATTTTCTTTCACTGTCAATCACGTGAGAAATTCAATTAAATCATCATAATTGTAATTAACAATTTTTTGGTGCCGGCGTGGTTCGAACCCGGGATGCTCGTGTACTGACAAATTTCACGACGAATGATTAGCCCATGAAAAACCACGTGTCTATCCCTAGGTCGTTGAGAGGGAATAGCTTGATTAATATTGTGTCTACCGTAACCCATTAAATACGCCGTTAATTAATGACACAAACATGTCTGCAATATTTAAACTGATCTCTCACTATATTCTCTCAAAATATTTCGGAGACAACATGTGTATTAACCACTCAGAAATTACTATCTGATCACTATCTGTGCTCAATAGTTGGACGTAGGTATATAGGCAACAATATTATCAACTGAGTATGAAATATTTTACCACGTTTCTTTAAAAATCTGAATACTTACAATATCGATCTTTTTAGAGTGAATAAGATATTATACTCATACGGATACAACTTAATCAAAAATTTTATAACGATATTAATGCTTTATTCAAAAATGATTTATTTTATATATTATTTACTAAACACAGCAGAATTAAGCTGCTATTTTACACTGACATTCTGTGATAGTGACCCAGTGTGACCCCGGTTGAGCCGACCCACATTCAAGCTACAACCATAATATAGATTCAGCGTGACTCTCACACGTAAAAGTAGATTTTATATAAGAGCTTTATTTCCAATGTTGGACACATGGTCGATAAACAGTAAAGTTCATACAGCAATAGCTAATTTTTTATATGTGGTAGAGCCATGCTGCAGTTATATTAGTAGTATATTTGTGGCACGAATGGGTCGGCTCTACCGGGGAAGGACCACGCTCTCACATAATATTAGCGTAAAATAGTAGCTTAATGTTGTCGTGTTTCGTATGGTGAGTATAGAGAAACGGAGATCCTTTTTGATGAAAACGAGGCATTCCATCTAAGTCTTCATAGATGACAACGCATCTGCATTTTGATTCGTAATCGAGGATAGATGTAGATGTCTATGGGCCGCAGCAACCACTTACCATCAGGTGGGCTGTATACTCGTTCGTCACCCTATACTGTAAAATAAGATAAAAAAACAAAATAAAAATATTAGCTCCACCCGTCATGGTCACTCGCTGTATCATAAAAATATCCTAAGCTCTTTTCCATGATGAGAAATATGACATTATAATAAATATTTTCACCACTTCATAGTCTTAATTTTCTTTCCAGATTAAAGGCTAAGACCAGTCAATCAGCATCACTAGTAGGATAGATACCACTTGTAGGACTGTATGTTAAATTAAGCTATTAGTTTAAGATTTTTTTTTGATTATAGCTTGGCTGAATATTAAAGTTGAACAATTAAACTATTTTACTCAAACCACTGTTATCTTTAATTTGTTTATGTTGTATTTTATTTTAGAGAAGACTATGGATCTATTATATCCATTTTTAATAAAGAATATTGTATCACTAGCTTTTAAAAATGACTGAAAGATGTATATATATATATACCTGGGAAGTTTCTATCAATGCTTTTTCTCCGGGAGGAGGAACCGAGGATAATAAATTAATTGTATTGTATTGTATTTTTTTTAAAACGTTACCTCCACACTAGGATTTTCTGCTGTATCATAAGGGCAGTTTACAAACACAAATTTCACAAGGACAAACATCCAGACCCGGAACAATTACTTGTAGGCCATACATAATACTCGTTCCGTGCAGGATTCGAATCCGCAGCCCCCAGCGCAGCCACTCATTGCTAAGCCACTGTGCTACTGAACCGTCGACTTTACATTATTTCATTTTATTCATTGTTCATCATCACCCTTTTGGATTAGTCTCACGGATTATGATTCTTAATCGGAGTGAGTCGGCACACCTCCGGGTATATCAAATAATATTATTTTATTTATATAATAGCTTTTAGCGGCGATTTCGTTCGCGTATTGTGGCGGTACAAAAGTCTAGCGGTGACCGTTATCGCAGTAAACGGGTCGCAGGGCGGGCGTGCGTACCTATCGTTCGCAGGCGCTGATTGGCTACTATGTACTTTACTTCTTGTTAGTTTTGAAGTCAGCATTTACTTTTTTTACAGCAGTAACACTTTACTTTACTATATAATACAATTTTTGATGCGAATTTTTACTGCTTAATTTAACAATGAAAGAAACAGCTAAAAGTAACATAAATGTTATCTAGTTTTTACTGTAGAACACCTAACTAACGGAAAACAAAGTTAACAACTTACGAGACGTTCCCATAGTGTAATAGTTTTTCCTTTTAAATATATTTTATTTTCTCGCAAAATTAAGCCGAGTAATTTGCTATTTTTTATTCTTTGGAATAAATGCTGTAGTTCAAGGTGGTTGTTGTTTTTTTGTTTTTTTGTTGTGTGGGGGGGAACTTTTTTTTTGTGAAGTGTTTTTTTTTTTGGGGTGTTTTGGGGCCACACCACCTTCCCCGGGGGGGGTGTGTGTCTTTTGCCCCCCCACTATAAAAAAAAAAAGTTTTTCTGTGTATTTTACTTTGTCTTATTTTCAAAATGTTAAATAGACTTAATCGTCGATATTATCGTATTTGTATATATAGAGGTCAGTGTATTATATGCATTAGATCCATATAAAAAAAACCAACAGCCCAATAACCCTGCAGCTATGTTGTTATTACAGCAGGATTTAATCAGCTCGACCTGGGAAGGCCAAATGAAATCCGCCATTACGTACTGGAGCAGTGCCGCTGATTAGTAACACCCACACACTTGCACATAACCCTTTCAGAAATGAGGGTAGACCTGTACCTCATTGTGCATTTTAGATAAATTACCTATATAGGTTATCAGAATCGTGCCAAAAAATTACCTATATAGGTAATGTATCTATGATGACAATCATCTCTAGTAATGAGATGATCCCTATCAAGCTATTTCTAACTTGTTTTGGATTGTTAATTGTGGAGCATATATGATGATTTATATAATTAATTAACATTCGATGATTAAAAAAATAATTCAGCAAACATTTAATAACGATTATTCAGTAAGTCTCTGTATCGCAAAAGTGCAGTTATACTCATTAAACTTAGCGAACGATTTGAATTTCAATTTAATTTATCCATTTAATGTTGATTTAATTTACTTTGTAATTCCATTTTCGTCGAGTTTCGAGAAGAAGAAGACAACTTACTGTTTAATTGAAGCACGTAAAAGAATCCACTATCTTATTTCTATCCGTAGGAGTCGTAAGCGACGTTAATGTCAGAAATATCTTATATCGTGCACGATGGCACTGTATGGTAACAGGGCCATAGCAGACTGGTGACGCGTAGTGGTGTCCAAGGCTCTCTGATACTGTGATTGTCAATCTGTCTGCTGAGCGTGACGATTAAGGCATAATCCTCTCTACAGTGAGCAGGTCCATGTCCAGCAGTAGGTTTTAAGAACTGAAACAAAGTTTTGGTCACGATGACCAGTCTCATCGGATATTAGCCATCATAGGATTATAGTTTCTCAATGTAAGCGCAAGTACAGGTGCCTTCTCTATCCCATCGGTCTCGTAGTTCGATGGCACGGTAATCTTTCATGACTGGAGGGAGATTAGGCGCGGGACCTACGGTTTTACGTATTTTCCAAGGCAGGAGATTCAAACCCGGGAACTCATAATCAGCAACCTTATTTACAAACACTAGACCAACGAGGCAGTGAAAAGAAGGAGAAGAATATATCTGATAAGAATAATTTCATCGGTGACAGGAAGCTGTGTCAAAGATGTGACACCTGCTAACATGATAGCCTATCTATTTGCCAAGTATAGCAAAGATTGTAAATCCTCCTTACGTTAAGAGAGGTTCATATCAAACCTAGACAGTTACGGGCTGATAATGATGAAGAAAAATATTAATACTACTGTAAACAGTTTTATTATCTTTTAAATTAAGTGACAAATGAACTTACCGTCCACGTGATGGTAAGTGCCTACTGATGGTAAGTGCAGCTCATGGATTTATAATAAAAAAGACAGAATTATTAAAGAAATTATAAATATGTAGATAAATTGGAAATTAAAAACGTATTTTTTACGAAATATTTTTAAAGAAATTTTTGCTATCCGCAAACAAACGTACAGTCTACCACATGGTAAGTGGATGCTGTGGCCCATAAACATCTACATTTGTCTTTGATTAAGAATCAAAATGTATGTATGGATGAGTGCGTTTACCTGGGACAAATAATCATATTAGGTAAGTCCAAATGTATAGGAGATTACGACACATCTTCTCGTCAAGTATACCTCAAATCTTGAAAACAAGATTATACAACCAGTGCGTATTGTTAGTGATGACTTATGGATCTAAGACGTCTAGTAGACGTAAGAATCCTTCACTGCTGGCCGTATGAGGAAGCTCAAAGTGACTTTGCGAGTTGACTTGAAGAGGTCTATGCCCGGGGTTCCTCCGCATGATAAACTTAGAAATGAGGATATCCGCAGTAAAACCAGCAAGTAGTAACCGACATAGCCCAACGCATTTGACGCAACTGACGTGCATTGGCCCGGCCACGTATGTAAGAAAAGTTCTTGACTGGCAGCCTCGTACTGGTAGGTGAAGTATGGGGCGGCCCCCCAGTAGAGTAGAGGAGTGACGACCTGGTAATACATACAGGAAATCGATGAGTGCAATTGTGTGGCATTCCTTCGCTTCCATGTTTAGCAGTGAACTTGTGAAGGGCTGTAATGATGATGATGAAGAATCAAAAAAATTGTTACTTTGTGATCTAAACTTGTTACAGAGTGATCTAAACTTAACATGTTACTTATTTGAAGAAACCATTAAAAAACAAGTAATACCTTTCATAATTTGTTAATAAACTTTGACACAATTACGAACACTGTAAAAAATACACCAAACGTTCGAAATGGCCCCCATTCGCAGCTATACACGCTCTGCAAAATTGAATAAACGATCCTTTAAGTCGTCGAGCAAACCAGCTTTCGCTGATTTTCTGCAGCTATTGCATGGAATCTAGTCCTCAGTCGGTCAATAGTTGTCATTTGTTTCTTTTAAACATTTTCTTTAGATAACTTCAATAAAATAAATCCACGAGATTTAGGTCTGGCGAGCGCGGTGACCACAATATTGACCAAAATGCCTAATCCACCTATTATGATACACTATATTGATGTGCTCTTGTACTCTAACAGCAAAGTGAGCGTAAAAGCCATCGCTCTGCAGCCACGTGTCTTCTTGGATTTCAGGTGTGAAAAATCTTAGAAGCCAAGGCATCTCAGCGTTTAAAGTTTTTGTCAGCTTGTGTGGACCGACTATCTGTCCGTTAATGATTCTGGTCCAAATGTTTATTTTAAATTGATACTGTGATCTGTCTTGCCGGATCTGATGGGTGTATTCTAGCTGCCAGCTATGCAGATTGTATAAATTTGCGAAAAATCACATTTAATTCCCGTTTCGTTAAAACTAGGTAAGCCAAACATAATAATAAATTATCGATACAAAATAGTTGTATCACGTAACTGACTCGCATTCGACTCCTGCGGCCATGTTCTGGGAAATTCACTTATACTTATACTTACACTTATCTTCACGCACAATCCCTAACTTCGTCCATCCATCATCATCCATCTTTTTTTGCGGGATGACTCGTCGCTCCATAATATTTAATTAAAAAAACTGCAGGTCTTCTCTTATTCTGCGTAGCATTCCTCTGCAAAATTTAACTCTCAAGGGTAAAGGTAAAGTAAGTAAAAGGGTAAAGGGGTCTCTCATGGTAGCAACGACTCTAACTTTTGATAGTAGTTTAAGTGCAGTTTATATCTTTTTAGTATTCGGTTTATAAATTTACTGGATATGCTAGTTCTGCGACTTAAGACACGGAGTGATGTTAAATGATCTTCGATAACTAAATTCAGTTTCTCTTCATCAAAGTGTACTTACACTCACCATACGAAACACAGCAGCATTAAGCTAATATTTGACGCTGGTATTCTGTGAGAGTGTGGTCCATCCCCGGTCGAGCCGACCCATTCATGCTACAACTATACTACTGATATAGCTGCAGCATAGCTCCACCACGTATACATTTTTTTATTTAACTCAAATTACATTTTGAAAGAAAAAAAATTTACATTGTATCAACTTTAATACGTTTTGTAACATTATTAACGCAACTAATTGGGGGTCATTGTAGAAGCGTGCTCGTCGCGACCCCTGCCAGCCCTTTTCAGGGCTGCAATTCTACACAGCTGCGCACCCATGCAAACGAGTGTTAGGGCGACCCCCAAGGCGATGCACACCAGCTCGTCCCCGTTGGTGTGGAATGCAGCGCGCAAAGCGGCGATGGGGACCGCCACCCGTCACGCACAGCCCGACACGGCGGAAGGTGGAGGACGGAGTGCAGAGTTGGCACGTGGAATGTTAGAGGGGGCATGAGAGATAAGACGAATGAGTTGATCGAAATAATTAAAGAAAGAGAATTAGATGTCGTGTGTATGTCGGAGACCAAACGGAAAGGCAGTGGTACTGAAGAGCTCCCTGGCGGCACGTTAGCTATATGGTCCGGAGTCCTGGAAAGCGAGAACGCCTGCCGGGGAGTGGGGGTGCTGTTGTCGTCCCGGTTGGTCGATCTTATGACTGAATACAAGGTTTTTTTATGGATAGGGTGACAAAGAGATGTGGTAAGTGTCCTGAATGTTAAAAGGGTCTCCGGTTCTCTGCACTCACAGAATACAGCAGCAGGTGTGAACTCAAGACTTCTCTGGGTTCGCTTTAAACTGGGACTGACGAAGTTATTCCTTTTGGCTGTTTATGCGCCGGTAGCTTCGTTGTCCAGGGCTGAGCTGGAGGAGTTTTGGGAGAATGTAAGAGAAGTTCTAGATTTGGTTAAGGGAAACGAAAGAACTGTTGTATGTGGTGATTTGAATGGATGGGTAGGTATCGCTCGACCAGGAAACGAGTCGGTGCTTGGAAAGTTTGGCGATAGAAGGGTTAATGATGCTGGCAAGCTTATACTGGCTGTATGCAAGGAAAAGGGTCTTCTTGTGACAAACACTATGTTTAATCACAGGAAAATCAATATGTACACTAGAGAAAGAAAGAATGAGAGAAGTATGATTGATTTGTTCCTGGTGGATGACCGACTGCGAAAACAGGTGATGGATACACGACTGTTCAGGGGTGCTGACCTGGGAACGGATCATTATCTAGTAATTACTAGATTTAGGGGTTTGTTCGCTGGTTGGCGCTACCGAGTGGCAGTAACAGAACCACAGTCGGCCTGTCGCATCCGAAGCTGGAAGCTTCAGGAAGAGGATACTAGGGACAAATATCACACGAGGGTAGCCGAAAAGCTTGACACCATCGATGGCAGGAAAGAATGTGTGGAGAGGACATGGCAGAACCTTAGGGATGGAATGGTAAGTGCAGCGGAAGAAGTATGTGGAACGACCAAAAGAGGTAGTAGTAAAAGAAGAGATGCATGGTGGAATTATGAAGTGAGAGAAGCTGTAAAAAAGAAGAAAAAGGCATGGTTAGACTACTTGGCCTACGATAAGCATATGAGAGAGTGTAGTGTTATGCTACTTACATATCATTTTACACTATTTTAAATTTATTTTTCCATTCTGTTTTTGATTTTCTGCATTCGCCTCAAAACTGGATTTTGCAGTGCGTAACGTGTTGTAACGTTTTTAAATCATAAGAACACAATAACAAATCATTTTCACTTCGTATTTTCACGTTATCAGCACTTTTTAAATCGGTGTCAATGGAGTCTACCTTTTTCGGTCTTTTATTTAGTTCTCCGTAACTCTGCAATTTTGGGCTTCGTGCGCACTGTTGCGCTACCTTTTTTCCTATATCAATAATATCTCATTTTTCACTTAAATCTTGCCGTTTCTCTATTACGAGCCTAAAACCAAAATTTGACATGTTTTGACATCGTTGTTTATCTGGTTGTCATGTCAATTTTTATTTGAATTCGTTACCGGTCTGATGCTTTTACTTCAAAACTTCCACAAAAATACTCTTTTCTTCTTGGCCATTTACAAAAATTTGCTTTTAATTTAAATAATTTCCCGTTCTTTTCACAAATCCGTCGTCGAGCGCGGAGCTCTCTAAAAAGTATAAAAGCCGAACAATAGGCCAATAAAGGAAGTCTCGCTTCAACTTTCATACTAGAAGCATCTCCTAAAGGACTTATCCGCACTGCCCCGGGATCCTGCAAGCCTCTGCCTTCACCTGAAGTCGTCGCCTAGCCACGCCTACGCCTCCACTTGCTCCAGATGCTGCGTGTATCTACTCCAGACGCTGCGTGTGCCTACTCCGGGTGCTGTGTTTGCCTACTTCAAGCGCTGCGTGTACCTGCTCCAGACGCTGCGTGTACCTACTCCAGACACTGTGTGTGCCTACTTCAAACGCTGCGTGTGCCTACTCCAGACGCTGCGTCTGCCTAGATCAGGCGCTGCTCATCTACCACAGGCATAGCCTGTGCATACTCGGTGATGCTTCTAGTTTGAAACCCCATCATCATTTTCATATATTTTTATCTTTTTAAAATTTTAAATAAATTATTCGTTTTTTTGTTGTTTCGTTGTTGTTAGGTTAGGTTCTTTAGTTTTTAACTGTCGCTTTACGACAAGAGAAGATGAAAGAAAGATATAAACTGCAGAAAGTTCATGCGAAAACATTGTTTGAGGAAGTACGTGAAAGGTGTAGAATAGAAGCGGACGAGAGGTTGTCGCACAACTTTAGGGAAAACTCCAAACTCTTCTGGAAAGAGGTTGGAAGGTCCCGGAGTGGTGCGACAGCCTTAAGAATGAACAAAGTGCTTTCGAGAACCAATGACGTCCGATCTTTCTGAGAGGACGTCATGCAGCGATGGAGTGAATTTTATAGAGAAATGTATGCGTGTCATGATCTTAGTGAAGGATCCGGGGGTGACGCCGTGACTGGCACGCCAGACAGGGACCTCGATGACACTGAGGTCATCAGCATGAAAGAGATTGAACGTGCGATTCGAAGTTTGAAATGTGGTAAGGCTGCGGGACTAGACAGAGTTACTGCTGAAATGGTCAAGTACGGTGGGCCGCGCGTCTGGGACAGCTTTCATCTGCTGTGCAATTTGTGCTGGCGGACGGGAAATGTCCCGGATGATTGGCGATCCGCGGTCATTGTGCCTTTATATAAAGGTAAAGGTTCACATTTTGACTGCGGGTGCTATCGGGCGATCAGCTTGACCAGTTTAGCAAGTAAAGTTTATTCGAAGGTTATGACACGTAGGATGCAAGAGAAATCGGAAAGATTCTTATGGGAGGCACAATGCGGATTTAGACCCGGAAGAGGATGCACGGATCAAATGTTTTCTCTCCGCATGATCACGGAAAAGCTTCTGAGTGTTAACCAGAGGATTTTCTGTGCTTTTGTGGATCTGGAGAAAGCATTTGATAAGGTTATAAGGAAGAAAATGTGGGAACTGTTGCCGGGATATGGTGTGGATGGTCGATTGTTAAGGGCTGTGCAGTCACTTTACTATGACTGTAAAGCCTGTGTGCGGGTAGGGCATAACCTGTCACCCATGTTTAGCGTCCAAGCGGGCGTAAAACAGGGTTGTGTCATGTCTTCCTGGCTGTTCATACTGTATCTCGACAGCTGTTTACAGAAGCTGAAAAATAGCTGTTTGGGTGTGAAATTGGGTGTCATTAAAGTTAATTGTCTGCTGTATGCTGATGATGCAGTACTTATTGCACCATCAGAAGCAGAACTGAGGCTAGTCACGTGTATGAAAGAGGAATGTGAAATTAAAGGTCTCCGTTTGAATGCTAATAAAACTAAGGTTCTGGTATTTGAAAAGGACGAAAAAAGAACGAAATGTGAAATATGGGTAAATCAGGAATGTCTCATCATCATCATCATCACAGCCCTTCACAAGTCCACTGCTGAACATAGGCCTCCCCCAAGTAATGCCACAAAGCACGGTCCTGAGCCACCTGCATCCATCGACTTCCTGCATATCTTACCAGGTCGTCACTCCATCTAGTGGGGGGTCGCCCTACACTACGCCTACCGGTACGAGGCTGCCACTCGAGAACCTTTCTTCCCCATCGGTTATCGGTTCTTCGAGCTATATGGCCGGCCCATTGCCACTTCAGCTTACTAATCCGTTGGGCTATGTCGGTCAATCTGGTTTTACTGCGGATATCCTCATTTCTGAGTCTATCACGCAGAGAAACTCCGAGCATAGCCCTCTCCATAGCTCGCTGAGCGACCTTGAGCGTCCTCATACGGCCAGCAGTGAAGGACCACGTCTCTGATCCGTAAGTCATCACTGGCAACACGCACTGGTTATACACTTTAGTTTTCAGAGATTGAGGTATACCTGACGAGAAGATATGTCGTAATTTCCCGAACGCTGCCCAGCCGAGTTGAATCCGTCGATTGACCTCTCGGTCGAAGTTGGACTTACCTAGTCGGAATATTTGTCCCAGGTAAACGTACTCGTCAACAACTTCGAGCATAGTGCTCCCAACAACTACCGGCATAGGTGTGACATGGACATTAAACATAATCTTTGTTTTGTCCATGTTCATCTTAAGACCTATCCGTTGGGAGGCACTATTGAGGTCATTGAGCATAGTGCTTAAGTCCTCCAGCGATTCTGCCATAAGGACTATATCGTCGGCAAATCGAAGGTGAGTGATGTACTCGCCATTGATATTAATACCGTATCCTTTCCAGTCCAGTAGCTTGAAAAACGTCTTCCAAAGCAGCGGTGAAGAGTTTCGGGGATATAACGTCACCCTGTCTTACACCTCTCTGCAGTTGGATAGGTTTCGAGCTCTGGTTCTGTACTCGGATAGCCATCGTAGCCCTACTGTACAAACACTTCAGCACTTCGATATACCGACAGTCAACTTGGCACCGCTGAAGGGACTGCAGCACCGCCCAAATTTCGACGGAATCAAAGGCTTTCTCATAGTCCACATACGCCAGGCAAAGTGGCAAATTGTACTCTTCAGTCTTCTGTACAATCTGCCGCAGGGTATGTATGTGGTCTATGGTACTGAAGCCTTTTCGGAAACCGGCTTGTTCGGGAGGCTGGAAGTCGTCGAGTCTGCGTGCGAGACGATTCGTAATGACTCTCGAAAACAGCACGTAGACGCGGCTCAGAAGGGAAATCGGTCTGTAGTTCTTCAAGAGAGCGTTGTCGCCTTTCTTAAAGAACAAGACCACCGCACTTCTGCTCCACGCCTCTGGAGTAGTGCCACCATGGAGGACGGAATTGAAGAGCTTCTGAAGGACTTCAAGTACCGGTGTTCCACCCGCTTTCAGAAGCTCCGCTGTAATTCCATCCTCGCCTGGGGCCCTGCCGTTTTTAAGGTGCTGGAGAGCCATTCTAATCTCGCTTAGACTGACGTCCGGGATATCATCGGAATAGTGTCGGATAAGACTTGCTGTTGGATCGTTACTCACACTTGCGTGTGGCTCCAACGATGATGTGTACAGCTGCCCATAGAACCTCTCAATCTCACTCAAAATCTCAGGTGTCCCGGAAACGATGCTGCCACACTCAGTCTTCAGCCTTGACAGTTGGCTCTTTCTGGCAGACAGATCTCTGGCAAAGACTTTGGAGCCCTGGTTCCGCTCGATCGCTTCTTTAATACGAGCAGTATTAAAGTTGCGTAAGTCTCGCCGCATGCATTTGGAGATCTGTCTGTTCAGTTGCCTGTATGCTGTATAAATCTGTTGACGATTGCAGCCTCATCTCCCGTCTAACAGCCATGAGATTAAGAGTGTGATCGGAGAGTTTTTGTGTTCTTCTGCGGCGGGTCTTGCAGAACTTAGCTCCGACCGCATGGACAGTTTCCACGAGCTTGTCATTCATATCGTCCACTGCATTGCAATCTTGTAGGCACTGAAAGCGGTTGTGTAACTCGAGCTGAAAGTTTGCGGGATTTTGGATCAGAGCACGAGGGGGACGGAGCGTTGACTTCATTAGACGAGACCTCTCCAACTTAACGTTTAGGTTCAGTGTGCCTCTAACCATTCGGTGATCGCTGCCAGTTTTCACCCTTGCGATCACTGAGACATCACTGAACAGTTGGCGTCTGGTCGTCATAATGAAGTCAATCTCATTTTTTGTCGAACCGTCGGGGCTCGACCAGGTCCACTTCCTGTGGGGCCGCTTCTGGAAGAAAGAGTTCATCATAAAGAGTCCCTCTTTCTCCATAAAGTCGGCCAGCTGCTGGCCCCTTCGGTTCCGTTGCCCTACTCCAAATTTCCCTAACTTCAGCTCACCGCTTTCTCTTGTGCCTAGTTTTGCGTTGAAGTCTCCCATCAAAACCGTGTAGTGGGTTTTGGAGGAATGTATGGCTTTGGAAATATCCTCATACATTTCCTCCACCTCCTCATCGGAATGTGCCGACGTTGGTGCGTAAACCTGTATGACCTTCAGCGAATACCGTTTGGTGATTCTGAGTATCAGGTACGCGACCCTCGTCGACACACTCTCAATCTGTACAACGTTGTTGACGAGAGACTTGTGGACGATAAATCCGACACCTCCTTGGGACAGATGGTCGCCCTCCCGGTGATAGAACAAGTTGCCGGATTCGAGAATCACCGTGTCCTCCCCCTCTCTTCGGACCTCGGATAATCCTATAATACTCCAGCGCAACTTGTCTATCTCTTCTTCCAGCTCCAGGATCTTCTCGTCAGTCCTCAGTGTGCGTGCATTAAATGTTGCCAGGTCGAGTCGTCGTAGGTGGCAACCGAACCTCCACCGGAGATTCTTAGCACCCCCTGCCCCGCCGTTACCATGGTCGCCACCGTAGCCAGGAATAGCGGGGCCGCCGGGGACTGGGGGCCGTCTATTTGTGTAATTGTTCATGGGGGGTATATTGCCATAGTTGCCACGCTTGGCGAGCGGGTTGGCAACCGCAGTTTTTTTGTCGTACAGTTGCTGTTATCAGGAAGATGCTGCTGCCCATCTCCTGCCTGACTCCCTCTGTCGCCTCTTACGACACCCACGGGAAGATATGGGGTAGTGGATATTCTTAACCGCCACTACTCGGCGAACAGGAATGTCTAGAACAGGTAAATAAAATTGTATACTTGGGGAGTGCTTTCAGCCGGGATGGAAGATGTGATTTAGATGTGGATAGGCGTGTCGCTGCCGGAAACAAAGTCAATGGTGCCCTGAATGCATTAGTCAAAAGGTAAGGCGTGGTGAAGAGGCACGCCTTGCAATACATAACGCAGTGTTGGTACCGACTTTGTTATATGGCAGCGAAACCTGGGTATGCCAGAAGAAGCATAAAAGCAAGTTGAATTCAGTGGAGATGAGATCTCTTCGTAAAATGTGTGGCGTTACCATAGCCGACCGAAAGCGAAACGAAGAGATTCGCAATATGGCAGGATTGAAAGATGACCTTATCACAAAAATTGATAGGGGCATACTCCAATGAATTGGGCACGTTGAGCGAATGAGTGAAGACCAAATGGTGAAGAAAATATATAGAGCGAAAGTAAATAATAACAGGTGTCGAGGTAGACCGAGACTAACTTTCGAAGACCATGTGAGCAAATTGCTCGAAGAGGGGAGGGTCAAGAGTACTCGGATACCTAGACGTGCATGTATGAAGAAGTTAATGAACCTGAAAGAAGCGAAAGAGGTATGTAAGGATCGTGACACTTGGCGATCTGTTCTCTCTGGCTACCCCGTTAGGGATGGAAAGGGGGGGGGGGGGTGGGTTTTTTTTTTTTTTTTTTTTTTTTTTTTTTTTTTTTTTTTTTTGTTTTTGGTGGGTTTTTTTGTGGGCGTGATTTCAGATAAAAAAAATAACGCAACTAAATTTTAAAACATTAATTAAATTAAAATCGTTTCTTCTTCAATTTAAACACGGCATCTTCTGTTAAACAATAGGACTCCTTTGGTGATACCATTTTGACATCGGTATCAGGTAGGTACACGTAGCGTTTGACGCAAACGTGGTGGTTATACCGTTATCTATCGGAAATCACGAGGTATTTCAGACATATCCTGTAGTCGTCTCTTACGTAACGATACCATCTGATCGGATAAATCTTGTCTTGATTGGATTTAACGCGCCAAAACCGGCTTTTAACGTATTTCAATACAGTTCAATATAGTTGTAGCACGAATGGGTCGGCTCGACCGGGGAAGGACCACGCTCTCACAGAATACCAGCGTGAAATAGTAGCTTAATACTGCTGTATTTCGTATGGTGAGTGTAGAGAACCGGAGACCCTTTTTGCTGGAAACGAGGCATTCCATCTTAGTCCTCACGGGTGACAGCGCATCTGCGTTTTGATTCGTAGTCGAGGATGGATGTGGATGTCTATGGGCCGCAGCAACCACTTACCATCAGGTGGACTGTGTGCTCGTTTGTCACCCTATCCTATAAAAAAAAGAACGATTTTAAACACATTACTCGTGAAGAGTTTTACAATATAATTTGTAGAGAAACAATTTTTAACCATCTAAGCTATCACGGCTCTTATGTTGAATACTAGAGTGAAATAATAATGTAGTGATTAAGAGATGACTGTCTTAGTCCAGAAAAAGGCTAATGATAGATTTAGATGTCAATGGCCCACAGCATCCCTAAATCATTAGGTAGACTGTGTGCTCGTTTTTAGCCATTATTCTAACCTGTAACCGAATCTCTTATTTCATGCTCTAACAAAAGATTTCAATATGATATTAATCAAATAGAATGGGAAAAAGTTTGTCTTATGTTTAAATTTAAATCATTTTCATTTTATTTTGCTAACAATCAGTATAATATCAATGTAGAGATCATCAATTCGCCAATTAAAAATTTTCAAGACATGCTTGTCTGACGGAAGCATTCTAAGCTTTGGACTTAAAAACTAATCACAAAAACTATTGTTTATTAAGTTGAAATGAAATGCAAACTTACAGTGCAGTGCGCCTGATGGTTTTGGCTACTACAGCTCATTGACGCCTGTAACCAACTTCACTTAAATAAGGCTACGGACGCGACCAACATGGAATATCTCACAGCTTGTTATTATACTGACTCTCTATACCTTTTAGATAGGAACATTTAGAGACTACATTATACAGACAGACAAGCCTGTAACGAAATCCTACCACCTAACGAATTATGTCACATGTTTTCAAATCATATCTAAAATACTTGTTATGTTTCATGGGAAATACAAAATGGTCAAAACTTTGTCAAGAATATCAACAAATCTGAATTAAGTTGCAGTCTGCATTTAACTACGTTCAATATCCGTGCGTGACAGTTACGAAAGCTGAAGGATTACACCCTTCCTTATGGGAATGTTTCATTACTGATTGAAGTTGAGAGCTGGTTTTGCAATTTATACAATAAATTGTGTAGTTAATACAAAACTATTGTGAATTTGCCTTTATATTTCTTGCATTTTAAAACTAACTCATCGTAAGGCATTTACAATCTAATATTTCATCTGCGTACTTTAGAAGAATAATTGCAGATTTTTGAAAGATATTTGTCTCCTTCATTCTTATATGCCAGCCTGGGATTGCTTTATTAGGCAATCTCAATCCAAGGGGATATTTTTGTCATACCACTCTTAGCAGGCGGCTTGGCAATTGCAGTCTTTATTATCATGATGTTATCATATTAGACATTAATATTAACTTGATAAATTCTCCCGTTGCCCAGAAAAAGGGTCTTGGCAGATGATTATACGGAAAGACAACACAGTAATCGCATAATTTTTAGTTTTTGTTTTGTTTTGAAGTATTGGACCTTAAAAAGGACTATTTTATTTTGAGTCAACAACAGTTTTAGTCAGTACCAGTCATTTCATTATAGTAAGTGCCGTAAGTACCGTAAGTGACGTAAAAGGCAACTATGGAATATACCAATAAGATTCCATGGTTTCTCATAGATCGCGGTATAACGAAGGTGACGTCAATGTTAAAGGTGCGAGCCGTTTTTGGTGCTGTGAAAGCTAGTTGAGTAGATGGCCCATGGTGCAGTCAACATTGCATTAGCGGTGCTGAAGGTCTCAGGTTTGAATCCCGCAGGGAACAAGTATTACTATGGTCTACAAATAATTGTTTCCGGGTCTGAATTTTTGTCCTTGCCCAATTTACGTATGTAAACTTCCTTCACAATACTGGAGAAAATCCTACAGTGGTGGTAGCCAAAACACAGTGCGGACGATTAGTTAAAATCTCGTTATATAGAACTAAACCATTATCGAGTAGACTTTTATTGAGCTGATATAATAACAAAAATAATAAATATAAAAATCAATTGTGGGTGCAGATGAAAAAAAATTATTTTTACAAAAGAGAGCTCCGAGATATTTTCCCATTTATTTATTGAATTCCGAGCTCATCAAATCAATTTTCTTTTAATTTGGTTTTAATTCAACAACAAGTAAGTTTACTTAAGTAAACTTCCTTCACAATACTGGAGAAAATCCTACAGTGGTGGTAGCCAAAACAAAGTGAGGACGATTAGGTAAATTCTCGTTATATAGTGGACTTTTATTGAGCTGATATAATAACAAGAATAATAAATATGAAAATCAATTGATGGTGAAGATGACAAAAATGTATTTTTACAAAAGAGAGTTCCGAGATATTTTCCCATTTATTTATTGAATTCCGAACTCATCTAATCAATTTACTTCAAATAAAAGAACAGTCTATTGTACAGCGACTCCAATTCTGCCAATTACTTTGGACACTTCCGTGTTGATTGAAAATAAATTAAAAGTTCTAAAGAATGTACACAGCACTCGCTGGATATAAGACATGTTTTCTGTTTTTTAGGCTTAACTAATATATATCTGGAATAAATACACTACTATCATATGCTGTAAAAGAGAGGAGACCACTAGATTTTCTGGACATTTGTCTTAGCCCCCGTCTTCACACATAGAGTGGCGTTTTCTCTTATATTTCACGTTCGCCAAATACGTTCGTTATGACAAGTATGTTGTTTAAAGTAATTATTTTTATGTTAATGATACTATAAAAATTGCTTGCTATTGATACGTTTAACGGTTTTCACTTTCTACTTCGTACCGTGTAAAAGGTGCAGAAAGGAAATAGAGCTTTATTCAGTGCAAGTATGGAATCAAAATGCATGCATAAATGAGCAGTTTCAGTTCTTGTGAAGTACTTTCAATATCTTTGATGTCGTTTGGAATTGATGCAGAACTCCAGGAAATTATTTCTAAGCTAAGTAGAAGCTTTTGACAGTAGAATAAATGCCGCTTTAGCATTTATTCTATACAATATTACATTATATGTTAGATAATTTAAACTCTTCTTTTTAAGATCTTGATCTTTAAGAAAGGATTTTAAATGCTACAGATTATGTTATAACCACAAAAAGGGTTAACTAGACCTTTAGTTAAACTAGAGTAAAACGTCAGCGTACAGCTTAATGTTTAAAGAAGTGACGTTTATCCAAAGTACAGACTAATGTATAGCCATGTGGTTAAATATAAATTATAATAATTTTTGTAAGTAATTTAACTCATTATTTTAGTGTTTATTACTGTTAGATCAGCAAAACATTCAACAAACAAGACTGGTCATATCTAGAAAACATTCAACTCGCCGATCTCGAATTCTACGTGAGCCGCCCAGTAGACTTGTTGCGGGGGCGGGTTTTTTCAAATAAGGCGGTATAGATCACAACCCGTGACACAGCAAACACGTCTCGGGTGGATTTTATGCGGCAACGTAAAATCCTATCAACATAACGTAATTATCAACAACTAGCTTTTTTACCCGCGATTTCGCTCGCGCAGCATGTTGCATTGTCAAGACACACTTATACTTTGGCCGTGGGAGGAAAAGTGAAGATCGTTTGTCGATTAAGGTGATCAGCCTGGGTAGTGATCAATGCTCTGTAAGGTGCAAAGCTATTCTATATTTATTGCAGTGCTTCAAAACTTTGACAGCATGATTTAGGCTTTGGTGGGTTTCGCTTCTGGAGCAGTGACAGTGCCACCACAATACTTTTTTTATTAGTAAAAAGACACCGTTTGCAACCGTCAATTAAAAGTTCAGTTACATTAAAAAGGTTAAATTACACACACTGTTTATGCTGTCTTACAAAAGGCTCCTATTAGTGCTTTGGTTTTTTTTTAATACAATATAGGTGCCCACTTGATGGTAAGTGGATGCTGAGGCCAATAAACATCTACGACTATTGCCACCTCAAAGTACTAAGATGAAATGCTTTATTTCCAGTAAAAGGGTCTCCGCTTCTCCACACTCACAAAACAAAACAGGTCCATTAAGATGCAATTTTACGTTGGTATTATGTTATCTACGATAGTGTGGTCCTTCCTCGTTCTAGCCGATGCTTTCGTGCTACAACCGTGATATAACTTAATATAGAAAAGTGATAAAAAATCGAAGGGTTCAAATCTAAACCTCTTAGATTTGAACCCTTCGAAATATAGCTTTATGTCCTATAGTCGCAAATATAAACCGATTGTCTTTAACTATAAATTGAAAGGTGAAAATCTTAAAAGGGATTCCATTGTTAGAGATCTCGGTGTTCTTCATGATTCCAAATTGATATTTGACGTTCACTTAGGAAGCATTATAACCAAATCTACGAAAGCTCTTGGATTTTTGATGCGTAGCTCTAGGGACTTCACTAAAGCTAAAATTCTAAAGATCCTATATTGTTCTCTTGTAAGAAGTAATTTGGAGTACGCATCTCAAATCTGGAACCCCAGGTATGCAACATATATTACCCGACTTGAAAATATCCAAAGTAAGTTTATGCGTTACCTCTGTTATAGAACCAATGACTATAGATATACCTCAGATAATTATATTAGTTATTGTAAAAAACATCACCTTCTTCCTCTTGCTATGCGTCGTGAGATTGCTGACCTCACTTTTCTGTTAAAAATAGCTTGTAGTGCTATTGACTGTCCTGAGCTTTTATCTCAACTACATGTTAGCTGTCCTGCCAAACCTCTTAGATACAACAAAATTTTAAGTCTCCCGTTTTTATCTACAAATTATAGGCAAAATACATTTATATGGCGAGCGAGCAATAATTTCAATAAGCTAGCCAATGAGTTTAACTTCGATTTGTTTAACACTAGTGCTGCGTCAGCTAGGCGCATACTTAACAATGCATTTTTTGGTAGCTCTAAGTGAGATATTGATGCGTTGCTACACAACTATGATTTACTTTTGTATTTGTGTTTATTTTTCTCTTAAAATAGCTTGTAGTGTTATTGACTGTCCTAAGTATGAGTGGATTGTCTTTTATATGTATAATACAAGTTTAGCTCTCATTTGGTATAAATATGTTGTATTGGATACTTTCGAGTGTTAAATCGTATTTATCACTATTGTAAATTCACCTTTGGCACAGCTGTGACACTCCCTGTACGTGAGAGCTTAAGCGCCGGTGACCTTGAGTCGAGGAATGTAACGCTAGGGTTGATATCGAACCGAAATGGAATATTATAGATTTGTACCAAAGAAGATACATAGTAGGTATGTGTTATATTTTATGTAAACTTATGTATTTGGGTGGTGAAAGATACGTTCAATTTTAAATCAACTTTTATTAAATGAGGAATATTAAAACTTCCGACAAAACCGAATATGCACGACAGTTAATGGTAATCTTAAATAATTAACCAACACTTATTTCAGTACGCAATAATCAGTATTACCTACTATCCTTTAAAAATAATTTACTCTTATATATTTTTGAATTTTTCGATAATTTTTTTAATTTTCATTATTATTTCTAACAATTGCAAAAATTCGTAGCATGTATACTTTTTTTTAGAAAATCTAAAGGTATGCAGGTTTCCTGGGAGATGGCGGCCAACATATTGTTCCCTATGTGTTGAGGAGATAAATCATTTCTATTTTTAATGAAATAATCCACAAATACAACAATGAACAAATACGAAAACTCTTTATAGATTTCTAAAATTTTCTGACTCTAGTGGTATTTTTAATAGTGTATATTTCAGTTAATGTAATATAATAAAATTATTGGCTATATATTAGTTTTATTGTCATGGTATTTCCCCATAATTCTTATTAAGATCATATCGACTTTCATTAAAATGAGTTCACATATTTTTAGATAACATAAAACATTATTAAAAATTAAACTAACAAAACAAGGGCCCTTGTTTTGTGCAGTGGAATTTATTTTAATTCTAATCACTTAAAATCACTTTCAGTAATACTTATACATATACTATAATATCATTTATTTTATAACAACATTAATATTTATCAAAGCATATAAACCTAGCATACACGGCTATAAAAACTAATAATGTTACTTGGTAACATAAACTTAATACCTACATGAATAGAATAGTAATATGTACATTAAGATATCAGTAATATTCATATATTAATTGAAATATTATATCACTTGACGAATATATTCATATTAACTAATACTGACAAATATCGGTATTACTACTAGCCCTCGGCCAGGGCAGTCGGCGACTGCCCGTTCCACGCCCCGCGCGCTTCTCAAGGCCCCCGCACACATCCAGACACCCACACATAGCCGCAAGCGATTTTACGTGCACACATGCTTAAGTGTCGTTTCTTTTCGCGTAGTGTACATATTCTTTGCCTTTGGATCTATTAGTGAGGATCTTTAATAGGCTTACTGTTGTTATTAATACCATCTATCCTAATTATGATAGCTGTTGGTCTTCCAAATAAAATAAATAAAATAGATAAATATATAAAATAATGAAAGTAACTACATTAAATAGTGGTGCCGGGAGTAGTGGTGCCGAGAGTAGTGGTGTTGGGAGTAGTGGTGCTGGGATTAGTGGTGACGGGATTGGTTCACGCAATTGAGGGAGGGCGGGAGGTGCTCGTCAATCCAGGTAAGACACATCATTGTATTTAGTTAGCGGAAGGTTGCAAAATAAATTAATTGATATCTTTATTATAATGGATTTTCGCAAAGTAACGCCTGATTCTATCAATTATCTAGTTAATATTCATTCAGTAAATCAGCACTTAAAATTGCAATAAACTTTTTCGTTGGCGCTGACGAGGATCAAATCCTTGTTGCTCGCGTACTATTTTCGGTGAGCGTTAAGCCCCTGAAGAATCTAACTACCTAAGGAACAAAATCAAATGGCTGCTAAACTGTCGAATATTTGGTCGCCGTTCGATTTATTCACGCTACTTGAAATAACGAAATATACGGCTAATAAAGAAGTAAAATGCTAACTTGTAATTATACTATATTAATGAAACTATCTGCCGAATAAGCAGTTATCTGACTGTCAAAGGATAAGGAAGGTAAGGTACGGCATATGTCAAACAAAGTTTGTTTCACAATCTAAAATTCAATAATCGGCTGTGTTATTTATGGAATAAGCGCTATTTGTCTGTTTAACTAAGGATTTAAAAGTCGCTTCTTAAACAAATATAAATTATGGTCTCAAATTTAACTTTACTCTCACATTCCTATAATATTTCTGAACGCTACATCAACTAAACGCTGAAATGCAGTAAAAACTTTTAACGGTCACAAACTGTCCTCCCTACTTTTGTTTTTGCTTAACTGTACGAAAACTCTTTAAAAATAAGAAAAGCGTGAAAACATTTCTTTTCCCGCATTGTTCTTGAGAATAAGTTGTGACTACAACTCATAAAGACGTGCCGTGCAGGCAAACGTTTTATTTTCATTGTTGTTATATATCGGTTATGTACTCTATTAGTGTATATAATAGTGTTACGAGCTTGAGGTTCGTGACAATAAAAATTGCCGATAAAATTACCTAAATTAACACTTTAATTTACTTTACACAATTAAAGTTAAAACACTAATAATTTAAACACACTAATTCACTTAATTTCACTCCGAAGCTTCGCTTGTGTCGCCGAGTTCACTCTGCCTCGATCGCATCCTGCGCCACCTATTTATTTAAATTAGCAAAATATCCGGAATGTTCAAGCAAACACGCGTAAGGTACCGAGAATTCGAGTATAGATTTTCTAGAAACTTAGTTCTTCGGGTGGCGCTGTCGGTCGAAAGGTTTGTGATGTCATTTACTGCCAAGCTCCCCTCGCTCTTGTTGCTGACACTAGATGGCGCTAGTTGACTTATTCATGCAACACTGCCCCCTCCTAAGACATGCTCGTCCCGAGCATTATCGGTCCCATAATAACGCGCCAAGCGATCCACATGGACGATCTTAGGAGTCCCTCTTGCGCCTTTCTGTATCCGGTAGGTCACATCGTTGATCCTGGTTACAATCCGGTATGGGCCGTCCCATTTAGCTTGAAGCTTAGGAGATTTCCCTTTGCTGCGGACTGGATTGTGCAACCACACTAATGAACCTTCGTTGAACCCTTTATTGTTCATTTTGCGGTCGTACCGGGTTTTCATTTTCTCAGACATTTGCTGGCCCGATTGTCTGACGTGCTCATAAATGTCATTCATTTTGTTCCGCAAGTCATTTGCATAATCGGTTATACTGCGTGGGGCAGCAGGTGGTATCCCGGTGATCAGGTCCGCAGGCAGCCGTAATTCTCTTCCAAAGTTTGCGAAAGCTGGTGTCTTTTCGTGAACAGAACTTCGATATGACAACAAAAACGGTTGTATGTGCTTGTCCCAATCTCGTTGCCGATTGTCTACAACTTTTGCTAGGTACCTCTCCAATGTCTGATTAAATCGTTCCACCATTCCATCAGATTGCGGGTGATAAGAAGTCGTTCTTGTTTTATGAGTACCCATAACTCGGCAAGTTTCCTGGAATATTTGAGACTCAAAATTCCTTCCTTGATCGCTGTGAATCTCTAAAGGTACTCCAAAACGACAGAAGACTTCATGAACTAGTTTATCTGCAACTGTTGAAGCTTCTTGATTTGGAATGGCGAAGACTTCTGGCCACTTAGTGAAGTAATCCATCACAACCATGAAATACTTGTTACCGCTTTCACTCTCCGGAAACGGCCCCGCCACGTCAATGGCTATTCTCTCCCATGGTGCGCCCACATTGTACAACTTCAATGCACCTCTACTACGAGTCTGAGGTCCCTTTACAGCCGCACAATTTGTACATTTGCGACACCAGTCCTCGACATCGTTTCGACAGTGGACCCAGTAAAACCGTTCTCGGATCTTCAGTAGAGTTCGCTTAACTCCCAGATGGCCTCCTGAATAATCATTATGGTACAGCTGTAGAACATCCGGTACTTTAGCTTTAGGGACAACCATTTGTAAATGACAGCTGTCTCCCCGAACATTTTCCCATTTACGGCACAGAACTCCATCCTGAAGCAGCAAGCTGTCCCACTGGGCCCAGTAGCTTTTAGTGGTCGAACTCATCGCTGAGACGTCGCTCCACTTGGGCTTGGGAGCACTAACCTTCATCCATTCCAGGATCGGCTTGATGTCCGGATCTTCCTGCTGTGCACGTTGTAAGCTGTCCTTCCACTCGTTGCTGAGGTGGTCTGCCCTGAGCATCCTCACGGATACCACTTCCTTACTCTCTTGCCTAGTACAATGTTTGCAATCTTCAGGACAAGGTCTTCTTGACAATGCATCTGCGTTGCCATGAGATTTCCCGTTACGATGTTCGATCTCAAAATCGTATTCCTGCAGTAGTTCAATCCACCTCGCAACTTGTCCTTCTGGATTTTTAAACTGCAATAGCCATTTTAGTGCAGCATGGTCAGTTCGTAAGTGAAATTTTCGCCCCAGAAGATATTTGCTAAAATGCTGCAACGACTTTACCACAGCTAGCAATTCGCGTCTTGTGACACAGTAGTTCCTTTCCGGTTTTGACAACGACTTGCTGAAGTACGCTATCACGACCTCTTGGTCACCATTACGTTGAGACAACACACTGCCAAGTCCTATATCACTTGCGTCTGTGTCAACTATAAATTCTTTGCTTGCATCAGGGTATCCCAAAATAGGTGTTTTGCACAGACGGTCCTTGAGCTCCTGGAATGCGATATTGCAACTTTCATCCCAGCAGAAATGTCGCTTCTCCTCGGTTAGCTTGTGCAGAGGTTTAGCTATATCTGCAAAGTTCTTCACGAATCGCCGGTAATAGGAGCACAAACCCAAAAATGCTCTAACCTGCGTCTTGTCTTTTGGAACCGGCCAATCCTTGACAGCGGCGATTTTCTCTGGATCTGTGCGGATAACTTCTTCCGATACTACAAACCCCAAAAAGTTAACTTGCCGTTGGAATAGTGAACATTTCTTCGGGCTCAACTTGAGGTTGGCACTCTGAATCTTCATGAGCACGCGTTCCAGGTTTTGAAGGTGTTCCTCAAACGTACGGCCCACGATGATGATGTCATCCAAGTAGACCAGACAGGCATCGCCAATTAGCCCGGTAAGTACAAGTTCCATCAGCCTTTCAAACGTTGCTGGAGCATTGCACAACCCAAACGGCATTACTTTGAATTGCCACAGACCCTTTCCCGTCGAGAACGCAGTTTTCTCCTTGTCCTTAGGGTCAATTTCAACTTGCCAGTAGCCACTTTTTAGATCCAGCGTGCTAAACCATTTTACTCCTGTAAGCATGTCCAGCGTGTCATCAATTCTTGGCAAGGGATAGCTGTCCTTCTTTTTAACGTCATTCAGACGGCGGTAATCAACACAGAACCGCATGCTGCCATCCTTCTTTTTCACCAGCACCACTGGTGAACACCATGGACTAGAGGAAGGTTCAATAACACCATCCTTCACCATTCCTTCAATCATGGTTTCCACTTCCTTTTCACGTGCTACCGGCAATCTTCTTGGCCGCTGACGGATAGGCAATTCCTCTTCTGTGTTTATTTTGTGTTGAACTAAGCCAGTCTTTCCTATGTCAGCATCGTTTGATGAGAATACATCGGCGTACTTGAGTAACAACTTCTTCGCCTTGACCAATTCGTTCGGGGACAGAACACTGCGACAGTCTTCCAAAAGTGTGGTCACTCTCGTTTCTGAATCCTTGCTGGGGGTCCCACTCGATATAGATTGGCACTGACGTAACCAATCCACTTCCTCACAAGTACCAACCGGTGTGCCTTTTTCTATAATCTGTTCCCGGTCGCAAAGGTTCAGCACACGTACTCCTGAGCTGTCAGTGGTCCTGACCAAG
Source organism: Parnassius apollo (assembly GCA_907164705.1). Classification (NCBI taxonomy): domain Eukaryota; kingdom Metazoa; phylum Arthropoda; class Insecta; order Lepidoptera; family Papilionidae; genus Parnassius; species Parnassius apollo. The sequence continues at coordinate 604,236 of CAJQZP010001064.1, read as the reverse complement.
GTTCGAGCTACTTTCCATGGAAGGTCATTGTTTACCCTTTCCACAAGTACACAACGGTGAGTTTGCCCAGCGTTTCGAGGAAGACTAACCGGAACAATCGTTTCCGATCTCGGCGGAAGAACAATCTTCTTGATGCTGTACACGTTCCCTGGTAACGCACCTTCCATAAAAAGTTCCTCCTGTCCACATTTCAAAACACCTTGCTTAACGTCGATCTCGCAACAATTATTCCTCATAAAGTCTAAGCCTAGGATGCAGTCGTCCATTATATCAGCCACGATGACATTATGCAGGTAGATCACGTTGCCTAGCTTCAACTCCATCTCCTTCTCTCCACGGACGGGTATACGCTGACCGGTGGCTGTTACCAAATTAATGCGTTCTCGGTTGTATGCGGAGTCCCCAAGGAACTGACTTATAAGTTGGGAACTAACAACCGTACGAGAGGCTCCAGTGTCTATGGTCAGCTTACACGGCATTCCGTTGATCTCGCCCTTTATGATTAGGCTGTTCCCATCATGGGTTTGTGAGATCGAGATCCTTGGGGCTCTTTTAACATCAGCCAGCACCCGCCCCGCAGTTCTGGCTTTTACTCGTTTCCCTGCTGCTGCTGGGCGGCGCTGTTGGCCGCACTACCCTCCTGAGATCGTTCAATTTCCCTTTCTAGGGTTCGCTTAGGGCAGCTGGATCGAAGATGGCCCTTTTCCCCACAGCCATAGCACCTTGGGCTGTATCCTTTGTTGCGGTCGCGAACTGTAGCTGCTGCAACCTCCCTGACGCGATGGGAACGATGATCCTGCCGCACGGCTTCCACTTCCAGTGCATGGGCCAAGGCGTCCTTAAGCGTCTCGTGGTGCCCGAGCCTCACAGCAGCTCTGACTTCCAGGTCGCGGATGCCGTCGATGAATGTCTGCACCAGGTTCCCTTCAATGAGCGCAGGTACAGACCGGTATGCTTTTCGCACCAGCTTCTCCACTTCTAGAGCCCACTGCTGCAGGTTTTCGTTGATGCGCTGCACACGATCTTTAAGTTGCGCACGAAAGACGTGTTCCAGGTGAGCGTCGCCATATCTCGCCTCCAATGCCTCAAGGAGCTGCTCGTAGGTCACTTTCTTACCGAGAGCTTCCAACACAGTTAAGGCTTGGTCGCGCAGGCCTAAGGTGAGTGCAGTCATGGCCTGGCTTTTATTCCAGCCGTTTGCCTCCATGACGGCCTCGAACTGGATTTTGTAGGACGACCAGGAAGAGGTCCCGTCGAACGGCGGCACTTTGAATCCACGTAGCGAAGGTGTTGTAGCTACTACGGGAGCTGTTGTTCCATCCCCAAGTTTGAGGTCGTCCAGCGTTTTCTTCACGTCAGCCATTACGTTGTCAACCCGATTGTTTACTTGGTCGATTCGGGTTTCGGCCTCCGACAGGCGGTTGTCATGTTGAGCAACCTTATCCTTCACCTCCCGTATCTCTTTTCCGAAGATAGCGTGAAGGTCCTTCATGAGGAGCATCTGCTCTTCCTTATCGCGTTGGAGTTGCTCTTCTAAACGACGGGCCTGTTCCTCCTGTCGGCGGGCCTGTTCCTCCTGTCCGCCCCGCAGCTGCTCTTCCAATCGGCGGGCCTGTCCCTCCTGTCCGCTCTGCAGCTGCTCTTTCAACTGACGGATCTGTTCCTCCTGTCGGCGAGCCTGCTCCTCCTGTCGGCGAGCCTGCTCCTCCTGTCGGCGAGCCTGCTCCTCCTGTCGGCGAGCCTGCTCCTGCAGCATCACCATCAGAGCACCTAAGTCAGGTGCTGCAGATGTAGGAGCTACCGACGGGCCTTCAGCCGGTGGCTGGCCCTCCGACGTCTGCGGCGTTGCACCACCAAATCTTCGTTGGTCCGTCTCCTGCTGGCGTTGACTTCGGGTTCGGACACCCTCCGTTTCCTCCTTAGGTAAAATCGGCATGATTTTATCCCACTTCTGACACCAATTGTTACGAGCTTGAGGTTCGTGACAATAAAAATTGCCGATAAAATTACCTAAATTAACACTTTAATTTACTTTACACAATTAAAGTTAAAACACTAATAATTTAAACACACTAATTCACTTAATTCCACTCCGAAGCTTCGCTTGTGTCGCCGAGTTCACTCTGCCTCGATCGCATCCTGCGCCACCTATTTATTTAAATTAGCAAAATATCCGGAATGTTCAAGCAAACACGCGTAAGGTACCGAGAATTCGAGTATAGATTTTCTAGAAACTTAGTTCTTCGGGTGGCGCTGTCGGTCGAAAGGTTTGTGATGTCATTTACTGCCAAGCTCCCCTCGCTCTTGTTGCTGACACTAGATGGCGCTAGTTGACTTATTCATGCAACACTGCCCCCTCCTAAGACATGCTCGTCCCGAGCATTATCGGTCCCATAATAACGCGCCAAGCGATCCACATGGACGATCTTAGGAGTCCCTCTTGCGCCTTTCTGTATCCGGTAGGTCACATCGTTGATCCTGGTTACAATCCGGTATGGGCCGTCCCATTTAGCTTGAAGCTTAGGAGATTTCCCTTTGCTGCGGACTGGATTGTGCAACCACACTAATGAACCTTCGTTGAACCCTTTATTGTTCATTTTGCGGTCGTACCGGGTTTTCATTTTCTCAGACATTTGCTGGCCCGATTGTCTGACGTGCTCATAAATGTCATTCATTTTGTTCCGCAAGTCATTTGCATAATCGGTTATACTGCGTGGGGCAGCAGGTGGTATCCCGGTGATCAGGTCTGCAGGCAGCCGTAATTCTCTTCCAAAGTTTGCGAAAGCTGGTGTCACTGCTGTATTTCGTGAACAGAACTTCGATATGACAACAAAAACGGTTGTATGTGCTTGTCCCAATCTCGTTGCCGATTGTCTACAACTTTTGCTAGGTACCTCTCCAATGTCTGATTAAATCGTTCCACCATTCCATCAGATTGCGGGTGATAAGAAGTCGTTCTTGTTTTATGAGTACCCATAACTCGGCAAGTTTCCTGGAATATTTGAGACTCAAAATTCCTTCCTTGATCGCTGTGAATCTCTAAAGGTACTCCAAAACGACAGAAGACTTCATGAACTAGTTTATCTGCAACTGTTGAAGCTTCTTGATTTGGAATGGCGAAGACTTCTGGCCACTTAGTGAAGTAATCCATCACAACCATGAAATACTTGTTACCGCTTTCACTCTCCGGAAACGGCCCCGCCACGTCAATGGCTATTCTCTCCCATGGTGCGCCCACATTGTACAACTTCAATGCACCTCTACTACGAGTCTGAGGTCCCTTTACAGCCGCACAATTTGTACATTTGCGACACCAGTCCTCGACATCGTTTCGACAGTGGACCCAGTAAAACCGTTCTCGGATCTTCAGTAGAGTTCGCTTAACTCCCAGATGGCCTCCTGAATAATCATTATGGTACAGCTGTAGAACATCCGGTACTTTAGCTTTAGGGACAACCATTTGTAAATGACAGCTGTCTCCCCGAACATTTTCCCATTTACGGCACAGAACTCCATCCTGAAGCAGCAAGCTGTCCCACTGGGCCCAGTAGCTTTTAGTGGTCGAACTCATCGCTGAGACGTCGCTCCACTTGGGCTTGGGAGCACTAACCTTCATCCATTCCAGGATCGGCTTGATGTCCAGATCTTCCTGCTGTGCACGTTGTAAGCTGTCCTTCCACTCGTTGCTGAGGTGGTCTGCCCTGAGCATCCTCACGGATACCACTTCCTTACTCTCTTGCCTAGTACAATGTTTGCAATCTTCAGGACAAGGTCTTCTTGACAATGCATCTGCGTTGCCATGAGATTTCCCGTTACGATGTTCGATCTCAAAATCGTATTCCTGCAGTAGTTCAATCCACCTCGCAACTTGTCCTTCTGGATTTTTAAACTGCAATAGCCATTTTAGTGCAGCATGGTCAGTTCGTAAGTGAAATTTTCGCCCCAGAAGATATTTGCTAAAATGCTGCAACGACTTTACCACAGCTAGCAATTCGCGTCTTGTGACACAGTAGTTCCTTTCCGGTTTTGACAACGACTTGCTGAAGTACGCTATCACGACCTCTTGGTCACCATTACGTTGAGACAACACACTGCCAAGTCCTATATCACTTGCGTCTGTGTCAACTATAAATTCTTTGCTTGCATCAGGGTATCCCAAAATAGGTGTTTTGCACAGACGGTCCTTGAGCTCCTGGAATGCGATATTGCAACTTTCATCCCAGCAGAAATGTCGCTTCTCCTCGGTTAGCTTGTGCAGAGGTTTAGCTATATCTGCAAAGTTCTTCACGAATCGCCGGTAATAGGAGCACAAACCCAAAAATGCTCTAACCTGCGTCTTGTCTTTTGGAACCGGCCAATCCTTGACAGCGGCGATTTTCTCTGGATCTGTGCGGATAACTTCTTCCGATACTACAAACCCCAAAAAGTTAACTTGCCGTTGGAATAGTGAACATTTCTTCGGGCTCAACTTGAGGTTGGCACTCTGAATCTTCATGAGCACGCGTTCCAGGTTTTGAAGGTGTTCCTCAAACGTACGGCCCACGATGATGATGTCATCCAAGTAGACCAGACAGGCATCGCCAATTAGCCCGGTAAGTACAAGTTCCATCAGCCTTTCAAACGTTGCTGGAGCATTGCACAACCCAAACGGCATTACTTTGAATTGCCACAGACCCTTTCCCGTCGAGAACGCAGTTTTCTCCTTGTCCTTAGGGTCAATTTCAACTTGCCAGTAGCCACTTTTTAGATCCAGCGTGCTAAACCATTTTACTCCTGTAAGCATGTCCAGCGTGTCATCAATTCTTGGCAAGGGATAGCTGTCCTTCTTTTTAACGTCATTCAGACGGCGGTAATCAACACAGAACCGCATGCTGCCATCCTTCTTTTTCACCAGCACCACTGGTGAACACCATGGACTAGAGGAAGGTTCAATAACACCATCCTTCACCATTCCTTCAATCATGGTTTCCACTTCCTTTTCACGTGCTACCGGCAATCTTCTTGGCCGCTGACGGATAGGCAATTCCTCTTCTGTGTTTATTTTGTGTTGAACTAAGCCAGTCTTTCCTATGTCAGCATCGTTTGATGAGAATACATCGGCGTACTTGAGTAACAACTTCTTCGCCTTGACCAATTCGTTCGGGGACAGAACACTGCGACAGTCTTCCAAAAGTGTGGTCACTCTCGTTTCTGAATCCTTGCTGGGGGTCCCACTCGATATAGATTGGCACTGACGTAACCAATCCACTTCCTCACAAGTACCAACCGGTGTGCCTTTTTCTATAATCTGTTCCCGGTCGCAAAGGTTCAGCACACGTACTCCTGAGCTGTCAGTGGTCCTGACCAAGGTTCGAGCTACTTTCCATGGAAGGTCATTGTTTACCCTTTCCACAAGTACACAACGGTGAGTTTGCCCAGCGTTTCGAGGAAGACTAACCGGAACAATCGTTTCCGATCTCGGCGGAAGAACAATCTTCTTGATGCTGTACACGTTCCCTGGTAACGCACCTTCCATAAAAAGTTCCTCCTGTCCACATTTCAAAACACCTTGCTTAACGTCGATCTCGCAACAATTATTCCTCATAAAGTCTAAGCCTAGGATGCAGTCGTCCATTATATCAGCCACGATGACATTATGCAGGTAGATCACGTTGCCTAGCTTCAACTCCATCTCCTTCTCTCCACGGACGGGTATACGCTGACCGGTGGCTGTTACCAAATTAATGCGTTCTCGGTTGTATGCGGTGTCCCCAAGGAACTGACTTATAAGTTGGGAACTAACAACCGTACGAGAGGCTCCAGTGTCTATGGTCAGCTTACACGGCATTCCGTTGATCTCGCCCTTTATGATTAGGCTGTTCCCATCATGGGTTTGTGAGATCGAGATCCTTGGGGCTCTTTTAACATCAGCCAGCACCCGCCCCGCAGTTCTGGCTTTTACTCGTTTCCCTGCTGCTGCTGGGCGGCGCTGTTGGCCGCACTACCCTCCTGAGATCGTTCAATTTCCCTTTCTAGGGTTCGCTTAGGGCAGCTGGATCGAAGATGGCCCTTTTCCCCACAGCCATAGCACCTTGGGCTGTATCCTTTGTTGCGGTCGCGAACTGTAGCTGCTGCAACCTCCCTGACGCGATGGGAACGATGATCCTGCCGCACGGCTTCCACTTCCAGTGCATGGGCCAAGGCGTCCTTAAGCGTCTCGTGGTGCCCGAGCCTCACAGCAGCTCTGACTTCCAGGTCGCGGATGCCGTCGATGAATGTCTGCACCAGGTTCCCTTCAATGAGCGCAGGTACAGACCGTTATGCTTTTCGCACCAGCTTCTCCACTTCTAGAGCCCACTGCTGCAGGTTTTCGTTGATGCGCTGCACACGATCTTTAAGTTGCGCACGAAAGACGTGTTCCAGGTGAGCGTCGCCATATCTCGCCTCCAATGCCTCAAGGAGCTGCTCGTAGGTCACTTTCTTACCGAGAGCTTCCAACACAGTTAAGGCTTGGTCGCGCAGGCCTAAGGTGAGTGCAGTCATGGCCTGGCTTTTATTCCAGCCGTTTGCCTCCATGACGGCCTCGAACTGGATTTTGTAGGACGACCAGGAAGAGGTCCCGTCGAACGGCGGCACTTTGAATCCACGTAGCGAAGGTGTTGTAGCTACTACGGGAGCTGTTGTTCCATCCCCAAGTTTGAGGTCGTCCAGCGTTTTCTTCACGTCAGCCATTACGTTGTCAACCCGATTGTTTACTTGGTCGATTCGGGTTTCGGCCTCCGACAGGCGGTTGTCATGTTGAGCAACCTTATCCTTCACCTCCCGTATCTCTTTTCCGAAGATAGCGTGAAGGTCCTTCATGAGGAGCATCTGCTCTTCCTTATCGCGTTGGAGTTGCTCTTCTAAACGACGGGCCTGTTCCTCCTGTCGGCGGGCCTGTTCCTCCTGTCCGCCCCGCAGCTGCTCTTCCAATCGGCGGGCCTGTCCCTCCTGTCCGCTCTGCAGCTGCTCTTTCAACTGACGGATCTGTTCCTCCTGTCGGCGAGCCTGCTCCTCCTGTCGGCGAGCCTGCTCCTCCTGTCGGCGAGCCTGCTCCTCCTGTCGGCGAGCCTGCTCCTGCAGCATCACCATCAGAGCACCTAAGTCAGGTGCTGCAGATGTAGGAGCTACCGACGGGCCTTCAGCCGGTGGCTGGCCCTCCGACGTCTGCGGCGTTGCACCACCAAATCTTCGTTGGTCCGTCTCCTGCTGGCGTTGACTTCGGGTTCGGACACCCTCCGTTTCCTCCTTAGGTAAAATCGGCATGATTTTATCCCACTTCTGACACCAATTGTTACGAGCTTGAGGTTCGTGACAATAAAAATTGCCGATAAAATTACCTAAATTAACACTTTAATTTACTTTACACAATTAAAGTTAAAACACTAATAATTTAAACACACTAATTCACTTAATTCCACTCCGAAGCTTCGCTTGTGTCGCCGAGTTCACTCTGCCTCGATCGCATCCTGCGCCACCTATTTATTTAAATTAGCAAAATATCCGGAATGTTCAAGCAAACACGCGTAAGGTACCGAGAATTCGAGTATAGATTTTCTAGAAACTTAGTTCTTCGGGTGGCGCTGTCGGTCGAAAGGTTTGTGATGTCATTTACTGCCAAGCTCCCCTCGCTCTTGTTGCTGACACTAGATGGCGCTAGTTGACTTATTCATGCAACAATAGATACTGCTGTATTCTTAAGTTGACATAAAACGTAAGAAAACTTAAAAAAACACTCAGCTGTCGTGATTGTAGAGAGAACATATATACATAAACACTCACGCCTGTCACCCAGAGGGGTAGGCGGAGACTACAGACTTCCATTTGGCACAATCCTGACACACTTCTCTCGCCTCCTTCACATCCATACACCTACGCATACATGCTCGTCGGTTAAGGTTACTCCTAATTTGGCCCGTTTAAATTAAGTAAGAATTACGTAACAAAAAACGTAACGTACAGTCAAAAAGACGTACTCGAAAACACGCGTTTACAAAATGTTTAAATGCTGCTTACTATGTTCGTAAACGTATAAGGAACAGAAGACGTAGATATCACGTACACCCATGTATATTGGGACAAAGCTGTACAAACTTTTAACTTGGCATCACGGTCTTTGCATAACACGTGGCCTTTGTTCCACAGAAGTTCACGAAGATGAAATTCGGTAATTAGGCGTTCGGTGTTGATATATGCCATGTTTGATCAAAATTACGGGTTGGATTAATAATCCTTTGGCAGGAATTTGGCGGTGTAAGTTGTTTTATTTGGTAGAAGTTTGGTCCACTTACATTAAAAGGTAATGCACCGTAATCGAAAAAATAAATAAAAACTATTATATCCTAAAATGCTGTGAACTGAAATGAACTGAACTGTGAAAGCTGGATAGCTTACAGAATTTTGTGTAAGTGCGACAAGGACGTAAGACTAACTCCTTTTCTGCTCAGCAGTGCGTCTGGGTAGGTCCCACACTCTTACCTACTTCCGCCGCTAAATAGCAGTTATTACTATGCTGTGTTTCAGTTCAAAGGGTATATGGAGCTAGTGTAGCTACGCACTGTGAGGCATTCCATCTCAGTTCACAGAGGTACCAATGCATATTAGCCTTTTGGTTGAAGTTGGTCGCAGTTGTGCATGGACTGCAGCAGATACGTCTCATCAGGTGGAATGTAAGTTCATTTGATTTTAGTTTAATAAAAAAAAACATGCAAATGAGATTAAAATGTCTAAAGAAATAATATGGATTTGTGAGACTCATTTTTAAAGCTCCCTCGTTTTAAGTACTGATTTCCCTGTGCACTGCAGTGACGGAAAACATCGTCAGAAAAAGTGCATAAAATTAAATAAAATAAAAATATAAACTAGAAATAGCTTGGTAGCAATTACCTTTCCCAGGGTTTACTATCATCCATAAAAGTAACAGTCTATATCGTCCCACTCCTGGACACAGGCCTCCTCTCATTTCTGAAAGGGTTCTAGGGCAAGAAATTGTCAGCCGCGCTGCCCCAATGCATGTTGGCGAACTTCACATGTCTTCGAAATGATTTTTTTTCTTATTTCTCAGACATGCAGATTTCCTCACGATGTTTTCCTTCAAGGCCGAGCACGTGGTAAGTCAGTACTTGAAATCGCAATCAACAATTTCGTAGGTGCCGGCGGGGATCGAACCCGGTTTTTTTTTTATCGGATAGGGTGACAAACGAGCACACAGTCCACCTGATGGTAAGTGGTTGCTGTGGCCCATAGACATCTACATCTATCCTCGATTACGAATCAAAATGCAGATGCGTTGTCACCCGTGAGGACTAAGATGGAATGCCTCGTTTCCAGTAAAAAGGGTCTCCGGTTCTCTGCACTCACCATACGAAATACAGCAGCATTAAGCTACTATTTGACGCTGGTATTCTATGAGAGCGTGGTCCTTCCCCGGTCGAGCCGACCCATTCGTGCTACAACTATACTACTAATATAACTGCAGCATGGCTCTACCACGTAAAAATCCGCGCTCGGTTTGCTCGCGTACTGTGAAATTTACAGCGAGCGTCAACCGTCTGAGCTACCACGGCTCATACATAAATTCATACATAATTCCATAAATTAATATTATCCATAAATTCCTTAATATTACAATGACCCTTATAGAAACTTAGTTAAATAAAGTCTTTGAACTTTGTGCAGGTCAAATTTTCTATATTTTCTGGAAAGACACTTGACGACATTGCTTTGGCCATAAACATAAAAGGAAAAGGAAGAAGGAATGGCTGCTATTATACCATCAAAGAAGCGTTTGTTTACTATTTAAAGTGTAGGAATATATAACTCACAGTTAAGTGGCGATGTAAGAATATCTACTACCCCAGATCCTTTCTTGGGTGTCGTAATTGGCGAAAAACGTAAAAAAAAACCAAGATATTAGCAGAAGTGTCTCCCTAATAACATGAAGAAATAAAACTGTGGTTGCCAACTTGGTTGTAATCTACGGATGAGACCTGTACTCAGCAGTGAGCTTATGGTAGGTTGTTAGGTGATGACGAAAAGTTTAAAAACGCGGGATTCTTTTCCTTTTTAGGGTTCCGTAGTCAACTAGGAACCCTTATAGTTTCGCCATGTCTGTCTGTCCATCTGTCCGTCCTCGCTTAATCTTTGTGACCGTTAGCACCAGAAAGCTGAAATTTGGTACCAATATGTGTATCAATCATGCCGACAAAGTGGTAAAATAAAAATTGGAAAAAAATGTTTTATTAGGGTAGCCCCCCTATATGTAAAGTGGGAAGTGATTTTTTTTTAATTTCAACCCTAACGTGTGATATATTGTTGGAAAGGTATTTAAAAATGAATAGGGGTTTACTGAGATCATTTTTTGATAATGTAAATAATTTCGGAAATAATCGCTCCAAAAGTAAAAAACAATGTGTCCCCTCCCCCTCTAACTTTTGAACCATAAGTTTAGAAAATATGAAAAAAATCTGAAAAGTAGCACTTTATAAGGACTTTCTAGGAAAATCATTTTGAACTTGGATGGAAAGTCGGAGCGCCTGCCGCGTAGCGTGCAATGTTGCACGCTCCATGTTCGCGCACGTTCCCACTACCGGGAGCAGTTGCAGGAGCGCGGAGCGCTGCTGGAGCGCGAACATAATGGATATCCACCTTTAAACTCATAAGTGGGAACACTTATTATGACGGACGGGAAACTACGGAACCCTACACTGAGCGTGGCCCGACACGCTCTTGGCTGGTTTTTAATCTGAAGGGATACACGAACTTAGAGTCCATCTGATGGTAAGTTAAGTTCATGCGTTGTCACTTTTGAAGTCTGTTCCCATACATGAGGTCTTTGTAGCCTGGCAAAGTTAAGCACATATTAATGTTCTGGTTGGTTCATGCTTCACTAACACACTCATACATATGTATGCATACACGCACGCACACACGTACGCGCTTACGAACGCACGGATGCACGCATGCCCGCTCTCACGCACACACGCATCAACACGAACGAATGCTTTTAGGCGTGCATGCACAAAATAAGCACACTTTTTAACTGAATGTGTCTCCTAAGCTCTATAAACGTTGTTTGTCAATGTTGTTGGTTCCTGCGATAGGAGCCTCAAGCTTAATACAGCAAACGCTATATATTGTTTAAAAATGTAATGTGGTTTTTGTTTTGGTTAAATAAATATATTTCACTGTCTGTGGTTACAGGTGTTGATGTGTGACATTAGCCAGGCAGTAGGTGGGCTGTTGGGTCGCTTGCCACTCTTATATTAAAAAAATCTCAAAATAATATACTTTATTGTATAAAATCAGAAAGCACAAGTAACAAAACCAGCAAACATTCAGACGTATTCTGTACGTTCAGTATAATAAATAAAGAAAGTCCTTTATCTCTAATTGGCTGTTTCATGTGTCGACAAAACATACAAAGCTTTTATTTTCTTGGGTCAGTGTTGTTTACGTTACGAAATAAAGATCAACCACCGATGAAAAAGGTGTACATATTAAACTGAGCAAAAAACTGATGGGTAATATCCTGATTTTTGAATTTACTAAGTGTGATTCTAGACAAAGTCAATGGGAAAAAGACAAGAATTATTGTGTTAGTTTTAGATTATTATAATAATAACTTAATTATCGAAAATAATCTTACGCGCACATTTTTATTTTTATTTTTATTTTTGTAAATGAATAGAAATTAAATTTGTATATTATTCAAAAATTACTTATAAATAATATACAAATATATAAGCCCGTATCTACCTACTTGGTAAATTTATAAGCCCATATGCAGTCTTGTATATATTATTAATATATTTTTATAAATATTATATTTAATTTTTTTTCAGTTTATTTTATACTGCACGTTGCACCTATCCGTAAAAATATAAAATTATAATGTCCTTTTGTGTTCTATTTGTCAGACAGAAATTGCTTAAAGCGATATGATCACCGTTTGTATTCATAAGTTTTCTGATATTGTAATAAGTTAATTCAAATGCAATAAAGAGTTATCTATCTATCTACTTTGTAAGCTTTAGTCGTGTGCCACGCTAGCGCGACGCGACTTGCGTTTGCGTAGAGCGGGAAAAACAACAATACGAGACGAACGGTAGGTGCCATGTTGGCGCGTCTAGCGCGCGCGTCGAACGACGGCGACCAGCGGAGGATTTAGTATGATGTGTTCGCGCGTCCAGCCTGTAAATCAAATAGCGTCGATTTTTTCGCGATGCATAATATAAATACGGAGACTTTTATTAGTGAAATAATGTCTCGACCTGAAATATGGTCACGATCTTCCAATGACGATTATTAATTGACTTTATAATGTCATAGATTTAATTTTGATTATAAATTGCAATAAAATTTAGAAAAGAAGTCTTAAAATGCATGATAATAGTGTCTTAGTAACTAAATAAAGTATTATTATAAACTTTGTTGAATAAATATAAAAAATAGGATGTATTTTTCATTTTAGGGATATAGTACTTTTCGTTTCTTTAATGTACTTTCCTCAAAGTTAAAAATAATTTCTCAGCGACTTCAATAGAGGGATGAAAATTGGTATGATTTCTTTTCAAAACAGGAGCTATTGCACTTAGTGTATAATCAAAAGTATCTGTAGATAGCCTCGTGTACTCCCAAAACTTTTGTGGTTATTGATGTATTTCATCATATAATTTACGATATTCACTAAATTGCTGTCTGTTTTGGTTCAAATCATGAACACCCATTTTTTTTTGTTTGCGTTATATCTTGTGCAAAAAAAACTACATCCTTCTGGACACGAAAGAGCCGATTTAGAAAAATTCATGTTTTAATTCGCGCAAAAATAGCAGGAAGAAACCACATATCATGCCGCCGCCTCAACGTGGCATATTACAGCGGCAAGACGCAGCGTGTTCACACCTACCGCATCCGCAGGTCGCCTCCGCTCCCCGCCTCTTCCGGTCGCTCTAGCGTGGCTAGCGCCTTAGATATCACTAGTATCATCGTTACATCCTATCAAAGTCCACTGCTAAATAAAGGCATCCCCAACTGATCGCCTCATCATCGGGGGAATGTTCACGTTTATGGTTTTTAAAAGATGCTGCTGCCAGTACACGATTTGCTTTGCTATGCTCATGCCAGGATGTTGCCTTTAAAGTAGGTAAAAAAAAGTGAACATAATATTTAGTAGGTGGTAGGACTGCTTTTCTGCCTCGGAGTCTGTCTGTGTAGTAGGTTTTGCGTATTCTGCTGACAAATAACTGTGGCTAATATTGCTGTGTTTCGGTCTGAAGGGTAAACAGAGCTAATAAAATTACAAGCTGTGTTCCATTTCAGTTATCAGAGGTGACTCAGCTGTAGCCTTATTTGATTGAAGTTAAAGCCATTTAACATCAGGTGGATTGAACTGTGAATTCTTTCGTCACTTTACGTTTATAAAATAAATATAAACATACATACATGATGGTAAGTGGAAATCGTGGGCGAAAGACATCTACATTTATCCTCGATTAAGAATCAAAATGCAGACGCGTTGTCACCCCTGTGGATTAAGATGGAATGCCTCGTTTCCAATAAAAAGGGTCTGTGTTTTTCTACACTCACCATACGATACACAGCAGCATTAAGCCGCTATTTTAAGCTGGTATTCTGTGAGGTCGTGATCCTTCCCCGGTCGAGCTGGACTATTCGTGCTACAACCATAATATAGCTGCAGCGTGGCTCTACCGCGTGTATTATTTATTAACGTGGAGGAGAAATTTAGTACGGTATTTAAAAAAATAAACGTCACGTTTTCATGTAACGTTTCACCGCCGGGGATGCATGAGTATACTATTATTTAACTTAATTATGCAAAATATAAAATAAAATAATAATGATATGTCGCAAAGATTGACTTTGTACTTGTGTACACAATTACATGCATAAGTTTTAGAGAGGTTCTTTTAAAAAGGACACTGCCTATGCTGAACGCCACCTATCTTCTGGAATGTTCCCTTCTGTCGCCCGGTATGACGCCCACGGGACGACATAGAATAGTGGATATTTTTACACCGTCACGTCACTACAAGATTATTCTTTAGTCTACTCAAAAGGGTAAAAAGAACTTTTAATAAAAAGTAAAAGTTCGAAGTACTAGTACATAGATGGTGTCGAAGAAGTACTCGTACATAGATGGTGTCGAAGAAGTACTCGTACATAGATGGTGTCGGAGAAGTACTCCTACATACTCGTAGATGGTGTCGAAGAAGTACTCGTACATAGATGGTGTCGAAGAGGTACTCGTACATAGATGGTGTCGGAGAAGTACTCCTATATACTCGTAGATGGTGCGAGAAGTACTGTACATAGATGGTTCGAAGAGATACTCGTAATAGATGGTGTCGAAGAGGTACTCGTACATAGATGGTGTCGAAGAGGTACTCGTACATAGATGGTGTCGGAGAAGTACTCCTAGATACATACTCGTAGATGGTGTCGAAGAAGTATTCGTACATAGATGGTGTCGAAGAAGTACTCGTACATAGATGGTGTCGAAGAAGTACTAGTACATAGATGGTGTCGAAGAAGTACTCGTACGTAGATGGTGTCGAAGTACTAGTACGAGGGTGGATTCAAAAGTACTCGGCCTAACACAGATCCATTCAATTCTAAAAATCAAATCTACCCACATTATTTAGTTCAGTTCAGACTAGTTCATTGTGTGAAGTTCGAAACGTGTGCGATAATTAGTTGTGATTTTATAAATTTATTAACAAAGTAATCGGACATAATTTCCGCGAATGGAGCAAATCGAGCAGCGTGCCGTCATTAAGTACCTCCATAAGAAGGGGCTATCATCAAAAGCCATCCATGATGACATGGTCAGTACATTAGGCGATTGTGCTCTGTCATATTCATCCGTCAAAAAATGGATAGCAGAATTTAAGCGTGGTAGAGAGAGTGTGAAAGATGAACCCCGCTCTGGAAGGCCTTCGACGTCAACTACTGACGAAAATATTAAAAAAGTACTTGATTTAATAATGGGAGACCGCAGATTAAAAATTAGAGAGATAGCCAAGATTATAGGCATCTCTTATGAACGAACTCAAAACATCATTGTCAACGAGTTGGGTTTCCACAAGGTGTCTGCGAGGTGGGTTCCGCGACTGCTTTCAGTTGAACAAAAAAGGACGCGATTGACTATTTCACGCGACTGTTTGGAGTTATTTGAAGCCGATGCAGATGATTTTTTGAATCGTTTTGTTACTATGGACGAAACATGGGTTCATTACTGTACACCGGAAACAAAACAACAATCAAAACAGTGGAGAAGACCTGGTTCACGACCCCCTAAAAAGGCTAAGTCGATTTTGTCGGCAAATAAGGTGATGGCTTCAGTATTCTGGGACTCGAAAGGTGTGATTATGATTGATTGTCTTGAAAGGGGTCAGACTATAAACTCTGATTACTACTGTACCTTACTACGTCGTTTACGAGAAGAAATAAAAGAAAAACGTCGAGGAATGCTCAGAAGAAAAGTCCTGTTTCATCAAGATAACGCCCGTGTTCACACGTCAGTACAGTCAATGGCTGAAATTCACAACTGTGGTTTTGAACTGTTACCGCATCCGCCGTATTCACTTGATCTGGCACCATCAGACTTCTTTCTGTTCCTTAACCTAAAAAAGCACTTGGGAGGTCAAAGATTTTCGACAAACGACGAGGTCAAAGCAGCTGTAGACGCATATTTTGACTCTAAGGAAGAATCATTTTTTTTCAACGGTCTAAATGCTTGGAAGGGGAGGTGGCAAAAGTGTATTGAACTTGATGGTGATTATGTAGAAAAATAAAAATATAACTGATTTAGTATGTGTTTATTTTCTTGGTTAGGCCGAGTACTTTTCAATCCACCCTCGTACATAAATGGTGTCGAATAAGTACTCGTACATAGATGGTGTCGAAGAAGTACTCGTATAGATGGTGTCGAAGAAGTAGGTACTCGTACATAGATGGTGTCGATGAAGTACATCGTACATAACAATGAAATAATTTCACATTCTATTGTTGGGGCCTTAACTCTACTATACAATAATTTTGCACCGACTTCAGAATGTGTTATTATTTATTTATATATATTCCTTTGAAGTCGGCTTTTAAGTTTTATTCAAAATGTAAATATTTTTTATAAAACCTGTTTTCGTATGCACTTCGTATGTAATATTACAGATCGTTACGGAAAATAAAACGTTCCTTGATTATAGGAATCGGATATATAAGTGACTACGTCACAATATCACAGCAATTTCTATTACTGGCTCTTTGAATTTTTATCAAAATATAAATATCTATAAATTATATTTATTTATGCCGTAATTCACTAACATTAATATTTAAATGTCTTTACTAACGCTATTTTTCTATTTCGGTTAAGAGTACATAGCTTGTTTTCATTTCGACATCGCTGGAATTGGTTTACTTTATGTTTCAGTGGAATGTTTCTGACATTGTCTTTCAGGAAATGTGCCTTTTATATACAGAATGTAGACTAGTAATAGGGAATTCTTTTGCGAGACGTTGGGACCTATTTATATGTTTATTCAATAGATTTTTTCCGCGACTTCGCCCCCGTGGAAGTCGTAAAATTTTATTGCTTAAATCACAGCCCATGATCACATTTATTATATATTCACAATTTTTTTATCCGCTTATTAGTCGGAAAAAATAATGTTGATATAGAAAGACTAGTAGATGCTAAAACCCAAAACTGAATTTTATCAATTCCAAAAGTTTTTGTTTACAATTTTTCATGATAAATTCAAATTACTTATGACATAACACTTATATCATTCCGTTATGACAATTATATTTAAACTGAGTTTCGTAATTTTTTTGTGATTTAATCAATAACTTGTATTTATTTCACAATATTATTTAAAATTAAAAAAAATATATATAAAGAACTGTATGCGCCTTTATCACCCTTATTCTGTATAAAGGACCTCATTTCTTATTCTAATATTAACACAAAACCTTTGCTCTTCATAATTACTTTTGATAAGGTCTTACCTTTTACTGTATTCTATTTTTATTAATAATAGACAGATACAAGTAGTATCCATAAGCTGAAAGTTAGAAGGAATGCTTTCATTTTTTTTTAACTTTTACTGCAATAAATTACGCTCTCGAAACGCTTATGCATGTCACTGTCTTGACAAAGGTTTTTTCCTTGTAAAAAGGCATTTTCCTTGTATTTTAAGAAATCTTGACACATCTCTGCCGTTTGTAAATAAACAGGATATTGTAAGTCATGATAGAGGAAAAATAATTTCATGGAATTTGAGTGGTCAGCAAAATCTTTGTTACTGCTGTGTGGTGGCAACATAAGTGAAAGCATCACCTATTTCGTCCCGTCATTGTCATAAGAGGCGACGATGGGAAAGGTTGGAAAAAGCTTGTGGCTTTTTTTATTTAACTGGCTTTACGGCTCTCTGGGTTCTAGCCCTTCTGGGCCTATCATTTCTTTCAGAATCTTCATTTTATATAGTTTTTCTTTGCAATATGCTGATGCGTCACATTGCGAAGTTTTAGGGAGATTTAACGACAGCTCATCTCAGCGGACTGTTGATGGCGACAGCCACTCAAGTTCATGAAGCGCCCAAGCGATCAAATTAACTTGAGGTTTATATCAACATCAAAGCACTTGTTTCGTCGTTTTCTTTAATAGTTAAAACGTGTAGACACTTAATTTACAAAATCACATCACTTTTACGAATTAAAATCCACTTCAAACCATTATTCAAGCGACAAAACATGAGCGACAGTCCTTCGACGGTGAAGTTCCCGCCAAAACTCCCAAGCTTGTGGCTTGTGATAGATGTATATAATACTGATTATTGACAGATGTCGAACTGCTTTTTCTAGGCGACAAAGTTCATATCTATCCTCAGTACTTTATAATAAACTAAATTGAAATCTAAATTTTTATCCTCTTTCCAGGCATGAGTGTAAAGTTAAAGTTCGAGATTGGTTATTGTCACTTGATTATAGTAAAACAGAAAATATCCTGATATAACTTGTAAAAATGTGTGTAAGTATATGAAATTATATAATAATATATCTTTTTATATATATATATTACAGTTTACAAACTAATTTTAATATACCCATGATAATATAAAATACAAATTACTTTAGTCGCTTTAAATAGCTATTTAGTTACTTAAAAATGTTAAGTTTAGTTACGTAGTTAATTGTTAATTAAATATTATACTTACTTAATTAATACTGTTCTCACAACACTGGGGAGGCCGCTGATCCCTAAAATACAGACTCGTCCAATTTGGTGATCAGAGTCTTCACTTTATTATTGTGCTTTCATTTGAATAAAAGATTATTATTAAAGATTATTAAAAAGATGGCGCTTTTTATAGCGCTTCTTCTTTAATGATTTTTTAAATTTACGCGAACACTATACATTGAATAAAACTATATGTAAGGATTCTATCGCGTTTAATTTATTTATTTGACGTTTAATTTTAAATACCGCTTTTTTAACTTCTTTGACGTTCCGGGTGCTCTATCACCCGAAACTTCAAATAAGTTAAAATGAGTAAATTGAATCCGTATATGCAGTTTTATTCAGCCCTTTTTGTTCTTTATTTGGAAGAAGAGAAGAAGAGATGTTGCATCCCACATTTTAAGCACATTTTCCACGGAGAGAACTCTAAAGAATTGTTTCCATTTATACCAGCCGCAAAATACCACTATGGCACATCGCGACATAATTTGCGAAACTATCCACACCATCTAAATGCTTGAAGTTCACAAATGTGCAATCAGAAGTTTTCTTTCCTGCAGGACTTCTTTGTGGAATCGGCTACTACAAGAGATTTTTCTTCTTGAACAACACATTCAGCCTACTCTTTTTAAAAGGCCGGAAATGCATTTCTGCAAGTCCACTGGTGTTCATGAGCAGCAGTAGTCAGTCACTTACCTTCAGGTGAACTGAATGCTCATTTGGCCCCTTTATTATAAAAGGTAATAAAATATGTTAATTGAATTTGGAATAATTCTATTTAATATAGTTAATTATAAATTTATGTCAAATTATTTTTATATACTTTTGATGCTGTAAAAACTGAGGCGTTTTTATTAATCTTAATGATTCAGATAAAATTATTTAACTTAGAACAGCGAGTAATGAAGTTTTCTTTATTATTATTTATAAGGACCGTTTCAAAAGAAGCTTTAAATAAAGTCACTTTACGCCTGGAAACGATAGCAGTTAAATCTTTAAATCCTCCGGGCTACAGTATTCTTAACCACTTCACTTAAGACTGGTTTCTTCGCAAAGATTCTATTAACCAAAGGAATTTTATGAAGTGAAATGAATGACTCAGTTGCTCTGCATTGTTTCATTTAACCAAAAAAAAAAAAAAACAATAATTACATAGTGTTGCCACACTGTAGATGTATTACAGCTGAAGCATGGGTTGGATCAAGTGGAAGAGATCACACTCTCATTGAGTACCAGCGTAAAATAGCATAATGTTGCAGATGTTTTATATAAAGAGTGACGAAAACCAGGTGCTTTTTTCTGGTTACTTGGCAATACATCTTAGTTGTCAGTGGTAATAATGCACTGAAAATCAATGATTTTCATAAAATCGGGAAGTTATTGGTTTTACCCCAGTTATCTAAAATGAGGTTTCCTCAGATATCGACGTTTTGAGGTCCTAGGAAGCCGTTCTGACTATTTCTACAGACATTGTGACATCCTCAAAAAAATAGTTGGGACACACACATACATACAGATGTATGTGCGTGCGTGCGTATGTGCGGATGTGCGTGCGTGTGTGCGCGCGTGCTTGCGTTCGTTCATGCGTGCGTGCGTGCGTGCATGTGTATGTGTGTGTATGGATGAACGTAACCCTCTCATAACTCTTGAACGACTTAGGCATTTTGAACAACTCAGGCGGTGTTCGAAAGGGCTTCACCAAACTTAAATTTTCTACGCCATTTGAACCGATTCGGGCCAGTAGATTTTAGGAAATCTCAAAAATAATATTTTCAAAAAATGTTTTTTGAAATAACTTTTAAACAAATTTAACTATAAATTTCAAAATATAATTAGATCGTAAACTCAAAAAACGCCGTCGATTGCTGCAAACTGCATTAAAATAAGTTGAGGCGTTGAAGACTAAGAAAAATTTGGAATAAAACGTTTTTTTTTAAATAACTTCGAAATTTTTTCTTCAATTGTTTTTGAGATAGTAAATTAACTATGAGTATTTAAATAATACGTTGAATGTTGGAAAATTCGTCAAAATTGGTTGTTTTGTTCGTAACCCATGTAAATAACATTTTCATGACTATTTACTTTATCAGGTGGTTTCAGAGGTAGTCCTATACAAAGTTAGAAAAATTGGCGATGTTTGTTAACCTTGAACATGTGATAATATTACTCAGTCAGTATAGTGGAAAGGGTAAAAAAATTAAAGGTTTATTAAAAAAAAGCAACCGACAAAGAGATTTCTCAGAATCGTGCCAAATGGAAATCCGTAGTCAATTTTTTTTTATACATAGAATAAGAATGACAAACGAGCACACAGTCCACCTGATGGTGAGTGGTAGACGAGGCCCGTACACGTTTACATTTTCCTCGATTAAGAATTAAAACGCAGGTGCTTTGTCACCCCTGAGGACTAAGACGGAATGCCTCGTAACCACTAAAAAGGGTCTCTGGATCTCTACACTCAACATACAAAACATAGCAGTATTAAGCTGCTGTTTTACGCTGGTATTCTATAAGAGTGCGACAACTATAATATAGCTACAGCGTGGCTCTACCACCTATAAAAACGTTTACACATCTAGGTGACAGGCATGAGAGTTAACGTAATGTTAATAACCTCTGAAGTCGAGGTTTTAATTCCTCGATACAAAATGTCTTAGAAACGACTTCAAAAGCTTTGACGTGAAATTTATTTTCTTCTTTTTAATTTTTAACTTCGCCTATTACTCTTTAATAAAAGTTTTATATTACTCTATAGAAGTGTTTTGATAAGAATTTTTACTGCTTAATTTAACAATGAAAGAAAGAGATAAAAGTAACATAGTTGTTATCTAGTTTTTATAGTAACTAACGAAAACAAAGTTAACAACTTACGAGACGTTCCCAAATGTAATAGTTTTTCTTCCAAAATTTATCTTATTTTCTCGCAAAATTTAACCGAGTATTTTCGTATTTTTCAGAAGATACCGATGTTTCTTTGGAATAAATGCTATATTTTTTCTATTTATTTTACTTAGTTTTATTTTCAAAATATTGAGTACTCGTAGTCATTATCGTCGATATTATATGCATTACATCCAGAATAAAAAGACCCAACAGCCCAATAACGCTTGCCTACATTTTAAACGTGGTAGAGCCATGCTGCAGCACCCGATGGTAAGTGGATGCTGTGACCCATAGATATCTTCACTTATTTTTGATTAAGAATCAAAATGTAGATGCGTCGTCACTAAGGACTAGGATTAGTACTAAGATGGAATGCCTCGTTTCCAGTAAAAAGAGTCTCCGGTTGTCTATACTCACCATACGAATGGTAGCATTAAGCTACTATTTTATGATATTTTGTGAGAACGTTGTCAAGCCGACGCATTCGTGGTCGTGGTGGTGATTTTATATAGCTGCACCGTGGTTATACCATCTAAAAATCTACTACGTATCCGAAATATATTTACATATATTGGTAAAAGCGTATGTAAAACTTGGTAGCATGAAAGGTTTTCTAAGAGTAAATAAAAATATTATCACTATAATTACTATATTTATAATACTATATAAAACGTTTTTATTTCTGAATTTTTCAACATAACAAAAAAAATGTAATCCCTAGGGTGTACAACTTTTTTGGTTTTAATATCGTGAGGCATACAAGGAAAAGTAACTTCAACTAAGAGACAGTTCTTAAATAAAAATGAAGGCCATATTCATAGAAAATCTTTGTTATGATATACAATATATATATATACATATATATATATATATATATATATATATATATATATATATATATATATATATATATATTTTAAATTTAGTTTATTAAAGAAACAAAAACAATTAAATGTTATTTTTATGAAATCAAGTGAGATAGACGAAGTATATCAATTTAAACAGTACAGAGAACCAGTCAACTTTTTTATTTCAGATACAGATTCACGTGGGGTGTATCCACTTAGTGATTGACGATCGCAGTACCTAATCTCTCGCATCTTTGACGCTGCTGCTCTTTGTATTTAGCGGCTGATGTTAACGTTGTGGTTATACTGCTATCTATTGGGAGCGTCGTGGTCTGTCTGGCATATCCCGTAGTATTCTCGTACATAGGGCTCCATCTGATCGGATAAATCCTGCCTTTTAATGAGTCATGACCGGGCTTCAATTGGATTTCAATACAGACTATCAGTGTCAGTTAGTAAGTACGACTTTTATGTTACTCGTGAAGAATTTTACAATATAATTTGTGGAAAACCCAAAGTTTTGAAAGCTGTCGCTAATGAACAAAAATAAAATTTAAAATAAATGTGCTATTAATGGACAAATAAAGTTTAATTACAATTTATCGACTTTTATTACCGGGATGCCGGATAAAAAGCGGACTTTTTTCAAATTCAGGCTTCTTAACCACCTACATAAGTATAATATACATGGTAAACATTACAGCTATAATATAGAATTATTCGGCTCTACCGGAGTAGAATCACGCTTTTAGAGAATACCAGAGTGAAATAATGCGATCGTAGTCCTCAAGGGTGAAAAGGTATTTGCATGTTGATGCTTAATCGATGATGGACTTAGATGTCTATGGGCTACAGCACCCATTTACCTGACTGTGTGTTGTCACTAATATTCTATAAAAAAACCTTTAACTGGATCTCCAATTTCAGACTCTGATAACATTTACTTTTTAATGCGAACCGTTACAAATACAACCAAACCCGATTATTATATATATATATATATATATGCATAGGTCTCCCCATGGATTGCCTAATTGGCCAGCGGATTGGGTTTTTTGTCGGTATTAGGAAGACGCTGCTGCCCATCTCCTGATTTGTTCCCCTGTGTCGCCCCTTACGACACCCACGGGATGACATGGTGTAGTAAATATTCTTGCACTGCCACTACACTAATGATCATAAGAACGAAATAGATTAATGGTGTCTGCTATCTCTGCATTATCTTATATTGACAGTGTTAATAATCTCAACCCTTGCTTGGCTGATGGTGAATTCACAGATCTATACCTAGCTTTGCACTTAAACGCTATTTGCAAAAACTTGAAAAAAAAAAGTTTAAATGATAGTTTCCTTAATACCCAATTTCGGTTATCGCGCCCTGCCTCAACGGAGACTTGCCATTGGCGCAAAACAGGATTATAGTACCCAAATGTTTGCGCGAGCACAGGTACACTCTCTATTCCCTTACTCTCATAATCCGAAGGGACGGTAAACCGACACGACCGGAGAGAGATCAGGCTCGGGACCAGCTCTATATGCTTTCCGAGGCACGGGGGTGAAACACCGCCAACTTACTGACTCCAGGCAGCTACCGATAATTTCTTGACGGAAAAACTCCATAATTGATTTTTGGCCCGACCCGGGATTCGAACCCAGTACCTTATAATCAGCAGTCACACTACTACAACCACTAGACCAACAAGGCTGTCATATCTAGAATACTTGTGATATTTCATGAGAATTACAAAATAGACAATACTTTGTAAAGAGTCACAAAAAATCTGGATTTAGTTGAGACTGTTTATAAATGCGTTCAATATACGTACGTGACAGTTACGAAAGCTGAAGGATTACAGCTTTCCTTGCGGCAATGTTTCATTACTGATTGAAATTGTGAACTGGTTTGGCAATTTGTTATGTATTTATACCTCTTAAAGTATTGAAAATAAATTTTGCAGTAAATAATACATAATCGTAAAATTATTGTGAATTTGCCTTTGTATTTCAAGTGATAAATTTGGATTTAAAATTAACTAATAATATGGAAATTTACTATTTACTTTTTCATCTATGTACTTTAGTAAAAGAATTGAAAATTTTCATGAGATAACTACTCATTTATTTCATATCTCATTTATTCAAATATTACATCCCCTCAAATTTCACATCTGGTCATAGACCTCACTCATAGATTGTCTCATAGGGGCATATTTGGTATATAATCAAAACCCGATCGAAGGCTATGTCCAAACTAACCGTCAAGGCTTCCCTCATGGACCCAAACACCTGCATCCATCGGTATGCTAAGTAAACAAGAACATCACTAGCTAAGCAACCTTGACGGAGACCGTATTGGCGGTGTCTAAACAGCTAGGGCTCCTTATGATACCATGTGAAAACGCATATTTTCAAAAAACAAGAAGGCGATGGCGATAGACTTGTAATTGGAAGGATCATAGCCGTTACGTTTTTTAGGGATCGGGATGAAAGCTATTAAAGCTGCTGTTATAGCTGCGAAAGGGAGTAGGAGTACTGGAAAAGAGGCCAAACAAAGTTTGCCTGCCAAGTGTGACGATTAGGGAAAATTATCCTCATAACGGAGTAGACCAATGTCTAGTGATCTTTACAGAGCTGATGAAGAATAACAAGTATAGAAATCAATTGTGGGTGCAAATGAAAAAAATATGTTTTTACAAAAGACTTCGAGATATTTTCCCATTTATTTAGAGAACTCCGAGCTTATCTAATCCATTGACTACAAATAAAAGAAAAGTCCATTGTACAGCGGCTTCGATTCTACCAATTACTTTAGACACTTCAGCGTTGATTGATAATAAATTAAAAGTTCTAACCAAAGCCTATTCATTTTTTCTTTGTAACAGGCTTAGACATTTTGTATTTGGAATAAATACAATATTATCATGCGCTGTAATATAGAGGAAATAACTAAATTTCTCTGTCTTCACCCATCGGGTGTGGTTACATTTTCTCTTATAT
Source organism: Parnassius apollo (assembly GCA_907164705.1). Lineage (NCBI taxonomy): Eukaryota > Metazoa > Arthropoda > Insecta > Lepidoptera > Papilionidae > Parnassius > Parnassius apollo. The sequence continues at coordinate 579,228 of CAJQZP010001064.1, read as the reverse complement.
TACATGTTAGTATTCTACTAACGTTTGATATAATGACGATGTTGTTAAAAAGTTATGATAGTTTATGTTCATGATACTTTATAATTTGCTTAATTACGCTTGTTACTTCGTGGTTCGTAAAAGGGGCAGAAAAAAATACAGCTTTATTACAATATTTAATACAATGCAAGCATAGAATCGAAATGCATGCATAAACGAGTAAAGTACTTTCAATATCTTTGATGTCGTCTGGAGTTGATAAGAAACTCTTAAATTATTTCTCAGCTTAGTAGCAACTTTTGGCAGCGGAATAAATGTCTTATATTTATATTCTATAGTTTATATTTATATTCTAAGTTTAAAAAAATACAAAGCAATACTGTAAAGGTCAAGATCCTGAAAAGAAGATTATAAATGCTATTCATCATCATCATCATTACAACCCTTCACAAGTCCACTGCTGAACATAGGCCTCCCCCAAGTAATGCCACAAAGCACGGTCCTGAGCCACCTGCATCCATCGACTTCCTGCATGTCTTACCAGGTCGTCACTCCATCTAGAGGGGGGTCACCCTACACTTCGCCTAACGGTATGAGGCTGCCATTCGAGAACCTTTCTTCCCTATCGGTTATCGGTGGCCCATTGCCACTCCAGCTTATTAATCCGTTGGGCGATGTCGGTCACTCTGGTTTTACTGTGGATATCCTCATTTCTGAGTTTATCATGCAGAGACACTCCGAGCATAGCCTTCTCCATAGCTCGCTGAGCGACCTTGAGCGTCCTCATATGGCCAGCAGTGAAGGACCACGTCTCGGTTACGTAGGTCATCACTGGCAACACGCACTGGTTGTACAATTTAGTTTTCAGAGATTGAGGTGACGAGAAGATGTGTCGTAATTTCCCGAACGCTGCCCAGCCAAGTTGAGTCCGTCGATTAACCTCTCGGTCGAAGTTGTACTTACCTAGTCGGACTATTTGTCCCAGGTAAACGTACTCGTCAACAACTTCGAGCATAGTGCTCCCAATAACTACCGGCATAGATGTGACATGGACATTAAATATGATCTTTGTTTTGTCCATGTTCATCTTAAGACCTATCCGTTGGGAGGCACCATTGAGGTCATTGAGCATAGTGCTAAGGTCCTCCAGCGATTCTGCCATAAGGACCATATCGTCGGCAAATCGAAGGTGAGTGGTGTACTCGCCATTGATGTTAATAGCGTATCCTTTCCAGTTCAGTAGCTTGAAAACGTCTTCCAACGCAGCGGTGAAGAGTATCTGGGATATAACGTCACCCTTTCTTACACCTCTCTGCAGTTAGATGGGTTTTGAACTCTGGTTCTGTACTCGGATAGCCATCGTAGCCCTACTGTACAAACACTTCAGCATTTCGATATACCGACAGTCAACTTGGCACCTCTGAAGAGACTGTAGCACCGACCAAATTTCGACGGAATCAAAGGCTTTCTTATAGTCCACATACGCCAGGCAAAGTGGCAGATTGTACTCTTCGGACTGTTGTACAATTTGCCACAGGATATATATGTGGCATTTTCGGAAACCGGCTTGTTCGGGAGGCTGGAAGTCGTCGGGTCTGCGTGCGAGACGATTCGTAATGACTCTCGAAAACAACACGTGAACGCGGCTCAGAGGGGAAATCGGTCTATATTTCTTCAAGAGAGCGTTGTCGCCTTTCTTAAAGAACAAGACCACCGCACTTCTGCTCCATGCCTCCGAAGTAGTGCCACCATGGAGGACGGAATTGAAGAGCTTCGGAAGGACTTCAAGTACCGGGTTTCCACCCGCTTTCAGAATCTCCGCTGTAATTCCATCCTCGCCTGGGGCCCTGCCGTTTTTAAGGTGCTGGAGAGCCATTCTAATCTCGCTTAGACTGACGTCCGGGATATCATCGGAATAGAGTCAGATAAGTCTGATCATTACTCACACTTGCGTGTGGCTCCAACGATGATGTGTACAGCTGCCCATAGAACCTCTGAATCTCACTCAAAATCTCAGATGTCCCGGAAACGATGCTGTCATATTCAGTCTTCAGCTTTGACAGTTGGCTCTTTCTGGAAGACAGATCTCTGGCAAAGACTTTGGAGCCCTGAATCCGCTCGATCGCTTCTTTAATACGAGCAGTATTAAAGTTGCGTAAGTCTCGCCGCATGTATTTGGAGATCTGTCCGTTCAGTTGCCTGTATGCTGTCAAATCTGTTGACGATTGCAGCCTCATCTCCCGTCTAATAGCCATGAGATTAAGAGAGTGTGATCGGAGAGTTTTTGTGTTCTTCTGCGGCGGGTCTTGCAGAACTGAGCTCCGACCGCATGGACAGTTTCCACGAGCTTGTCATTCATATCATCTACTGCATTGCAGTCTTCTAGGCACTGAAAGTGGTTACGTAACTTGAGCTGAAAGGTTTCGGGATTCTGGATTAGAGCACGAGGGGGACGGAGCGTTGACTTCATTAGACGAGACCTCTCCAACTTAACGTTTAGGTTCAGTGTGCCTCTAACCATTCGGTGATCGCTGCCAGTTTTCATCCTTGCGATCACTGAAACATCACATTGCCGTGTAGTGGCGGTTGAGAATATCCACTACCACATATCTTCCCGTGGGTGTCGTAAGAGGCAACCGAGGGAGGCAGGCAGGAAATGGGCAGCTGCATCTTCCTGATAACAACAATTGGTTGCGCGGAAAACCATTAGTATTTTAATTTTATTCGAGGGTATGCTCGCCAAGTGTCCTTCCTTCGACCTATCCCTTCCGTACACACTGAGGGAGGGGGGGAGAGGGGAAAGAAGATATTCTAGAATGTTGCGCAACTCTCGCAACTAATGAGAAGAGCGCCCGACTTCGGTGGGAAAGAAGCCGATGTAAGTTCGCGCGTTGGGCTCGAGTGCTTTCTTGCCCTTGCGCCGCTAGTTGCAACCACACCGCCTGGGACAGTCGCGTCCTAGAGGGCTGTTGCCCACGCGCACCGCTAGTTTCAAACCGCACCAACCTGGAGCAGTCGAGCTCCAGGAGTAACCGCCTCACCTAGTGTGAGATATCGTCGCGCACCGCTCTCTTCCGTCGCACCACCGGCCAGGACCGCATCCCTGGGGCTCCAGGAGATCCGCCAGAAGTCGCACCGCAGCAACAGAAGCGTCCAAGCCGCATCGAAGTCACACCCCGATAAGTGTGTTTCCTTTTCTTATAACGCCTGCTTGAGTATTTGTTTGTTATTTAACTCGCCCCACATCATTCCTCCTAATGTGATCAAGCAGGATTCCTTCATAACCTTGGCAAACAATAGGTTTTTTCGGAAGAGCGAGTGCATTGTCAAGGAACCGCATGCTACATCCACCATTTTGACGAAGCAGAAGAAGCTTACCGCGTATACAGTCCATCTAGTATAACATCTCGCGTAGTAGGGTCAAGGCTCGACCGGGGAATTGTGACTCGGCAACCCCAAGGCCCGCCGCCCAACCAACAATGATATAATAAGAAAACTGCGGTTGCCAACCCGCTCGCCAAGCGTGGCAACTATGGCAAATATCCCCCCATGAATAATGACGCAAACAAACGGCCCCCAGTCTCCGGCATCCCCGCTATTCCTGGCTACGGTGGCGACCACGGTAACGGTGGGGCAGGGGGTGCTAAGAATCTCCGGTGGAGGTTCGGTTGCCACCTACGATGACTTGTCCTGGCAACATATAACGCACGCACCCTGAGGACTGACGAGAAGATACTGGAGCTGGAAGAAGAGGTAGACAAGTTGCGCTAGCATATTATTGGATTATCCGAGGTCCGAAGAGAGGGGGAGGACACGGTAATCCTCGAGTACGGCAACTTGTTCTATCACCGGGAGGGCGACCATCTATCCCAAGGAGGTATCGGATTTATCATCCACAAGTCTCTCGTCAATAACGTTGTAAAGATTGGGAGTGTGTCGACGAGGGTCGCGTACCTGATACTCAGAATCATCAAACGGTATTCGTTTAGGTCATACAGGTTTACGCACGAACCGCGGCACATCGCGATGAGGAGGTGGAGGAAATGTATGAGGATATTTCCAGAGCCATGCATTCCTCCAATACCCACTACACGGTGTTGATGGGAGAATTCAACGCAAACCTAGGTACAAGAGAAAACGGTAAGCTGGGGTTAGGGAAATTTGGAGTAGGGCAACGGAACCGAAGGAGCCAGCAGCTAGCCGACTTTACGGAGAAAGAGGGACTCTTTATGATGAACTCTTTCTTCCAGAAGCGGCCCCACAGGAAGTGGACCTGGTCGAGCGCCGACGGTTCGATAAAAAATGAGATTGACTTCATTATGACGACCAGACGCCAACTGTTCTGTGATTTCAGTGATCGCGAGGGTGAAATTCTATTAATTATGTTATAAATACAAAACGACTAATTAGGCCTTTTTTAAACTTGAGTAAAACGTCGGTGTCAGTTTAATACATAAAAAGTGATATGTCCGAAGTACACGCTAATGATTTAAGCTTACGGTTAAATGAAAATCATAACAGTTTTAGGACGTTATTTTACTCATAATTTTATTATTCAACTTTGTGAGATAATTTGATTGTATTTTAAGACATATTCTACTTTTAACTTTGATAGTCTGATTTAGGCTTCAGTGCATTTTGCTTGTGATGCGACGACAGCGCCACTAGAATACCATTGCTAATGATAAGATACCGTTTGGAACGGTCAAATAAAAGCTCAAGGTTATTGAAAGGTCAAACCAAACCAGCTGTTTACTGTGGCTTACAAAAGGCTTATATCGCTGCTTTGGTTTTTTAACACAACAAAGGTGTCCACTTGATGGTAGGTGGATGATGTGTCCTATAAATATCTACATCTATTCTCATAATGATTTCTTATATATACGCGAGAAGGCTGGGTGCTACCAACTGCTTGGGATCCTGTAATTAATTAAATTAAAACTAAAACCAAGCATAACACTGCAAGACTTCAAGACACAGTAAGTTTATTCTGCGTAGATCGGACCATAAGTAATAATTGAAAGGCTGTAGGTACCCCGGGTTAACACTGACACTGAAACGTCAGTCACTTCAACTCCCCGTGACCATGGGTGCTGGAAAGCATCCGAAACGTCGGGAATTAGAAATAAAATATATTAAAACCGATAAAATCTGTAAAAGTAATTTTAATCAATACATTTATTCTCGTTTAAGAATCAAAATGCAGATACATTGTCACCTCAGAGTACTGAGGTAGAATGATTCATTTCCAGTAAAATGGCCACCGCTTCTCTACGCTCACCATATAAAACCACGCTCCCACAGCATAATTACATTGTTATTATGCTGTGGGAGCGTGGTCCTTTCTCGGTCGAGCCAACGCTTTCCTGCTACAACCGTGATATAGCTTGATATAGATAAGTGATTATAAAAGCAACTAAATTAAAAAAAAATATAGTATTGGCTTTAACCATCGAAAACATAACGCGGCACGTGGGTGGCCTACATTGTATGTCATGTGCTTAGCTGAGTACGCATTATGAATGACACTTTAGTGAGATGCGTGCCGGCACGGTTCGCATATCATTTCCTGTCACGCCTATTACGTACGTGACTCTACAAAAAAAAATATTAACAAATTAAGACTTACTGCAAAAGAATGAAAAACTTTACTATTTATTTTCATATTGCACGCACGCAACGCTTGGTAAAAGTAAAAATAAGCTAAAGTTTGTTCTGCGCTAATTAGTTGGAAAAGCAATTAATTTCGAACGTGCAACTTTGCTTTTCGATTTAAGTTTTAGTGTTTTTCAAAACTAATAACTTATTAAAATATATACATTGAATAATATGAAAATGTAGTCAGTATATTTGAATAAGTTTATTTACCGAAACATCGTGTACCGAAATCGAGGGAACATTCATGCGGAAATTTAAACTCTTGTTAAAAGTTAAAGCTTAAGAAGTCATTGTTACAATATATAGCATAGTTATAGAAGATTTAAAGCTCCGACTTCAGAAGCTGTTGTGTGGAACTTAATTTATCCTTTGATGTTGTTTGAATTCTGAGTGACAATAATATTGAGTGAATTCGGACTTGTCGGATTCCTTACGATGCTGTCCTAGTTGCTCGCGTACTTTGCTATTTTCGGCGATCGTTAAGCCGCTAAAGAATCTAACTTTTTTTATAGGATAGGGTGACAAACGAGCACACAGTCTACCTGATGGTAAGTGGTTGCTACTCGTATTGCCCATAGACATCTATTTCTATCCATGATGACGAATAAAAATGCAGACGCGTTGTCACCCATGAGGACCAAGATAGAATGCTTCATTTCTAGTAAAAAGGGTCGTCGGTTCTCTACATTCACCATACGAAATAGCAGCATAAAACTGCTATTTTAAAATGGTATTTTGTAGGAGCGTGGTCCTACCCCGGTCGAGCCGAGCCATTCGCGCTATAACTATACTACGAATATAACTGCAGCATGGCTCTAACACGTATAACTAACTACCTAACGAATAAAATCAATTGGCTGATAAACTGTCGAATAATTAGTTGTCCATCCAATTAAGTTGCGTTACTTGAAATAACGAAATATGAGACTTATAAAGATGAAGAAAGCTTACTTGAAATTATAATATACTAATGAAAGTCTCTGCCGAATAAACAGGTATCTCGCCGCCAAAAGGATAAGGAAGGAAAAGTAGTCACGGCATATGTCAAATAAAGCTTATTTGACCTTTAAAAATTCACTTTTTCGATTCGTTATCTGTGGAATAAGCGCTATTTGTCTGTTTAACTTGGAGTTTATAATCGCCTCTTAAACAAACATAAATTATGGCTTCAGCTTTAGCTTTAATTTCACATCCTTCTAATATTTCTGAACGTAGCATTAACTAAACGATGCACTGCAGTAAAAAAACTGTAAATTGTCACAAACTGTCCTCCTTGCTATTGTTTTTGCTCAACTGTACGAAAAGTCTTCAATAACAAGGAAAACCAAGAAAGTATTCCTTTTTAGTATTGTTATTGAGAATAAGTATTGACTACAACTTTTTTACAACGTTTTTCACAAGGCCAGTGCCAGAACATGATTCTGTCGCGTGTTAGTAACCCAAGAAATTTATATCCATTAATTTCTGATGCGTTTAAGTCTGTCTTTACATCTAATATAGTAAAAGGTAAATATGCACTGCAAAGAATAACGACCTAATGAGTAAACTAAAAAGAGGTCCATTACCTATTTGATGTATGCAAACTCTTTTCCCTCAATTGCACCATTTTTTAAATTTATTCATCTATTTGTATTGGTTTTTCTTTAGTAAATTTACTATTTATTCATTAAAGACGATTTGATTATACGTAAAAAAATTAAACTGCATCCTGTATATATCCCACTCATTTCCGTGAGCATATGGTAAATAAGCATTTAAAACTGCAATTCATTTTAAAATTTTTATGTGTTATTGGTTGAATAAATATATGTACTAGTCTGTGGCGGACTGTTGGATTGTTTGGAACTCTTATAAAAAAAACTTCATAAAATAATTTACTTTATTGTATGTTTATTATCAGAAAACACAAGTAACAAAAACAGCAAACATTTAGATGTATTCTATACATTCAATATAAAAATAAAGAAAGTCTTTTCTCTCTAATTGGCTGTTTCATGTAACGACGATAGCTACAAAACTTTTATTTTCATGGTCCAGTGTTGTTTTATTTTAGAAAATAAAGATCAACTACTGATGAAAAGGCGTCCATATTAAACTGAGCGAAAAAGTGAAGGGTAAGTGTCCTGTTTGCTGAGTGTAATTCCAGATTTAGGCCATGGCCAAAACACAAGAAATATTGTTTTAGTTTAAGGCTGTAATAATACGCGACTGTCGAAAATCATTTTACGTGTACATTTTTATTTTTATAATTTTTTATAAAAGAAGGGAAATAAAATATGTATACTGTTCGAAAGAACTGTGCCTTAAATATCATTATCATCATCATTACATCCTATCAAAGTCTACTGCTGAATAGAGGCATCCCTAAGTGATCGCCTCATCGTAGAGATGTTTACCACGGTTACTATGCACGGCAGGCGGGTTTCCAATCACAATCTTTTGATTATTTAGAATTGGTGTCCGAAAGTTACTGCTGCTAGTTCACAAGGTGCTTTGCCATGACTTAGGTATACAGAAATATTTATGTGTAGATGTTGCCGTTAAGGCAGGTAAAAAAAGTGAACATAATATTTAGTAGGTGGCAGGACTGCTTTTCTGCCCCGGAGTGTGTCTGAGTCGGAGTGTGTGTGGTACCACCGTCTTACGTATTCTGCTGCCAAATAACGGTGGCTAGCATTGCTGTGTTTCGGTCTGTATGGTAAAGAAGGCTAATAAAATTACAAGCTGTTTTCATTTCAGTGATCAGAGATGACCCAGCTGTAGTAAGTATTATTTGTTTGGAGTTAAAGTCACTTATCGTCAAGTGAATTTCAAATCAAGTGATCAAAATTGAAGTGACAAACGAACTGACAGTCCATTCAGTTCGTTATTTACTTTGATCAAAAAAGAATATACATATTAATAATATTTCTATATTATTCATATGCTAAATCACGATTTTTTTTCAATGAAGTAAAATATCGTGATTTAGCATATCAATGCCCGCAATGGCGTATGTGGATACGTAAATGACTCATTTTACGGATTTTATCGCGTTTAATTTTGAATTTGTAGTTTCTGATGTTTCGGGTGCTTTGCTTTGCAACACCCATGGTTGCGGGCTAAACACGATAAAATCTATAAAATTAGTTTAGTGTTCGCGTAAATATATATTTAGAAGTCATTATTTTTTCTGTGTAGCACAGACCAAAAATTAATAACTAACTAAAAACAGCCGTAGTCACTAGGACATTAGGACGTCGAACACCTCAGTCTTGTTTTACGTAAAGTGTTTTTGGGTTCAATAAATAATATAATGTTTTGTAACATTACATTATTAACTTCCACAAACCAAACTAGATGGCGCTGTGCGTAGATAAATCACGCTAACAAGATGTACTCCGATTTGTTATATATGGTCCGAAGCCTTCTTTTGTTTATATAGCTCCACTAGAGATACCTAGACCGCTAAATAGATGCTTACAGCCTGGCCACGGGGATCGGCGGCGCGAACGGCGGCGCGAACGGCAGCGCGAATGGCGGCGCGAACGGCGAAGCGACAGGCGGGCCGACAATTCGCGCGGCGCGATTTTAGGGCCACGGGAAGTGATGTTTACCGCCGCAACCAGATAGGCCGAGAGTGAAATGTCTTTATCAAAGTTATTTCGATATTGTTTAGAAAGTAATTGTTTATTGATTCAAGACATAATATGTGGAAGAGATTGCGGAGTACATGATTAGAATCGGGTTATAAATGGAGAATTCTACAATAAATAGAATGCATCTAGAAAAAAAATTCGAGTAAATACCAGAATGAGTGCCGAAACCTGCGATTATATTCTTGTTAATATTCAACCAGAATTGGAGATAAAAGTCAATTAGGATAGAATTTTAAGTTGTTTTTGTCAGCCCAGCATTTTTCGCGGCGAAAACAACTAAAATATTTTGTAATAAATAAATACTGTACAGCTAATAAAATATAAAAAAGCTATAAAAAAACTGTACTAATACAGCCACGGATGCTGCCGCCGCGATTGCCGCCCGACTCCGTGGCTTGCACCGTACTGATTCATACATTTGTTTCAGTCGCCCGCCGCGCCGCCAGTCGCCCGCGCGATTCGCCCGGTAAATTTTGCCGGTCGCGTCGCCACTCGCCGCTACGCGTGGCTTGATCCATACATTTTTATACATTTGTTTTAGTCGCTAGACGCCTCGCCGTTCGCGCCGCGCGAATTTCGCTACGGCGAATGTCCCGTGATCAGGCTGTTACACCTGGTTAGACAGTATAATTGAACGTTAAGGAACGACGCTTCTACCGAGGTGGCAAACCTTTCCCAACTCACATCCCTCTTGGAACTTAATGTTCGCTATCGGTAGGAGCAAAGCACAGTTAATATTATTGAATACATTATACTATTATTATTGAATACAATACATATACAACATAATATATTAAATGTGTTGTGTTCATGTAAATATAAGAAATCATTATGAAAATTCGTTTGTCACTTTAATTTTATAAAATACTAGCGGTCTTTGTGAATTTGTCACCCTTTAATGTATGGAAAATATTATAAAATATAGTGTGCCGATAGAAAGTTCTGCTGGTTCAATTTATTGTTACCAAACTCGTATGCAAACTAGCAACACATATCTCTTATAGAATATTATAAAGATCATTTCCTTAAAAATTTAATATTCAACCTAAGTGAAAAGTCCCACATTTTACAATATCACATTTGCAATGTGTCTGTGTGAAACTCTCCAGAAGAAATATTCACGTCTAGCTTGATGTTACACTCAATGACTATAAGAATTTTCAAGAATAGATTATTTTGGTGTCTATTTGCTTGTCTATGTAGTAGACATATCTAAAATATAAATGAATATCTTTCTTCATGATTTACCATTGTAAATTAATACTGGACAACCCTTCCGGTGTACGTCAGATTGGTTAGATTGACTTGGCAATTGCCACTCAAAAAAAAAAAAAAAAAACAACTAACAGGGCCTTTGTCCATCTTTCCGGTATAGGTAAGATTAGCCAAAATTGAGACGCTTTGTTAGCGGCTTGGCAATTGCAGTGCTGAGCAACTAACTAAAAAAAAAAACAACTAACCGCAACTAGCTGCAAAGCAACTAATTCAAAATAATGGAGTATATCTATGAGACAAATTGTAGGAGAAGTTTATGTTTAGTAGTAGATTTTTGATATGCTGTAATGGATAGAATTTCACAATTCAAATCAATTTATAAAGAAATAAAGAAATATATTTAAAAGAACTTAATATAATTTATCAAATTGCGGTCTCTAACGGTTTTTTAAAAAGTCTCATTAATAATCTTATTAAAAAGAAACAAAAGCATGTTGTTCGCAATTCTTTGTATGCGGTTCGATCTCAAAGTGTCCGGCGATATGTGGGTAGTTCGACCTACTTAGGCTCCATATCGGAAAAAATAGCTATTTTTTCCGATATGGAGCCTAATTTAATTTGGTGCTGCAACCTTTGTGCTGTAACATGTCACCGATCTGCTATGAATCGTTATGTCATGGCACGTTTTACTGATGGTAAGTGATGATGACACAAAAATAGATTAATTTGTCCCTTTATGATAAAACACATCAAATATAAATTATATCGCACGGATTCTACTCATTTGAAGGGTGTTAACATATTTATGTAATAAACTGTCGAGTATACACTTAAGTGTAGGCTTCCGTGACTAACAATGTTACGCGACGGTTTCGTCAGCGCATTTAATACAGCTCTGCTTGAATTGCCTTAATAATACTGCTGAATTTCTCACTGTCATAAATTTAAGATAAAGCTCCCCCACGAGAGCTGTATATCCGCACGGTGTTATACTAAATCTTTTAAAGCGATCTTTATAAATCAGGTTAACTTAGATACATCAAATCACTGTATATACATTTTTATTTTTCTTTGAAACACTTTTTGCTTTTTGCTACTTTTTATGATCATTATAATAAAACTGTTTTCATCATTATCATTATTATAGCTTATTACTTATCCAATGCTGAACAAAGACCTCCCAAAGACCACCAAAAATCATGGTCTCAAGTCATCTGTATCCATCGATTTCCGATATTCTGTACATAAACTCTCATACCTGTGACCCAAAGGGGTAGGTAGATATATATTTTCATTATATATATAATAGGAGGCTGGTAAATAACTACCGTCACCCGTAAACTACTGCAACACCAGAAGAATTGTAGATGCATTGTAGGCCTTTCAAATAGTGACATTGAAATCACTGAACAACTAAACTTAACAGTGGTAAATAACTATCAAAAATAATAAATAATTATGTCCACTAGACTGAATTTTGACCATGGAAACCTGTTGGAACGGACAGGACAGAATACTTGACCTGGGATTTCAATCACGCGACTGCTGATCAAGAGGTTTTGGACCACTGGACCAACAAGGCAGTCAAATGTGAGTCGCATATGGGACGTAACTACACTACGATATATAAAAGTAAAAAGTAAAGTTACAGCTAGTTGGTGGGGTCGCCGCGCTGCGTGTGACGAACTTCACATGTCTTCGAAATATTTTTTTCCTGAAGGTTTTGGAGGTGTTGCACTTGTGCGGCTTATGGCCGGCTAGATATATCATAATATTATTTTATTATATCAAAATAAATGGGTTTCAAGCACTTTATAGTATTAGGAAGGGGATAACGACGGTCCCATCGATGATTCGGCGGTAATATAGATGTAAAACAACCCGTAATGATAGACACGTTTTTACCGGAGCTAACATTAGCTAAATTTAGTGCAATAAACTGAAGATGAGCCAACAGCTTTCCCTCTTTTTATTTCCCCTAAGGTTAGATCAAACACTTTAAACACTCCTTGATTTAAATTAATAACGAAATTTATAAAGGAGCAACTGTAAGTGGTTATTAAAGCAAATTTCGTTAAATGTTTCTCGGTATCAATATAAAAATTACTAATACAAATGTAGTGTAGGCCTCTTATTGATACATATTTACTTTAAACTATTATAAGTAAGTGCTTTAACACTATCCCACCTGATGAAGTATGTATGTTTTTAAAGCATTGCTCATTTTAAGAGCCGTGATTACTATTAACTATGTACGCCCCATTTATCTCATAGTATAGGAATCCTGGTTCGATTCCCAACAGTTTTTATACGCTAATTTACTACTTGCTTGTCAGTGAAGGCGAACGTCTGGATACCTGTTTGTCCGAGAGATAATATACATATAATGGGGATACGTGAAATTCACCAGCACAAACTTCAACGCAGCTGTTTCATTTCAAAATGATTATAGTCATCACAGACAGGAGGCCTGTGTCCATTAGTGGGACGTGTACTTTAGGCTGTGAGTATTTTAATTTATTACTAATTATAAAAATTTCAAAGCTACGGGCAACATATAAAAACGAATAGTTGTCTACAGAACTTAACATTTGTTTGAATAATATTTCAAAACAAAATTTTTATGGATGAAGTTTATTCGCAATTTTCAACGTTTCGTACTTCACAGCACCCATGTTCACGGGCCGTAAACATAAATTAACTTATAATATGCTATATCATCCTTAAAACTATAAGAAATTATCAGCTTAGTATTGTTATATTATTATTGTGTATATTTAAATTAAACAGAGAACGTACCAAAAGCCGGGCATTATAAGGAAAAAGATAAATTTTATACGTAGTAGAGTCATGCTGCATTTATATTAGTAGTATAGTTGCAGCACGAATGGGTCGGCTCGACCGGGGAAGGACCACGCTCTCACAGAATACCGGCGTCAAATAGTAGTTTAATGCTGCTGTATTTCGTATGGTGAGTGTAGAGAACCGGAGACCCTTTTTACTGGAAACGAGGCATTCCATCTTAGTCCTCACGGGTGACAACGCATCTGTATTTTGATTCGTAATCGAGATGTAGATTTCTATGGGCCACACTAACCACTTGCCATCAAGTGGACCGTGTGCTCTTTTGTCATCCTATCCTATAAAAAAAGATAAATTTTTAAGAGGGCATACTCCTTCGTAAATGGAGACATTATTGTATATTTTTCAAAATAATTTTAGACCCAACAAATTTATTCAAAAGAGGAATGCGATATTTTTCGTATAATCTAACGCGTAATCAACATAACTACGAAGCAGTAATTATTTTATAAAAGATTGAAGTGAGGAACGAACAAACAGTTTACCTGTTTGTAAGTGGCTACTTGAATCCATGGAATGTTAGCATGGACAGCCAGCGAAGAGCAGCAACCTTCTAAAAATGCTATAGATGCATTGTCACCTTTATGTAAAAATAAAGACGGAATACCTCACAGCCTGTGTACTGGCTCCGTTACCTCCTTAGGAAGCAACACATCAGAGCAGACACTGCTATTAGGCGGTAGTAATAGCTAACAGGGTATTACGAGTGCTTACTCAGACTGAGTCCTGAGCCGATAAAAGTTCTACTCCTAATAGAATCATACTAATTTCTTATTACTTTCTATATTATCTCTGGCCTTGTTCTTCAAGATTTGATGGCAAATACAAAGAAATATCTGCGGGCAGCAAACTTATTAGTTAAATCAGATCGGCAACTGGAGTCGGGAGGGGTGTGTTTTTACTTTTTAATAAATGATATTTTTAACGCTTTTGAGTGTCGTCTAAATGGTTACATTAAAAACTTCAAGAGATGAAGTTTTCTTCTCAGGATTGTTTTTTTTCTTTAATTTGATATAGATCACACCTGATAACCTATTTAATAAAAAATCATCAGAACCTTTTTTATTGAAGTCGGCTCAGAAAAAAACCAGATTTAAAAATATATATTAAGGGTGATAAACGAGGACAGTCCACCTGATGGTAAGTGGATGCTATGGCCCACGGACATCTACATTTATCCTCGATTAAGTATCAAAACTCAGATGCGTTGTCACCCCTGAGGACTAAGATGGATTACCTCGTTTTCAGTAAAAAATAGTCTTAGGATCTGCACACAGCAGTATTAAGCCGCTTTTTTACGCTGGTGTTCTGTGAGAGCGTGGTTCTTCCCCGGTCGAGCCGACTAATTCGTGCTACAACCATAATATAGCTGCAGCGTGGCTCTACCACGTACAAAATACTATCTACCTCTTTGGTCACTTATGAATCAAAATGCAGATGCGATATAACTCCTAGTGACCAAGCTGGAATGTTCGTTCGTTTCTTTCGTTCCAGTAAAAACGGTCTCCGCTTTTCTATACCCACCATACGAAACACAGCTGCAATAAGCTGCTATTTAACGCTAGTATTCTTTGAGAGAATGGCTTAAGTCAAGTTTTTTTTTTTGTTTTTTTTTTTTTTTTTTTTAGTAGACTTGGATAGGCTATAATTAATGAATTAATAATATAAAACAATATATTAATGTTTATTAGATACACTGGTATTATAATCCCCGTTTGAGCTGACATGTTCAACTATAAAAGAGTTAAGCGTGACTCTTCCACGTACAAGGAGTACATACAAATTTATATACCTATAGAATATATTAACAAAATATTATCATCATGTTGATATCATAGGTTGTGAAATTGTAGGTTTTCAAAATACGCTTCAACTACACTTTCAATATGTGTCATGAATTCTAAGGTACACTAGCTCTTGCAGTCGCCAACAAATAACGAAAATTATTTGATTTTGGAAACAATTTTGCGTTAAATCATTTTCACTACTTTATTTTTATTTATGAAGGTTTTTTTTATAGAATAAGGGTGACAAAAGAGCACACAGTCCATTTGATAGTAAGTGGATGATTTAGCCCATAGACATCTACATTTATCCTTGATTAAGAATCAAAACGCAGATGTGTTGTCACCCCTGAGGACTAAGACGGAATGCCACGTTTCCAGTAAAAAGGGTCTCCGGTTATCTACACTCACCATACAAAACACAGCAGCATTAAGCAGAAATTTTACGCTGGTATTCTGTGAGGGCGTGGTCCTTCCCTAGTCGAGCCGACCCGTTCGTGCTACAACCATAATATAGCTGCAGCGTGTCTCCACCACGTATAAAACGTGTAATAAATAAAATAAGATTCATTTTCAGATGAATCACAATGGTGATAGTTCAAATGCTAAGCTAAGCTAGCCGTAAACACTGTACGCTAGCAATCCGAGTTCAATCCTCGCTGGCACCAATGACATTGCTCGATATAATTTAATTTCTGATTTATATAACCTGCTTTTTTATCCTATATCAGGGTGACAACGAGTACACAGTCCACCTGATGGTATGTGGATGAAGTGACTCATTAAAATCTTCTATTATCGATTCAGATTTATGACGTAGATGCGTTAAACAGAATTAAGCTGCTATTACACGCCGGAAGTCCGAGCAGGCGTGACCCTTCCCCGGTCCAGCCAACCTTGGCTCTACCTAGTGTAAAACATTTACATACCAATATGGTACCTACACGTCGGAGAAATAAAATATTCATTCTCAAAAATGAAAGGAGATTTGCACAGCAGTCCAACCATATAAATATACAAGCTATGTATATACTCTAAGAGTAATATAATCTAGGAGTTGGCTATAAAAGGCATAACTTTTGTTTTGTCTTATATAAAAATGTTTATTTTTCATAGACACCATTATTAACCACAATTTTATTACCTTGCTTTTTTCTGTCTGTTCGGTACAAACATTGTGATCGATTTTAAACTAACTTCGCGATGAACTACAAACTTAAAACTGTCGACATAGCTCAGAAACAGAAATTTGGTTTGAAAAAAATATTTAATTTTGATATAATTGCGTCAGAAGTCAGAGTGTATACGAAGTGTATAGAATAATTAAAGCCTTAAATTTAGGAATTTTCTGCGTAGATCGGACCGAAAACTAATATTAAAAAACTGAAGGTAGCCGGGCTAACTATGACATTGGGACGTCAAACATCACAGTCCTCCTTCCCCCCCCGTGATCATGGGTGCTGTAAAGCACCCGAAACTTCGCGAATTTAAAAATAAGTTAAAGTAGTAATTAAATGCGATAAAATCCGTAAATATAGTTTTATTCAATTATTTAATTATTTTTACTGCTTTGAAGTCAGAGTTTATTTTGAATGGACTTAAGAAATCACAATTTCGTTTAACATCGCAACCCGCCGCGCTACCCAAATGTGACCTCATATGTCATTGAATTATGTTTTTTTTTTCAATTTTCAGGCATGCAGGTTTCCTAACGATGATATCCTTCACCTTCGAGCACGTGGTAAAACAACCCTTGAAATTACAATTAACAATTTCATTGTTGGAGTTGGGGATCTAACACTGGTTGTTCGCGTACTGTGCACAAATTTAACTGCGTACAAATTTACAGCGAGTGCTTAGGTCTAAGATACAACTGTATTATAACTCTATCGCATCTATATATTTTCGTTCTTAAGTAAGAAATTCATTATCTAGCAACAACGCATGCGCTTGAAAGCATAATAATCCCTTAAATACGAGTGATACGTAAATCTAATGACATCCCGGCGCATTCGTCTCTCCTTATTTCATATAAAGTTGCAAGATTATGTTTCCGAGTGTAATTAAGCCATGTATTTTACACTCGTATAACCTTTGTCTTTGTATTGTAGGTTAAACTTCAAATGGAATCATCTTAACATGACAAGGGGTTAGTATAATTTCGTAGTGTCATGGCGGCGCAAGAAAACCCATTACCTAATGTACGTCCGTAGGTGTCGTAAACCGAGCTGCTCTTCCAAGCGACGGGCCTGTTCCTCCTGTCGATGGGCCTGTTTCTGCTGTCGGTAGGCCTGTTCCTACAGCATTATCATCATCAGAGCACCTAAGTCAGGTGCTGCAGATGTAGGAGCTGCTGATGGGCTGGCCTCCGTGGCCGGCGGCTGGCCCTTCGACGTCTGCGGCGTTACACCACCTAATCGTCTCTGGTACCCGTCTCCTGCTAGCGTTGACTTCGGGTACGGACACCCTTCGTGTCGTCCTTAGGTAAAATCGGCATGATTTTGTCTCCCTTCTAACACCAATTGTTTTGATGAGGATGTTGTAAAAAGAAGTTATTATTAATACTTATTTTCATGATAATTTATAAGTTGCTTAATTGCGCTTGCTTCTTCGTACTTCGTACATGGGGCAGAAAGAAAATAGAGCTTTATTCAATGCAGGTACGGAATCGAAATGCATGCATAAACGAGTAAAGTACTTTCAATATCTTTGATGTCATCTGGAATTGATACGAAACTCTAGCGTTCTAGCATTTATTCTTTAGGTTACATTATGTAGCTTTTAAATTCATTTTTTTAATATCTTGATCATTAAGGTAATTTATTTTATAAATAAGTTTGTGGTAGCGCTGCGCGCCGCAAGCGAAACACACCGAAGCCTAAATCACGCTATCAAAATTCCGAATCATAAACAGTATATATAGAAAATCTCCGAACTATCACACGGACTCCCCAGTACCAGCTCCTTCCACTTGACCGCATCCAGCGCAGAGCGGCTCGAATCGTCGACGACCGATTGCTTTCCGATCGGCTCGATTCACTGGCACTGCGAAGAGATGTTGCATCTCTTTGCATTTTCTTTCGCATATACCATGGAGAGTGCTCTGAGGAATTGTTCGGATTAATCCCAGCCGCCAAATTTCGTGAACGCACTACGCGGCAAACGTCCCGATTCCATCCACACCATCTGGATGCTTGGCGGTCCACCACTGTACGTTTCAAGAGGAGTTTTCTTCCGCGTACAACCTCTCTGTGGAATAGCTTACCACTAGCGATTTTTCCGGACCGATACGACCTGGGGACCTTCAAGAAAAGAGCTTCTCCTTTCTAAAGGGCCGGCAACGCAC
Organism: Parnassius apollo; assembly: GCA_907164705.1. Taxonomy (NCBI): domain Eukaryota; kingdom Metazoa; phylum Arthropoda; class Insecta; order Lepidoptera; family Papilionidae; genus Parnassius; species Parnassius apollo. Next base: position 560,746 of record CAJQZP010001064.1, on the reverse strand, counting down.
CTGCAAATTCCCCTGGTGTTGCGGTTGATCATGGGCGGCGGTAGTCACTTAACATCAGGTGAGCCGCATGCTCGTTTGCCCCCCTCTTTTATAAAAAAAAAACGGAGTGTTGGCCGCTCCCCGGGCAAAACACCTTGCCCGGCGGGACATTTCCCATTTTCCTTCAACGGCCACAGTGGTGACCGCCCGCCGTGATCTGAACACGCACCCAACAACTTTTGGAAACTTCAAGTTTCATCATCGTCATAAAAATACCCCACCCATTCGCTCCCGAGCAGATATCGTCTGCAGTCTTCATATCCTGCAAGCCAGCTTCACAAGGTTCATCGCTCAAGCTACTCTCTGCGCTATACAGTGTTCGGCACGGCTCTGAGCCTTACTGCTCGCCTCTGCTTAACGGCACTCTCTCAGATTACTTGCCTTCTTCTCGTTTTAGTGTTTTTCAAAGTTAATAACTGGTTAATGTATATATCGAATAATATGAAAATGCAGCTAATAGAAATGTATATTTGAATAAACTTTATTTACCGAAACATCGTGTACCGAAGTCGAAGGAACATTTATGCGGAAATTTAAACTCTTGTTAAAAGTAAAAGTTAATTTCTGCAAACTTTAAATAATTTCTACATACCAGCTTCAGAAGTCGGTGTTACAGTGTATAACATAATTATAGAAAAATTAAAGCTTCGACTTAAATTTAACTAAATTTAAAATTAACAATTTCGTTGGCGCTGACGAGAATTAAATCCTAGTTTTAGCGCATATTTTGCTATTTTTGGCGATCGGTAAGCTCCTGAAGATTCTAACTACCTAACGAACGATTTGAATTGGCTAATAATCTGTCGAATAATTGGTTGTCCGTCCGATTTATTCGCGCCACTTGAAATAACGAAATATAAGGCTAATAAAGAGCAGACTGCTAACTTGTAATTATAATATATTAATGAAACTATCTGCCAATAAGCAGTTATCGTGCCGCCAAAAGGACAGGGAGGGAAAGGTAGTCACGCCTTACGTCAAATAAAGCCTATTTGACAATTGAAAATTCACTCACTCGCTGTGTTATCTGTGGAATAAGCGGTATTTGTCTGTTTACCTCGTAAACAGAGAAAACTATAGGCACCGGCAAAGCGTGTTGCAAAAAGAGACTAGAAAAATACGTCACTATATCAAGATTACAAGTGTGAGGAAAAATTTATCCACAACTAATCATAAAATTAGAAATTAGTATGTAAAGAAAGTCTGGAGAAGACATTTTGTCAAACTCTAATCAATTGCGATGAGGGCAGGAGGGTGATGATGGATGATGATGATGTGGTTCTAAATAATTGCCATTTCTCATGTTCTGGCTTCGTTAGTAAATAATACAACACGTTTATTAATAATAAGATTTTATTGATTATTGTCCTTTAAAATAATACTAGTTTCGATTACGTATATTTCTAACTTTTTAAATACCCGGTTTCGAACGCTTTATTGTGATCACGTGAGTGTATTCAATGTCCATATCATAGTTAACGGTACCACAATAAAATTTTACTTTTTTCCGATCTAGCAGTTGAACTTATGGTATCTGTCTTGCAGTATGCTTGGGGGTTTATTTTTTTATAGAGCAGGTAACCCAGCCATCTTCTCTATTGAAATTAGGATGTTTTTGTCAATAGCTGGAATATCCTGGGGATTAGCGAGGATCTGGGTTCAAATCTGATGGTGAATTAAGTGGTCTGTATATGCAAATCTGCAAACCACACTTAGAGGTTGGTTTGGAAAAACGGATTTTTCCTATATTTTATTAACTTACAAGTGACTTAACTGTGGTACAACGAATACTAGATTACTTAACTCAAACTAACTTAACTACTACGGGTTTATAGATAATACTTTAGATTTACATCGCAAAATACTATATTAAGTCGAGGGAAAATATTATAATTTTTATTTAATGTTATTTACTTACATAAATGCTTAAATTATTTTCAATTTTAAAACTGATGGAGGAAGATGAAATAGAGGCAATTTTTTTCTAAAAAAAGTTGATTTTCTTTAATATATTAATTAATACAAATTAGGTGTAAGAAGATAATTTTTACAGAAAATTCAATCTTAAGTTCTTGGTATTTTAAACTCTGAACGAGATTCAAATTTAAATATTGATTATTAAAACTTGAATCGCATTCAGAGTCTAAGAGAAACCTGTCTCAATCATTTATTGCTAATAAAATGCACAAAATAATGTTTGCAACTAACCCGTGTATTGTACTAAATAGTTATAAAAACACTAAACATATATAAAGTTCTTATAAAACCTGGATCGAAACTTAATATATTATTAACTAACACCGCACTATGTTTTTATTCTAAAAAATGGTTCGAATTCTAAATCTAAATTGTTCACAACAAAATATAAATATGAAAAACAACGTAAATCACGTAAAATTGTATTTTATTATCAATTTGTCTATAGAATTCACTGTCTACGGTTTACCTGGCAATATAAAAATTGCTAAGCAAACATAAATTATGGCCTTAAATCTAGCTTTACTTTCACATCATTGTAATATTTCTGGGTGTAAGACCACCTAAACGCTGCACAGCAGTAATAAACTTTAAATTATCGCAAACTATCCCCCCTACTATTGATTTTGCTCACTGTATGAAAAATCTTTAATAACCAGGAAAAGCGAGAAAGCATTCCTTTTTCGTATTTAATTGTTATTGAGAGTAAATATTGACTACAACTTTTTACAACGTTTTTCACACGGTCAGCTTGCCGAAACGTGATTCTGTCGCGTGTTAGCAACTCAAGAAATTTATATCCATTAATCTCTGATGTGTTTAAGTCTGTCTTTGCATCTAATATTGTGTAAAGGAAAATATTGTAGCGTGCAAGGAATAACGACCTAATGTATAAACTAAAAAGAGGTCCATTATCTATTTGATGTATGCAAACTCGTTTCCTTCCCTTGCAACATTTTTGTAAATTTAAGTCATCTATCTGTGTTTGTTTTTATTTAGTGAATTTACTATTTATTTATTAAGTATGATTTTATTTTATGTTAAAAAGTAAAACTGCACTTCGTATAAGTTCCACTCATTTCCGTGAGTATATGGTAATTAAGCATTAAGTAATCCGTTTTAAAAATTTGATGTGTTTTTGATTGAATAAATATATTTCCCAGTCTGTGGCTACAGGCGCTTATGAGTAGCAGTAGCGAAACAGATGTGGACTGTGGGGTTGTTTGGCACTATTATTAAAAAATAACTTCCTAAAATAATTTACTTTATTGTATATTATCAGAAAACATAATATAAAAAAACAGCAAACGTTTAGACATTCAAAATAATAATAAATTAAAAAAAAGTCTTTTATCTTCATTTGGCTATTTCATGTCACGACGATTGATATGAGGCTTTTATTTCTATGGTCCAGTGTTATTTTATGTAAGGAAAATAAAGATCAACTACTGATGAAAAGGGCGTCCATATCAAACTTAGCGAAAAAGTGAATGGTAAGCTATAATAATACGCGACTGTCGAAAATCATTTAACGTGTACATTTTTATTTTTATACCTTTTTATAAAAGAAGGGGAAATAAAATATGTATATTATTCGAAAGAACTGCGCCTTAAATATCATTATCATCATCATTACATCCTATCAAAGTCTACTGCTGAACAAAGGCATCCCTAAGTGATCGCCTCATCGTAGAGATGTTTACCACGGTTACTATGCACGGCAGGCGGGTTTCCAATCACAATTTTTAGGGTTCCGTAGTCAACTAGGAACCCTTATAGTTTCGCCATGTCTGCCTGTCCGTCTGTCCGTCCTCGCTTAATCTCTGTGACCGTTAGCACTAGAAAGCTGAAATTTGGTACCAATATGTGTATCAATCACGCTGACAAAGTGGTAAAATAAAAATTGGAAAAAAATGTTTTATTAGGGTAGCCCCCCTATATGTAAAGTGGGAAGTGATTTTTTTTAATTTCAACCCTAACGTGTGATATAATGTTGGAAATGTATTTAAAAATGAATAGGTGTTTACTAAATCATTTTTGATAATGTCAATAATTTCGGAAATAATCGCTCCAAAATTAAAAAAAACAATGTGTCCCCCCCCCTCAAACTTTTGAACCATAAGTTTAGAAAATATGAAAAAAATCTGAAAAGTAGAACTATATAAGGACTTTCTAGGAAAATCATTTTGAACTTGGATGGTAACAACAGTACCCACTACCGGGAGCAGTTGCAGGAGCGCGGAGCGCTGCTGGAGCGCGAACATAATGGATACCCACCTTTAAACTCATAAGTGGGAACACTTATTGTGACGGACGGGAAACTACGGAACCCTACACTGAGCGTGGCCCGATACGCTCTTGGCCGGTTTTTTGATTACTTGGAATTGGTATCCGAAAGTTGCTGCTGCCAGTACACAAAGTGCTTTGCCATGCCTGGTATACTGAAATAGGTTAGGTGTAGATATTGCGTTAAGGCAGGTAAAAAAAATGAACATACGATTGAGTAGGTGGCAGGACTGCTTTTCTGTCTAGGAGTCTGTTTGAGTAGGTTCCACCGTCTTGCAAATTCTGCTGCCAAATCACAGTGGCCAGCATTGCTGTGTTTTGGTCTGGAGCGTAAAGAGAGCTAGTAGAATTACAAGCTGTGTTCCATTTCAGTTCTCAGAGATGACCCAGCATTAGCCTTATTTGTTTGAAGTTAAAGTCACTTATCGTCAGGTGAATGTAAAATCAAGTGATCAAAGGTGAATTGACAAACGAACTGACATTCCATTTAGTTTGTTATTCACTTCACTTTTATCAAAAAACAACATACACACATAGTATTTCCATACAAAACGCTTTAATTTTTGTTTATAGTACAAGGCTGAAAATTGAGCACACAGTCCACCTGATGGTTAGTGGTTGCTGTGACACATAGACATCTACGTTTATCCGCGATTAAAAATAAAAGTGCAGATGCGTTGTCACCTCTGAGGACTAAGATGGTATGCCCTGTTTCCAATAAAAGAAATCTCAGGCTCTCTATATTCACCAGAAACCTAGCAGCATTAAAACGTTATTTTACGCTTATATCATGTGAGAGCGTGATCCTACCTGGTTGAGCCTATCCATTCGTGCTACAATCATACCACTTAAAAAATAATTAAATTGTTTTTATTAATGGAATATTCCTATTTTTACAAGACACGATACTAAATCTAAAAAAATATTTGTTTTTTTTTAAAGTGAACAAAGGGGATATTCCACTAACTAAACGATTCTGCTAACCATCTTTACAGTTCTTTTAAGTTCCTTATTACGAATAATTTGTTTCCGCTTAAGTTACTAAATTCTTCTTGTGTAATAACGAAGAGCTATAGCCTAGAAGTATTTCTTATTAGCTCTTTTTAACAATTTACCTGTGATATTTCTTAAGACTTACCTACTATTATTAAATATTTCCTTTATGATCTTACAATATTACATAATCTTAAATGAAGATTATATTAGGGCCGTAGATGCTTAGGAGATAAGCGTCTTAAAATAGTTCAAAAATAATTTAAATATTGGAAATGTAGGCGATGAAATAAAATATCGTGTTTTATCCCGCATTATAAAGAATATACGAAATATTTTAACCATTGGCGTAGTGAGGTTCTCCGAAGTTGCTAGAGCCAAAGATGTTGTCTCAATGCGAAGTGGTGCATTGAGGTCCTTTTGGCCTATGTACATCTATTGCAAAGTATCTTTCAAATAATCTAAGTATCTACTCTACTATTCTATTAAATCCAAAATAGATACTTTAATTTAAGATGAAGAACTTACTATAATAAATTAGCACAATAGGCTATAGTAGGTTTAAATAAACAAATTCATCCTTTCTATTATGAAAACATGCCTGTAATACTGGGTGACAATTCCAACTGTTTTATCCTGTCGGCTTAGCGACTTACATAAAATTCAGACACATTTCATTTCGCTCTCGTATTTTTCATTTGGAAAGTTTATCCATCGTTCAAGAAAAGAGCTTACTCCTTTCTAAAGGGCCGGCAACGCACCTGCAATTCCCCTGGTGTTGCGGTTGATCATGGGCGGCGGTAGTCACTTAACATCAGGTGAGCTGCATGCTCGTTTGCCCCCTCTTCTATAAAAAAGTTATTTACTTCTGTGATCGGCTATCAATCTTTGTAGGTTCATAGAATGGTATAAATTACGCCTATTTGCAAACAATAAATTCCGCTCTTGGTATTTTTAAACTTTTTAACGTGGTTTTCTTGAGCTGATGCCAGTAAATTGATGCCAAAAAATTGGTTAGTGCTGAATTTATATTTTAGTAATGAATATTAGTATTTATCGCGTGCTCGCCGGAAACTTACTGAAGACTTAGACAGAATGCCTCATAGTCTGTTATTATACTGGCTGTCTATACCCCTTAGATCGGAACACAGCGTTGCAAGAACTGCTATTTTGCGGTAAAAGTAGGAAAGGGGGTAGTAGAGAGCCAGATGAACTCCTAGGCTGGAAAATAATCCCACCTCCTCCTCCTTTCCTCCTTCCTTCTTTAGTAATACGGAAACCCTGTCTATTTACTCGAATTTTGTAGCAATGTATATTGCGCCATGAACTGAATTACTGAGTCTTGACTTATCTTTTTTATTTTTCTCTGAACTTTTGGCTTTATTTTATAAATAGCTCCTTTTGTCCTCTTCCGCAAAACATTCACAATAACGTTGCGGCAAAAGTATTGCAATGTTACTGAGCTATCGAGTTCTCAGGCTGTATCTTTACATTACCATATCTTTATTACAATTACAATGAATTTTTGCAAAGGAACACCTGAGTGATAAATCATTTTATATACAGGCTATAAAATTCTGCTGCTGAACATGGGACTACTCCATAGATTACCTCATAAGATTGATTTTGCTATAGTTACCACGATATGCAGGCGAGTTGACAATCGTGTATTTCAATTGTTTTGAGCTATTATCGGAAGATGATTCTCAACCCGAGACGTACATAACCCTACCTTCTAGTGGTATATAAAAGGAGACTACAAACAATAACATAACAATTTATTTTTCAGATTATGCATACTCTGACACCGAAGCTAATGAGGAAGGCAGTGAATAAAATAGCACGATGAATGTTACATGAGACATGTTTATTAATAATTTTTTTTAATTGTAAAATTATAACTTAATTTTGGTCTGCGAGTTTTTTTCCCCAGTATTCATTTTCCTTTTTCAATATTTCCGGTCGCCAGCGTTTATGTTCTGCTTCCATTATTTCCATACGCCGTCTGTACTCTGCTTATTGGAATTCCATTTGTTTCTCTTATGCAGATTTTGCCAAAAGAAATAATTCTCTCTGTTCTGAGGTAACATATATATATTTGTTTTTTTTTTTTTTTCTAGTGTGATGTACAAGGAAGTGAATCCATTCAGCAAGTCGATTTTTTTTAATCAAGAATGTATAAAACAAAACTGATCATGTTACATACTATTTCTGCAAGTAGTGGTAGTGAAGAACCAGAACAACCAGGTTGAATTAAGTCTGTATTACTTATTTCATTCTGAAATAAAAGAAACAATAATTTTGGCTTCAGTATGCTCCAATTAAAGACTTAATTATCCGACGCTAGTAGATACCAATAATTACCACATGGTCGTTTTTGCTGTGAAGGTTGTCACTATCAAAATAATTTACATCTACTTCAAACACAGCAGGAAATATTTGCATTATTTGCACATCTTCTAGAGGTGGGACTAGGCGGGCGAGGGCCTCCACCAGTTGCATTACAATTGCGCCTATATTCGAAGTCCCTCTTTTTAATATTGTTTTTTGTATTCCTCCACAGGTTTATTAACTGTGTGAGATCTCTCCTCGTGTCGTTCAGCTGATTGAAACTAAAACAAAAAAAAATACCACATGTATCATTCATTACATAACAATTATAACTTATTTAAATGTTCGGACATTCCTTTGGAGAATCTCTTGCCACGCTGCCTTTTTTAAATGATTGTTGTTTTTACTTACATCCTCGTTTTCAATGATATGTATTTTTTTCTTTAAACGCTTCTAGTTTATCTATCTTCGAATTATTTCTTAGAATTATTTCTTTTGGCAAAATCTGCATAAGAGAAACAAATGGAATTCCAATAAGCAGAGTACAGACGGCGTATAGAAATAATGGAAGCAGAACATAAACGGTGGCGACTGGAAATATTGAAAAAGGAAAATGAATACTGGGGAAAAAAACTCGCAGGCCAAAATTAAGTTATAATTTTACAATTAAAAAAATTATTAATAAACATGTCTCATGTAACATTCATCGTGCTATTTTATTCACTGCCTTCCTCATTAGCTTCGGTGTCAGAGTATGCATAAACTGAAAAATAAAATGTTATTGTTTGTAGTCTCCTTATATAAATATCACTAGAAGGTAGGGTTATGTACGTCTCGGGTTGAGAATCATCTTCCGATAATAACTCAAAACAATTAAAAAATACGATTGTCAACTCGCCTGCATATCGTGGTAACTATAGCAAAATCAATCTTATGAGGTAATCTATGGAGTAGTCCCATGTTCAGCAGCAGAATTTTATAGCCTGTATATAAAATGATTTATTCACTCAGGTGTTCTTTTGCAAAAATTCATTGTAATTGTAATAAAGATATGGTAATGTAAAGATACAGCCTGAGAACTCTATAGCTCAGTAATATTGCAATACTTTTGCCGCAACGTTATTGTGAATGTTTTGCAGAAGAGGACAAAAAGAGCTATTTATAAAATAAAGCCAAAAGTTCAGAGACATAAAAAAGATAAGTCAAGACTCAGTAATTCAGTTCATGGCGCAATATACATTGCTACAAAATTCGAGTAAATAGACAGGGTTTCCGTATTACTAAAGAAGGAAGGAGGAAAGGAGGAGGAGGTGGGATTCTTTTCCAGCCTAGGAGTAGATACTTAGATTATTTGAAAGATACTTTGCAATAGATGTACATATGCCAAAAGGACCTCAATGCACCACTTCGCATTGAGACAACATCTTTGGCTCTAGCGACTTCGGAGAACCTCACTACGCCAATGGTTGAAATATTTCGTATATTCTTTATAATGCGGGATATAACACGATATTTTACTTCATCGCCTAAATGTCCAATATTTAAAATATTTTTAATTATTTTAAGATGCTTATCTCCTAAGCTTCTACGGCCCTAATATAATCTTCATTTAAGATTATGTAAAATTGTAAGATCGTAAAGGAAATATTTAATAATAGTAGGTAAGTCTTAAGAAATATCACAGGTAAATTGTTAAAAAGAGCTAATAAGAAATACTTCTAGGCTATAGCTCTTCGTTATTGCACAAGAAGAATTTAGTAACTTAAGCGGTAACAAATTATTTCGTAAAAAGAAATTAATTACAGTGTAAAAATGTTTTAGCAGAATCGTTTAGTTAGTGGAATATCCCCTTTGTTCACTTTAAAAAAAAACAAATATTTTTTTAGATTTAGTATCGTGTCTTGTAAAAATAGGAATATTCCATTAATTAAAACAATTTAATTATTTTTTAAGTGGTATGATTGTAGCACGAATGGATAGGCTCAACCAGGTAGGATCACGCTCTCACATGATATAAGCGTAAAATAACGTTTTAATGCTGCTAGGTTTCTGGTGACTATAGAGAACCTGAGATTTCTTTTATTGGAAACAGGGCATTCCATCTTAGTCCTCAGAGGTGACAACGCATCTGCACTTTTATTTTTAATCGCGGATAAACGTAGATGTCTATGTGTCACAGCAACCACTAACCATCAGGTGGACTTTGTGCTCAATTGTCAGCCTTGTACTATAAACAAAAATTAAACCATTTTGTATGGAAATACTATGTGTGTATGTTCTTTTTTGATAAAAGTGAAGAATAACGAACTGAATGGAATATCAGTTCGTTTGTGACTTCACTTTTGATCACTTGATTTGACATTCACCTGACGATAAGTGACTTTAACTTCAAACAAATAAGGCTACAGCTGGGTCATCTCTGAGAACTGAAATGGAGCACAGCTTGTAATTTTACTAGCTCTCTTTACCCTCCAGACCAAAACACAGCAATGCTGGCCACTGTGATTTGGCAGCAGAATTTGCAAGACGGTGGAACCTACTCAAACAGACTCCTAGACAGAAAAGCAGTCCTGCCACCTACTCAATCGTATGTTCATTTTTTTTAACCTGCCTAAACGGCAACATTTACACCTAAATATTTCAGTATACCAGGCATGGCAAAGCACTTTGTGTACTGGCAGCAGCAACTTTCGGATACCAATTCCAAATTATCAAAAAATTGTGATTGGAAACCCGCCTGTCGTGCGTAGTAACCGTGGTAAACATCTCTCCGATGAGGCGATCAGTTAGAGATGCCTTTGTTCAGCTGTGGACATTGATAGGATGTGATGATGATGATATTGATATCTAAGGTACATTTCTTTCGAATAATATACATATTTTATTACCCCTTCTTTTATAAAAAGGTATAAAAATAAAAATGTACACGTAAAATTATTTTCGACAGTCGCGTATTATTATAGCTTACCATTCACTTTTTCCGCTAAGTTTGATATGGACGCCCTTTTCATCAGTAGTTGATCTTTATTTTCCTTACATAAAATAACACTGGACCATAGAAATAAAAGCCTCATATCAATCGTCGTCACATGAAATAGCCGAATGAAGATAAAAGACTTTTTTTAATTATTATTTTGAATGTCTAAACGTTTGCTGTTTTTTCTATATTATGTTTTCTGATAATATACAATAAAGTAAATTATTTTAGGAAGTTATTTTTTAATAATAGTGCCAAACAACCCAACAGTCCACATCTGTTTCGCTACTGCTTGCTATTCATAAGCGCCTGTAGCCACAGACTGGGAAATATTTAATTTTATATTCAAGCAAAAACACATCAAATTTTTAAAACGGATTACTTAAATGCTTAATTACCATATACTCACGGAAATGAGTGGAACTTATACGAAGTGCAGTTTTACTTTTTATCATAAAATAAAATCATCCTTAATAAATAAATAGTAAATTAACTATATAAAAACAAATACATATGATTAAATTTACAAAAATGTTGCAAGGGAAGGAAACGAGTTTGCATACATCAAATAGATAATGGACCTCTTTTTAGTTTATACATTAGGTCGTTATTCCTTGCACGCTACAATATTTTCCTTTACACGATATTAGATGCAAAGACAGACTTAAACACATATGAGATTAATGGATATAAATTTCTTGAGTTGCTACCACGCGACAGAATCACGTTTCCGCAAGCTGACCGTGTGAAAAACGTTGTAAAATTGTAGTCAATATTTACTCTCAATAACAATTAACAATACGAAAAAGGAATGCTTTCTCGCTTTTCCTGGTTATTAAAGATTTTTCATACAGTGAGCAAAATCAATAGTAGGGGGGATAGTTTGCGATAATTTAAAGTTTTTTACTGCTGTGCAGCGTTTAGGTGGTCAAACATCCAGAAATATTACAATGATGTGAAAGTAAAGCTAGATTTCAGGCCTTAATTTATGTTTGTTTAGGCAATTTTTATATTGCCAGGTAAACCGTAGACAGCGAATGCTATAGACAAATTGATAATAAAATACAATTTTACGTGATTTATGTTGTTATTCATATTTATATTTTGTTTTGAACAATTTAGATTTAGAATTCGAACCATTTTTTAAAATAAAAACATAGTGCGGTGTTAGTTAATAACATATTAAGTTTCGATCCAGGTTTTATAAGATCTTTATATATGTTTAGTGTTTTTATAACTATTTAGTACAATACACGGGTTAGTTGCAAACATTATTTTGTGCATTTTATTAGCAATAAATGATTGAGACAGGTTTCTCTTAGACTCTGAATGGGATTCAAGTTTTAATAATCAATATTTATGGGCAATTTGAATCTCGTTCAGAGTTCAAAATACCAAGAACTTAAAATTCAATTTTCAGTAAAAATCATCTTCTTACACCTATTTTGTATTAATTAATATTTTAAATATAATCAACTTTTTTTAGGAAAAAATGCCTCTATTTCACCTTCCTCCATCAGTTTTTACGAAGAAACACTTATTGAAATTGAAAATAATTTAAGCAATTAAATTATTAAAAAAATTAAAATTTATAAAAAATTATAATATTTTCCCTCGACTTAATATAGTATTTTGCGATGTATTCTACAGTATAAAATAAATTACCTTCGTTATAATCTTAGTACATTAATTTATTATTAAGCCGTTTGATCAAGGGATGTTATGAAACCAAAAGTGTGGCAGATTTGGCATACAATCACTTAATTTCAGATTTATCCTGCTGTTGACCTACTGCCGTCAACTAGTAAGCATAGATGAGATGGATATAAGGAGGCACGTCCAATGGGATGGAACAAAATGTGTAGGTCTGGTAAACTATGGGGTAGTTTTGGATGGTCATGGAATACATCACGTCATCACAAAAAAAGCATTTGAACCCAAGTAACAAATTAGAAATCATCGTACGAAGCTAATTTTGTTTAAGGGACCCTCCTGCCCTCATCGCAATTGATTAGAGTTTGACAACATGTCTTCTCCAGGCTTTCTTTACATACTAATTTCTAATTTTATAATTAGTTGTGGATAAATTTTTCCTCACACTTGTAATCTTGATATAGTGTTGTCTCTTTTTGCGACACGCTTTGCCGGTGCCTATACTTTTCTCTGTCTACGGGGTAAACAGACAAATAGCGCTTATTCCACAGATAACAGAGCGAGTGAGTGAATTTTCAATTGACTTGAATGTGACTACCTTTCCTTCCTTATCCTTTTGAAAGCACGATAACTGCTTATTGGCAGATAGTTTCATTAATATATTATAATTACAAGTTAGCAGTCTACTTCTTTATTAACCTTATATTTCGTTATTTCAAGTGGCGCGAATAAATCGGACGGACAACCACTTATTAGACAGATTATTAGCCAATTGATTTCGTTCGTTAGGTAGTTAGATTCTTCAGGGGCTTAACGATCGCCAAAAATAGCAAAATATGCGCTAAAACTATGATTTAATCCTCGTCGGCGCCAACGAAATTGTTAATTTTAAGTTTATGTTAAATTTTAGTCGAAGCTTTAATTTTTCTGTAATTATGTTATATATTGTAACACCGAATTCTGAGGCTGGTATGTAGAAATTATTTAAAGTTTGCAGAAATTAACTTTTACTTTTAACAAGAGTTTAAATTTCCGCATAAATGTTCCTTCGACTTCGGTACACGATGTTTCGGTAAATAAAGTTTATTCAAATATACATTTCTATTAGCTGCATTTTCATATTATTCAATGTAAACATTAACCAGTTATTAACTTTGTAAAACACTAAAACGAGAAGAAGGCAAGTAATCTGCGAGAGTGCCATGAAGCAGAGGCGAGCAGTAAGGCTCAGTGCCGTGCCGAACACTGTATAGCGCAGAGAGTAGCTTGAAGGAACAGAAAGCATTATTATTCCAGTGCTGCTATGAACCTTGTGAAGCTAGATGGCTTGCAGAATATGAAGACTGCAGACGATATCTGCTCGGGAGCGAATGGGTGGGGTATTTTTATGACGATGATGAAGCTTGAAGTTTCCGAAGGTTGTTGGGGTGCGTGTTCAGATCACGTTGGGCGGTCTGCCCGAGTTCTGCCCGGGTAGCGGCTAACACTCTGTGTGATAGTTCGGTGATGTTCTACACTATTTATGTGATAGCGTGATTTAGGCTTCGTTGTGTTTCGCTTGCGGCGCGACGACAGCGCCACCACAAACTTTTTATAAAATAAATTACTTTAATGATCAAAATATTAAAAAAATGAATTTAGAAGCTACATAGTGTAACCTAAAGAATAAATGCCAAAGGGACATTTATTCCGCTAGAGTTTCGCATCAATTCCAGATGACATCAAAGATATTGAAAGTACTTTATTCGTTTATGCATGCCTTTCGATTCCGTACCTGCATTGAATAAAGCTCTATTTTCTTTCTGCCCCATGTACGAAGTACGAAGAAGCAAGCGCAATTAAGCAACTTATAAATTATCATGAAAATAAGTATTAATAATAACTTCTTTTTACAACATCCTCATCAAAACAATTGGTGTTAGAAGGGGGATTAAATCATGCCGATTTTACCTAAGAACACGAAGGGTGTCCGTACCCGATGTCAACGCCAGCAGGAGACGGGTACCAGAGACTATTTGGTGGTGTAACGCCGTAGACGTCGAAGGGCCAGCCGCCGGCCACGGAAGCCAGCCCATCAGCAGCTCCTACATCTGCAGCACCCGACTTAGGTGTTCCGATGATGATGATGTATGAACAGGCCTACCGACAGCAGGTACAGGCCCATCGACAGGAGGAGCAGGTCCGTCGCTTGGAAGAGCAGCTCGGTTTACGACACCTACGGACGTACATTAGGTAATGGGTTTTCTTGCGCCGCCATGACACTACGACATTATACTCTGTCATACTACATACTACATAACTCTTTGTCATGTTAAGAAGATTCCATTTGAAGTTTAACCTACAATACAAAGACAAAGGTTATACGAGTGTAAAATACATGGCTTAATTACACTCGGAAACATAATCTTGCAACTTTATATGAAATAAGGAGAGACGAATGCGCCGGGATGTCATTAGATTTACATATCACTTGTATTTAAGGGATTATTAAGCTTTCAAGTGCATGCGTTGTTGCTAGATAACGAATTTCTTGAAAATATATAGATGCGATCGAGGTATAATACAGTTGTATCTTAGACCTAAGCACTCGCTGTAAATTTGTACGCAGTTAAATTTGTGCACAGTACGCGAACAACCAGTGTTAGATCCCCACCTACAACAACGAAATTGTTAATTGGAATTTCAAGGGTTGTTTTACCACGTGCTCGAAGGTGAAGGATAACGTCGTTAGGAAACCTGCATGCCCGAAAATTGAAAAAAAAAACATAATTGAATGACATATGAGGTCACATTTGAGTAGCTCGGCAGGTTGCTATGTTAAACGAAATTTTGATTTCTTATGTCCATTCAAAATAAACTCTGACTTCAAAGCAGTAAAAATAATTAAATAATTGAATAAAAGTATATTTACGGATTTTATCGCGTTTAATTACTACTTTAACTTATTTTTAAATTCGCGACGTTTCGGGCGCTTTACAGCACCCGTGGTCACGGGGGGGGGGGGACTGTAATTAATAGTACATCGGATAATGTTATCGTCTTTCTATATTAGCGGTGTGTCATAATGTTGTGTATTACTCTGTTGTTGCAATTTTGAGATGATTGTTGATGTTTGATTTTTTGAGGCCCTTCGATTTAGCGGTGGGGCGATGTGTATTATAAAAAAACATGCATGCAGCTCACACACGACAGAAGTGAAATCTTCAAATAAAATGGAATATAAAATAAAAATTATATATTAAACTACAAGTTCGGCATAAAATAAAAGAAAATTTAATTTTATAGAACTAAATGTAACAGACTATTAATACATATATTAGTCACATTGATATTATAGTCTTTCGAGTAAAATTATAATAGCGCCACCTACTTCATTCTATAGAATATAGTGACATTATCGAACAACTGATTGACACCCAATAATGGTACAATAAATTAGACCCTAGATGGCCTGAATTTATGAAATCATGAATTTTTAATTTGAAGGTTTCACTTCTGTCGCGTGTGAGCTACACGCATTTTTTTTAATTTATTATTTATTTAAACTATTAGCATTTTGATTTTTAATTGAGAATAGATGTAGATTTCTATGAGCACAGCAGCGTCAGCAGGTGGGCTGTGTGTTCGTTTACCACCCATATTCTACAAAAAATGTTTAGTTAAAGTTTTAAGTGAAATATTTGCTACTCATTTTCTACCTAGGAGTCCGTCCGGGAAGATACAACCCCTTCACCTATTTCTTTCGTTAATAGCAATGCTTATTATGAGCTCTAAGAAATAAAGAAGAATAACTGTGATTGCATTCGAAATGCAAGATTGCGAAGCAAATTTAGTCAGAACGTATATACGGTTTCAGTAGTACTATTAACAGTTGTTACCAAAAAGCTGTCAAGAAAAAAGAACTGTAAAGCAGCCCTAATAGATAGAATGACGAGCTGGTAAGATTAAAATATTGGAACGAATTAATAGAGATGACTTAAGACCATGATTTGAGACGGTCTTTGGTAGATTTTTGTTCAGCGATAGATAATGTATATAGATAGACTATAATAATGATAATGATGAAAACAGGTTTTTTATAATGATCATAAAAAGTAGCACAAAACAAAAAGTGGTTTAAAGGAAAATATAAATCTATATTCAGTGATTGGATTTATCTAGTTAACCTGATTTATAAAGATTGCTTTAAAAGATTTAGTACAACAGCGTGTCGATGTACAGCACTCGTGGGGGAGCTTTATTTCAAATTTATGACAGTGAGAAGTTCTGCAGAGTTACTAAAACAATTCAAGCAAGCTGTACATAATTCGCTGACGAAACGGTCGTTACCGATTTCGTCATATATTGTTAGTCAGGGAGGCCTCTACTTAAGTGTTTACTCGACAGTTTATTACATAAATATGTTAATATCCTTCAAATGCATAGCATCTGGCGGAATATTTTATACTTGAGATGTTTTATCATAAACTGATAAATTAAACTACTTTTGTTACATCGTAATCATTATCATCATTACAGGCCGTCACAAGTCCACTGCTGTACACAAGTTCTTTTTTGTATAAATTTATATAATTCTAGTATATATTGTGTTTGAATGGTGTATTAATATAAGAAGAGTACTGTATTGTATGTTGAAGTACATTATGAATAATAAATGATATTAAATATATATCGGCAAAGACCCTAGACGGCATTGTCTCATAAAATCGGCGATATATTGAAAATGGGCCAAATTTAGAGTAAGAGTGTGTATGCGTCGATATAAAGATATGAAAGTCTCTACGTACCTCACTGGCGTAGGATTGGATTTACGTGTTTTAATGTATGTGATATCAAAAAATTATTACCCATAAAATTGTTAATTAAAATTCAAGCACCATGTTCCAATCCTCGTGACATAAAGATCTTTATGAAAAATAAGGCACATTAGACGTTTAAGTATTTTAATGTTTGTGATGTATGTGAACACAAACATAAAGACTATTTATTTTAACAATTTTACGATTTCTTCAAAAAATGTCTCGCATTTTCGCATAAAATATACTACCTACCCACCTAGATAGCTTTATTACTCCTGGCATTGTTGTTTATCTGTTCTGTTTTATTATAATCGATTCATAAAAATATGAAATCAATTATTATTAATATATGTTGAATTTGCCATGATAAAGTAGTGGTAGCTCACGAAATAAACATTAGTAAATTTCACAGTACGCGAGCAACCCGGGTTTGACTCACGCTGGCAACAACGAAATGGCTCATAGCAATTTTAACTGCTGATTTTTCAGATGCCCGACGGTGAAAAAAAACATTACGAGGAAACTTAAACATTAGCAATTTAAAAAATATTTCGAAGACATGGAAAGTCCGCCAACATCTCTTATGGCGGTACGTCAGACACTTTCTTGCTCTAAAAACCCTTTAGGTAATAAGGGTCCGGCTGAAGAATGCATGTAGGCTCTGAGTTTATTTTCTTTACTTAAATCGTAACTGGTTCTTTACGTGGTAGAGCCATGCTGCAGCTATATTATGGTTGTAGCACCAATGGGTTGGCTCGAACGGGGAATGACCACGCTCTCACAGAATACCAGCGTGAAATAACATCATAATGTTGTTTTTATTCGTACGGTGAGTGAAGATAACCGGAGACATTTTCACTAGAAACGAGGCACTCCATTTAATTCTTTAAAGGGGTGAAAACGCATCTGCATTTTGATTCTTAATTGAGGATAGGTGTAGATGTCTATAAGCCGAACAATCTACTTACCGTCAGGTGGACTGTGTGCTAGTTTGTTAACCTTGTTCTATAAAAACGTGCTATGTCAAAATAGCAGATCGGTGATATGTAACACAAAGATTACAGCATTAAATCCTTCCTGCAACGTGCAGGCCCAAATTCATCTATGGAATTACGAACTAAAAAGAACATAAAACGAAAAAAAGGAAACACTTTAATCATTTAATTTAATTTAATGCTTTATTTTTTTTAACATTTGATAAAATATTGCGGGTGTTCTATCAAATTTCTCTTTGTAAAGCATAAGAAGTTGCTCCCCCTGCAACCACATATCACTGATGCATAATTAACCTACAAGTACTTCTTTATACTCTGAGGCGACAGTATATAAGATTCTTAAATGTAACAACTGGTTTTGTAGTTTTTTAACCGACTTAAAAGGTAGGAGGTATACTACTCGACTGTAGTTTTGTTCCAGTATGGATGTAACGCGATTTCTCCGTAAAAAGGAACCAATTTTGATTCTTGTTGTATACATGAGATATCTTCAGGGGTGGTTCCAAATAAATTAAAAGAAAAAATCTACTTCGAAGCAACGTATTCTGAGACGGCCTTAACCAAAAATTTGCGTAGTAGGCTGCAAAGAAAACAAAATTTAAAATGCACGTTAGCGCAATTCAAGCATTTTTTCCGCCACTTCACTATACATCCGATGTTTCGCGAATGCAAGATTACTTTGCAATAAGTAATAATTTGACAGGCCTGTTGGTCTAGTGGTTAGTGACCCTGACTGCTGAGCCGGAGGTCGTGGGTTCGAATCCCACCCAGGACAAATGTTTGTGTGATGAGCACGATCATTTGTTCTGTGTCTGGGTGTAATTTATCTATAATATTTATGTATTTAAAAATATATAAGTATGTTTATCAGTTGTCTAGTACCCATAACACAAGCTCTGTTTAGCTTGGGACTAGATGGCGTTGTGTGATAGTTGTGGAATATTATTATTATTATTGTGGGGTATCTATATAGTTTTCTCATCTGGTTGGGTTCTATAAATATATAATTATAAATGAAAATGAAAAGATAAATATACATAAATATCAATAACATAAAATAAATATAAAAATACATAAATAAATAAAAGCCCAACCAGATGGAGGCCCTCGGCAGGGGAGACCAAACGGCCGAGGGTTAGGGGGAAAGGGAAAGAAACCGGCGGACGATGCGGGCGGTATCGAGGAGCACCGCCTTCTGCATTTGAGCCCGGAGCGGTCCGCCACGTAGTCCCAGTCGCCTCAGATGACCCGAGAGGCTGACTGGGATTAGCCCGTTTGCAGAGACGACTACAGGAATAATTTCGGTCGGCAGACCACCCCACATGTCAGTCACCTCGTGAGCCAGGTCCAGATATTTTGTTTGCTTGTCTGTTTCGGCTTTCACGAGGTTCTCGTCATACGGAATGGTAATGTCGACCAAAAATATCCTTGACTGTGCCCGGTCCATCAGCACAATATCAGGCTTATTCGCAAGAATAGTCCTGTCTGTGATGATGGCCCGGTCCCAATAGAGCCTGGCGCGATCATTTTCGAGCACGGCTTCCGGCAAGTACTTGTAATACGGCAATTTCCGATCCACGAGACCGTATTTCAGAGCGAGCTCCTGGTGAAGAATTCTGGCTACTAGGTTGTGCCTGTGCAAGTACTCAGAGTTAGAAAGCGCCGAACAACCGGAGATGACATGCCTAAGTGACTCACCGGGATGGCGACAAGCTCGACAGATGTCCACGGTGCCATCCTTTAGGATGTATCTCCGATAGTTGTTGGTCTTAATAACCTGATCCTGTATTGCACAGACAAAACCCTCGGTTTCCCCGAAGAGATCACCAAAGCGTAGCCAGTGGAGGGAGGCTACTGTGTCTACGAAAGGCTCATGTAGAGCCTTGTAGAACCTCCCGTGGAGCTCCTTCTCCTTCCATACGTTCTCCCGGTCGGAAATTGTCTGCACTGCCGGGTCTTGCCATTGCTCGTTGGCTAAGGATAGAGGGGTAAGTCCTTTATCACTAGAAATGACGTCCTTATAGAATGGATCATCCGATCTCGCCAGGAAGTAATTACGGAGGCTGCACACTTCGCGATTATGCATGGTGAGCGCGCTCAAGAAGCCACGCCCACCATGCTTTCGCGGCAAGTACAGCCTCATTACCGACGATCTCGGATGATGCATCCTGTGGGACGTCATGGTAGTGCGGACTTTTCTATCCAGGGCGTTAAGTTCAGTCTGAGTCCACCTGAGTATGCCAAAGGTATACATGAGGACAGGCATGACCCAGCCGTTATATGCGTGTGTCTTATTCACACCGGACAAAAGGCTGTTAAGCACTTTGGTCAAGCGTGCATAAAACACGTCGCAAACTGACTGTTTCATACCAGCCTCATCGATACCGATGTTCTGTGACATACCCAGGTATCGGTATGTTTCAGCCTCGGAAAGGGTCCTTAAGTTGACGGGCATAGATAAGTCTATGCCCTCAGAGTTAGCAACCCTCCCCCTTTCAACATGGAGGACCGCACACTTATCCGTTCCCAGCTCCATTCCAATAGAATTGCTAAATTCACAAGTGATGTTTAGCAATTCCATAAGATGGGAGCGACTGGAGGCGAATAACTTGAGGTCATCCATATAGAAAAGGTGGGTCACTTTTGTACCTCCTTTCCGAAGCTGAAATCCCCTCCCGGAGCCCTCCAGTAAAGTACTGAGAGGGTTCAGGGAGAGGCAGAACCAGATTGGACTCAGACAATCGCCCTGGAAGATACCCCTTCTTATCCTTATGTGGTTCTCCGCAGCCATCATCCGCTCGCCCAGATAGCAAAGGATCGTACTCCATTGCCCCATACACTGCTCGAGGAAGTCTCCAACTGTACAGTCAATTTTGTACAGCCGGAGGACTCTCTTTAGCCATGTATGGGGCACCGAGTCGAATGCCTTTCTGTAGTCTATCCAGGCGGCGGAGAAATTCCGACGGTTGCGTTTCACCACTTTGCCAATGACCGCGTCAATGAGGAGTGGTTCCTTGGTTCCACGACCACCGCCCCGGCATCCATTTTGAGCGCGTGACATCACCTGATTTAGCTCCAGGTGACGAGTGATTCTCGCGCTCAAAATGGATGTCAGTGTCTTATATATGGTGGGTAGACACGTGATGGGGCGGTATTTGCTCGGGTCTGTGGTATCCTGATCTTTAGGAACCAAATGAGTGATCCCAGTAGTGAAGAGGCTCGGGAGCGACTTCTGGTTGAGAGCCTCTTGAAACTGTCGGGCGAGCACAGCGTGACACACTACGAACCCCTTCAGCCAGTAATGATGCAGCCCGTCGAGCCCCGGACTTTTCCAGTTCGGGGCCCTACGGATCGCCTCAGCCACGTCTTCAGGCGTTATGGTGACGGGGTCCATAGGCGTAACACTTGCACTCTGGCTCGCCACAACTTCCATCCAAGGGCCCTCGCTGTGGTTTACGGGCTCTGACCACAGGCCACGCCAAAATGCGACAGTGTCCGCCTGATCCGGTCCTGGGCCCGCTCCACATACCTCTGGTCGCTCCAATGATTTATAGAGCCTCTTCTGATCACTCTGGAAGAGACGATTCTGGTTGAACCGCCTTGACCTCTCGCTAAATCGTCGAATCCGCTTCCCCCAAGCAGCGATTTTTTGCTTCAGGTCATCTATGCGCTCCGTTAGTTTTTGCGTGATATCCGGCTGGAACAAACTGATATTTGTCCCAGCAAACGCCATCCTAACGGTGCGCATAATCCTCGGTCTATTATTACCCGACCTGAAGCTTGTCAGTCTGCCGATAAGGGCCCTTGCCTTTGCGATACGGTCCTCAATTCTTTTTCTCCAGGCTGGGATGGCGCTACTTTTTTGAGTAGCACGTCCAGCCACGGGAAGTTTGGCGCCAATAATACGGCATACTGCCAGTGCGGCGCCAAAAAGAATTGAATCCGTCTCGCAAAGGTCCCGGCTGGCTTCCAAATAGGTCACCAGCATTGGGTTAAGAGCCCGTACGACAGCCCGATTTCGCTTGCTAAGGGGTATGCGGGGAAGTCGCGGTCGATTTTCGAGAGGCATGCTGCGCGTTTCCAGCATCGACTCTTCCAATATGCTCCTCATTTTCTCTAGTTCGTGGGAGACTATTCCATCATCGTCTGAATTAGCCACAAATGGAATGTTGACGGCAGCATCCACATATGCAGTTTGTTGCGCATCTAGTGGCGCCGCATTCCCAGCCGTAGCATTTCCATTCGATGAAGGAATAGCCTCACGTCGTAGTCGCTCGAGTTCGGCGTCACCAAATATGTTGGAGCGCAGGATGTACCTAACTCGGTCTGCCAGGTTTTGCTCAGTGACGGATAGAGATGGCTCCAGCTCTGCAAAAAAGCGATGCATCCGAGCCCGATACGCCAAACATCCAGTTTCTTCCCCTTTTGCCCTAAAATACGCCCGCAGTGCGTTTTCATTCATTGATTTAGACCAACGCATGCGACGTGCTCCACCAGCGGCGGGTGCCGCTTGCTGAGTCCGAGAAGACCCAGCCGACACCAAGCCTTCTGGTGGGGATGATGGATGCGGGGGGCTGCTAGGTGGTCTTGCAACACCCCGCGCTCGGCTGGCGGCCCGCATGCTGTCGCGTCCAGCGCCAGCTCCAGACGCGCCCTGGCGACCTCCAGGCAGCGGCCCTTTGCGCACTATCTTTTTCTCCATCATCCATAATATGGGCGTCCATTAACGGGAGACGCCCAGGCCCGGCACCGTATCGTGGACGGCCATAAGCACAAACGGGCCTTTGCACCCTGAATTCTGCCGAGGCACGGCGCTCACACCTCTCGCAAGGCGCTGACTGACTGCGTTGACGTAGCAGTTTTGTCACTTAACTGTTACGTCAGCGGGCGATGGGGTCGTCAATTCCCTACGCCATTTATTATTATTATTATTATGGGGTATCTATATAGTTTTCTCATCTGGTTGGGTTCTATAAATATATAATTATAAATGAAAATGAAAAGATAAATATACATAAATATCAATAACATAAAATAAATATAAAAGTACATAAATAAGTAAAAGCCCAACCAGATGGAGGCCCTCGGCAGGGGAGACCAAACGGCCGAGGGTTAGGGGGAAAGGGAAAGAAACCGGCGGACGATGCGGGCGGTATCGAGGAGCACCGCCTTCTGCATTTGAACCTGGAGCGGTCCGCCACGTAGTCCCAGCCGCCTCAGATGACCCGAGAGGCTGACTGGGATTAGCCCGTTTGCAGAGACGACTACAGGAATAATTTCGGTCGGCAGACCACCCCACATGTCGGTCACCTCGTGAGCCAGGTCCAGATATTTTGTTTGCTTGTCTGTTTCGGCTTTCACGAGGTTCTCGTCATACGGAATGGTAATGTCGACCAAAAATATCCTTGACTGTGCCCGGTCCATCAGCACAATATCAGGCTTATTCGCAAGAATAGTCCTGTCTGTGATGATGGCCCGGTCCCAATAGAGCCTGGCGCGATCATTTTCGAGCACGGCTTCCGGCAAGTACTTGTAATACGGCAATTTCCGATCCACGAGACCGTATTTCAGAGCGAGCTCCTGGTGTAGAATTCTGGCTACTAGGTTGTGCCTGTGCAAGTACTCAGAGTTAGAAAGCGCCGAACAACCGGAGATAACATGCCTAAGTGACTCACCGGGATGGCGACAAGCTCGACAGATGTCGACGGTGCCATCCTTTAGGATGTATCTCCGATAGTTGTTGGTCTTAATAACCTGATCCTGTATTGCACAGACAAAACCCTCGGTTTCCCCGAAGAGATCACCAAAGCGTAGCCAGTGGAGGGAGGCTACTGTGTCTACGAAAGGCTCATGTAGAGCCTTGTAGAACCTCCCGTGGAGCTCCTTCTCCTTCCATACGGTCTCCCGGTCGGAAATGCTCTGCACTGCCGGGTCTTGCCATTGCTCGTTGGCTAAGGATAGAGGGGTAAGTCCTTTATCACAAGAAATGACGTCCTTATAGAATGGATCATCCGATCTCGCAAGGAAGTAATCACGGAGGCTGCACACTTCGCGATTATGCATGGTGAGCGCGCTCAAGAAGCCACGACCACCATGCTTCCGCGGCAAGTACAGCCTCATTACCGACGATCTCGGATGATGCATCCTATGGGACGTCATGGTAGTGCGGACTTTTCTATCCAGGGCGTTAAGTTCAGTCTGAGTCCACCTGAGTATGCCAAAGGTATACATGAGGACAGGCATGACCCAACCGTTATATGCGTGTGCCTTATTCACACCGGACAAAAGGCTGTTAAGCACTTTGGTCAAGCGTGCATAAAACACGTCGCAAACTGACTGTTTCATACCAGCCTCATCGATACCGATGTTCTGTGACATACCCAGGTATCGGTATGTTTCAGCCTCGGAAAGGGTTCTTAAGTTGACGGGCATAGATAAGTCTATGCCCTCAGAGTCAGCAACCCTTCCCCTTTCAACATGGAGGACCGCACACTTATCCGTCCCCAGCTCCATTCTAATAGAATTGCTAAATTCACACGTGATGTTTAGCAATTCCATAAGATGGGAGCGACTGGAGGCGAATAATTTGAGGTCATCCATATAGAAAAGGTGGGTCACTTTTGTACCTCCTTTCCGAAGCTGAAATCCCTTCCCGGAGCCCTCCAGTAAAGTACTGAGAGGGTTCAAAGAGAGGCAGAACCAGATTGGACTCAGACAGTCGCCCTGGAATATACCCCTTCTTATCCTTATGCGGCTTTCCGCAGCCGTCATCCGCTCGCCTAGATGACAGAGGATCGTACTCCACTGCCCCATACACTGCTCGAGGAAGTCTCGAACTGTACAGTCAATCTTGTACAGCTCGAGGACCCTCTTTAGCCATGTATGGGGCACCGAGTCAAATGCCTTTCTGTAATCTATCCAGGCGGCGGAGAAGTTCCGACGGTTGCGTTTCACCACTTTGCCAATGACCGCGTCAATGAGGAGTGGTTCCTTGGTTCCACGACCGCCGCCCCGACATCCATTTTGAGCGCGCGACATCACCTGATTTAAGTCCAGGTGACGAGCGATTCTTGCGCTCAAAATGGATGTTAGTGTCTTGTATATGGTCGGTAGACACGTGATGGGGCGGTATTTGCTCGGGTCTGTGGCACCCTGATCTTTAGGAACCAAATGAGTGATCCCAGTAGTGAAGAGGCTTGGGAGCGACTTCTGGTTGAGAGCCTCTTGAAACTGTCGGGCGAGCACAGAGTGACACACCATGAACCCCTTCAGCCAGTAGTGATGCAGCCCGTCAAGCCCCGGACTTTTCCAGTTCGGGGCCCTACGGACCGCCTCAGCTACGTCATCCGGCGTTATGATGACGGGGTCCATGGGCGTAATACTCGCACACTGACTCGCCACAACTTCCGTCCAAGGGCCCTCGTTGTGGTTTACGGGCTCTGACCACAGGCTGCGCCAGAATGCGACCATGTCGGCCTGATTTGGTGCAGGGCCCGTTCCACTTACTATTGGTCGCTCCAATGATTTATAGAGCCTCTTCTGATCACTCTGGAAGAGACGATTCTGGTTGAACCGTGTCGACCTCTCGGTATATCGCCGAATCCGCTTTCCCCAAGCAGCTATTCTTTGCTTCAGGTCGTCTATGCGCTCCGTCAGTTTTTGCATTATATCCGGCTGGGACAAACTAACATTTGTCCCAGCAAACGCCATCCTGACGGTGCGCACAATCCTTGGCCTGGTATTGCCTGACCTGAAGCATATCAGTCTGCCGATGAGGGCCCTAGCCTTTGCGATACGTTCTTCAATTCTTATTCTCCAGGCTGGGATAGCACTACTTTGTCCAGTAGCGCGTCCAGCCGTGGAAAGTTTGGCACCTATAATACGGCAGACTGCCAGTGCGGCGCCAAAAAGAATTGAGTCCGTATCGCAAAGGTCCCGGCTGGCTTCCAAATAGGT
Source organism: Parnassius apollo (assembly GCA_907164705.1). Classification (NCBI taxonomy): domain Eukaryota; kingdom Metazoa; phylum Arthropoda; class Insecta; order Lepidoptera; family Papilionidae; genus Parnassius; species Parnassius apollo. The sequence goes on along the minus strand of CAJQZP010001064.1, from coordinate 534,740 downwards.
AACCAGCATTGGGTTCAGAGCCCTCACGACAGCCCGATTCCGCTTGCTTAGGGCTAAGCGGGGAAGTCGCGGTCGATTTTCGAGAGTCGTACTGCGCGTTTCCACAATCGCCTCTTCCAATGTACTCCTCATTTGCTCTAGTTCCAGTTCCTGGGCGACTGTTCCATCATCGTTTGAATCAACCACAACTGGCGTATTCACGGCGGCATCCACATTTGCCGTTTGCTCAGCAAGTTGTGGCGCCGCATCCTCAGCCGCAGCATTTTCACCCGATGAAGGAACAGCCTCACGTCGTAGCCGTTCGAGTTCGGTGACATCAAATGTATTTGAGCGCAAGATATACCGAACTCGGTCTGCCAGGTTTTGCTCGGTGACGGTTACAGATGGCTCCAGCTCAGCAAAAAGTCGATGCATCCTTGCCCGATACGCAAAACCTCCAGTTTCTCCCCCTTTCGCCCTAAAATACGCCCGCAATGCGTTGCTGTTCATCTGGGTTGTCCAACGCATGCGGCGTACTCCACCAGTGGCGGGTGCCGATTGCTGAGCCCGCGAAGACCCTGCCGACACCAAGCCAGCTGGTGGGGATGATGGATGCGAGGAGCTGCTGGGTGGTCGTGCAGCACCTCGCGCTCGGCTGGCGGTTCGCATGCTGTCGCGTCCAGCGCCAGCTCCAGACGCGCCCTGGCGACCTCCAGGCAGCGGCCCTTTGCGCGTTCCATTTGATTCCATCATCCATTTTAGGGCGTCATTTAGCGGGAGACGCCCAGACCCGGCGCCGTTTCATGGTTAGGCCATGTGCACAAGCGGGCCTTGGCACCTTCAATTTTTGCCGAGGCACGGCACTAACACCTCTTGGCAAGGTGCTGACTGACTGCGCCGACGTAGCGGTTTTGTCACATAACCGTTATATCAGCGGGCGATGGGGTCGTCACTTCCCTACGCCTTATTATTATTATTATTATTATTGCAATAAGGAAAGATATGTGGTGAAAGTCTTCATAGTGCATAATAATTTGATTTGTATTAATATCTAGAAAAGTGTTTTATTTCAGCAGTTCAAGGTACTCGTACATAGAGTGTTGGATAAATACTTGTAATTTATAAAGCTTTATAAATTACGAGTATTGTTGAATTCCATCCATTACAGCTCATCAAAAGTCTACTACTGAACATTTACATTGGGTAAACACGTTTCACAATGCCGCAATGTGTACTTAAGAGTTGCAAGAATAATGCCCGCAAAAGTAATGACATGTATAATATGTTATATTTTAGGCTCTAAACTAACAAATAATTTCATTTTTGAAACAATATTACCGATCATAACCACCCCTACAAATGTTTTGCCTTTCTTCCCCGGTCGAGCCGACCCATTCGTGCTACAACTATATTACTAATATAATTACAGCGTGGCTCTACCACGTTTTAAAAGTTTGCAATGGCTCTACCACGTTATAAAAGAATGAATGAAATTTGGCAGCTTTTTTGGTAACAACTGTTAATAGTATTAACCATTTCACTGTCCCATGAGTCCATATATGAACATTTCGATTGTTTCACTATTGTGTCCATTTCGCGGACAGGGGAGTTGTTAATGAAACCGTATATACGTTCTGACTAAATTTTGTTAGCAATCTCGCATTTCGAATGCAATCACAGTTATTCTTCTTTATTTCTTAGAGCTCATAATAAGCATTGCTATTTGCGACAGAAATAGGTGAATGGGTTGTACCTTTCCGGACGGACTCCTAGGTAGACAATGAGTAGCAAATATTTCACTTAAAACTTCTAAAATATTTTTTATAGAATATGGGTGGTAAACGAACACACAGCCCACCTGATGGTACGAGGCTACTGTGCCCATAGAAATCTACATCTATCCTCAATTAAAAATCGAAATGCTAATAGTTTAAATAAATAATAAATTAAAAAAATGCGTGTAGCTCACACGCGACAAAAGTGAAACCTTCAAATTGAAAATTCATGATTTCATAAATTCAGGCCATCTAGGGTCTAATTTACGTACCACCTTGGGTGTCAATCAGTTGTTCGATAATGTCACTATATTCTATAGAATGAAGTAGATGGCGCTATTATAATTTTACTCGAAAGACTGTAATATCAATGTGACTAATATATGTATTAAAAATCTGTTACATTTAGTTACTATAAAATTAAATTTTCTTTTATTTTATGCCGAACTTGTAGTTTAAATTATAATTTGTATTCTATATTCCATTTTATTTGAAGATTTCACTTCTGTCGTGTGTGAGCTGCGTACATGTTTTTTTATAATACACATCGCCCCATCGCTAAATCGAAGGGCCTCAAAAAATCAATCATCAACAATCATCTCAAAATTGCAACAACAGAGTAATACACAACATTATGACACACCGCTAATATAGAAATACGATAAAATTATCCGATGTACTATTATTTGTAACACATTATGACCCACCGTCGAATCGGAGGGACACAGTAATTCAAGGTTTTTGCAGCGAATATCAGAATTGATGATGTAATATATAATTTTTTTTACGCCCGAAGCAATTAAGGGCAACCGGTGGGTTGTAGGTGGTGGTTGGAGGTAACGGGGAGGGAACACATTACCCACGTGTTATGTGGAGACTTTTACCCACTAAACTTCACCTTTTGGGTTTGGTTTACCGATCTGACGAGAGATCTTTAAGCCGTAGACGGACGCGACCCTCTTTGGCAGAAAGGAGGGTGTATATAATATATTAACCAAAATATATAAGTTGTGGCATTTGTGAAGACACTCTTACAGCGCGTTTTTAAAAAAATAGTAGCGACATCTATTAAAAATCTTAAGAGCTAATAAATAGCACCATCCTTTTACGGCCTGAAGCTGATGAAGATTAAATAGAAGTTATTTCTTGAAGAAGTATAGTACTCACTAATTAAAAAGAGATTTATTACAATTTTACCTATTAAGAAGTTGAGGTTTTTTTCCGTTCTTCACTGCTTGTTTATTCCATAGGCACACGACACCTTCGTATCTTGTTAAACAAAACGCTTAAGCGACGCCGTTTCGGCGGCGTTTACGACTTTTTTCTCGCGAGCATTTAGCTATAATGCTTCCTTTATCATTTTCTCCCACTTTAAATCTTATGAATTTATGTGTCTCTATCTTTTTAATGTCGCTTTTTCGTTTCATAGACGTTTAAATCACAAAGATGCTAAAGAAGTTTTCATATCAATAGGCAAAAAACGATTTGTCACCACTGAGGACTAAGAAGGAATGCCTCGTTTCCAGTAAAAAGGGTCGCTCGGAAACTTCGATTGTATCAAACTATAAAAAGTTTTCTTTTATTTGTCACTTTTTTATAAATACAAAAAGTAAAATAAGTTATTTCCGATTTGGATAAACCAATCAAGTCAGTCTCGAATACAGACGCAGAGATGCCAGCCTCTCGGTATAAAAAAAATACGTAGAGTGTGTTTCTTGCCAGTACTTCCACGGATCGAGGTATTTTCCGAGCCAGTGGTCATTAAAAATTGTCTTTCAATAAGTATTATGTAGCAAAAAAATAAAAAAGATTTTATTAATTTTGCTTCCCTCATCTTTCTACCATCGGATAACCAGACGTTCGACAGGTCTCCACTCCTTTATTGCGTACGTAATAAATGAGTGGATAGGTACGAGAAAGAAGTGGGATAATTTACCAGCATACATTTTTTATATTAATTTTGTAATAATGTAATTCTATTTATATCCAATTCTAATGTGGGAAACATGATACCTTCTTAAATTTTTAACGAATACTTGAATATAACTACTTATATAACTACTTGAACATTAAATAAAACTAGTTTTGATGATTTTGTCGCGATTAATTTGACTGTAGTCTTGAAACGTGTTTCTTGTACCGATAGTTGTGATTAAATATATTAAGAAAAGACACATTTTATTTTATTTTGATATTAGTATAGCAAATAGGCAAACATTTTTATAAATATTTTGCGCGCCTAAGTTGATGTCTGGTACCTGTCACTAGCGCCATCTAGTGTCGGGGAATAGAGCGAGGAGGGCTTTCTAGAAAATGCCATTCTTGCACTTTCCACCAACAGCGCCATCTAGTATCGAATGGAAGAACTAAGCTTTTTAGAAGGGTCCACTCTCGAACTTTCTGAATTTAGTCGATCGGGGGCCCGTATTTTCTGGAATATTTTGTATGTTTTGGTGGAAAAGGTGTATTTAAAGCCGCCGCAAGCCGCGGTCGGGGAAGTATTGAATTTGGCAATACAAGCGAAGCTTCGGAGCGAAATAAAGTGAATCAGTGTGATTAATTATTAGTGTCTTTTAAGTTTTAATTGGTGTAGAGTGAATTAAAGTGTTAATTTTGGTAACTTAATCGGCAGTTTTTATTATCACGAACCCTAAGCTCGTAACAATATGCACATGTTGGTCCAATATGGGTACAGGTAACGACACACTTTGTTACACGAGATTTTCCTCCACGCTCCTCCTAATTTTCCACCTTTTGTTTTATCTTTTACATCGTTACCCTCGCTTGTGTTTTTCGAAAGAAAAGTTAGTTTTGATTAGTTCTATAAAACGAAGACTCAATGCCTGTGTGAATCCGTATGTTCCAAAATTCGGTCGTGGCGACTCATTCGTTGTACTACTAAAATATAGCTGTACCATGGCTTTACCACGTATAAGCTACTGAATACAGACCTCTACTTTAGAATGCCTTATAAGGAGGGACGATGTGAGCCAATGGATATTTGTACACCGACGCTACACGAATATTCCGTAGTCTGCTTAAAATGGTAAAATTAACTTTTAATATAATAAAGTAGGTGTAGGGTTTTTAACCCTACTTCAAAGAACTAACAAGAATGAAATATTTTCACATTCCGAAGTCGGGGTTTTAACTATTCCACTATTTACGCACCCACTTTGAAATATGTTATTATTTCATCCTTTTTAGTTTTAATTTAAAGCCTAATTTAACTGTTTCTGGAATGATAATTTTTATAAACCTATTTTTATATGAAAGCCGTGTATAATAAAACAGACTGTCACGGTAAACGGATCGTTTCTTGAATATAGAACTCGGGCATATAAGATACTATGTCACAATATCGTGGCAATTTCTACTACCCACTTTCTGAATTTGTTATCAAAGTGGATATAATTATGTTTGTTATATTTATTTATTCCGTAATTCACTAACTGACTGCCTGGTTGGTCTAGTGGTTGTAGTAGTGCGACTGCTGGTCATGTGGTCCTGAGTTCGAATCCCGCGTCGGGCCAAAAATCAATTTATTGAGTTTTTCTGTCAAGAAATTCCAAGTAGCTGCCCGGAGTCAGGAAGTTGGCGGTGTTCCCCGTGCCTCGGAAAGAACGTAAAGCCGTTGATTCTACGCTTGATCTCTCTCCCGGTCGTGTCGGTTTATCGTCCCATCGGATTACGAGAGTGAGGTAATAGAGAGTGCACCTGTGCTTGCGCATACAATTGGGCACTAAAATCCTGTCCTGCGCCGATAGCCTCTATTGAGGTAGGCCGCCATGGCCGAAATTCAGTCTGGAGGACATTATAATTCACTAACATTAATATTTGAATGTATTTGACTAACGCTATTTTTCTATTTCGGTTAAGAGTCCATAGCTTGTTTTCATATCGACTTCGCTAGAATTGGTTTACTTTATATTTCAGTGAAATGTTTCTAATATTGTCTTTCAGAAAATGTGCCTTTTATTGTCAGGATGTAAACTCGTAACAGGGAAATCTTTTACGAGACATTGGGATCTATTTATATGTTTATTCAGTAGCTTTTATCCGCGGCTTTGCTGCGTGGATGTCGGAAAATATGATTTCTAAAAATCACAGGCCATGGTCACATGAATTATAAATTAGCTATTATTTTGTCCGCGTGGTGGTCGGAAATAATATTGTGGACACAGAGAGAGTAGCGGATGCTACAACCCAAAACTGAATGTTCATTTCAAGAAGTTTCTGTTTACTATTTCTTTCGTGTGGAGATCATATTACTTAAGACATAACACTTATATAACAATTAATCTGGGTTGCTTACTTATTTTTGTGATTTGGTTAATCACTTGTACTTGTTTTAAAATATTATTTTAAATGATTAATTTATTGGCTATAAAAACCGACCGGTTTCGTCTCATGGCATCATTATGCTATTTATGAACAACGAACATATGTTTGAGAAAGTGAGAGAATAAGGAATGCACTTGCCCTTGCGTACACACTCGTGAACATAATTCTGTACTGAGCAAATGCTTAGTCTCCGCTAGGACGTGTCGCTTTTACCGAAATTTGGCATGGAGGAAGATATTTAGAAAACTGAAGACCCTTTTTACTAGAAATGAAGCATTCCATCCTAGCCCTCTAGGGAGATAAAGATTTTGATTCATAATCGAAGACAGATGTAGATGCCTATGGGCCTCAATATCTACTTATCATAAGATAAACTATGTACACATTTGTCACAATTATCTCTCTCTCTCTCTCTCTCTCTCTCTCTCTATATATATATATATATATATATATATATATATATATATATATATATTTTTTAAATATAAATCAATTGATGTCCGTTAGTCAGCAGTTAGTTAGACCCTACTACCAATTTTTATTATTGTAATAAAAGAGCAAAATTTAATAGAAACAATGTAATAGCAAAGAAGACGAAGTTTCGGTTCGTCAATGAAATTATCATAGTAGATTTAAATAGAATGTTTTAATGTTTTCATAAAACTTTACCACCAGAATAAGTTTTCGAACTTCGGTTGTAAAGATTTTTGATTGTTAGACGTACTCGGGTCTTTTCCAAGTTAGGGCGATAAGATGAAATAACCACTTTTGGCAGACGAATTTATAATCAGAGGACAAGACATTATGCAGGAAATTGTGTTAATTTTCTACGAGTTAATAGCTAATAATTTCTTTGACAAAATATACGGCGAATGCCCGTAGGAAAGCTCTCACTAACATTTGCAAAGCCCCACCAATACTAGGTGCTCCTTGACGGCTCCACAGGGGAGGACAACAACTTCCGTTATTTCTCTTAATGGCATACACAGTTCACACACACATATATACATACATAAAATGTGCGTGTTTAAGGTGTGAACTTAAGACGCCTCTTATAGCTTGACCCAACTATAAACACATGCGTACAACTTGAATGCTACCTACCTACCCCACTTTTATACCCACTTAAATTAAATTTTCAGTACACCTAATTTTAAGAATTATATTTCTCGGGATTCAGCACTTTAGCGGAGGGCGCGGGGAAAGGACACACCTTTTCCGTAATCCATTAACTCGATTCCGCAGCGGGATCTCGGAACGGCGAGCTAATTAAGAGTTAACATTAAAATCTTTCAATTCAGCGCTCAAATACTTTCTCCGTACGAAGCAGCAAACTTTACATGAATGACTGAATTCAAAAGCGGAAGGTTATGCCATGGGATAAAGAGTGAATTTGACTTGCAAGAAAATTGTGGAATAATGAATAAAAAAATCTTTTAATTCTGATTTGTAAGAAGATTATTTTTGTCTTTTGAATTCTTGTTAAAATCATCACAATCGATATATTCATAATAGAAATCTGTAAGAAGATTTGTATTTTTTTTTCGCAAATACGAATGTACGGATTTCCGTGAAATTTGTTATATAGGCGGTAAATGACTGTATATAATATATTGGCATTTTATATCCGCTTATGAGAGAATTAAAAAGAAAAGTTATGTTTCGCATATTTTCCAAAATTTAGTTTTATGATAATGAAGGCTCTATTAGTCATGAAGAGGATACCGTTGAGTTCTTAAAATGTATGCATTAGTTATACATATAATAAATATATAGAAAAGTATCAGAAAGTGCAGAACAACTTCTGTAGGGGCAGCTAGTTATTATTAGTTTCCATGTCAAGAAAATAAAATATTAATTATATGAAGAGTTTTGTTACGACTTATGTAGCAAACTAACTTTGCAACGCTTGAGGTTAATAATTTTCCATTTAAACAACAAAAAGAAAATATTTTTAAAGTAATTAGTCTTATTTAGCTGGTAAAATTTATATTTCTGTGAAATAAACCTTTTGTGTATGTTCCTCTACACACAATGACGGTACCTACGTGTCTGAGGAGTAAAATAATTCTATTGCAGCCGAAGTACACCAACACGCATTAGAGCAGAGCTATAGAAAAGTCGCTTCACAAGAGCTGTGCCCACATGTGGGACGTATGTGAGCTGTAATTGTAACCTTTAAATTTATATATAGATGTTCTTACCCTGCAGAAAAAATAACTTTTTAATATGAGTAGAATCACACAAGGAGCATACATTCCACCTGATGGTGAGTGGATTCTGTGGCCCAAAGACATCTACATCTATCCTCAGTTAAGAATCAAAATGTAGATGTTTTGTTACTCTTGAGGACTAAGATAAAAATATTCTCCGGTTCACTACACTCACCATACGATGCACAGTAGCATTAAGCTGCTATTTTACGCTGGTATTTTGTGAGAGCGTGGTCCTTCACAGGTTAAGCCAACCCATTCATGCTACAACAATAATATAGCTGCAACGTGGCTCTACCACGTATAAAAACCGCAAATAATCAAGAAAACAGCGCTTAGAGTTCCCAAATAAGTACTCCGAATGGAATATATTGGCTGCAAGCGAGGTTTATTTATGTTGTTGGGCAAAACTATGAACATTAATAGTCAATAACAGAAGCAAACTTCCATAATAAAGTAATATGAGAGAGCAGCTGTATTGGTCTGGGGGTTTAACGAAAGTAAAAAGTGAAAAATTTAAACAAATAAACATATTAACTTTGACATCGCCATATACCTAGTCAGGAAAAATAAAACGCATTTTTTAATGAAGTAATGTAATATTTCTAAAACTTATATGTACATATTTATTAAAGTCTCAGCAAAAAATAAAACAATATTTCAATACCACCTGCTTGGGATCCTATAATTAATAAAATTAAAACTTAAAACTTAAGAAGAGTGTGGTTTGCAAGATGATGTTGTGACCAGGATTAAGAAGGGAATGCTTCGGTGGTTTGGTCATGCGGAAAGAATGAATGAGGAAAGAGTGACAAAGAAAATTTATGGTGCAGAAGTGAATGGCAGAGTCAGAAAGGGACGTCCTAGGCGAAAATTTATCGACCAAATTGGCGATTTATTGAATACGGGCCAAATTAGGAGTACCCTTAACCGACGAGCATGTATGCGTAGGTGTATGGATGTAAAGGAGGCAAGAGAGGTGTGTCAGGTTCGTGCCAAATGGAAGTCTGTAGTCTCTGCCTACCCCTCTGGGTGACAGGCGTGAGTGTTTATATAATATATATATATATATATATATATATATATATATATATATATATATATATATATATATTATTTATATATATATATATAAAACTTAACCCAAGCATAGCACTGCAAGACTTCAAAGCACAGTTAGTTGATTCTGCGTAGATCGGACCAAAGACAATATTTAAAAAGCTGAAGGTACTCCGGACTAACTTTAACATCGGGACGTTAGTCACCTCAGTCCCCCGTGACCATGGATGCTGGAAAGCACCCGAAATGTCGGGTATTAAAAATTAAAAATAACATAAATAAACGCGATAAAATCCGTTAAAGTAGTTTTAATCAAAGAATAAAGATGGTCATACTTTAAACACAAGGAACAAACATAAGCTTGTGATACCAGTTACTAGACTCCACAGATATAATAATTCATTTATGAGTTAATGTATATGGTTTTACCACAAAATCCCAGAAAATGTACAAAATTTGTCAATAATCAAGTATAACTGTTTAATTATATAAAAATATTTAAAAACGGGTTATTATAATATCAAAGAATACGTAAATGAAAAAACCCCTGGGAATGAGGTGATCACCATTCTGGTTCTGCTGTTCTGCTATTCATGCTGCACAAACAAAATTATTTTAAAGTGAAATATGTTTTAAAAAAGCCTTGCTGGTTTTTCCCAGGACGGAGGTATTTTCCGAACCAGTGGCAAATAAGAAATGACTTTCAATAAGTATTATATAATAAAAATTATTCTGTTATATTCTATTCTACTATAAAATATAACTCCTCCTGCGATGTCACTTTGGCCAACATTCAGTTAGGATTAAAAAATTTATTATTTGGTTACGTATTTATAATTTTCATTTTATAAATACTGTGAACTAGTTTTTTAGCTGTTTGGCACTTCAAAGTTTTTGTTTTAGTTAAATGTCTTTGTTTCCTGTTGTCTTATATATAGCATACCGTTGACTTATATATTACTTATACTATTGACTTATATAATACAGTTAATTAAAATTTTTGGGCTTAAATACCTTTTAACTAAAAACTTAAACTCTTCTTATTCGTAGCTCCTAAGTGATTGAAAACTGTGTCTGCAGTAAGTTTCGCAAGCTCACATCATTCTAACTGATTTCAGAACTTACCTGATTTACTGCTCGTGTTACTCGAATAGCGGGAATCATGAATTCGAATAGCGGGATATTAGTACATTTTCTACAAATTTACTTTTTAAATATTTTTATAGTTTAATTTAAATAAACCACTAACCACCAGGAGGGATTGCAGTCTAGCACTGGCTTATAATAATAAAAAATATTACTGTGATGATTCTAGAGAGAGTAATAGGTTCTTAACCTCTCAACCCCTTAGCAGTCTCATGAGACCGCAGCCATATTCCGTCAAATCCCTAGCGGTCTCATGAGGTCACACCCACCCACAGCATTATAACCTATAAAAACTTATATATAGAGACTACTTTTCTGTGAAGAAGTTTGTCATTATATAATTAAGATGAAATACTCTATCCTCTATTGCTTGTTATCCTATGAATATTTATTCATAATCTACGTTCATTTCATACGCCATTTTCGCGAGAATGTTATTGTGTTGATTTTTGGATTTTTCTAGTATTTTATTAATGTTTTAGTATAGTGTTTTAGTATAAAATTGTAATGAAAGTTTATGTGTAAATATAATTTATCTTTTAACGTAAATAATTTCGAGTAATATATATATTGAAATAATTGTGATTTTCACGCTGCCGACATTCGCTTGGTATGTTTTTTTGTTACTAAAATACAATAAAATCTTTTTGTAATAAAGTAGAACCTGACTTTTGCTGAGACCGCACGATAGAGAATGTTGTATAGATTTTATAATGCCAAACTTCTTCACAGAAAAGTAGTCTCTAAATATAAGTTTTAATGGTTCTAAGTGCTGTGGGTGGTTGCGGTCGCATCCGACCGCTCGGGATTTGCCGGGCGCATGCGAATGCATGGGATTTTTATGGCGCTTGAAGGGTTAATACGTATGTAAAAACAATTATTTAGAGTGTGAATGTGAATGACAGGGTGAGAAGTTGTGTGATAAGAGAAGAGTGTGGTTTGCAGGATGATGTGACCAGGATTAAGAAAGGAATGCTTCGGTGGTTTGGTCATGTGGAAACAATGTATGAGGAAAGAGTGACAAAGAAAATTTATGTTGCAGAAGTGATTGGCCGAGTCGAAAAGGGACGTCCTAGGCGAAAATTTATCGACCAAATTAGCGATTTATTGAAAAGGGGCCAAATTAGGAGTACCCTTAACCCACGAGCATGTATGCGTAGGTGTATGGATGTGAAGGAGGCGAGAGAGGTGTGTCAGAATCGTATCAAATAGAAGTCTGTAGTGTCTGCTTACCCCTCTGGGTGACAGGCGTGAGTGTTTATGTTATGTAAGTAATTATTTAGAAGTCTTGGGAGTGGCTAAAACTTTTATTATAGAATAAGGTTGACTAACGACAGTTACACACACAGATTAATAATCAGAATGCAGAAGCAATGTAGATGCGCTGTTACCTCTGAGGACTAAGAAGGAATGCCTCGTTACCAGTAATACGGGTCTTCGGTTCTCTACACTATACATATTGCGAAACAAATCAGTATAATTCTGCTGTTTCACACTGGTATTCTATGAGAACGTGGTTCTACCCTCATCGAGATGACCTACCTGTAGCTGCAGCGATGCTCTACCCATAATAAAGTAAACAACTTATTAAACTTCATTACATTCGTACGTACATACAGGTCGAGCTTAAAAAAAGCGTTGTAATCATCATCATCGTCATCATCAACATCCTTTCACAAATCCTCTGATGAACCTTTGCCTCTTACAAGGCATGCCACTAAACGCTAATACATGCCACTTTTATATGTAGTATAATATTTCAAATCATAATTTACATATTTTGTTAATCTCTATTGGGAGCGGCTTTGAGTATGTGCCTATTAGGTATTATTTGAAAACTGGCTCTCGTAGGCAAACAGTAGCCTTATCTGTTCTTTGTGTAGGTTTCATTCTTTGAGTTGAAAGAAAAAAGAGCTTTTTATGCAGCTAGTATAAAATGTATGCATATTATAATAAAGGCAACAAAAATAAAACTTACAAATATTTGGTTTTAATTATGCTGGTTTTATAAGAAACACTAAATATTGTAAACATTGAGTATTTGTATGTTATGGAATATAAAAATACTTAATATTGTAAATATTAAATTAGCAACAAACTGCCTGACCCAAGCAGCGAATTTCTTGGAGCGCCGCCATCTCATCTGCTAAGTCAGTCAGTCACTGAGGGGAGAGCGAGTGCCGCATCGACGTACCAACGCTCTACTTTCCCCGCGATTCCACATCGACTGCGACAGACAGAGGGAGTGGGCTCGGCAAACTAATTATTAATTTTGCATAAAAATAACTTTTAGTCATTGTGTAATTTTAGGTTTTAATACAAAAAAAATTACGAAGAAATATTGTAATAAAAATACAATAATCCACGGGATGAAAGGGGTAATGGCTTCTCTGACGCCGGCTGTCCACAGATTTAATCCATTTATTTTATTTTTTATTTTTCATGCAGGATTTTTAATGTTTATCTTAACCTTTGTAGCTGGTAAATGGGCAGTTTAAACGTAACGTTGCGTCTAATAACTTAATTGAATATTATTTATAAAATCAGTTTCCTCAAGCAGTATAAAACATTTTTAAAATGATGAAAGAGGAAAAAAAATAGATGCGTTACGAATATGTCACGATCTTTTCTTCCTATATCGAGTACGTATTAAACGGCAAACGGAAAAATGAAGTGGGCGCTTGGAATTTCGATAAACAATTTCATTGATGCTTCGAAGACTGTATTCAGTTTTCTCGCCTAGTTTGAAATTTCGTGGCTCCCGAGCTACTTAGGCTTATGAACAGCTTTTTATTAGAAATCCATATGTGTATATGTCGCAGCTAGCTAGCTTAAATTCAGGTAACAGCCTAGGCTTTTCACTAAATGGCGCCGTTCGACTAGCGGCCTGAATGATATTCAGTTGATGCGTCTAGTACAATATTGCACCTATCTTGTAATATAGCCACTGTAGGCTATGGTGCAGCTGAAGTGGCCCTTGAGTCACCCTAAAGCCGCGTACATTTATATAATATAACACATAATTAGGCAGAGACCAGATACATGGCATGATCACCATATTAACCGCTAGTTGAACGGTGCCATTTAGTAAACGGGCTAGGCTGTTCTTTAAATGACTAATTAAGCTAGTTGCCTGCGACATATGTACATATTCTTCTTCTTCTACTATTTCTTTATCGGCTCATAAAAGTCCCCAACTTGACATTGACCTCTTCCTTTACAGACAGTATTTACCTTAATTTTCTCGCTTGGCAGGCGTTTGTGTAAAGTGCTAGACATTTTTTAAAAATAAAATAATGGTGACAATCGAGCACATATTCAATGGTAAGTGGATTCTGCGACCCATAGAAATCTACATCTATCTTTGATTAAGAATCAAAATGATCTACATTTTGATTCTTAAGCGAGTTGCACACCTGAGGACTAAGATGGAACGCCGCGTTTCCAATCAAAAGGTCCCTCGGTTCTCTATACTCACCATTCGAAACGAAACGGATTGATCTGATATCTTACCCTTGTGTTCTGTGAGAGCGTGGTTCTCTCCCGGTCGAGTCGACCGATTCTTGCTACATTGTACTATCATACTGTCTTGTACACATCACGCTGCTATAGCTATATAGTCGTTTATTGGAAGCCATAAGATCTTTCTAGCCTTTACCATTTTCAACTCCTACGTCACCTTCGGAACGAACGGCGTAAAGTATTTCCATAGACCGCTACCACAAGGCACTATTTGTATATAAAGTGACTCGCCTACAATTTATTGACAAGGGTCTCTACAAACAAATGAATTAGAAAAAATCGTTTAACGGTAAAATATTTTTATATTAGGATGGAGATAAAAAAATGCCATTTATTTGGTTACACGCGAAAATATTTTCAATATGAGTTTTGTATCGTTTTTGCTTTTTTGCGAGGCTTTGTTTAGCTTACGAAAGAAAGTTTAAATGAGTTTTGAAAACGAAATGTTACTATATTCGACGCACGTTTTCATGCACATAATATTTCAATAACATTCAATTTCACATACTATATATATATATATACATAATACAATTCAATTAAAATTTTTCTTATATTAAATTAGCTGCACGAAGGGTAGTCAGATCTTTACATACACACATAAGCGTTATCTACTATCTTTAACGTAAAATAACTAAAATTTCATGAGTTCCGGAAAAATAAAGAATGCGAACAGAATTTTTCCCTACACAATAAAGCTTCTACTTTATTAAGCTAACCTTACGGATAACTTAGTCGCATAGTTGTGGTGAAAGCTTTTGAAGTTGAATACCTTGCGTGCCTGAATTCATTTTAAGTTTAATCGTAGGTATTGTTTGCTTTTGTTGGGCCGATTACTTGTTTAAATTACGAAGGCAAATTCGACGCGTTGAGAGTTGTAAGGTTAAAAACTGATAAGAATTCTTTATTTATTTTGTAAAATGTTTTGTAATATTTAATTTTTTTAATTAATATAATATTATTGTTTTACCTCATCTCATACCGTGGGTATCGTAAGATACTAAAAAGGGAAACTGGCACAGGAGACAGGCAGCAGCATGTTTAAGATAACATTCGAAAATATCAAAAAAATTACCTTTAACAAAAAGTGAAAGCCGAATTTAAAGAACTTTAAAATAATAAAATTACATAATATAACGGGTATTTTTGAAACGCTCCCGAAAACGAAGACAGAAAATAGTATTAAGGATAACTTTAATGATAAGACAAGATGAAAATATATTCTGATGAAAAAAATAATTTTCTTACAACGTTGAATTAGCTTTATTCATGCTCTTTCATGTAAGAACAGCTAAATGAAACGATAATTTCCTTTAAAAATCATGAAAATATATAACCATAAAACCAGCAGTGAAAGTTAAATAGCTGAAATCAGCTGATAATGTCCAACAGTGTAGGAAGAATGTATAGTGTAGGAAGAATGCAAGCCCTTCAGGATATGAACTTATTTTATTTTTTTTTAGTTTTGAAGTCGAGTTTTATTTATTTTTTCAAAGTTATTTTTTAACATTATGGGTTGACTAAGGAATATCTATATAATCTCAATATTGTAAGGTACATCAAAATCCTTTTCATACCCCACGTTTCCAAATTTTTTATCTACATTAACATGGAACTGCCCCCGAAGTACTAACCTAGATACATCAAATCCAGTTCAGGATTGCGAACGATAACAAGCAACACAAAAAAAAGTGGATTTGTACGCCTCCTCTTTTTTTGAAGTAGGCGAAAAAGTGGTATTATAATTTAATTCAGATATTATAACTATTTTTAACTAGTCACTCAGCGTGCGGTAGAAAGGGCTATGCACGGAATTTTTCTGCGGGACAAAGCCGTAACGAGGATATTCGCAGAAGAACAATAGTACTTATTATATATTTCTTATTTTGTGTCACTTCCTACTTTTTATTTTGTTGTGAGGACCACTCCACCAATTTAATAAAGTCAAGATAATTTGATCTTCATTTATTTAAAAACATTAAAATTTATGCAATATTTATTACCATAATAAGAATAAGATTGTTCTTAAATTATCATACAGTTCCACTCCCCGTGCTATAAAGTCAATTAGAAAGCTGACTGCATTTTCTCGCTGAATGGCCATACTTAGGTATGATATGCACATGATTATAGTACACGGGTGTGTGCGGTACACAGGTGCACTATCAATTCCCTTACTCTTATTGTACAATATGTTGGAATTTCAACACCGCTTGCGAGAGATCAAGCGCAGAAAAAACGCCTCCAAAATGGCAAATCAAATCCGTTTGTTAGGTGAAACACTACCAATTTCCTGATTCCAAGCTGCAATCAGGATTTTCTCGACAGGAAACTGATTTACCCAAATGACTGATTGTCCCAACTGCGGATAATGGTGTGCCATGTGAGTGTTTAGAACCGGAGAACCTTTTTACTGGAAACGAGGCATTCCTTCTTAGTCCTCAGGGGTGACTACGTGTCTGAATTTCATATTGTTTCCTAATCGAAGACATATAGATGCTTATGAGCCACAGCATCTACTAACTGGACTGTACGCTCGTCTGTTATCGTTATTCTACAAAATGTGAAGCCGTGTTTTTTCAGTAGAATCATAAAATACTTGTCAAAATTGCTTTTGTTACGGAGTTTCACATATTTCACGCTACAGGCTACATGCAGTAAATCATAGCCGTCATTCTCAACACTATTTCCTGACAGAGTTGTCTGATACAGTTATTGTTTTATTTTTTACTTTGATACAGTACCAATGGCAGACAAATTAAAGTATATTATAGTATTGTTGTCTGTAGAAGGCTGTTTTTCACAATTTGCAAATTCGTACAATAATAACTTTTATTAAAAGTAAAAGTCAACTTCAAGAGATTAAAAGGAATAAAATAATTTCATATTCTGAAATCGGTGCTAAGCCATAGTGTGTAAAAAGATTAGCGCCCCGACTTAAGAATATGTGCTTGTTTATTTCTTTGAAGTCGGCTTTTATTTCTTGCTAAAGTTTTTTACGCTTTTGAGCGGATTAAGAAATATCACAATCTCAATATCGCTTAAACAGCGCCATTAAAAATTCATCCTCTTTTTGCCACTTTTAGCGGCAGTTTGTTCACATTTATATGGTAGTTCTAGTGTTGCCCAAATGCAAGAACAAGACGAGACTTAGCCAGTCTTTGTCTTGGTCTTGCGCCAATATACCTGGTCTTGTTCATGGTCTTGGTCTTGCAGCAAGAGTCTCGCAAATCTCGCAATTACCTATTAGCCTATTGTTATTTATTAAAAGTTACTTTAGATCTTAGAACAACCTAACAAAGTAGGCACATTTTGAGCTTGAATTAACATAGCCATAGAAAGACCAACCTAATTAATAAATGTCTAAACATTTAATGAGAAATTCGAAAAATCAACTAATACCGGGTGGTGTTTGAACCCACGACCTAAGCGATCCGTGCCGATGCTCTAACCAACTGAGCTGTCTACCAAGTCTCACGGCCACGGTAGTTAGTCTGTTTCTTAATAAACGTTTACATTTAATAAACTTACATGTGCTAAAACTTAGTCAAAACATATAAAAAACAAATTAATGACATTAACTTGACTGTATTATAAAGAACATTATCTGTCTAGAAAGAGATTGATATTTTATATGAAATGGAATAAAAGAGTTATACAATTTACCATTTATTTAAATAAAAAAATAAAATACAATACAAATTAAATTACATAACAGTACACAACAGCTTTGACATTACTGTTACTTTATATTAATCCTTTTGACCAAGAATTCATACTAAGTAACCATCTGGCTGTCTCATCACTTAACCTATTTCTATGTTTTCTAATTACTAATGATGCTTTAGAAAATAATCTCTCAGCAGAAAGAAAAAAAGAAAAAGAATGAAAGAAAATCACGGGCCATCTTCGATAAAGTCGGATATTCTGTCTCATGCATCCTCCACCACTCTAAAATGTCTTCCGAACTGGCGGCTCTGGGTTTACTTACGTACTCCTCCAACTCGTCTATAACTAAGCCTTGATGAAAAGATCCAGATCCAGATGACGTCGAGGGACATGCATACAATTTCTCAAAGTCTATTACGTCTTCATCTTCATCATATTCACATACTTTCTTTTCATTTCTTGGTGATTCTAGAGATGTATTCACTGAGTGTAGACTTTTATATTCTTTATAAAGTTAATTAAATTTGCGCAGGCTTTCTGTTTTAATTTGCTTCCCCCATAATGTCATGACAAAAGTCTGAGTCTTATGCCTTGGGTCTAAAATTAAAAAGGTACAATAAATCCAGTTGCTCTTTTATAATGTTTAAGCATTTTGTCTCGAGCCGCCTTAAAACCCAGAATGAGCCTTTCATCCACTTCGGATCGATTAGGTTTCTCATCTAATTGTTTTACCATGGATTCAATTTTATCGAGCAAGAGATTGAATGATACAATGACTAGCGGTAATGTAACATATTTTTCTCCACCAAGTTTCGTTGATAGAAGTATAAAGTTTATTAGAAACTTATGTATTTTTTCGAGTATTTACCATACACTATCTGTGATTTGAAAATCATTCAATTCGGTGACAGCAGTGCACAATATGTTAATGCCAGTTCTCACTTTTAAACCAAATCCAATCATATCATGTGTGGAATTCCATCTCGTTGGACAGTCGAGTATGGGGTTCAGATTTGATGGCACGCCAGCTGCTTCACAAGCAGACTGAAACTTCCTCTTCAATATCTCACTTCTTTTTATTTTACTGGAAATACTGCGTAATTTTGTTATAGCTATACGTGAGTCAGCAATATTTGGCGCATATTCTTCATCTTCCTTAGTTTCGTCTTCATTATCTTCATACTGCTGTTCTTGTCCCTTATTGTCAGTTTCTCTGTGTAATGCTAAGGTCTTTAATAAATCTTGTACACCAAGATTCAAAATGTGAGCAAAGCACCGGAAATGTTGATTGTCTGAATCAAAGTGTGGCAGCTGTTTGTCCAATTCATACATAAATTTGGTATTTGCAGTTGCGTTGTCGACCGTGATAGCCTGTATTTTATCAATTATGTCATATTACAATAAACATTCGTGGAAAATCGTTGCAATATCTTCCCCAGTACGTCGACCGCGTGATGGTATAAAATCAAGGACTACAGATCGATACTTTCATTCGTTGTCTATATAATGAATAGTGACCCCGTAGTAACTCCTACCAGCAATTGACGTCCATCCATCAATGGTAAATGACATTTTAGATGAAAATTGTTGTAGTCGTTTCAATTGAAGCTCTTCAAACCGTTCTTTGACCTTCCTTCTAAGTGTGGACCTTTTAGGAAACACCATATTTGGGCAAGTTGATCGAAAATATACTTGTGTAGCTTCGTCATCGAAAAATGAGAATGGAAGATATTTTTTAACCATCCAATCAACTGTAGCTGTCGTGATGTTGTCACTGCTATTTTCAGACTGAAATAAAACAGTAAATCATGTGTCTCGCCGATTATAAAAACAAACAAAAATATGAGTGAATTATAAATACATATTTTACACTATAAACTTTATATATATATATATATATATATATATATATATATATATATATATATATATATATATATATATATATATATATATATATATCTACCACTCTCACTGACTGACTATAACGATATCTCAGGAACTATAAAACATACAAACTTGAAGTTTGTAATGTAGGTTCCTTTTATGACATAGAGATCAGTTAAGAAACAGTTTTGAGAAAATCTATCCCTAAGGGAGTGAAATGGGAGTTGAAGTTTGTATGAAAGTCATAAGTTTTTGAAGTTAGAGACACGAAAATCGGCATT
The DNA here is from genome assembly GCA_907164705.1 of Parnassius apollo. NCBI lineage: Eukaryota > Metazoa > Arthropoda > Insecta > Lepidoptera > Papilionidae > Parnassius > Parnassius apollo. The sequence goes on along the minus strand of CAJQZP010001064.1, from coordinate 514,865 downwards.
AAAGTTATAAGTTTTCAATAATAAAATCCTGAATAAGCTGTTTTACGAAATCCTAACCCTAAGGGGGTGAAATTGGGGTAAAATGGTTACATGTAAATACTATATTTTTAAAGTATAGATATGAAGATCGACTTTTGCTTTATTAGTTTTAAATAATAAATACTTGCATAGTAAAGCTTTACCTATATAGACTCTTTATACTTAGGTAAGACTTTTGCAGCGAGAAAATTTCATCTCATAGGAAATCAGATATTGTACGCGGACGAAGTCGCAGGCGACCGCTAGTTACATAATATATGTGTTATGTAATTGTGTGATAAGTATATTTCTTCTTATCTGTCCACTTTTTCCGGTGGTTATTAAAAAGCTTGTGATATCTCCACTTAATTTTGGTTTTTCAGGAAGAAATATTTGTGATTCCTTTTTGTGGAAAGATATTAGATGCTTCCTTAAGCCTGAAGTGTTTCTGTTTTTCATTTTTATTTCAACCTTTTTTATGTTGGCATAATTTACACAAAGCAATTTGGGATGCATGAATTATGTCGAAAAACTCATTAAATTTACTTTTAGGTCTTTTAGATCTAAAACTCCAACTCTCACTAATCCGACCAGAGCTATTCGACTCTTCGTCACTCATGTCAAATTGTAAATTTATCACTCCGAGAACAACAAAACATTAGGCTCGAAGCAAAGCTCAATTGGGAATGACTGGAATTAAAATAAATACTACTATTTGTAAGTACACGCCGAAAGACCGACAAAGGAAAGTTCGGCATCCTTTGATAAAATTAGTGATTCATCAGAAGATTAATAAAGTAGATGCGTTGCCAGATAGGTATAGTGTGCCTACGTAAAAATGAAATGTAAATATGTAAATAAAATTGTGTATATTATGTTCTTCTTGTATTGAATTAATCTACGTTAATTAAATTAAATTTGCCTTCACTCATTTGAAATTCAAAATTCAAATATGTTTTATTCAAGTAGGCATTAAAAATACACTTTTAAATAGTCATATAATCACTGTTTTCCCCAATTTTTTCTTTTCCATGTCCAGGAGTTCTGATTCTACTGAGAAGAATCATGGAATAAAGTAAGAAACTCAGTAGTTCCTCTTTTCAAAATATTTTTACAATAGTTCTATAATTATGTAAAGCAATAAGTCAAACATAAAATTTCAAATGTATATGTAGATACCAAATCGGTTTAGAAATTTCTAGTTAGTACTGTGTAGTACGAGAGGTCAGTTCCAAGCATTTTTGTCTGACTTAAATTGAAAAGGTGAAAGATCTAACATTTCTTTTGGAATCTTATTATAAAAGCGTATATCGCTACCCAAGAACGCATTATATAATTTGTGTAACCGGAAAGCAGGTATTGTGATTTTATTTTTTATTTCTACTATTAAAATTCTGCAAATCACTAATATTTACATCAATTCGATGCAATCAATTTCTTTAAACGGTTCTCTAAGAGATACTCTGGCTCCTAAAAAGTACATAGATCTTATTTTACGCTTTTTTATTAATATGCACACTTTTTATATTATTCGATTAGCATTGTACAAAATGTTTCCACGTTTCAAGTGTGTTAAAAGTGTCTACAATATTTATCAAATGGGTGACGACATATTCGAATACTTTGTGTTCAAAAACACACACTTCCAAAAATGGAGATTTGCAATGAACTTATTGAACACGTTTATATATTAGGTAATAATAATAATAGTAAGTAATTATTATAAACCCATATAGTTAATATTATAATAATTACTTACTAGAATAAATTATTACGGTATCTGCCTATCCTTACCATTATCTAATTACAATATTTCTTGCGAGATCAGCATAATATATTCGTGTCCATTCTGAGCACCCGGAAACTTATTTTATTCTTTGGAACATGTACTCTGTGGCGGCATTCAAACAGTGTCAAATGTAGTGCGTGCGGCGCGACGACGACGATTGAATGCGATATTAATAGAAGCCGCCGGCGCGTGTATCTTGACCTTGTACTTCCGAATAGCTGCAAAATTTCTTTGACAGATCAGTATTAGAACTTTGATGATGCCGACAACAAGACGCCGCGCATTATCAAAGTGCCGAAGGTCAAAACTAGGGATGCACTGTTTTTTCTTTTAATGGATATTTTCATCCGCTATATATGTTTATGGTATTGTTCGTAATGCGCATTAGTCCAATTTTCCAATTTTTTTATATATTTTTTGCGTCTCATAGAGTCTCTAAGCGTATACCCGAACTCCTATACTTCCTGAAACGACACTCATTCCTAACTGCAAGACGCAAGAGTCTCGCAGGCTTAGTCTTGTTCTTGCTTAAATAAAAAAAAAGTATTGGTCTTGGTCTTGCTAAAATTAGGCGGTCTTGTTCTTGATCTTGGTCTTGCAAAAATGCAAGAACAAGACCAAGACTGCAAGACCAAGACCGATTTTGGGCAACACTAGGTAGTTACATATACCTGTGTCCCATGCCCTGAAGTATAAACTATTTAAATATAAAAAGAAACTTCAAAATTGATTCTCAAAAAGCTAAGATATCGTGAAACATACATAAAAAAAACAGTCGAATCGTAAAAATCCTCTTTTTTTGAAGGCGACTAAAAGAGGTCACACCTATGCCGGCGCTTTTGGGAACTCTATGCTTGAAGTTGTTGACGAGTATGTTTACCTAGTACAAATTGTCCGATAAGATTAGTCCCACATTTACCGAGAGGTGAATCGCTGGATCAAGCTGGGCAACGTTTAGTAGACCCATCTTTTCGAAACGTATTTGTCAAAACTTAAAAATAAATGTTTTTAAACTGCGTGTTGCCATTGACGGCATTTGAATCTGAGATGTGGCTAATCTCGTTGCCCGTATGAGGAGAGGACTATCATCGAAGGTTCTCTTCGTTTTAGAATCCTTAATAAATATAACCCAAGCAGTAGTCAGTATCAAAATATTTTTATTCAAAATTTGTCTTTACGAAACACTTTTTGAAACTACTTGAGAAGATCTTGCTCTCACAAAGTCTTAAAATGGCAAGAAACACACAAGTAGGCTATTATCCTTCCGACATATGTGATTTAAACTTGTAAATATAAAGTCAAGAACAATTAGATAGCTCATAATATTCAAGTATTCTTGTATTTTAAACTATCATCTAATTAATAATAACTTGTTTGTATTTGAATCATTCTTTAGAGCGCCTTAATTTTGCAATCATAGAAACGGTTCATACGAAATAGCTGTCTATGTAGCCCCTACTAGATGGAGTGACGACCTGGTAAGTTATACAGAAAGTCGATAGATGTAGGTGACTCGAGACCGTGTTTTGTGATATAGGTACCTTAAGGCCGAATACGAAGAGAACTGGCGAAAATTAATGTATTTCTCTTGACTAGAACTTTGACCTGAAGTAATTCTAAGCTTTAAAACATTTTTGTAGGTTTGTTCGGGTCCTTCACAAGGTCACCGTCATTTTAAAATTTGGAAATAAATGAATATACCAACAAATAAAAAAATGTTAAAAAATGATATATAAAATTATAGTTCTCCCAAAACTTATAATTTAGGACTAATTCTTTTACGTAAAAATGTTTGTATTGTGATTCCGAAGGTACTTGCTATCTTTATTTTCGATACAAAATATTATTTATTAACATAATTCGTTTTAATTAAAAACGCCTAATAATAATATCGTATATTGCCAGATAAAACTTTGCCGTAATAAATTACCAGGCGCTTCGACGTGTGACGTAAGGTAACAACAGTCGATGTGTCTGTAGCGAAAATCGTTAATTTATTGTTTTATACTAATTAATTTATTGTTTTATACTAAACGGCCCCTCAGTCCCCGGCGGTCCCGCTATTCCTGGATACGGTGGCGACCATGGTAACGGCGGGGCAGGGGGTGCTAAGAATCTCCGGTGGAGGTTCGGTTGCCACCTACGACGACTCGACCTGGCAACATATAACGCACGCACCCTGAGGACTGACGAGAAGATACTGGAGCTGGAAGAAGAGGTAGACAAGTTGCGCTGGCATATTATTGGATTATCCGAGGTCCGAAGAGAGCGGGAGGATACGGCAATCCTCGAGTCCGGTAAATTGTTCTACCACCGGGAGGGCGACCATCTGTCCCAAGGAGGTGTCGGATTTATCGTCCACAAGTCTCTCGTCAACAACGTTGTAAAGATTGGGAGTGTGTCGACGAGGGTCGCGTACCTGATACTCAGAATCACCAAACGGTATTCGCTGAAGGTCATACAGGTTTACGCACGAACCTCGGCACATCCCGATGAGGAGGTGGAGGAAATGTATGAGGATATTTCCAGAGCCATGCATTCCTCCAAAACCCACTACACGGTGTTGATGGGAGACTTCAACGCAAAACTGGGCACAAGAGAAAGCGGTGAGCTGAAGGTGGGGGAAATTTGGAGTAGGGCAACGGAACCGAAGGGGCCAGCAGCTGGCCGACTTTATGGAGAAAGAGGGACTCTTTATGATGAACTCTTTCTTCCAGAAGCGGCCCCACAGGAAGTGGACCTGGTCGAGCCCCGACGGTTCGACAAAAAATGAGATTGACTTCATTATGACGATCAGACGCCAACTGTTCAGTGATGTCTCAGTGATCGCAAGGGTGAAAACTGGCAGCGATCACCGAATGGTTAGAGGCACACTGAACCTAAACGTTAAGTTGGAGAAGTCTCGTCTAATGAAGTCAACGCTCCATCCCCCTCGTGCTCTAATCCAGAATCCCGAAACCTTTCAGCTCGAGTTACAAAACCGCTTTCAGTGCCTAGAGGATTGCAATGCAGTGGACGATATGAATGACAAGCTCGTGGAAACTGTCCGTGCGGTCGGAGCTAAGTTCTGCAAGACCCGCCGCAGAAGAACACAAAAACTCTCCGATCACACTCTTAATCTCATGGCTGTTAGACGAGAGATGAGGCTGCAATCGTCAACAGATTTGACAGTATACAGGCAGCTGAACAGACAGATCTCCAAATGCATGCGGCGAGACTTACGCAACTTTAATACTGCTCGTATTAAAGAAGCGATCGAGCGGAACCAGGGCTCCAAAGTCTTTGCCAGAGATCTGTCTGCCAGAAGGAGCCAACTGTCAAGGCTGAAGACTGAGTGTGGCAACATCGTTTCCGGGACACCTGAGATTCTGAGTGAGATTGAGAGGTTCTATGGGCAGCTGTACACATCATCGTTGGAGCCACACGCAAGTGAGAGTAACGATCCAAGAGCAAGTCTTATCCGACACTATTCCGATGATATCCCGGACGTCAATCTGAGCGAGGTTAGAATGGCTCTCCACCACCTTAAAAACGGCAAGGCCCCGGGCGAGGATGGAATTACAGCGGAGCTTCTGAAAGCGGGTAGAACACCGGTACTTGAAGTCCTTCAGAAGCTCTTCAATTCCGTCCTCCATGGTGGCACTACTCCGGAGGCGTAGAGCAGAAGTGCGGTGATCTTGTTCTTTAAGAAAGGCGACAACGCTCTCTTGAAGAACTACAGACCGATTTCCCTTCTGAGCCGCGTCTACGTGCTGTTTTCGAGAGTCATTACGAATCGTCTCGCACGCAGACTCGACGACTTCCAGCCTCCCGAACAAGTCGGTTTCCGAAAAGGCTTCAGTACCATAGACCACATACATACCCTTCGGCAAATTGTACAGAAGTCCGAAGAGTACAATCTGCCACTTTGCCTGGCGTATGTGGACTATGATAAAGCCTTTGATTCCGTCGAAATTTGGGCGGTGCTACAGTCTCTTCAACGGTGCCTAGTTGACTGTCAGTATATTGAAGTGCTGAAGTGTTTGTACAGTAGGGCTACGATGGCTATCCGAGTACAGAACCAGAGTACGAAACCTATCCAACTGCAGAGAGGTGTAAGACAGGGTGATGTTATATCCCCGAAACTCTTCACCGCTGCGTTGGAAGATGTTTTCAAGCTATGGACTGGAAAGGATACGGTATTAACATCAATGGCGAGTACATCACTCACCTTCGATTTGCCGACGATATAGTCATTATGGCAGAATCGCTGGAGGACCTTAGCACTATGCTCAATGACCTCAATGGTGTCTCCCAACGGATAGGTCTTAAGATGAACATGGACAAAACAAAGATCATGTTTAATCTCGAAGCTGTTGACGAGTACGTTTACCTGGGACAAATAGTCCGACTAGGTAAGTCCAACTTCGACCGAGAGGTCAATCGACGGATTCAACTCGGCTGGGCAGCGTTCGGGAAATTACGACACATCTTCTCATCAGGTATACCTCAATCTCTGAAAACTAAAGTGTACAACCTGTGCGTGTTGCCAGTGATGACGTACGGATCTGAGACGTGGTCCTTCACCGCTGGCCATATGAGGACGCTCAAGGTCGCTCAGCGAGCTATGGAGAGGGCTATACTCGGAGTTTCACTGCGTGATAGACTCAGAAATGAGGATATCCGCAGTGAAACCAGAGTGACCGACATAGCCCAACGGATTAGTAAGCTGAAGTGGCAATGGGCCGGCCATATAGCTCGAAGAACCGATAACCGATGGGGAAGAAAGGTTCTCGAGTGGCAGCCTCGTACCAGTAGGCGTAGTGTAGGGCGACCCCCCACTAGATGGAGTGACGACCTGGTAAGACATGCAGGAAGCCGATGGATGCAGGTGGCTCAGGACCGTGCTTTGTGGCATTACTTGGGGGAGGCCTATGTTCAGCAGTGGACTTGTGAAGGGCTGTAATGATGATGATGATGATGATGATTGTTTTATACGCGTTTAAGTGTCTATAAATGTTAATATGGGTAGGAAAAGAAATAAATGTTACGTAAGTGGTAAAACAAAGAGAGTTTATCGCATGAACGCTGCTCGAATGTTGTATTTTGAGGTTAATACTTATATATTGTAAGGTAATTTTTTGTTTGAGGCTGCCTAATAGGTTGCATTTTTACTCATTTACATTAGCCAAACTGATCATTTATACTTTTCTAGTTTCAAGTGAGAAACACTAAAAATGTAAAATATCAAGACCCAGTCGGAAAAGAATGTACAGAGTAGTGCAAGCACAGAGACCGCAAATAATGTCAGTCAGTGTATTGTCCGAAAGCATGGGATAAGTACATAATTAAGAAAAACCGAAATACTTCGGATGTGAAGTGATTGACCAGTCGGAGTAGTCTTGTGAGAATTTACATATACAGTACCTATCCCCATATGGGGCAATCACCGACTTTTTAGTTTTTTTTTTTCTTTATTATTTATGCAATTTGCATTACGGCATCTTGTAAGACTCACAAGAATAAACATTTTCAGTTATATGATGTTCTTTACGTACGATGCACCAATAAAGAAAAAAAATCGTTTTCAATTCAATAACTTTTCGAACAATATTTTATAACGAATAAAGTACAGAATTTATAATATATAGGAACTAATATTATAAATAAGAAAAATTTATTAAAGAAGTAAGCAATGCTCTCTGTGCTGTTCATTACTCTGCATCTGAGCTAGTACGTCAAATATAATCAAGCCCGTACGGCTTTGATTATAGGTATTATACATGTCTATATAAACAAACCGTAGGTACTGGCGGCGCGTGGTTCGCTGCGAAACGAGGAAGGTCATTCGCGTCGTATTCGGCCTTAAGGTATTATGTTCAGCGGTAGACTTGTGAAGGGCTGTAATGATGATAGTGATGATGATGTTATAAAATACGACGCTTATAATTCATAGATTGATTCCTTGCATATTTAAATAATAACTAGTATTTTAAATTTGCCAAAATGTGTGAATACAACGTCAAGTATTTGTTTACATAACTTTAATATAATATTTTTCCTTACAGGGTAGGCAAAGGGATATTAGTTCATACAGCCGTGAACGCAACCAGAATGCTTTCATTTAATTTGTGAAAGAATAATGAAGTGTTTGTTTGTGTGTGTGCGTCCTGTCGATAAGGTAATCATCATTACATAATTTTTTGTGGAAGTTTATGGCACAGTACCTTTAGAATGAGATAAGTTTTATACCTCTTATTTTATAATAGATATTAAAAGCTAATTAAATGTTCAATGGTCATATTTATAGATTTTGTATAGAAGTACCCGTTTATAAATTTATTATTTATCCTATATTATATATTAAGTAAGTATGTATATTTTACTAACTATATTCTATTCTGTTCATTTGCATTTTATTTTGTTTTATATTCTTATTATTTATTTATGAAGTGATTGATTACACCTGGCACAGTTTCTCAAATCATCCAAGGTTGACTGGCAGAGAATGCCATAAGGTATTAAGTTCGCCCTTTATATCTCTTAGTATATAAGGTGTATAATAAAGATTAAATAAATAAAATATTTGAAGGCTCCGTGATGCAGTGGCTTAGAAGCGCCGCCGTAAATATAGGTCCGCGGGTTTAAATCCTTGTAAAGGCATATGGAACAAGTAATTGTTTGGTTTACAAATAGTTATTTCGTGTTTGGATGTATGTTTTTGAGCGATATATATATGTAAACTTCTTCCTACACGACATAGGAGAAAATTCTAGATAATAAATAATACTTTGATTGACATTTTTTAATTAGAAAAACACAATATAATAATGATTTTAATCAAAATTCACTTTAAGTCGTTCTAGTCGTATTAGTGTAGATAAAATACCAAAATAATATTGTCATGAAAAAAAAAACTATACGAAGAATTCCGAAAAAGTTGTAATGAAATAAATATTTTTCGCACGTTCTCAATAGATTAGAAGTTTATGTTCCACGTACGTTTCTAGAATGTATTAATTGTGCCGTTTATAACATTTTTCTTTTGAGATGTTGACACATTTGATGTCATTCTATTTTAATAAAAGTATCACCATTCATCATCAATTACAGCTTATAAAATCCCACTGTTGAACATAGCCCCCCCCCAGGATTACCTCATAGGGATTTGCCATATTTGCGACGCTTGGCAGACGGGCTTACAAACGCAGTTTTTTATATCATCATTTGATGGTTTTCAAAGTACCATAACTAAGTTATTACGTCTTTCTCAAACCGACATATTCCGACTTCTTTAAAGTTACAAGTTCTTTACTCTCACTTCTTCAAATATTTTTCTACTTCCATTACCTTTTTTATACTGGGAATGGCCTACGCATACCCGCGTCGTGGGGGCTAAGACGGTTTATGTCTGACTCGCACCGACTAAGACACCATGGCTATCCACTTCCGCCGCATATTGGACATCGCATAACCGCCACAGGAACTTTTGGCCGAGGATTTTTTTACTACTAAAGATGATTGTCCCTTTTAATAGTCTGTAAAATTAAAAAAGTTATATGTTCATTATTAATTATTATTATATATTATTGCACAAAGCAAATTTATTATTAATAATTGTATAAATGAAACAAACTTTATGAAATTTAAATGAAACTGATTTTACGGAATTTATAGCGTTTGATTGTAACTTTTTAATTCCCAAAATTTCGTAAACCGAACCAAAGATTAATAATAAAAAGTTTAAAATGGCATTTAATAACAATGAAATATTTATGACGACCATTTTTTTAGTTTATGTCATACCATAAACTAAAAAAATTGGTGTACGAGAAGTCTTTGTATTCTTGGTTGGAAATGCCTTTGATTGACAATTTTATCCATAATACAAAGCCAAAAGGCCCACAAAAATAGACCGATATTGGTTATTTTCTTTAAGAAAACCTGGATATCTCTTGCACTTGAAAACGCATTTGTGTAGAAAACTGCGTAGCAAAAATTTGAATTTGCTACGTAATGTTGGCGAAAGGTTTGGTCTAGTATATATGTATTATTAGAAAAAAGAAAACATCGAATTTCAAAAACTTAATAAAATCCATTTTTTAATTTTAATAAGCCTGTTGACTTTTACCTGATGGTAAGTTCCTACATAGATAAAATAATCTGAGGTCGAGGATTATAATTCTCCGATATACTTTGTTAAGATACAAGCTAAGGTACAGACTTCTGAAGCTCTTGTGTGATTTTAACTGATACTCTTTTGTGAAAATTATTTTATACTTTTCAGTTAGGTCCTTTTTACTTACGTACGTACGTAAAACGTACAAGATATGTAGTACATATTGTAGTTTAGGATCATTGCCATCTCAAAAAAAATGCAAGTAGAAAATCCATGCAATTAATTCAAAAACCAGGCGCGCCGCAAATAATAGAGCGGTTGTTATCGTTTATTGCTTCGTTTAAACTTTTTAGTCGAATTGTAGCGCTTTCATACCATTCTTCACTTGAATTAACGAGTTCATTTATCGTTCGCCCACTATGTGATTACTTTTTTATTCCTTTTAAAAAAGGCTAGCACGATTCATTTTACAAATGTAATATTTTTTCGTCGTCGGCTTGTTACTGTTAACAGTTAGTTATGGACTTTTTTATTTTGTTAGTTAATTGCATAACATAAATAATATCTACTACTCCTTATCATTTTGTGGGTGTAGTGAGAGGAGACTGAGGAACCAGGATATGGGCAGCAGCATCTTCCTGATGACAGCATAATAAAAATAAATAACTGCGGTTGCAAACCTGCTTGCCATGCGTGGCAACTATGGCAAATATCTCTGTTAATGGGGTAAGAATCAGCAGCGGACTACTGGCAGGCTGTAATGGTATATAACATCCGTTCTCTTAGTTATTCTGCAGTTATCATTTCTTTCTAATAATGTATGCAGCTGGCTTAGGACCTCGCTATGAAGCATTCGTTGGAAAATTCAGCGGTGGACTTGTTGTGGGTTGTAATTATGCGATGTAATGATGTGTATAATATTTCTGACTGCTGCCTCTTTGGTCTAGAGGTCACAAACGCGACTTGAAATCTAGAGGTCTAGAATTCGAATCCCGGGTCGCGTCAAAGTCAGTTATTTGGTTTTTCTGACAAGAAATACTCAGTATTAACCCGAAGTGAGGAAATTGGTGGTGTTACACTCCCGTGCCTCGGAAAGCATGTAAAGCCGTTAGTCCTGCGCCTTATCTCTCTTCGGTAGTGTCGGTTTACGATCCCATCGGAATTCAAGAATGAGGGAATAGACTTAAGCGCCGATTTCCTACGTCCTGTCTGATGGGCTTATTACTTAATAACCCTCTCACAATCGAGATGACCCTTTGTCTTGTGCTATGCCAATTATATAAGTTGCAAAATTGCTTTCCTTTTAAAATTCTTTACTAAAATAAAATATTTTATTATAAAATAAAATAAAAACTTAAAAAAATTTAAAAACTTAAAGGCAATTGTACTTTCGCGGTTCCCTCGTTTTTTGGCTTAAAAAAATCGAAAAACATCCGATTTCGATGATTTTTTAAAATCTTCCTTTATATGGCGGATTTATGAAAAAATATGGAAAATATCTCACCTGAAAATTTCTTATCGTTTTATGACTTTAAGTGTGATCATAAACGCACTTCTTCGAATATAATCTTTCATAACTTTTTGCAAAGCATCAAACGAAGTTTTTTTTTGTTAAGCTACACAAAAAATATAAATACTAAGATAGTAAAAATACTACAAAAAACGAACATTTAAAACATTTTTTTTTGAAAAAAAATCACATAATAATGATTATTTATTGATTTTTAGTGAAGCGAGCTCGGGACTTACGTCAACCCGACTCGGACTGGTTAGGTTAGAAGGAAATGGTAGGGATTTTTTTAAAATGCCGCCGTAAAATGAAGATTTAAAAAAATAATTGAAATCGGATGATTATTCGATTTTCTAGAGCCAAAAAACGAGGGAACCGCGATAGTATAAAATCAACTTAAATTTTAAAATAGTTTCAATCCCCGAGCTATTTTACGATTTCATCATCATCATCATCATCATTACGTCCCTTCATAAGTGTATGGCTGAACATGGTCCTACGCCACCTGCATCCATAGACTTCGTGCGTGTCTTACCAGGCCGTCACTCCATTTAGTGTGGTGGCCGACTCACACTTCACCTACTGGTAAGAGACTGCCACCTTTCTTCCCCATCGGTTTTCGGTTCCTTCAAACTATATGGCCAGCCAATTCCCACGTTAGCTTCCTAATCTGTTGGGCTATGTCATTAACTCTGGTTCTATTGCGGAAATCCTTTATTCCTAAGTTTATCACGCAGAGAAACTCCGAACATAACCCTATCCATAGCTCGCAGAGTGGCATTGAGTTTTCTCTTACGGCTAGCAGTGAAGGACCATGCCCCAGATCTAAAGGTCGCCACTGGCAACACGCACTGGTTCTACAATCTTGTTTTGTAGTTTTGAGTTATACTTGACGAGACGATGTGCCGTAATCTTCCGAATGCTGCCTAGCAGAGTAGAATTCGTCGATTGTCCTCTAGGTCGAAGATGAACTTACCTAGTCGTACTATTTGTCCCAGGTAAACATACTCGTCAACAACTTTGAGCTTAGTGCTTACAACAACTTCTTGCATAAGTGTGATATGGATGTTACCCATGTGTGTACAGTCACCTCTAAGGAATCTAAGATGGAATGCCTCCTTTCCAGTGAAAAGAGTCTACGCTTCTCTACACTCATCGTACGAAATACAGCAGCATTAAGCTGCTATTTTACCCCGATCGAGCCGACCATCATTGTGTTACATTGTTAAACAATCACAATATGGCAGCAACTTGGCTCTATCATTTAAAATCGTTATACATATAAATAAAAGTGAAGTTAATAGCATGCTATTAATACATGAATAACGTTTTACTTTAATTTTTGTCTATCTGTTTATCAGTCCGGGCTAATCTTTGAAATGACCGAACCAATTAAATTTAAGATCTAGTCTATATTTGATCCCTAAAACTTGAAGATATATTTTTAAAAAAATATCTAAAGCAAAGTAAATGGTCATTGATTATCTTGAATCTAAATAAATCCACATATTAATGTGGATTTATTTAGATTCAATCTATTAAGATTAACGACCCAGGCGAAGTCAGAGCGGATTGCTAGTATAAAATTCTACTCTATACTTGTCGTTGATGTCGGCTTAAAATTTTGAATAAAATCTAAAGTACATTGAATCAAAGCAATAAGTGTATTTATATTCACTTAGTTTTTTTTCTTATAAAGTTTTCCTGAATTTTTACAGAGCTTAATGGAAACAGAAATACTGTTTATTCACGTTTCACATTCGTTTTTGCTACGAAAACCCAATTGGGCTACCGTGAGCACAGTTTGTTTTAATTAGAAACGTTTACAGAACTTTATTTAAACTCTCGGTCGAAGCCAAAGTTAATTTCTGTATTATATATGATATACATTGTTAAGAAAATTATGTAAACCGTACCAAGAAATATATTAAGGAGTCAAGTGCTCAGCTATATAAGTCAGGGTAAAGATGTGAGATTAAAATTAATATATCGCTTTTAATACATGATAGGTTCATGATTTTACGTGGTAAAGACACGCTGCAGCGTATCATAAGAGGTAATGGTCGCTCTCACATAATACCAGCATGAAAGAGAATAATGCTGCTGTGTTTCGTACGGTAAGTGAAAAGAACCGAAGACCCATTTTATTGTTAACGAAGCATTCCATCTTAGTACTCAGGAGTGCTGAAGTGTTTGTACAGTAAGGCTACGATGGCTATCCGAGTACAGAACCAGAGTTCGAAACCTATCCAACTGCAGAGAGGTGTAAGACAGGGTAACGTTATATCCTTGAAACTTTTCACGGCTGCATTGGAAGACGTTTTCAAGCTACTGGACTGGAAAGGATACGATATTAACCTCAATGGCGAGTACATCACTAACCTTCGATTTGCCGACGATATAGTCCTTATAGCAGAATCGCTGGAGGACCTAAGCACTATACTCAATGACCTCAATGGTGTCTCCCAACGGATAGGTCTTAAGATGAACATGGACAAAACGAAGATCGAGTTTAATGTCCAAGTCACACCTATGCCGGTAGTTATTGGGAGCACTTTGCTCGAAGTTGTTGACGAGTACGTTTACCTGGGACAAATAGTTCGACTAGGTAAGTCTAACTTCGATCGAGAGGTCAATCGACGGATTCAACACGGCTGGGCAGCGTTCGGGAAATTACGACACATCTCGTCAGATTTGAAAACCAATTGTAAACCAAGATTGTAAACCAATGTGTGTTGCCAGTGATGACTTACGGATATAAGACGTGGTCCTTCACTGCTGGCCGTATGAGGACGCTCAAGGTCACTCATCGAGCTATGGAGAGGGCTATGGATCGAGCTATTGGAGTTTATCTGCGTGATAGACTCAGAAATGTGCATATCCGCAGGAAAACCAGAGTGACCGACATAGCCCAACGGATTAGTAAGCTGAAGTGGCAGTGGGCCGGCTTATATAGCTCGAAGAACCGATAACCGATGTGGAAGAAAGGTTCTCGAGGGGCAGCCTCGTACCGGTAGGCGTAGTGTAGGGCGACTCCCCACTAGATGGAGTGACGATCTGGTAAGACATGCAGGAAGTCGATGGATGCAGTGGCTGTGGACCGTGCTTTGTAGCATTACTTGCGGGAGGCCTATGTTCAGCAGTGGACTTGTGAAGGGCTGTAACGATGATAATGATGATGACTCAGGAGTAACAACGCATCTGCATTTTGATTCTTAGTCGATGATAGATGTAGATGTCAATTAGTCAAATTATCTACTTGCCATATAGACATTGTATTCTTTTGTACCATTATTTTACAAAATAGCATTAATATATGTTTTACTTTATAAGATTGCAGAGGGTGTAATCCCTTTAAATTCCACTTAAGCTTCCCCTGGGCGCTATTTGCTGACAAACTATTGCACTAAATCTTCTAGGGCGTTTGTTCATTAATCCCATAGGTGACATACTATTTAGGTACTTCCCTATAATTCTCATACATAATTATATCTTGATTAAGCTCACATTTTTGTTACGTCTGCAGATGGTTATTAGGAATTAATTTTTAAAATTTTTACTGTAGTACAATTTAACATTTGATGGTCTAAATCCTACTTTATATACATGTATATGTATAATAACTAATAAGAGATTAATGATAAGTACGAAACACCATTGAGCGTATATTCGGGAGGTGATAAGCCCATACAAACGTATTCCTTTGTGTTCGCCTGTATAATGACAACGTAAATATTTTTAACAATACATAATCTATATCTAACATTGCCAGTGTTCGCATTTAATATAATTTAAATATTCAAAAAAATTATTAACTATGTAAGATCACTAAAATGGTCAGTTATACATCCATATTAGACATTGAAAGAACAAATTAATGACCGTAAAAAAAAAGAAAAACACAACAAAGCCTCCTTGTTATATGGAACTTGAAAAAAATATTAAATCAGTCTGTAAAACAAGAATATTTTAAGGAACATAGGATGATTTCGTCAATTTTTTATATCTACATATAAGGAGCTGCAGTTGTCTAGCTCGTTCGGACACAGTGCGATACATATATTCGTAGTTAGGTGAAAACCTATCTACAGTCCGGATATTCTTTTAAAATGTTATACTTTCTATTTAATATGATGGGGTATAATACAAAAAATTATAAATACACATCAATTTTACCTATTTCATAAAGGAGGAGGCATTCAATTCGACTGTATATTTTTTATGTGTGTTACCTCGTAACTTTTCTCTGGGTGAACCGATTTTGATTATTCTTTTTTTTATCTGGAAGCTGGTGTTTCTCGTATCGTATATTATAAATTTACGGACTAGGATAACCAGGAGTTTTTGGGTTATCTTTAATAATGCGTATTTAATTGACTTCGAATACATTGATTCGTTCGTATTGAAGTCAGTGGTACAAAATTTTTAATTTTACACTTGTATTAAATTTAATAATTTGGATTATCAACATTACTTTCATCAACTTAATTTATCTGAGTGTGACATTCACGCAAGTTCAGTGCTCTTACCCGTTCCAACAGTGTCCAACGTGCTTAAAGTAGTTTTCACTGAAGCGTATTGTGGGTACTGCACAAATAGATCGGCTCGACTGCGGAAGGACTACTTGCTCTGAATACTCCCGTAAAATTGCAGTATAATGGTACTAGTTGCAAAAAACAGTCTAATTTAACTGATAACGAGGTATTCTTTCTTAGTCCTCAGGGATGATAACGCATCTATTTGTTGATACTTAATCTGGGATAAATGTAGGGTCTTTGCGCCACAGCATACATTTACACTCAAGTCAACCGTGTTCCTGTGGTAAATACTTACGTTTGTAAAAAATATTCTAAACCTAGAGGTTCCTTTATTTTTTGTAAATATTAACTCCTACATAGGACAGAAAGGATCCCTCACGGAAGGTTACGAAAATTTGCTTACTAACGCTTGATACATTATTTTTATTGACTCAATCTTACTTGAACCATATACTACAGGGTTTGCTAGTAGTGATGACTCAGTAAAGCATTAATTCTTTACTTTGTAACCTTCAGTTCAGGATGTTATAGGAAGGAAGGAAGATCATACAAAATAAATGAAGAAATATACTCACTGGCTGCACAGTGACTTAGAAATTAGTTACAACGTTGACGGCCGTGGGTTCGAATCTCGTACGGAACAAGTGTTTGTAGGACTACAAATAACTATTCCTGGTTTGGATGTTTATCGTTGTGTAATTTTTGAACGTGTACTGCCTCCATAATACAGGAAAAAATCCTAGTGTGGAGAAAACGTTTAAAAACAAAACCTTTAAGAAATAAAAAGTCAATACTTGCTGGCTTGTGACGAGGAAAATAATGTGATTAATATAATTTTTTATTTCTGCCAGGCACCTGATACAATTTTATTACTGATATGTTTTATAAGATGCTGGTAATAATTTACAACATCGTACAGAAATATTAAAACAGATATAATTTCCATCGTCTAAAATTATCACCAGTTTTTCCATGTAGTGCTCTTAACAATATGAATAATAACAATACATAACATATTTTAGGAAACACGATCCTGTAAGAATATTTATGGAGTTAAGAAAAGCAGTGAAATACTTGTTTAAGTAATTGACTTTCAGAACGTGACTAAGCTAAAAGTGGGCACTTTAATTTGTTATCATAATAGTTACAGCACACGCAATTTCAAATATTGTTTGAACTATTTTTTAGAAGTATCATAAATCTAATTAATAAATATAAAATATCTTCCCGAAACAATAATAAGCTATATTTATAATGAGAATGTAGAAAAAAATGTTTCTTTGAGGGTGTTTATGTCGGTCGTAGTTCGCTTGTAGAATTAAAAAAGATCGTGCATAATTTTCCTAATCTATGAGCGACGAAAGTTGGTGTTGTCCCCAAATTTAAAATGTCCAGATTTAGCTCAGCTAACGTTTCCATAATAGCTTTCCCTCTGTTGTCGTCTGCATTGCAACCCCACGTTTTTAACATTGCGTTGGCGTCCCCTCCAATAATGATGTCATCAGTATTCATATTTGCTATGTAATTCTTGATTGTTTGTAAATCTTGTTCAAGGTCTGCATTTTCGTGTAAATACATGCTAACTAAGCCTATATTAGAATAATTAATTTTAAGTTTAATGCCAACTATGTCTTCAGAAAGAAGATTAGGGTTTACAGTGAATTGAATTTTTTGGATCACAGACAACTATTGCCGACCTAACCGGTTTATCTATATCGTTTGTTACCTTGTGAATAATGCGGTATTGGGAACCCGCTGATAGATGAGCTTTTATACCAACATATGGTTCCTGCATTAAAATAATTGCGGAACCCTGCATTACGGCTGAACGTAGGCACTCAAGTGTCGCCGCGCGACCGCGATCCAGGTTTACTTGCATTACTTTTATGATTTGTTTTGAGTCGGAGGGACTCTTACACTTTAAATTTAATCTGTTGTTGTCTGCTTCTTAGCAGTATGAAACAGACGATCTTGAAATATTATCCCATTTCTGCCATTCTTGGCATTCTGGGCTATATGCAGGGTGCAGAATATTACTTCTTTTTGCATTTATGCAATTACAGCATTTGGGAGCACTATTGCGGTTTTGGCATTCTCTTGTGTCGTGCCCCTCAGCACAATATCCACAACAAAGACTATTCCGAAAATCCTTAGCTTTGTGGTTAAAGCTCAGGCACTTGTAACATTGTGTCAGTGGTGATTGGTCGACACATGGGACAACCTGATAGCCTATTCGCAACTTTTGATTTTTCTAGTTGGTCCACATTTGAGGTGAAACATCAAGTACGACATTAATCACTTCTTTAGTTCTTCCCTTAGCCCTGCGTATGACCTCGACGTATGTTATTAAGCTGCGGTTTTGACTTATTATGGCTCTGTCAAGTTTTCATCATCAAGGTCGTTTATGACGCCTATTAGCCGTAATTGGGGATTTTTGATTGACGGCGTGGATACTGTTAATCTGTCACAAGTATCTCGGATGGCTGTTTTTAAAAGCTGTCTATCCTGTTGGGAGTCACAGTTGATTACCACTCACTGATTTTTTAGTTTGGCTATTTTATTTACTCGTATACCGAGTTCAACAGGATCAACATCCTTTTTGACTTGTTTTAAGATTTCATCACAAGTCGACCATGGATCTATGGATTCAATAATCATCGCATAACGAGGAGTGCCAGTTACTTCCGCGTAGGATTTTGTATTACTCCGGGTAAGTCTTTTTGCTGGCTCTGCCTGAATTATTCGATTATTTGCTTCTTCTGTAGAGGTGTTCAACTTGTTAATGTTTTGCAATTCGCTTATCTTATCTTTAATCTCTGTGATTGCGAGTTCAGTTCCAAGTCCATTGTTTGTTTGGAATGCCATTTGCGTTGTATTACAGTCCACAGTATACAGATCGCTTATTTCATTTAATACAGTTTTTAGCAAGCTTGTTATAGATTTAATTAGGTTTTTAGATTTTCTTTTTGCTCTTTTATGATTTGGCCGATTAATAATGCGCCATGTAATTTTGTGACTTTTCTGTTTAGCCATCGGCCTAAGAATTAATTTAGACAAATTAGCTAGTGTTTTTTTAAATTGAATAAGGGTGACAAACGAGCACACTACCACCACCTGATGGTAAGTAGTTGTAGTGGCCCATAGACCTCTACATCTATCCTCAACTAGGAATCAAAATGTAGATGCGCTATCACCCGTGAGAACTGAGATGGAATGATTGGTTTCTAGTAAAAGCAGTCTCCGGTACTTTACACTCAATATACGAAACAAAGCAGCGTTAATCGTCAGCGTCATTCAGAACAAAACCAAATGGAATAATTTGTCCAGTTAGTTAAACACCAAAAAAATATACTGCCCAAAAGTGCAAAAAGCCAGACAGGGAAATATGTTCGTCAACTCGAACGAGGAATCCCACAGCGTGACGAGTCACCTGCACGCTCAGGAAATTAGTTTCCACACCTACACCCTACCAGAGGTGCGTAAACTTCGTATGGTCATTATAGTACTTTCTAAGGAATTCGACACCATACACTTCCTAGACGACCTTAAGGCCCAAAATCTCCCGCTCCGTGAAATGCACAGAATGTACCACCAGACCATCAAGAATCGATTTCTTGACCTCTGCCTCGTCATTCTGGACCTGTCTCCGGAAGGCAAGGAGATTTTCAATTTGCGGCGTATCTGCAATCTCACCGGGATTGCGGTACAAGCGCCCCGTATAGGAGGCCAGCTTCGTTGGCCAATGCCACCGATGCGAACATTACGGCCACTCAAATTCAAATTCATTTATTTGCCAGAATGTATGTGTACAATAAAGTATGATCTTAAATTAAGTATAATGACCCATTTACATTCTACCACTTTATATGGTGTGCAAATATTTTATAAGTATACATGAAAAAAAAAATTAACAACAAGAGGGAATTCAATTAAAATGTCACATTGTTTAATGATTGTTCTTAATTGTTAATGTCCATACTTTCATTTTTTTGTAATTAATTATTTATTAGATATATATTAATATTACTGAATTCGGATTTATTTTCAACAAAAAGGCATAAATTCATTTAGGTCGTAAAAACATTTTTCTTTTAACCATTGTATCAACTTTTTTTTAAACATGGTTAAACGTAACTCTTTAAAGTCGTTGGGTATTTTGTTAACATCTTTATAGCATTTACGTAAGAGTTCCTTTCATACAATTTGAGCCTGCATTGAGGTAAGAATAATTTATGTTTATTTCTAGGAGGTACATTTCGTTCAGTTACATTTGTATGCCTTTTAAAGTGTACAGGATGTTGTTTTACAAATATGCATATTTCTTTAATGTACAAGCATGTTAATGTTAAGATATTGTACTTTTTAAACAAGGGCTTACAGCTATCCGTATACCCTGCTCCATAGATTGCACGCACACATTTTTTTTGTAGTCTAAATACTTTTATTATATCTACTGATAGTACTGACGAAACATATCCGTGATATGCACATAGAGCGGAGTTGATACCGTGACTCGTAATCTCCTTATTGCGTAGACAAATCTGTCGAGTTTATCACAAACGTAATCGAAATGTGTTTTCCAGTTGCAATTTCGATCCAACATTATATCCAGAAATTTAGTACTTGCTACTTGAACGATGATCTTATCATTATATTTAACATTAATATTCAATGGTTTTCTCCGATATGTCTGAAATTGGATCATTTTAGTTTTATCCATATTAATCTGTAAATTACTACACTAAAGCCAGTTTATTATGTTTTTGATGGCTATATTAATCTCTATTTCATATGTATCTGCATTTTCGCATTTCACGATAAGAGTTGTGTCATCAGCAAACAAGATTATGTTATGGCGAGTGATATTAGGGAGATTATTAATATACATGAGGAATAAGAACGGTCCCAATACACTGCCTTGTGGCACGCCAAAGTTATTTATCTGATTGTCGCTTCTGTATAACATCTTTTTGTCTTTATTGACTTTAGATGTTTCCACACATTGTTGTCTCTCACATAAATAGTTTGTCAACCAGTCGTTAGCTTTACCTCTTATCCCATATTTTTTCTAATTTGTGTAAAAGCAACTTATTGTCTACGAAATCGAACGCCTTGCTCATGTCCAAGAAGATTGCCGCAACTGGAAGGCCATCATTTATAGCCTGGGTGACTATTTTAATCAAATTAAAACATGCTAACGAGGTTGTACTATTCTGTTTAAATCCAAATTGCTCCTCTTTAAGTAAACGATGACTTGTCGTAAATTCTTGAAGCCTTCTCAGCATAATCTTCTCGAATATTTTTGACAATATGGCGTCACTGCCCTATAATTATTCATTTCGTATTTTTCGCCTTTCTTAAAAAGTGGCTTAACGATTGATTTTTTCAATATATTTGAGAAGATACCTTCTTCAAAAGACATTCTACAAAAGACACTCGGTAAGAAACTGTTACTCCAGGCCTAGGTGCGTCAAGTGCCTGGGTGACCACGGCAACTCCAACTGCACCCGCACGCTCTAGTTGGCAAAGCCTCCGAGCTGCGTTAATTGCCGCAAAGAGGGACATCCAGTGAACTATGTCGGGTATTCCAAAGCACCGCGACGCCAATAGCGTGAAGGTAAAAGCTGTCCCAGATATGTGGATCAGGCCAGCCTGTCGCGTTTTCTCCTGACTGACCCCAAATCCGCACCATCTTCGGTGCCCTTTTCAGCCCCTCAAACAAGCGCTAAGCCCGCCCCTGTCGCCGGAGTCTACGCGCAAGGTAGTAGCATTCCCTCACCTTCCGCTCCGAAACCCAATGCGTGGGTAAATCCTCCAGCACTTGTCGCCTCAATGCCAATGCTGCCTCCCCAGGCCTCCACTCAAGCCTGTTCCGCAAGGATTCTTTCGCCGCTGACTTCTCTCTAGTTTGCTTAGTCTAGTTGGCTACATCAGCAACATAAGCGTGGCTGAATTAACCTCCCTGGCCAGCAAAATCCGCGGATCTACAACCCCTCAGGACAACTTCAATGCCATGATTGAGCACAAAGGTCTAATTGACGCAATCTCGTCTTCCCAGTAAGCCTAAACAAGAGTATAAGAAATCATTATCTAAACAAGAGTGTTTAGGCGCACTAGGAAGACCAGATTGCGTCAATTAAGTAGAGCTTAAAACCGGTGATGGCAGTACAACCGTACCGAACTAAACCACGCTCTCTGACTGTCGCGTTTTTTAATGCAAAGGGGCTCAGAGACAAAAAGACGAAATCGTGTTCTTCCTGCGCGACCATGATGTACGTTATGCTAGTGCAAGAGACCTTCTTGAAGCCTACTCATCGCGATCCCAAGATAGCACATTAAACATTAGTTAGAAATGATAGATTGACCAGCCCTTGGGCGGCACATTAATCTAGTAGAAGAGATCCGTGTACTGTGTAACGATCGATGCTCTCTCGTTAGCTAACATAGAAGTCCTTTAAAAATTCAAATACGTAAAATATTATGTCCGGCCATCCGCCACTTACTATAGTTTCGGCATACCAACCGCCAGCGAAGCGTATTATAGAATCATATATTTTAGTACTACTAAACCTAGGCCCCAGTATCGTAATAACTGGAGACCTCAACACTAAGCATTTGTCCTGGAACGAGCTTATGGACCGATTAAACTGCGATGACATCGCGCCTGAGACTCCCTGATATAGCGTTACTCAAAGATGTCCAATTGTCGACAAAATCCATAAAAACAATTCGAGAGCTTAACTCGTACCATATACCAGTCATTTTACAGCTGGGCCAGCGTGCAAGTGAGGTTCTTTAGACCAAAACCATCGTGTATTGGCACGTTTGTAGACTTAGACACGATCACTGACAAAATATACTCGCCAGAGAAATCTAATAAGGCGATTTACAGTAGCAATCCCCGAAACGAGGTAAAAGAGCACATTGTAGAATTTAAACAGGATCAGTGGGATAATTTGCTGGAGGATGTGGAGCCATCCCAAACTGCCTTCTGGCAGTTGACCCGAGCTCTGAAAGCAGAACAATCCTCAAGGATGCCACCTCTCATTAGGCCAGGTAACCCTGATATCTATTTATTTATTTATTTATTACAAGATCCACAGCTCTAATTACAACGTATATAAAACTTAAGAAATAAACTAATAGCCAATAACGGATCTACTTTATACATTTTTTGACTTATATTAATTGACCGACAATCAATAAGTTTGAGCTACAAAACATACTATTTTAGAATTAAAAATTAAAAACGGTGCATCTCTCTCTCTCTTGATCTGTGTATCCGTGTACGCGCGCGCGCGCGTGTGTGTATATTTGTGTGTGTGTGTGTGTGTGTGTGTGTGTGTGTGTGTGTGTGTGTGTGTGTGTGTGTGTAATATACATATTAACCATTTCCTTCAAGTACTTCAAGAACTTCCCTCTTAAACAGATACCTACTGCTATGAAAAATATCAGTAGCATTAAATTGGTTGTTAAAAGTTCTATGCAATCGACTGACCAATGCGTTTTGTGCGTAATTTGTTTTTGATCGTGTTACAGCAAATAATTTTGTGTGTCTCGTTCTAACTTTCGGGGCGCAGAAACTCAGTATTTTGGTTGATAGTTCAGGGCTATCTATATATTCGTTGCATATTCCGTGTAAAAAGGACATGTCAGCAAGTACACGCCTATTTTTGAGAGTCGTAAGATTATGATAATGGCAGGATTCATCATAATTTTTGAAATGGCAATGCGACCGATAATTTAAATGTTTTATGAATTTTTCTTGCATTTTTTCTAAATCTTGAATACAAATGATATACTGAGGGTTCCAAATTATGCTACAGTATTCTAGGATGCTCCTAACATAAGTGTAATACAGTACTTTTAGGCAACCTATGTCTGAGAAGGGACGACTAACACGCAATACGAAACCCAGGCTTCTGTACGCTTTGTTTTTAATCATTTCTGTATGATCAGAAAATGTCAACTTGCAGTCAATGTGAACACCAAGATCCCTAACACAAGCCGATTTTGCAATTTTAACATTATTAATATAGTATTCAAAATTGATCGGATGTTTCTTGCGAGTAAACGAAATAAAAGAACATTTATTTATATTTATACCAATTCGATTATCAGTATAATATTGTTCTAGACGGTTAAGATCGGTTTGTAGGCCAGTACAATCCATATCGTTTTTAATTTTCATAAATATTTTGGTATCATCAGCGTACATAAGGAATTGAGCATGTTCAAAGCAAGCACCTACGTCGTACAAATATGTTGCATACAGAAGTGGTCCCAGTATGGATCCCTGTGGGACGCCGGAAGGTATTGCAATAAAATCTGAGCAAAATCCTCCTATGACGACAGCTTGAGATCGATTGCGTAAATAAGATTCCATCCATCTAAGCAAGCTACCCCGGATACCAAGTTCATAAAGTTTACGTAAAAGAATAATGTGATCCACACTGTCAAACGCCTTCTCAAAATCCGTGTAAATCACATCAACCTGAGACCCACCATCTATGTTACTTAATACGTAATCAATAAATACTGCCAGATTGGTAGCTGTGGACCGACCCTTCATGAAACCATGCTGCTCTATTGGTATTGAGATCGATATTACAGGATAGATAAATTTATGTACGACCCTCTCGAACACTTTGCTCAACACGTTGAGGATAGATATCGGTCGGTAATTTTCAACAGCAGTCCTCGATCCTTTTTTATGAATTGGCACTATATGGGCCTTTTTCCAGATATAAGGAAAGTATCCATCTTGAAGGCACCTGTTGAAGATCAATGATACAGGACTCGATAGAGATTTAGCACATTGAACGAAAAATACCGGTGGAATACCATCGCAACCAGCTCCCTTTTTGACATCAAGATTTTTAAGCAGTTCATAAGTACACTCTTCAGTAACATTAATGTCATGTATAGTATCAGATCTGGGAGTTTCATTTGTTGAGTTAGCTGGGTATTGATTCGCTGGTTCACGAAAGTTTCTCTCAAAAAGGTTGCTGAATGCGAAACAAATATCCGATGGTGCATTTAACGCATTTTGATCAAAGGTCATTTGTTGGGGATAAGAGGATCCTACTTTTCTCTTGGACTTTACATAAGACCAAAAATATTTTGTATTAGTCTTAATTCTCTGTTCCGAGAAAACAATGAACGATTGATAGCATTCGGTCTGCAGTTTCTTAATATTCCGTCTGAGATAGCTAAAATGTGCATAATCAATCGGGTTTCTATGACGCTTCCAATTTACATGAGTCCTAACTTTTTCTTTAATTAGTTTTATTAATGCTTTATTATACCAAACTGGGTAAATGTAGGTACTTGGGCACCGAACTTGTGGTACGAATGTTTGTATTAAATTATTTAAAATCGAGTAAAATTTCGTCAACATGTGCTCTATGTCACTATTTTCAAGTAAAAAACTCCAGTCCTGATTTCTAAGAGATTCGTTGATGCTATCAAAGTCAGCTCGTTTATATTGATATTTAGTGCGGGATTGAGGTTTAATTGGAGGGACTAGGATATCGGAAGCTACAATAGAAAGAGTCGGATGTAGAGGATCTTCCTTTACTAAAGGCCTCGTAGATTTCTTTATGGTGACGAACGAGTCAGAGTAAATTAGATCCAATGTATTATTACAGTTATTAGTGTAATTATTAAACTGTGACAAACCAAGAAAGGAAGACTGAGTGACAAAACTCGATGCAGCATTCTGAAGCTCGATAGAGCCTTTCCTCAGAATTATTGGTTTCCCATATTGCCAGTCAATGATAGGAAGGTTAAAGTCACCCGCTATTATAAAGTGATCACTGCAGTTTTGGCTTTTAACTTCAGAGAGTTGATTCATAAATATGTGCAATCTTGATGGAATTTGATCATTGGGTGGGATATAAACTGTAGCAATATACAAATCATGCCTGGATTTGATAGCTGCAGCAGGAATAGTTACCCACACAGACTCCAGACCACTAGAATGCCACTCGGGTCTGGCGCGTGCCTGTAAATTCGAAGCACACATAATCATTACACCACCCCCCAACGAGCCTCTATCCCGACGAAAGACTGTAAATCTGTCATCACACAGCTCAGCATCAAAAATGCTATCGCAGAGCTATGTTTCAGTTATCATAATTATATCGGAGTCCAGTAATAATACATTTTTAAAAAATTCGTCTGTTTTGGTTCGTAGTCCCCTCACGTTTTGATAGAATAGTTTAATTTTCTTCATATTATTGTTATTCATCTTGATTGAATTGGGTGTGTTGAAACACATAGGCAAGACGTATATAATTGCAGTTGGTTATATGGTGGTGTCAAAATCAATTGAACCGCACAATGATGAATGAATGGTTTAAATGGTAAGTAGGTGTTACACAGAGTTTGAGTGATGGATATGACAATGTGCATTGGAAGTACTTGTACGTGCAGTAAGGATAAGAGGCTAGGATAGTATACAATTGTTTCTAAGGTACGTGATATGTATATGTAGTGTATAATGTGAGCATGAGTGTAAGTAGGTTTTATAAAGTATGTGTATTTACGTATGTTCTGTGTTAAAGTGACCACTGGTGTATAATAAGAAGTGTAAGAGCAGAGAGCAAGGCACTTAATTACAATATCTTTCCAAGATCCTTTGTTGAGTCTATCGCAAATGGAGTCGAGGTGTCGTTTCTTCTGACATAAATTCGGCAGTTTTTTGTCCATACATATTTGTACCCTGTCTCTCTAGCCTTTTGCCTACAAGAACCCAACAACATTTTATTTTCTTTAATGAGATGTTCATTGATATAAATTCTGTTCTCTTCACCTCCCATCCCGATATCTCTGGTGGTCATGTTGCGATGTTTACGTGCTGCTGCGATCACTCGGTCCTTAATAGAACGCTGTCTGAATCTGACGATTATTGGACGTGCTCTTTGAGCACCTGCGTTACGCCTCGGCTGTACTCTATGGGCGAATTCTATGTCTGTAGGTTGGATGGCAGCACCGACGTGATTCGTTGTTTTTAGCACAATGTTCAGTAACTCCTCATCCTTGTCTTCAGGTACGTTGACAAGTTCAAGGTTTTGCAATCTCTGCCATTGTTGCTGTTTTCGGTTCTCCACCTCTAACTCTTTGACACGGGCAGTGCAAGTAGTAAGACTTTCTTTAAGCATATTGTTCTCCTCTTTCACAGACCTCAGTTCTTGTGAAGTAGAATTGAGCAGCTTTTTCAGGTCAGTAATTTCCTTTTTCAGATCTTCGTATTGACAGTTTATGTAGGTCATAGAATCTTGAAAACTACTAAATTGTACAGTCATGCCTTTGAGTTGTTCGGATAATCCCTTAGACGAAGCCTCAACAATAACCCTTGTCTCTGCCCTCTCAGCTTTAAAAAGCTCCTTCAGCTCACTATCAGATAAATAATTTGGCTTCTTCCGCAGTGTTATGTTGCTGTCCAAGCAGCATTCAGTGTCGGTTTCATCATCGGGCGCAGCTGGTACGTATTGGATGGACGGTCGCACTGGCGTGTTAGTGTTATCTGATTTTGGTTTCTTACTTTTGCATTCCAAACATCGCCATTCGCGTTTATTCCCAGCATTCATCTTCTTCAATCGTTTCGGCGAGAGATTTGCACACTCAAGGTCATATATCTGCTTGCATCCTTGACAGCTTATAAAGTATTTATCACTAATACTCGCCTTACAGCCACCACAAATAACGTTAACATCCATATCGGTGCCATATCGGTGTCAAGACCCAGAACTCATTAATAAGCTACTCCACTACGGAGTCGACACATTTACTCCATTACCATTCTTCATAAAGCGTGTCTCGTAAATAATCAATTATTAAAAGTACAAAACATTTTATTTTTTGAAACTAATCAAACAAAAAAGAAAATAGATTTATAAATGTACGATTTCCTTTTACTGGATATTCTAGTGACGTATTGTAACTGTTAACGGTTTGTAAATAACGAAACGGAAATACGGTGCACGTTAAACCTTCAAAGCGGAAATGCCTCTAAAAGTTCAACGACGAAAGCTGTGTCGAGCAAATACACTCAATACAAAGGATGATGTGAAAAACAGTTTTCCTGTGACCACATATTATGAAACGGAAGAGAATTTATTATACCAAACTATGAAAAACTCGAAGAATCGATAACCGATGAGAAGAAATGTTGGTAGGTGAAGTATGGGTTGGCCTCCCACTATATGGAGTGACGACCTGGTAAGACATAAAAGACAGAAACAGCGACGTGTAAACAGCGACGACAGGAAGTCGATGGGTGATGGTGGCTGAGGACCGTGCTTTGTGACAGACCTTGACTGAGGCCTTTGTTCAGTAGTTTATTTGTGAAGGGCTGTAATGATGACGATATAAAACTATTTGTGCTCGTACTATATACGACTTTAAGATATATTTAATTAAATTTATAAGTAAATTAGGATCCGATAATTTACACCAAGCTTAGCAGGACCAAAATATCGATTAATCGCGAATATTTTAAAAAGTAATAATGTTACGAATACAACATCATTATGTAGTTGCCTGTTAAACGTTTATGTTAAGTGACTGGCGTGCGTCTCCATTGATTAATACAAATTATTTCATCAGCTCGGTTCTGCATCTCGAGGTTCCATCTATACTTGGAGAAAACATATACCACCTAATTTCCGTCCGTGGCCGTAGAAGGAAAAGGGGAGATCTCCCACCGGGCAAGGTGTTCTGCCCGGGGTGCGGCCAACGCTGCGTGTGATAGTTCGGAGCTGTTCTATATATACTATTTATGATTCGGAACTTTGATAGCGCGATTTAGGCTTCTGTGTGTTTCGCTTGTGGTCACGTCTCAACAGAGACTAGTCATTTGAGCAGGACGGGACTATAGTGCACGAATGTGAGCATGAATAAGTGCACTATCCATTTCCGATGGGGTCAAAGCCGACAAGACCACATTTTTACCCGAGGTAGAGATACGCTTTAGTTATATTACATCAAAGAAATAGATTCACGTAAAAAACTCTATTTTTGAGCATGCCAATCTATAGTACCATAATGCAGCTATATTAATCTTGTAGCGCGAATAGTTTGGTTCTACCAGGAAAGGACAATGCTCTTACAGAATACCAGCGTAAAACAGCAGTGAGTGTAGAGAACAAGATACCCTTTTTACTAGATACAAACCATTCCATCCTAGTCTTTAGAGAAGACAATGCGTTCGTATTTATTTATTTATTTTTATTTATAATAAAAGGTGGACTCAGCGTCTCATGGTATTATCTGCCAGTCAACCCTGGATGGTTTGAGCAACTGTAGCAGATTGAAATAATACTAGTTTTTACGGAATTTATCGCGTATATTTAACTTTTTAATAACCCGACGTTTCGAACGCTTTACAGCACTCATGGTCACGGGCAGGACTGAGATGTTCAACGTCCATATGTCATAGTTAACCGCGGTTACCATAGATTAAAATTTAACTTTTGTTCCGATCTATGCGGTATGAACTTATGGTATCTTGAAGTCTTGCAGTTGTATGCTTGGGTTGGGATTTAATTTTATTTATTATAGGATCCCAAGCAGATGGTAGCACCCAGCCATCTTCTCTATTGAAATTAGGATGTTTTTTGATTTCAATAGCCTTGCGAATCATCCTTGGAAGGAATCGGTGTTCTTTAGCGAGGATCTGCGGTCTATCAAATCTGATGTAGTGACGAGGGCGCTCCTGTACGTGTTCACAGACTGCAGACTTCCCGGAGCGTCGATTCTTCACATCAGCTATATGTTCTTTAACGCGGGTTTTTATTGATCTTTTAGTTTGTTCTATGTAGGAGAGACCACATTCACAATCAAGCTTGTACACTACTGCATCTTGCAGAGGGACATTACACTTGACCGATGGTAAAAACTGACCAATCTTCTTCAGCGGCTTGAAGTATGTTTTGATGGAAGCGCGCTTCAAGATGTAGCCAATCTTGTCAGTGACTCCTCTAACATATGGCAGTACAGCAGGTATACGCTCGACTGTGGCCGGCTTCACTCGTTCACTGTGACGTAGGCGCGGGACTCGAAGCTTGTTGTCATGCAAAACTTGCTTGACATGGTGGAGCTCTGCAGCCAGGTGTTTACTGTCACAGATCCCTCGTGCTCTCAGAAACATCGGGTAATTAAAAAGTTAAATATACGCGATGAATTCCGTAATAACTAGTATTATTTCAACGTGTAGTGTTCGCGTAAATATAAGAAATCAAACTGTAGCAGATGTAAACAATCACTTCATATATTTGATAAATAGGCAATAATGATATAAGTTACAATATTATGCAGAATAAATAATAAATATATAAACGGGTACTTCTATACAAAATCTATAAATAAATAAATAATATAATACAAAAATAAAATAACACAATATTGAAATACATCATAAAAAATATCAATTTTTTTTGTGAAAAAGAAAAAAACAATAGTCGCATAAGTTAGGTGGTATTATTTTCAATCTTATTTGTATTTTGATTCTTAATCGAGGATAAATGCAGATGTTCATGGGTTTTAGCATCCACTCACCATCAGATGGACTCATTTATCATCCTTACACTATACAGAAGCGACACAAGAAAAATCAGGCGTCTACCAACAACGGCTCTACGAGCTTGCTGAGACACAAGAGTGAAACACCGCCTACTTTCTGATTCACAGGCTGCTACTTAGAATTTTTTAACAGAAAACCCAATTACAGATTTTGGCCCAACCCGGGATTCGAACCCCAGAACTCATGTCGAAGTTGCGCTGATGAGCTCTATATGAACGAGGTAATATTTAATATATATAATAATATTTAATATATAATAATACCTAGACCGGTTACCCCGTGTACGTGGAGATACATTTACGTATACTAAGATACTACTTTATTACTTTTGTTGTCAATAAAGTCATAGCGAATAGCATTCATACGAGTAGACAAACTTCATATGAAAGAAGTTGCTACTAATAGTTTGATTACTTTCTTAATATTTTCATACATCACGTCGTAGATAATAAATGGACGAGAACCTGATAGGTCTCGGTAGCTTAAGGAGCTTATAAATCCTCGTAAATTTATGCCAGATCTCAAGAATTATAATGAGTAACAAGTCTCTATAAATCATAATAAGAATCCAAATATTATGCTCTACGTTCAATTTTATATGCCTCATGTAAATATTGAAGTACAATAATTGCAAGCAAATATAATATTCCAAAAAAGTTGGGATAACCAAAATTACTTATATCATTTTAATAAAAACTTGAGTTTATGTATTTTGCGAAAAAAAAAACTTCAAAAAGCACTGAAATATTTTAAACATTTGTCATTGAATAATTAAAAAAAAATCTATACGACTAAGATAAGCAGAGTAAGATATATTACTGATTTTGATGGGGTTCTCACATATTTGAAAAAGAAAAGAGTGGTCATTAACCCTTCAATCCACATAAAATTCCCATGTACATTATCAAATTAGCTTTCTCGTAAAACCCGTGGGTATCATTTTAGGCTGTTGTAGAAGATGCTAGATTATTACTTATGAATTTCTATATATAGTGATATATTATCTCGTTTACGCTAGACGAAAAAATAAAAACCTAGGCCAGCAACGGAATGACACGAGAAAAAGTTGCGGGACGTCTGGTGCTGCGACTGTCAATCCACCTGCTATTGTTCTCACTACATTGGGCGAGTCCCATATCCAGCAAGATTTCAAAGGGTGTGTTACAGCATATTATATATATATATATATATATATATATATATATATATATATAATATTTATATACAAACAAGCACACATTTAACCTGATGGTGAATGGATACTGTGGCCTCCTGTGGATGTAAAAATGCATTGAAAGTAGAAAAATTTAAAAATATAGTTGATTTTATTAAAAATTTATTATACAAATAAAGTGCTGTAATAATTATATATATATATATATATATATATACGAACGTATATACCACTTCGTTACGCTAAAAAACAAATAAATTGAACTAATTATTTAATAATGACATAGTTAATTTACCCTTCAATGAAACAAGAATTATATGTACACAATTTGAATTATGATACTTGAAGAGACCTGTCTGTTTTTTCTATTCTTTGATCAGAAACAATATCATTCCTCTTTCAAACTCACTCATTGGGGTATTTTTGTCTCTCTCTGTTTTTTCTGACAATATATTTAAAATCCGTAATTTTTGAATTCGTAAACAATACGAAAATAAATTAAGGAAATTGTAAACGAATGGAATATGATTCATTTTGAATTTTGGAAACCTTTCTTGTGTAGTTTGTGCAGAATCTCATCGCATATTACGGCATATTCGGTGCAAAAACAAAACACGAATTACTATCAACGTCAATGACACGACGATAGTGCGACGACTGAGCTCAGGTTTGCTAATTAGCATAGTTTTTAAGTGCCACTTACGGTGTGCGTATAACCTATCTACCTCTTTTTCTTATAATATCATTGGTTACAAAGAAGATTTGGTAAGGTTGAAAAACTTATTCTATCCAAAGTTTAAAATGTAAAAAATGGCAAAGCTGAAAATGAAATTTAGCTATTTTATCTATGTAAACTTTTGTATCGCATAAGTATTGTAATTTAAAAATTACAGTACAGTGTGATATTATGCGATTTAAATTTATTATTATATAAATCAATGCACACGTAAATCGGTATTTAAAACAACATGACATAAACAAAACGAACGAAAGTAGTTTCCATTTAGTTATTTTGGCAGCGCAAAATCGATAGCTTGTGAGCAGGTGGTAAATGGACTTATTCATGATTTCAAGAACAATAGGCGACTACACAAACGCTGAAGATATCGGTTTCGGTTTGATTAATCTTCATTCAAAGCAGGATTAATTTTGGATCCCCGTTGAGCTATGTCGCTTACGCTGTATATAGCTCAAAAACTGAAAACCAATGGGGGAAAAATATTCTTGAGTTGTAGCCTCCTATCGCGGTAAGAGAAGTGGTTGAGCCTCCCCCCTCCCGCACGAGATGAAATATCGACCTGTTAAGAGATGCAAAAAGTCAATGGATGCAGGTGGCTTAGGACCGTGTCTTGTAGATTTCCTTATTCGGTGGTATACGTTCGGCAGCGGACTTTTGAAGCTGCAATTATGATAATAATGAATGATATGAGCGATGAAATGATAAATTATGTCATTGAAAATATTATTTTATGTAGTTAGAGCTAAAAGTTATATTATATGAAATGAAAACATTTCTGAAAATATTGTTTTAAAATATTATTTTTATATGGAATTAAATTTGTAAGTAAATTTGTGATTGCTTTTAAATTAGTCTCATCCTCGTTTGCCCCCTCTTCCTTAAAAAAAAAAACTATATGAAATTAGAGTAGTGAAAACATCGTTATTATCATCATCATTATAGCTCCTAAGAAGTTATTTGCTGTACATATACATACTTATAGGGTTCTTGCTTCTCTTACCTATTCGAACCTTGCCAAAATGTAAAGAATTGTATCATAGAGAAAATATTTTGATTTTATTTTATTTCAGTGCTAAAGAATTTAGCTTGTTATTAAATGTTCTGCATGAACATCATAGAAGATCATGAACTGCCTACTTGTAAACCCTACAAATGGTATACATGTAATAAGACGCTTATTTATTATACCCGACATATGACGACGACGACTGTTTTCTATAGAAATAATTTTTTAAATTAGAAATTTCCAAGCTAATTACTTAATATTTTAAATACCAATTTTAAAACAACATTCTGGCTGCTCTTTTTTTATTTTTATTTAAAAATCGTTATCCCTAAACTAAGATTTTCTCTTGTATCGTGGGGGCAGTTTACAAACATGAATTGCACAAGAACATCCAGACCCGGAACAACTATATGTAGGCCATACATTAAGGAATTTATGGATGATAATAACCCCTGGGAAGGGTGATCGCTACCAAGCTATTTCTAATTTGTCTTGTGTTGTTTATTGTAAACATTATTGTAAGCTATTATTAGAAAAAGAAAATAGTCCCGCTGGGTTTCTTGCTGGTTCTTCCCAGGACAGAGGTTTTTTTTGCGAACCAGTGGTAAATGAAAAAAGTGACTTTCAATAAGTATTCTTTATTCTTTATTCTTTATTGTACACACAATAAGTTGGTAACAATTATTAAATATTTAAATAAATGTACAAAGGCGAGCTTAACCCTAATAAGAGTTCTCTTCCAGCAAACCTATTGGGAAAGAGAAATAGTTTTATATATAAAGCAAGTAGGTAGCAGCGTGCGTACTCAATAATTAACATAACGCTACTTAATAGAAATTGGCTATAAGTTACAGTTAACAATTAACATATAAGTGTATAACATATAAGTATAATTTATTTTCTTATTCCTTTTATTCTTATTTCTATTAATTTACATACATATATACCAATAAAGATAATAAAGATAATAAATATAAACATATATACACATATACACATATACACACACATATATATATACATATATATATATATATATACATATATATATATATATATATATATATATATATATATATATATATATATATATATATATATATACATACATATACATACACACATACATATATATATACAATTATACATATAAATACATAAAATATGTAAATATTTATAATTCTAAGTTGACAGATAATATTTCTTTACTCTGCTCCGAAATATATCAAGAGAAGAGCTAGCACGTATGTCATGTGGAAGTGAGTTCCATAGCTTGACCGCCCTTACAGTAAAGGATCCACCACAACGGCTTGTGAAATGAAAAGGAGTTTTGAGAAGTAGTTGTTTAGTGGTCCGGCACTGAGTTTCACGAGGTACAAGATACTCAAAACGCTCGCGGAGATATGGAGGTGCAAGAGGATTAAAGAGTAGAAAGTATAGAAATGATAACACATGTAAGTCTCGACGTTTACGGATAGGAAGCCATTTTAATTGAGCCCTGTACTCTGAAACATGATCAAACTTACGAAGACCGAAAATAAAACGTATACACAAATTTTGAACTCGTTCCAGTTTGTTCAACAGCTCCTCTGAAGCATCCAAAAAACTAACATCAGCGTAGTCAATGAGAAGAAGAAGAAGTGCTTGAGCTAAGGTTATCTTAGTTTTTAACGGTAAAAACATCTGGAGACGCTTGAGAGATTGAAAAGAGTAGTTCACTTTTCTGCTAATCATATTAATGTGAGCGACCCAAGACAAATTATTATCAAAAATAACACCTAAGTTCTTAGCGGTCTCTGTATATGGAATTTGAGTATTATCATACGTTACTGCAGGGATCTTCGAACGATCTAATAAATTAAGCATATATGAGCTGCCGATAATCATTACTTGGGATTTAGCAGGGTTAACAAGAAGACCAAACGATTTTGCCCAACTGCTTATGCTACTTAAGTCAGCATTCAGCTTATTAATAGCCTCATCTATATCTTGGACTTTGAAATGACGGTATAATTGCAAGTCATCAGCATAGAGATGATAATGAGAGGAGAGAACAGTAGTGAGAGCATTGATAAAAATAGAGAAGAGAAGTGGGGAAAGAACACCACCCTGAGGAACACCCGCCGTAAGATCACACCACTCGGAGAAATCCTCCTCATGGCGGACACACTGCGAGCGACCCCTAAGGTAAGAATTAAACCAAGAGATTACTGATGGTGAAATGTTTAAGGACGCAAGAATACCAAGAAGTATGTCATAATCAACTGAATTAAATGCACTGCTGAAATCCAATAATGTTAGAACAGTGAGAAGTCTTTTGTCCATGGCCCAGCGAATATCATCAGACACTTTAATCAGAGCGCTGACTGTGCTATGGCCTGGACGAAAACCAGATTGAAAAGGACTCAGCAGGCTGTGAACAGTTAGGAATTGAGATAGTTGCCTCTGAACTATATTTTCTAGTACTTTAGATAAGATCGGAAGAATGGAAATAGGGCGGAATTGGGATAAAGATGTAGGATTAGAAGTTTTTGGAAGGGGAATGACGAATGCTTTTTTCCAGCAAGTCGGAAAGGAGCTCGTCTCAAGCGAAGAAGAGATAATGTGAGTGATAATAGGGACAAGTTCATTAGTGATAGGTTTAATCATTTGCATACAAAGATTGTCATAGCCAATAGCTTTAGTGGAAATAGATAAAAGGCATTTTTTTATGTCACCATCAGTAACTTTACTGAAATTAAAAGGAGAACACAGCGGTTTAGGAATATTGGAGAGAAGATTAAGTGTAGTAGACTTAATAGAGTCATCAATAGAAATCGGAGGCTCAGAAAAGTGCCGGTTGAGTGCAGTCAAATCAAACGAGATATTAGGATCAATATATGATTTGCCTATACCCAGGGTTCTAAAAAATTTCCACATCTGAGCGGAATGAGAATTTTCAACCTCATCATAAATATGTCTCCTCTTAGCATCACGACACATCTTACTACAGCGATTACGCAGTTTTTTATATGTGAATAAATTTTCATTAGTAGGGTGCTTCTTATAACGCCTCTTAGCTTTATCTCTTTTGGCCATTACTGCTTTTATAGACTCTGAAAGCCAGGGAGCTGGAAAGTGTTTAACCCTGACTCGCTTAAGTGGTGCATGTGTATCGAATAGTGATTTAATTATTGTTATAATCTACATTGAATAAAAAAGTTTCTGTTTCTGTTACAAATACTTGTTCCGTGCGGGATTCAAACCCGCAGCCCCCAGCGCAGCCACTCATTGCTAAGCCACTGCGCCACGGAGTCGTCATCTGCTCTGATCTGTGTTATGTCGATTTCAAATGTATAGTTTTATAAATGACTTTCTAATTAATTGTAAAAAATGAAGTGATTATTCAAGTCATTTTTATATTTTTGGAATTGTTATTTTACGTGTCGTATTAATTATACATTTTTGATCTTTATGTTCGAGTAGGAAAAAAATAAGAACACAACTAAACGGAAAAGTATTTAACAGTCGTGTAGTTTGCTTATTGGTGAGTTTAGATTTTGAAAGAATTTCTCTTTATTAAGTTTACGATATATGCGTCAGTAGCCTAATAATTTAGGATACGGACTGCGAAAGTAAGGAATCATGTATATGTATATATATACGTGTCATTCTACTTTTTTTGTAAACCACTTATATTACAAGCGTCATTTTTTAGTTTTTTAATTTTTAGTTTTGTATACTCGTAGTATATTTTCAGCTATTTAATAATGTTAAACTTGTAGCAAATTCTGGGTGCACTAAACATGCGGTGTTTACCTATTATTAAATGTGCGCTTAGTATATATTACTGTCTTAGAATTAAGCATAAACAGCCCTGTTAATAAACATAGACTTGAGCAAGATTAACTTTCCTCCTACTTTAAAGCCTAAAATATCTATTATATAAAATATCTATAGTATTAATAAACATAGAGTAAGGAGGGGGGAGTACACTAATCCGAATCTACTCTCGGAATAAAAGTAAATCA
The DNA here is from genome assembly GCA_907164705.1 of Parnassius apollo. Classification (NCBI taxonomy): domain Eukaryota; kingdom Metazoa; phylum Arthropoda; class Insecta; order Lepidoptera; family Papilionidae; genus Parnassius; species Parnassius apollo. The sequence goes on along the minus strand of CAJQZP010001064.1, from coordinate 477,396 downwards.
AAGAATTAAAAATCCTTGGCGGTACCTAGTTTAACGACTGAGTAAGCATAGACTAGTCGCGTATTTTGACGATTTGTAAAACTTTACGTTTACGCGCGTAGTTACCCGTGTTAAATTTATAAGTTGTAAGCATTTGTAACAAAAACAGCATAATGGATTAAATGCCAAAAAGTGGAGAAGGATGTGGAGCAGAACAAAGTGATTGCAGGTTTTCATTTGTTATGTGGATTTAGACAAGTGACTGGGGCTGTTGATTGCCACCTACTCGAATCCCGAAAGTCGTTGGAAACATCGGATAACACTACATAAACAGGAAAGGATACAGTTCAATAAATGTACAAGTAAGTTTTAAAGCACCTAGCTAGCCCATCTTTGCCATATAGGTAGTTAGTTATTTTATTAGATTCAATACAATCATCTCAATCTATTATTTCATATTAAAGAAGTTATGAGTGCTTTGTTCCAGGTTGTGTCAAATGCTAATTTAGAGATCATGGATATAGTGGCACATTGGCGAGGCAGCACACATGACTCAAGAATATTTAATGAAAGTCGCATTAAAACAAACGTTTGGGCAGTCAGAATTTAAAGGCAGATTTCTCGGAGATTCTGGTTATGCTTGTACCCCTTATTTATTTACTCCTATCCTGCGTCCTAATAAACAAAATGAAGAAATGTACAACCGGTCGCATATCAGGGCCCGTAACACTGTAGAACTTATAACTGTAGAGCATATAAAACTGTATACATTGCAATGCAAAAGCAAGATTTGCTTGATTATGCAGAATAAGGAGATGATGAAAATATACCAGCTACACAATTAGTAAATAACTCCTTAAGAGGAAATTCTGTTCCGGCAGCATTTATTAAGACTTTTTTTAAAATAAATATACAATAATTACATGTGTGAGGTACCGGTGAGGAAGGAAAAGGGGAGATCTCCCGCCGGGCAAGGTGTTCTACCCGGGGAGCGGCTAATACTCCGTGTGATAGTTCGTAGAAGTTCTATATATACTGTTTATGATTCGGAATGTTGATAGCGTGATTTAGGCTTCGGTGTATTTCGCTTGTGGCGCGACGACAGCGCCGCTACATCACCCCCTGCTCAGACCGGAGGTCGATAGTGCAGCCTCGTTGCCGACGAATGTGCAAGTGCCAGGAGATTGTCTTGTAGTCTGCGGTGAGTCGAGAAGAAGGCAAGTAATCTGCGAGAGTGCCGTGAAGCAGAGGCGAGCAGTAAGGCTCAGAGCCGTGCCGAACACTGTATAGCGCAGAGAGTAGCTTGAAGGAACAGGAAGCATTATTATTCCAGTGCTGCGATGAACCTTGTGAAGCTAGATGGCTTGCAGGATATGAAGACTGCAGTTTATATCTGCTCGGGAGCGAATGGGTGGGGTATTCTATGACGATGATGAAGCTTGAAGTTTCCGAAGGTTGTTTGGTTGCGTGTTCAGATCACGTCGGGGTCACCACTGTGGCCGGTGAGGAAGGAAAAGGGGAGATCTCCCGCCGGGCAAGGTGTTCTACCCGGGGAGCGGCCAACACTCTGTGTGATAGTTCGTAGAAGTTCTATATATACTGTTTATGATTCGGAATGTTGATAGCGTGATTTAGGCTTCGGTGTATTTCGCTTGTGGCGCGACGACAGCGCCGTTTGCTACACCGTTCGTGCCACTGCTATTATTTCGCCTGAAGTTGACGAATCGCCTGCATATAACACCCTCCGGCCAAAGTGTTGCATCTAAAAATATTTTTACTTTCCGCTCTGGTACAAAAGATATCTTTTCCAGTTTAATATTTTCTTGCGTCTTATTGTAAACGTATTCCACAATATCCTTCTCCGTCGTCTCCTTATGCACCATAGTAATAAATATTGGCATTTTTCTGTCCGCGGCTTTAAAATTACAATTCTGGTCATTGGAAACACCCGCAGCGCCCAGATAACGATACTATCTCGTTTTAGGTTTCCGACGATGTACAATATTCCACTCACCCTCTGTTTTAGTCACCTCGACGAACGTTAACACACCCGCTGGCCCCGCAGCCTGCCCCGCTGTCCAGCTCGGCTCAGCCTCGCTCCTTGGCTGCGCGCTCGGAGCGCTCGGCGCGCTCGCCGTTTGCGGTGACTCATCACTCGCACCGCCCGCGCCAGCGCCGCTACCCTGTTACGTGCTGCGTGCGCCTATCCCGCTCGAGGGATGTGCTTTGTAACTTCCAAACGCACTACCCTCCGTATAATTTATGCTACTATTGTTAAAATTAAGATCTCTCGGAGATGACGCTTCAACATCCGAATGCTCGCTGTGATTTGTAATGATCGTATTATCAAGTTGAGACAATGCTATGGGCCCACTTTCTCGATAAACGCCTCTTCTCATGTTCACCTTTGCAGCTGAGAAGGGCGGCGATGTATTCCTGAGATTTTGGAATTCCGTTTTCACTTTTTCTAGCTGGTCGATAGTTGTGTATGACGACTTAATGTGTTTCATCTCAGCCTGCACAACAGCTAGGTCCTTAAGTAGTTTTGAGACGTCAAGATGATCGAAGGTAATCGGAGGTAACTTACCTAAACTTGCTACGAACACTGGCAAAACATCAGGGTCGATGCCCTTAAAAAGGCTGATTATATCGTTTAAAAAACGGTTTTCCCTTCCTCTTAGTTTACGCAGATCCTGCGGTAGGGAATCCACGAGTAATTTATTCGCCTGCTCGATCTCCTCAGACGAAAACGTCGCAGCACATATTCTCACAATACTGTCTTCATCCGCTACAGACAGTTTGTTCTGTACATAAGACAATAATTCACATATGACGATTCTACAGTTGTTGCACGATAACGTCATTTTTTTCCAAAAATAGCACCGCCGCCGTACACAAGATACACTGCACACAAAACGTAAACGTAAAAAATCAGTTATTGAGTTTTTCTGTCAAGAAATTCTTTGATTGTGTCGCATAGCTATCTCATCGGACTACAACTGTGAGGGAATGGAGAGTGCACCTGTGCTGCGCAGATGGCTAACCTCCGTTCAAACAGGTTACAGTGGCCGAAATTCGGTCTAGAGGACATAATTATTTATTATTTTTCATAGTTATTTATCACTATTATGTTTTATTGTTCGGTGATTTTAATGTCAAAATTTGAAAGGCTGATAACGCATCTACATATATATATATATATATATATATATATATATATATATATATATATATATATATATATATATATATATATATATATATATATATATATATATATCGTCCCCGTAGTTGGAAAATTAAATAACTCTGATTTTGTAGTTCTGAGATAAACGCGATTTAGTGTTTTTTTTTCAGTTAATGTAGATTTGTTAAAAATGTGAGACAATTTTACTGTCGGTAATTTGATATTTTGTGGACCTGATTACCTTTTACATTATGCTTTAACAAACTGAACTCAATCTTTAACTATAACTAAATAACACATAAAAAATCAAGTTGTTTAATTTTGCCACAACTGTTATTTATAACGTACTACAATTATCTACTTACTTCGGCTATTTATTTAGTTTTCCTACAAACTAAATACATTTGGTAGAGTAAAATTTGGTGAAATAAATGCATTTATTGAATTTATCAAACTCGAAATATTTTGAAATGTAAAATTTAGTGGCTTTGTACGTTATTATTACTTCGATATTTTTTTTAACTATTATTGGTCTCATATAAAATAATAGTTGTTTTATGATATTAATAAATTTATATTCAGGAAGAAATAGAAAAGTACAATAAAATTTAGAAAAAGTGTATTGTAATCAGATACTTATCTTACCACAAACTTAAAAAAATAAACAAAATTACACCAATTATAACAAGTGGAAACAAATTAACTTAAAGTATTCTTTCAAATCAAAACAGAAAATAATTTGAACCCAAAAAATAACATTATGGCTCTAAAATCAGACCTAATTATAAAAGACGTACTTAAGTAGTAAGTAAAAAAACTATGAAAAACTTAAAATAGGTATCAATTAGAACTAAAAAACATAAGATTGTATCAAATCAAAACATAATTAAAACAGTACTATAATCCTATTCTGTGTTAAAACTCAAAAAAATTAAAATTGTTTGCACCTAAGCCATAGGTCAGTACTCAACTAAAAAATGAACACCAAAACAAAGGTACAGCAATCATTATAAAACTTTCAAACGACTCAATTCAACTAAAAATATATCGTGATAAGGTAAGGTAACACAACACTTAAATATAACTCAAAACTCAAAAAATAATATGACACTAATCAGGTACATTGACTACATCAATCAACAACTTATTCTAATATCAATTTACTTAGAACTAGAAATACTTTCATAACAAAATAAAACATAATTTAAATTCAAAACAATTGAAATGGCTATACCTAATCAATACTTAAATGTAAACTTGTAAAAAATATATAAACCAAAAATACCCATTCATTCAAACACAGCGTAAATCCCTTCAAAGTTAGAGTGAACAGGCTCCTTCTGGGTAAGCTCGCTCCATCGTAGACTTTGTCTCTGTCATCTCTGACCAAGACTAGAGTCAAGAGCAAACACATCACAAAAAAAGTATAATTTAAAATTAAATAACAAATGTATTAAAAAACATGACTCTAAAAATAAACATTAAGTTAATTTAACAATGTAAAAACCCTATTGTAAAATCATTTTACTCATGCTGTTAGGGTTTAAAAGTTTAGTTTAGTTTTCAGCAATGTGTAGAGCAAGGGGTCAAAATAAGCTTACTCATCGACTTCAGATGAATCAGTGGAGCGTGATGGACCCTGGTCTTCGTTTGAACATGGTAAACTTTCGTACCACCCGTGAAGCTCTTTAGGAATTATATTTTTCTTACAGAGCTGTAAAAGGTCTTTCTTTTTTTGTTTTGTTATAGGAAGACATTGTTTATATGCCCGGGGAAGATCTTCAGTATTTATAGTTGGCATTTCAGAGTTTGGAGTTCTCCTAGTCGGTCTCCCTTGTTTACAAAGAGTATTTAGTAAGTTATATGGCCCATCGTAATCGTATCTGTATTTAATAAAACCAGGTAATTCTTTTTCAAATCTAAGACATTTTATTTTCAACCAGCACACTTGTCTTGATATGATAATTCAGTTACATTATATGGAGTTACATTTTTATTTTGTCTTTTCGATCTTGCCCGTAGCATAATTCCCTTCCAATCTATTATAGAATACGTGTCTGTGTACATTTTTTCTTTTTCTATGGCACTATGCATTGAATCTACTTCCATAAAACTATGACCACTTTCTAGATACTTCTGTTCTAATACTTTGATTGTCTCATGCGTATGTACTAAGTATAATAAAAATGCTGCTATGTACTGATTTCGGTTTTGTCCGGAGCACGTGTCGGAATAAATGGTGACGTGCGTTAAAACCTCGGGGAGATTCTTAATCCATAAATGAATAGCAGATGCTATTTCAACACTGCCTCTTTTGCCGTTTATTTCCGTCCAGATCATACAGTGAGCGTCGTTCTGTGGAGGTTTAAACTCATAAATAGATAAATTATATAAATTTAATTTTCTGGAATAATACAATAGACTATCTGCAGTCGATGGAATCTGCAGTAGACTTTGCAAGTCCATGGTGACACACAAATATAATTCATCTTCTCCCGACTTCTTTTTATCCAGCTCTTTAGATCTATAAGATGCCTCTTTTCGCTCTATATGTTGAGTATACTCATTTTGAATATTTGTATTAGTTTTATCTTTTTTTGTAATTGTTACAAATGCTACATTGATCCTTCTTGAGGTGATAGAACGCTAAATTGTATTCTGTACCAAACACTTTCTTATAAATGTTTAATTTTACTGGCACTTTATTGCTTTCTTTCATTTTCTGCACATACAAATCATACATTTTTGATATTGACAAGTATTTCCTGGTTGTTTTTTTTCTACAGTAATGGGAATCAATTACAGGAAAACTTTCAATGTGATTTTTTACCTCTTGTATCTGTTCTCCAGGAGTTTTGTTTGCAGGCGCTTGTCTGCCACGATTATCCATTTTTGTAAATACACCATGATCATCCACATGTTTTACTGCAGTTTCGATTGGACCAGTAGAAATGCAAAGAGTGGACATAAAATAGTTCTTGCATACTCGTTCAAATACAGTCTTATTTTTATAGAAACCGTATTCTCTGCTAGAACTTCTTTGTTTTTCGATCGGTACAGATTTTCTTGTAGTGTTTAAGCAAAAACTCTTTTTGCAGCTTAAAATCTTGTATAGACCAATAGGATTTGCAAATTTTCTCACGCTCGTTTTGTGTAAACTTTTCTGTGCATTTCTGGCGACAATTTTGGCTGCATTTAGGACTTTTAGGTAGTTTAGCTGCAAGAAATTTTCCAGTTTTACTCTTATATGGCAAACATTTTCGTTTCTTCTCCAACTCTTTATTTCTTTTCCAGTTTTTTTGATTAGTATTTTTCCATCTGTAGATTTCTTTTTCCTTATTTCCTGTTCCTTTTTCTGAATCTGTTGTCTCAGCGATTGTGATATTGTGTTCCATGATCCTTCTATCACGGTTAACTGGTGAGACTTGGTCAATAGGAGTTTCAATAATAGCGCGAGTTGTTATAATATTACCTATTTCGTCTTCAGAGTCACTCGACAAAATGGGGTTTATTCGTTCAAATCTCTTAACTCTTTTTTTCTTCTTAGCTGAAATATTGATGTTTATTAAAGAACTACTTTTCCTTTTTATTTTATTTTCTACTTCTGTGTCCGGAATCCATGAAGATCCAGAATCAGAAAAAGGTTCTTCATCTGTCGAAGGTGGTATTGGTTCGATACCCGAAATTGGACTTGACCCTCTGATAGGCGAACTGACATATTTATAGTTGTATAATATTATGTCGTCATCTTCATTTAAATTAATTTTACTGCTACACAAAGACATGGGACTGACATTTACAGGCATAGGTGCTGATTGGGGTTGATTAATGTTATTAGTAATCATGTCGCTAGCCATTATTGATGCTGGAGCCGATTCGCATGTAATTATCTTAAATCCGTCATGATCAGGAAGCTTAGGAACATCAGTAACCAACAGCCCATCGGGAATTTTTTCTATCGTAATATCATTTTTCTTCATTTCGGATGGTAATTTCTGGCATGTTATAACATTATGTTTTAGTGGGCTGACAATAATGGTACTTTGGTCCTGTTGTTTGATTGTCTTACTTTTGTCCTAAAACAATAACAAGAAATAATATAGTAGGTATTTAATGAGGAAACAAGTAAAATAATAATCATGTGACAAGAGTTTATGCAGTCAAAATTGTCGAGTCAAGTCAAGGCACACGTTTGGTCATCAAGCTTAATAAGCCTCGGAATTCGCCAACTTTGATACGGTTAGATACATTAGGTATCTAGGTTGGTTAGGTCACTTAGGTAATAATTTCAGCCATACAACAAGAGTTAGGTACTTAAAACGGGACCACTCCTAAGAACTATCTGAGCACCTAGTAAATAAAACCGCCTAGTAAACAAAACAAAAAAATCTATTTGTTAACTAAAAATTATTTTTTTGCTATAGGTACCTTTTTTTATGGGGTGGTAAAATCATCAAATGAGTTCTGCCGCCCTGGGCGGGTCGGGAGGGACTGTCAGACTTGTCAGATTTAAACGTAGGTACCCTACGTAGTTTCACTCTTAAAAGAATATTTAACGAAAATACCCAACAAAAACAATTTGTGTGACAAGCTAAAAGTAACCTTAATTCTTCAACTTAAGAGTCAAAATTCCAATGAAAGCAGAAGAGTTATCAACTTCTCCCACAACTCAAAATGATTGATATTCAAACTCGCATAAGGGAGGAAAAAATAAATAAAATAAATATCAGTACATAGTTATGACATAAATACTAAAAGTTATGAAATAAAACACACGACACGCGAGCGATGCATCAAACCGCACCATCTCACCCCTGCCCCGCGCTCTCCGTCGTCGTTCCCGATCAGAATATTTCGCGCCAAATTTTCTTAAAAATTTAATAATGACTTTCCTCAGGTGCATTTTGTTTTATGGCAATTATAAACAACTTAATTTATTTAATTTTATTTGCCTAGTATCTTATAATTAATCATTATCTAGTTGTAGAAGAAATAGATAACATCAAGTATTTATAAATTAAGTACGTTATATCAGAATTTTGAATAGCAGAATTAAATAAATAGAATTACTTAGTTTTCCTAGAACTTAGTTAGTTTTGTGAAAGAATTTTGAAGTTGAGGAAAAATTCAACAACTCATGTTATTTAATTTATTTGACATGCAACTTATCATTGACCACAGTTATTGATTTATTTACTGAGTTATTTATTTTTCCTTTAAAAAAAATAGTGTTTGTCTGAAGATATTTATTATTCCATCTGTCCGACAAAAATGGATATATTTTTGGAACGGAATAAGATACGAAAACGCCTGTAAGGCTCAAATATGCGGCATGTTTTAGGTGTTTTGAAAATACAGAAAAGTCAATATCGCCAAAATCGGACTTATTTATATATATATATATATATATATATATATATATATATATATATATATATATATATATATATATATATATATAAACAATGTGATAGGGCTGGTTAATACTATATTTAGACATAATTATATCATATTTATTAATCAAAAAGTTGCAAGAGGCGTTTCAAGATTTTGTCAAATGAAACTCTGTAATATCTGCCTACCACTTTGGGTGACAGGTGTGAAAGTTTGTCTATATTAAATGATGTCAAAATATAGCTTTAAATTAAATTAACTATAAAGAATATAATTGTACCATCTTACAAAGTGTAAGTTTTGATCCCTTGAGTTTGAAATACCTATTTTGCTTTTATAGAATCAAAACTTAGTCTATTATAAGCGGGAAATTATTCTTAGCATATAGTTCTATCTCCCTCCGGGTAATCGTAAATTTTAACTTAAAAGCTTTAAATGCAAAACACATTATAATATGCAAACTTATAAATATTAACTGTAAAGTCGAGCAAGCTACACATGTGTATCAGACATAAACATCGTAATTATATTCTTTATTTATTATCTCTAATGCTGAATTCGATGACGTGCATTCACTCCTTTACGAAAAAAAAAATATATGAGGGAGAAATGAAATTTTTCTGGAAATATCGTGTGACGTGACGTAAGTCAAAATTGGTGATTATTACCTTTATTTTTACTTATATAGATTTCGAGTTTTGACTTTCATTATTAATTTGACTTTTCAATTGTACATAGCATTTTAATTTATTTAAAATATCTGTTCCCATAGCATTAACATCATCATTACAACTTCTCAAAATTTCACTGCTGCACATAGGCATAACTTTTCAAAATTCCACCTGATGGTAAATGGGTTTGCGGCCTATAGACATTTACTTTTATTCTCATGAACCAAAATGCAGACGCGTTGTCACCCCTGAGGACTAAGATGGAATGCCCCATTTTCAGTTTTCTCTTAAAACCAGTGTGTTTTAAATGGGGAAGTACTGGGCCCTGTTGAATCCTCTGTTTTTCTTGGCATCACCCTCGACGCTAAGATGCAAGATTACAGATCTCACTAGTGTCAAGACAGCTAAATTAGTTTATTTCAGTTATTTCCATAGCATAATGTCAATGGGATTGTGCTATGGGGAAATATAGAATGCTTCTTGTAGGGGAAATGTGCCGTAGATGCCAGGGTTGGCAAGCGGGTTATCAGAAATATACTACTGCCCATTTCCTGGCTCAATTTACCAATGTCACCACTTGCGACACTTATGGGGTAGGGGACATCCTCCTTACACCGTCACCAGATGATGCACAATATCTGTTCTCGTAGCCCCGTAAACACATTCCTTAGATTTATGTTAGATCTTCCTCATCATTAGTATGTACTTTCCATTGCTCGACATGGGTATCTCCCGTAGTAGGAAGAATTTGCCTCAATCAGATCGGATTGACGATCGAATAGTTTCAGTGTATCATTTATTTTAAACTTATAATTGTCCCACAATTTACTTTTAAAATGTTAGCGCTTAGAAACTGTTTATCCATGTGAATAATAACACAAAAAAGCTAGGAACTGATTTGAAAGTTTTAAAGAAGTAATGAACGATAACAACAGTTCTATTGACTGTGGCGCGCCTAGTTTGAATCGATCAAAGTTATACCATTTCCATTTTGAAAACGTCTGTATTGTTGATTAAAGTGATATGCACTCAATCGGTAAGATATAAAAACTGATACAATAGTTTATAATGAAATTTACTTAACAGCCTGAAGAATAAATTAAGATAAACTTCGATAGCGTGATTTAGAATTCGGTTTAACAAAAATTACGTATCCTTACCTCTACAGTATCTATACAAATAGGATACCTTTTAAAAAATTGATCGACTAGTATAAAAAATATCATACAATAAAATTCATCATCGTTAATACTAAAGCATATTATAAGTCTAGTACTGAACATAGGATCAAATTTAGATTACTATGAACATGATTAGTTGGCGACCATCGAATAGTATATAGTAAAAGATTGCCCAAAAATGCACTTGTTAACACGAGACCACTACTTGTGAATCTTTGTTCCTCATCGGTTGTTAGTTCTTCTGATCTAATGGGATATGTTAGTTCGTTCTTTTGGAAATATCTTCGTTACGGATTACCACGCAAAATCACTTTAAGCATCTCCACAGCACGCTAAGTAACTTTGAATTCCTCATACGGCTAGTAGTGAAGGATCACGTTTAAAGTTCCTTAATCATCACTGTCAACGAGATCTCGCTGTACCTTTTTGTTTAACATTCTGAGATATAAAAGTAAAGTAAAGTTACAGCCTATATACGTCCTACTACTTGGCTCAGGCCTCCCCTGAGAGGGTTTTAGGGCAACGAAGTGTCCGCCGCGCTACCCCAATGCGTGTTGAGATCAAATAAGTCGAAGAGGTGATCATCATTGTCTCATCCATTAATTATAGCGCATAAAAGTCCACTGCTGAACATATACCTCTCCCATAGATTACCTCATAACATGAGTATATTTCATAGTTTTCAATCTACACAGTTGATTGTCAACCGTTTTTATTTTATTTAGTTTGTCTATCAGGAAGATGCTTCAGCCCATTTTTCTGTTTTAGATTCCTTCAATACAGGGTAGTAGATGGTCTTACGCCACCGCTACATGACGAATTCATATAAAGAACTCAATTATTGTTAATGTAAAATGGAATTAATACTAAAATATAAAAAAATAGTAAAACGATCCCTGAGATCTTGTCAGTTCCTCCTTCCTTTCCTTTCTTTCTTCCAGTGTTAGATTTTTGCGGCCATAAGAGCTTTAATTAATATTAACTGAATAAAATATTATTAATTTACTTCATGTTTTTATTCAGACAGTAGAATTCCGTTTATTTATATATTGCGTTTTAAGTAAAAAATTAAATTTCACATGTCTTCGATAATTCAAACTTGATTGCTAGATCCTTGTGCTACGAGTAAAGATGTTACGTGGTTCCCTCTCAGAAATTAGGGTAGACCTGTGCCAAGTTATGAGACTTCTACAGGGTTACTTTTCAAAATGTATCCAAGTTTTATATTTATGTTAAAATATTTATAAATAATGATATACCGTTATTAAACCAGATTTAAATAAAGGGACAATTATAATTAGTATGAAAATATTATTCAATAATTAAATATTACTGAAATCTTAAGCGGGCCTTTATCGTGAAATTTTGCACCTAAAAATAATTATTTTTACAGGGGGAGTAGGACTGTGTGATAATTTAAGTTTATAGTTTAAGTTTTTTTTCGAGGGCGACACTGAAAGTTTTTAGAACTGGCCACTTGTAAACGATACAATAAAAAAAATAAGTCAAGTTTTGAAAATAGAACTCTTTGCAATTTGATGTATTTTAATAATGGTTGTTTAAGATTTGGCAGCAAGTTTAAAATTATCTGTCCCAATTCACAACATTTTCGTACAATGAATTTTTATGACTTTCGATGTCATTTAAGTCAAGAAGAAAGTTATGATAGACTTCGATTGACCTTTCACGATGAAGCCCCATTTCGTGCCACTGTTTAATGAGTTTAAACGTGGTCACAATAATCTCACCTGCTGATGAACTACGTGAGGGACGGCCCTCTACGGCAATGACTGAAGATAACATCAGTGTTAGCGTATGATAGAGACTAACAAAAGAGTGACTTATCAGCAGATTCGGACAAGCTTGGGCATCGGTATGAGTCAAGTGCACAAAATCCTCAATGAACATATTTTAGCGGTCCGGAGGCTTTGTGCCCGGTGGATACCTCATAGTATGACAGAGGCCCAAAAACTCCGTCATGTTGATTGGTGTCATCAAAGCATTTAAAGATATAACGGAGGTGACTCAAATGCTGTATTCGACATACTTGGGGTGATGAAAGCTGGATTTTATTGTTATGATCCTGAAACTAGGAGATAGTCTGCTATCTAGGTGTTTCCTTCCGAGGAGTTGTAATCATTACGCAATAATTGTTTGAGAGAACCGAAAAACAGTTACTGCAGAGTGGTATACTAACAATTGTTTGCAACTTGTCTTGGAAAAAAATTCCGAAGAAACGATCTCGCAATAGGATCCTCCTGCATTCTCCCCGTCGTCCCACACCGCTAAGCAAACAATCGACTACTTGGAAACGTCAGACGTGGAGTTACTGGGTCACGCGCCCTATAGCCCCGACCTCGCGATTTTTAATTATTTCCGAAAAAAAAAAGAAAAACTTCGAGGAAAACGTTATACGAACGCGGAGGAAGCAATGGCTGCGTTTCAAGATGCCGTCACAGAGACCCTAAGGACGAGTGGGCAAAGTGCTTTTCTCAGTAGTTCCATCGGATGCAGCGATGTATTGATGTAAATCGACACTATTTTGAAAAGATATAATGATGCTAATAACTTACTAGTTTGTTCAATTTTTGATTTTCTAAGAACTTTCAGTGTCACCCAAGTACTTACAGATTTTAATAGTAAAAATATATTTCAATATTATGTAAAAAACCTGATATTAATAAAAAAGTAAATACCCTCATTGAAACAATGAGGGTATTCACTTTTTTATTATTATTTTTTTAACTTATTATAAGATGATTTTGTGACCAGGATTAAGAAAGGTATGATTTGTTGGTTTGGTCACGTAGAAAGAATGAACGTGGAAAGACTGACAAAGCAAATTTATAGTGCATATGTGAACGGCAGAGTCGGGAAGGGACGCCTTAGAAGAAGGTTCATCGACTAAATTGGCTATATTTTGAAAATGATATACGGATATAAAGGAGGCGAAAGAGGTGTGTCAAGATCGTGCCAAACGGAAGTCTCTAGTCTCTGCCTGCCCCTCTGGGTGATGTATTCACTAAGCCTTTTTTAACATTTTGCCATACATTCTCCAAGTCTAATTCATTTACACATAATTTATCCAAACCACTTATATTTTCTTTCAGTCTTGAAAAACATTTTTCATGTCCTTTAAACGCCTCGTAAAGGAAAACAAAGTGTTTCTTAAACATCGAATTCAGCATTAGAGATAATAAATAAAGAATATAATTACTTAATATTTATAAGTTTGCAAATTATAATGTGTTTTGCATTTAAAGCTTTTGAGTTAAAATTTACGATTACCCGGAGGGAGATCGAACTATATGCTAAGAGTAATTTTCCGCTATAATAGACTAAGTTTTGATTCTATAAAGGCAAAATAAGTATTTTAAACTCAAGGGATCAAAACTTACACTATGTAAGTTTTGATCCATTGCGTAGGAACCTACATGTCTGAGCAATAAAATAGATCGTTGGTGTATTAAGTCCGCCAAGACGCAATGGAACAGAGCAGTAAACGCTGCTCCATAACACTTTCATAATAAAAAGAAGGAAGTTGGCCTAACTGTACAACTTTTTATAGCATAAGGGTGATAAGCGAGTACACCGTCCATCTGATAGTAAGTTGATGCTTGGGCCTATAGACATCAATTGTTATCCTCGATTAAGTATTAAAATGCTAACCCGTTGTTAATCCTTAGATGGAAAGCCTCGTTTCTAGTAAAAAGTGTTTCCGCTTCTTAACACTATAACGTACATAGAACTATAATTTATTTTTGATATCTGGATTCATTCATTCTGGTTTTATATAAAATCGTTCTGTTTAAATGATTGAATTTGTGACCGTGAAGGAAAAGGGGAGATCTCCCGCCGGGCAAGGTGTTCTGCCCAGGGAGCGGCCAACACTCCGAGTGAAGTTCGGGGAAGTTCTATATATACTGTCTATGATTCGGAATGTTAATAGCACGATTTATGCTTCGGTGTGTTTCGGTGTGCTAGTGGCGCGACGACAGCGCTGCTACATCACCCCCTGCTCAGACCGGAGGTCGATAGTGCAGCTTCGTTGCCGACAAATGTGCAAGTGCCAGGAGATTGCCTTGTAGTCTGCGGTGAGTCGAGAAGAAGGCAAGTAATCTGCGAGAGTGCCGTGAAGCAGAGGCGAGCAGTAAGGCTCAGAGCCATGCCGAACACTGTATAGCGCAGAGAGTAGCTTGAAGGAACAGGAAGCGTTATTATTCCAGTGCTGCGATGAACCTTGTGAGGCTAGCTGGCTTGCAGGATATGAAGACTGCAGACGATATCTGCTCGGGAGCGAATGGGTGGAGTATTTTATGACGATGAAGAAGCTTGAAGTTTCCGAAGGTTGTTGGTTGCGTGTTCAGATCACGTCGGGGTCACCACTGTGGCCGTGAAGGAAAAGAGGAGATCTCCCACCGGGCAAGGTGTTCTGCCCGGGGAGCGGCCAACACTCCGAGTGATAGTTCGGAGAAGTTCTATATATACTGTCTATGATTCGGAATGTTAATAGCACGATTTATGCTTCGGTGTGTTTCGGTGTGCTAGTGGCGCGACGACAGCGCTGCTACATCACCCCCTGCTCAGACCGGAGGTCGATAGTGCAGCTTCGTTGCCGACAAATGTGCAAGTGCCAGGAGATTGCCTTGTAGTCTGCGGTGAGTCGAGAAGAAGGCAAGTAATCTGCGAGAGTGCCGTGAAGCAGAGGCGAGCAGTAAGGCTCAGAGCCATGCCGAACACTGTATAGCGCAGAGAGTAGCTTGAAGGAACAGGAAGCGTTATTATTCCAGTGCTGCGATGAACCTTGTGAGGCTAGCTGGCTTGCAGGATATGAAGACTGCAGACGATATCTGCTCGGGAGCGAATGGGTGGAGTATTTTATGACGATGAAGAAGCTTGAAGTTTCCGAAGGTTGTTGGTTGCGTGTTCAGATCACGTCGGGGTCACCACTGTGGCCGTGAAGGAAAAGAGGAGATCTCCCACCGGGCAAGGTGTTCTGCCCGGGGAGCGGCCAACACTCCGAGTGATAGTTCGGAGAAGTTCTATATACACTGTCTATGATTCGGAATGTTAATAGCGCGATTTAGGCTTCGGTGTGTTTCGGTGTGCTAGTGGCGCGACGACAGTGCCGCTACAAATTCAAACGTAGTTTTTCGCAAATAATAGCCATTTCTGACGAAAAAAGCAAAGGGAATTTTATTCTTATCTTTTTTTTTACCAAAAAAATCATATGTTAGTGAGCAGCAAATTTTTATCTAAATACGAAAATCTAACTTGAAGGTTGATTTCAAGTTTGATTTGAAGTTTGATTGACTCAACCTTCATGTCTGGTGAGTGTAGGAGGCCCAATTCCCCTTGCCCCCATCAACATGGTGGTGGAAGTAAATGTCAGATTACCCCAGGAGGGTACCAGCAATCCTGGAGAGTCCCTCGCTGAGCATCCACGTCCAAGCTACTCCACTCATGAGTGTGGGTGCTCAGGCTGCCTATCGTATCCTGGGGGGGGGGGAATCCGCTCAAGACAGTAACTGCTCGAGGCAAGCTGAGCAATCCGGCTGATGTTTCATATCTTTCCTACCCGGGGTACAAACTGGAACACTCCTTTGTGTCTCGGGCTGCAGATTGCGTATACGTTAGAGAGGACGTCTGTTCTCGACGCCTCAGCAGTCTTGAAGGTTCGGACTGTCCATCCTTTGGCTACGCGTAGACAGCGATGACTATCGCTGCGTCTACGGGTGACTTTATAGGTCCCATAGCGGTAAGGACGAAACAGAGCGCCTCTTCGACCATGTCCAAATGGCTACAGATTCGTTGCTACGGCAGATGCCCTCCGCAAAGATTGTGATCCTCGGCAATTTTAACACCCACCACGCCGAATGGCTTAGTTCACGTTAAACCAATCATCATCATCTGTTCATGATTTTGCCTTGGCACACAGCACAGCTGGTTACTTCGCCTATGCGGATTACGGATGTGGGGGATCGTGTACCTTCCATGTTGGACCTTCTGCTAACATCTCATCCTGACAGATATGAGCTCTCCATCGATGCCCCTCTTGGCTCCTCGGATCATTGTCTTGTCCGGAGTGTGGTGCCAATTACGATGAAGTCGCGGTTGCATTCTGCAGATCCGCAGATTGGGATAGGATGCGGTCTTTCTTTGCATCCTACCCTTGGGGACGGGTTTGATTCTTGCCGGATGATCCCAACGTTATTGCTGACTCTGTCGCTGATGTGGTACTTCAGGGTATGGAATTTTTTAATCCTTCCTCTGTGGTGCCCATCGGAGGCAGATCTCAGTCATGTTTTAGTCACTTCTGTAAAAAAGTTATATCGACATAAAGAAACCGAAATCAGTCACAATTACATTGCCTTTTAATATTCTATATTATGAAGAACACTGCACAAAATAATCGCAGATATGTTGCTAGCTTAGTAATAACAGCTGCACAGGTCAATCGAAAAGTATAAGCTGAGCAAGTCACGGTTGGTGGTTGGTCGGGACAACGGCTTAACGTGCTTTCCGAGACATGGAGAGGTCTTGGTATGTAAAGATTGTCACTTATCCACGGACCATATTACTGTGGAATGGTTAAATGTTTTCGTTCGCAGTTTTTAAGCAAATCTTTGGAATCAAAATGGTGACTCCCGCACGGGATACAACTCCCGGGGCTGTTAGAAAAAAGTTCAATAAACAAGTCTGTTGAATATCGTTTTCGTGAAGTAGCCATTGACGAGTTTTCAAATAAATATGCATTCTTCATTATAAATAAAAAAGTCATATTTTTATTACTACAAACATATTATTCGGTGTTTTCAGTGTCTATTACAATATTGTCTCAGGCACTAGCTTGCCCAAGGAAATTCTCTATTTGCCTTTCTATCCCATGGTACCTCATGATACAAACTACTAATCTAGAGTTTAATCCCGGATCGTGCCAAAATATAGTCAATACCAAAAAAAATTGGTAATACTGTCAAGAAGTTCTCAGTAGCAGCCCGAATAAGAAGCGAAAAAGAGAGTCAAAAAGTTGGTCAGGTTGCGCCTGGTCTCTCTGTTGGACTATGGGAATGAGCGAATAGAGAATGCACCTGTACTAGTGCATACACTCAGGCACTATAAGGCTGTCATGCGCAGATGGCTAATGTCCGTTGATAGTAGCTGTCGTGAAATTCAGTCTAGATGTCATTATTATTATGTGCGAGTTAAACTCTTTATGATTCTAAAATATTCATTTATATAGTAGTTACAAGTTTACGTTTCTATAAATATTTTAAATAAATTTTGTACAAATTTTTTGGACCGTTTTTAAAGTTTTGTACGAAGTAAAAATAAACATAGAATATATTGTGTAGTGTTGTAACCCGAAAACAGCAAACTCCACAACAAAGCAAAGTGGGCGCAGTAATTTGAATAATAAACAAGGCTAGAACACTAGTTTCATGCTAACTTCTTACCTCAAAACTTCCGAGCCTTCATTGTACTAGCAGTGTGAAATGTACAGGTAAACATGCAAGATGTTAATATTGTGTAAAATTATAACAAAAAAAGTTAGATGTTATTAATTTTTATTTTAACAATAACTAAAACCTGTTTGGTGGCGTTGTGAGATATCCAATACCCTTATTGTCCCGTACGTATCTTAATGCGGTTGTGTTTCGTATGATGAATGTAGAGAACGGGGGAATCCTTCTTGTAAAAAAAGAGGCATTTCAAATTAATCCTAAGGGATAGCAATGCATCTGCATTTTAATTCTTAATCGCGGATAGATGTAGATATCCATGGGCCGTGACATCCGCTTGCCATCGGCTGACCTGTGTGATTGTTTCTTATTATATAAAATTACTCTGATGTAGCCTCTGCCCTAACTGCCTTTGATGTTAAATGGGCTATATCCAATGTGATTTATTATAATTAACTCTCCCTTTATTACTAAATTAGTCCTCTAGTTTAGTCTAACTATATTTCATCTAACTACATTTCATCTCGTGAATGACTTAAGAGGTGACTTAAGATACCGCTCAGATTTTGTGGCCTCCGACATCCTCCTTTTTAAGGCTGTACAACTATCTCATGGATTAACACTAACGAACTATTTAGATAAAAAGTAGGGTCAAAGGTGTAAGGCGTCTAACACCGCAAACCTCTTGCCTAGGATGGCATTATTGCTATAACACGTAACGGATAACTTATTGAAAAAAATATAACAGCTTACGTCTTTTGTAATTATTTTACTTATTAAAAATATCCACTGGGTGGTGGGACTTCTTATGTGCTCGGTAGGTACCGCCCCCCATTTTCTACTATTTTCTGCTACGAAATAGCAGCGCCTGTACTGCTGTGTTCCAGTCAGAAATGTAAAGTCAGTTTAGTAACAGGCTGTGAGGCATTACGTTTTAGTTCTCAGAGGTAACAGCGCATCTGAAGCCTTCTTTCATGTTAGCTATTAAATATCTAAGAGATAATCCTTATTAAGTAATTTAGTCAGTCTCTGCCTTTTTAATTGCTAAAATTGCGTAAATGGATCACATTTCACTGAACATGACGTACGTACGAAAAAAGATCTGAGCTACCCTCAAATCGCATCTAAAGAGGTTTTGCTTCAAAAATTGCGCAAAGACGAGAAGACAGGGGGTTACACCTTTCATTAATGTTTGTTGCTGCTAAGCGAAAAATAAATATTTACTTACAGTTTTAATAATTTTACTCTACAAATTGTGTAATCAAAACTATTAAAAGATGTACCGCAATAGACTTTATTAACTTTCCTATAAGAAAATCAACCTTTCACAAAATGTGAACATATTTCTTGCTATGCGGAAATTGCTATGCAAAAATTCTTTTACTCCAATTTGGACTTAGACTGCAGTTATCAACTGCGAGTGCATATTTTTTTATTTACAGGCGCCATCTATCTGCTGCTATGACACCTACAGAACGAAATTAATCACCCAGTGCAGTGGTTTCAATCACACCGCCACCACACAGCACTATTTTTTTTAAAACTTAATCCTAAAGTTGGGATTTCATTCAGTATCGTAGAGGCAGTTTACATTCATAAATTGCACAAGGACAAACATCCAGACGCGGAACAATTATTTGTAGGTCAGGCCATACAAATATTTGTTCCGTGCGAGATTTGAACCCTCGGAACTCAGCGTCGAATTCATTGCTAAGACACAGCGTCACGGAGTCGTCAACACTAATAACGATACTATCGTAACTAAACAACCTAAAAGCAGTGAAATATTTTTTGCTGAATCATGACTAACAATATTCTGTTTGTTTCAAATAGCACAGATGTGTCAAGATTTCTTAATATACAAGGAAAATGCTTTTTTTTCTCAAGGAAAAGACCTTCGTCAAGATGGTGACATGCATAAGCATTCGAAGGGCGCACTTTATTGCATTAAAAGTTAAAAAAGAAAACAAAAACATTCCTTCCTTGAAAATTGTTTATGGAAATAGTATCCTTAATAAAAATAGCTAGTTGAAATACAAATAAAGGTAAGACTTTATCACGAGGTATAAAAAACAACGATTTATACATCTGTTTTCTATAAAGAATCAATAGTTTGTCTCCCTTGAGGACTAGGATGGAGTGCCTCATTTCAAGTAAAAGGGGTTTCCGGTTTTATAAGTATCTTCCCCATACCAAATTTCGGTAACACCGACCAGTCCAAATGTAGACTAGGCATCTGCTCATTATAGTTGGTTACGCGGAAACGATTCGTGTATTAATTTTATTCGAGGGTATATTGCCAAGCGTTTACCCATCCATTGACCTAATATCCCTCCCGTATACACTGAAAGGGGAAAGGGGGGAGTCTAGAAGGTGGCGCGGTTCTTTCGACCAATGAGAAGCGCGGCGGACCGAGGTGATTGGTGGGAAAAGCAGAGACAATAAAGGCTCGCGCGCGGCCCTCGAGCAGCCTCCTGCTACGCGCCGCTAGTCTGAACCGCACCACCTGGAACAGTCGCGCTCCAGAAGTAACCGCCTCACATAGTGTGAGATAACGTTGCGCAGCGCTCCCCACCTCCCACCACCCAACTCATGTCGCATCACCGCAACGGAAGCGTCTGCCGCATCAGAATCACACCCCGGTAAGTGTGTTTCCAGTAATTTTTGTTCCTATTTGAGCATTTTGTTTATTAGTTAACCCGCGCCGTTTTGTTTATCCTAATGTGCTCAAGTAGAACTCCCTCCTAACCTTGGCAAGCAATAGATGGAAGAGCGAGTATGTCCAAGGTGTCGCGTGCCACCTCCGCCATCTTGTTGAGGCATAAGAAGCCATCGCGTATACAGTCAGTAGTATAACATCTCGCAATCAATCAACACAATCATAATCCATCGTTATCGGACGCTGAACCAGATTGTATTATATATATATATTATATGTAATATATGGATAGATTTATGTTGTTTTTGTTTTAGCTATAAATCTAGAAGAGAAAAGTTTGGGTTCGCATAGGTACATTGACTACTTTTTATCTAAATAGTTCGTTAGTGTTATTTATCCTTAGATAGTTGTACAGCTTTAAAGGAGGTATGTCGGAGGCCCAAAATCTGGCGGTATCCTAAGTCACCTCTTAAGTCATTCACGAGATGAAATGTAGTTAGATGAAATATAGTTGACTTACGTTATACGACTACGTGAATCATCTTAGATTACCCCCATAGATATTATGGTATTCAAGGTGGAGATAAACTTAAAACTCTTTACGCCAAGAGGGCCGTTGTTTATTAATAGCTTTCAAAACACCGTACATAATAATCCATCGTTATCGGACGCTGAAAGATTGTATTATTTAATATATATTTTTTTATATTTTTTTTTTTTTTTTATTTAGTAAATTGAGTGGTAGGGCACAGTCCATTTGTTCGGGTTTCACACCAACAGCAAACAATTATTCATTAATATTCGAAACGCCTAAAAACAAATATGAAGATAAGCGAATGTTAGACTCTTCATAATAAGATCAGATATTCGATATTAAAGCTATATCATCCGCTAAAATTACTGGCTTAGAGCAGTTTTTAGATAAATTTGTAGCATCGGTGGCTGCGCTCAAGAACCTGAAATTTAATGACCTTATGGACGTGGTGTTTCTCCATATCGCCTTAAAGAAACTAGATTCGGACACCGTGCGTGCGTTTGAAATGGAGCATCGTAGCTCTGAGTTACCGTCATTCGACTCCTTAGCACCCTTTGTACGAGATCAAATTAAAGTGATACAGCGCTCCTCGAATGTCAAAAAAGAAGTTAAGAAATGTGTCGATCGCAGACAGATCTCATCAACTAGGACCGCTGGGTCTCTGACGTACGTAACCGCTACGCCTACATCGCCTCATAGCGCCTGTGTTCTATGTAAGAATAAACAACACCGTAATTTGTATAATTGTGCGACCTTCCGTGAACATTCACCCAGTGAACGTTATAGAATAGTAAAGACGAACAACTTATGTTTAAATTGCCTAAGCGATAGACATTTAGTTGCTAAATGCAATTCCAGTTCCGTATGTAACAAGTGCGTCAGCAGACATCACACGTTATTACATATCGAAGGTGGCAACATAGTCGCGTCTAGTAATTCGGACAAGGAAACTACACATACTAAAGTCGACGCTTCTAACGGTCGACCGGGTAACGTCGCTCTGTGCTCACTGTCGAGTACAGGAACGCAGTCTCCTTCCACCATGTGGCTGGGTACAGCCCGTATCGTAGTTAGGGATTCGCGTGGAAACGAACAAAGTGTCCATACGTTGCTAGACAGCAGAGTAGCTTTATAACGCGACAATGTTGCCGGCGTTTAGGATTGGTAATAAATACCTTCATGTCCAGTAGTCAAAGGCATTGGAGGTACTAATAAAATTACCCAGGGCTCTGTAAATTTGAAATTTTATTCTCGGCTAGATCGTAGTGTTAACTTTAATATAAATGCATTAGTAGCAGATAAAGTCACCGAGCGTCTGCCAACCGTTTCGGTCGACGCTTCGGCAATGATTGATTTTGAGAATTTGATTCTGGCAGACGATACTTACGCTGTCCCCGGAGATATAGACATGCTGATTGGAGCATCGCTTTTCCCTCATCTTTTGTTAAACAATAAGGTCAGGGGCAACCCCTCGCATACCGCGCCTTACGAACTGGAGAACGCCTTGGGCTACGTCATCGTTGGTTCCGCCCCTAATTTCCCATGGATAAATATTTCGGCAACCACTTATTGTTGTATGGCTGTCGAACTACTCAAGTCGTTAGTTCACAAATTTTGGGAGACGGAGGATGTGAACGTTCCACCTATAGTTAGCCCAGATGATAGATTATGCGAGGAAATTATCGTCCGTACGACCGTTCGTGATCGCGACGGTCGATATAGTGTAGCGCTACCCTTTAAAGGAGATGTTTTGTCTCTCGGCGACTCGCGTCAAATGGCGGAAAAACGTTTCTATTGTTTGGAGCGCAGGATGCACGCTTCGCCAATATTAAATGAAGCTTATGACGGCGTCATTAATGAATATATAAGGGAGGGTTACTTATCACTTGTGGCTCCAAAATAGTACGGTCTATTTACATTTTACCACATCACGGTGTCATTAGGGAAGACAAACTTACGTCCAAGTTACGTGTAATGCTCGATGCTAGTGCTAAACTAGCACTCACCTTTCTCTTAACGATATCCTCTATAGTGAGCAAAATTTACAGGGCAATTTATTTAATATAATAGCAAATTTTCGTTTGTTCAGTATAGCACTATCCGCCGATATTCGCCAAATGTTTCTTTGCATAGGGGTCCGTGAATGCGACCGTCGATTTCAACGCATTTTATATCGCTTTGACCCAAAGGAACCTCTAATGGTGTTTGAATTTAATCGCGTTTGCTTTGGTTTAAAGTCGAGCCCATTTCATGCGCTACGCACGGTGAGACAGCTCGCCTCTGATGAGGGTCCCTTTTATCCTAAAGCTAAGAGGGCAATTGAGAGTGGGTTATATATGGATGATTTTGTGTACTCGGTCGATAGCGTGGAGGAGGCCATCCTAACCACCGCCGAGGTTATAAAGCTCATGAAATCGGGTCAATTCGATCTCGTCAAGTGGACTAGTAATTCGTTTACGGTTTTGGATACAATCCCACTATCACACCGCCTTTCGGCGATAAAGGAATTTGATGATTCTGATACGCGCAAGGTGCTCGGTTTGGGTTGGTCACCGGAGTCCGACATGTTTAGCCTTAAGGTAAACCCGCCCGCAGAAACGTGCACAAAGCGTACAATGCTGTCATTCGTTGCTAGATTATGGGATGTCATGGGTTTCGTAGCCGCGGTGGTTGCTATACGCTAAGCTTTTGATTAAACCACTTTGATTATATGAATGCGATTGGGATGACCCGCCGCCTGATTGTATTGTTCGTTTGTGGCTATGTTTTAGAGAGGAACTTCCTTTACTAAGAGAAATTAAAATACCACGTCATATAAACGTCGATAGAAATAGCGTCATCACTGTCGTTGGGTTTGCAGACGCTAGCGAGAAGGCTTACGGGGGCGTTGTATATTTTCACGTCCAGAATAATGGTAGAAATTCGATCAGCCTCATTAGCTCTAAGTCAAGAGTCTCCCCCCGTAAGGTTGTCTCTCGCGCGCTTAGAGATTTGCGCGATATTAGTCCTTGCCAAGCTTATCACCGCAGTTACCAGTGCATGTAGTGACAGAGTTCACATAGAAAGAATATTTATCTTTTCGGACTCAACCGTCGCTTTATGTTGGGTTCATTTTTCACCTCACCGTTGGGATACGTTTGTCGCGAACTGAGTGTCCAAGATCCAAGACGAGTTAGGATCGCGGAACTTTTATTACGTGTCCGGTACGGAAAACCCTGCCGATTGTCTGTCCCGTGAACTCACCCCGATGCATATAATGGACCATCCGCTTTGGTTCCACGGACCTTCTTGGGTTCACTTGGAACTGTAGCTAAGTTTCCCTTCGGTTCAGTGTCCCAACCGGAAGAGAAGATGCACGCTCTGGTTGCGAACGTTTTGAGCGAGGTTTCTCCAATCATTGTTTTGGCGAACCGTTTGTCCTCTTGGTCGAAATTATTGCATAGCGTGATTTACGTTTGTCGATTCGCGAAGCTTTTACCGCGACGTTATTATATCGTTGCGTACGATTACAGCTATGCCGAGTTGCTAGTATTGCGTGAACTTCAACGTGCGCATTTTCCAATGAAATTACAAGATTACAATCGAATAGAACTTGTAGTCGTGCTTTTCAACGTCTTAAGCCATTTTTACAAGATGAAATCGTCAGGGTAGGTGGGCGCTTGTCTAACTCGCAGTTGAGTTTCGACCAACGGCATCCTATAGTTTTACCGCGTAGGGACCATATCATGAATTTATTAGTAGATTACCACCATAAATTGAATTCACACGCTGGCCCCGACTTGCTGATGTCAATCTTCCATCAGAATTATTGGATTCTTTCAGCACATAATTTAATCCGCAATCGGGTGCACAGATGTATAAGCTTTCTAGTATATCCTAAGCCGTCATTTCCGGAAATGGCGGACCTTAGATCTTGTCGAGTATCACAATCCGTAAAGCCCTTTATGCACACGGGGTCTGACTTTGCTGGTCCGTTTAAGGTCACGCTCACTCGCGGGCGTGGTATAAGATCCACAAAAGCTTACGTTTGCATTTTCGTATGCCTGACTACTCGGGCTGTGCATATAGAACTCGTTGGTGATTTAAGCACAGCGGGCTTCATGGGTGCATTTAAAAGATTTCTTTCCCGCCGTGGCCCTGTAAGTAAATTGTATTCGGATAACGGTACAAACTACGTCGGCGCGAACTACATCAACAGAACTACAAAAGTCAGAACTACATGAGCTTTTAACCAGTAAATATTATAATTCGGAGTTCGCTCACATTCTAGCCGAGAACCGCATCGAGTGGTCTCTGTACGTCCCGGCCGCGAGCCATTTTGGGGGAAATTGGGAGACTAATATTAAGAGTCTAAAGAGTCATTTATACCGAGTAATAGGTGATCAAATTTTCTCCTTTGAAGAGTTAAGTACTGTGCTCGCACAAATTGTGATCAATTGAGTGCGTCATGAATATTCGCCCCCTTTGTCGTACGTTGTCAAGTGACCCCTCGCAGCCGCTGGTTCTAACTCCAGCACATTTTTTGAATTTAACGCCTTTGAAGTATCTGCTCGCCATAGACATAAATCGCCATGGACGAGAATAAACATAGTATTTCCGCATGCCATAAATTATTGGACCGGTGGTGCAGTCGTTTTGGAAACGATGGAAAATGGAATACTTGCATTGGAACACAACAACTGAACCTTTAACTCTCGGAACTGTGGTTATGCTCACAAAGGAGAATACGCCGCCTCTTCATTGGCCGTTAGGGATCGTCGAAGAAGTTTTTCCCGGTTCCGACGGGATAACTCTATTGGGTAAATATATATATATAACTCTAGCTCGCGTTAGGACCACGACTGGGTCTTACATGCGCCCTGTTGTCCGTTTGTGCTCTTTGCCCATTCAATAGTTTGAATTAGCTTTCTAGATTAGAAATTGTAGTCGAAAATTAGGTTTAATCTTAGCGTTAGTTACTTTGAAGTGGACCCTTCAAGCCGGGGGGGGAGGTGGTTACGCGGAAACGATTCGTGTATTTTAATTTTATTCGAGAGTATATTGCCAAGCATTTACCCATCCTTTGACCTAATATCCCTTCCGTACACACTCAAAGGGGAAAAGGGGGAGTCTAGAAGGTGGCGCGATTCTTTCGACCAATGAGAAGCGCGCCTGACCGAGGTGCTTGGTGGCAAAAGCCGAGACAATAAAGGCTCGCGCGCGGCCCTCGAGCAGCCTCTTGCCACGCACCGCTAGTCTGAACCGCACCACCTGGAACAGTCGCGCTCAAGAAGTAACCACCTCATATATTGTGAGATATCGTCGCGCACCGCTCTCTTCCTTCGCACCACTGGCTTGGATCAAATCTCTGGGGCGCCCAAGAAGAATCCACCTCACGTCGCATCACCGCAATGGAAGCGTCGTCTGTGTATTTTCCGTAATTTTTGTTCCTATTTGAGCATTTTGTTTATTAGTTAACCCGCCCCATTTTGTTTCTCCTAATGTGCTCAAGTAGAACTCCCTCCTAACCTTGGCAAGCAATAGATTTTGGAAGAGCGAGTGCATTGTCGAAGGTGTCGCGTGCCACATCCGCCATCTTGTTGACGTATAAGAAGCCATCGCGTATACAGTCCACCTAGCATAACATCTCGCACAATAGAGTCAAGGCTCAACCTGGGAATCGAACTCGGGATCCCTTAGGCCCGCCGCCCAACCAATAGTTCAAGTGTATGTACGCACAGATACAATCTCTATTCTATCACTCTTATACATGTTTTCTCGATAAATATTATTAAACAATATATTGCAGTAAAAGTTAAAAAATAAAATGGAAGCATTCCTTTTAAATTTCAGCTTATGGATACTACTTGTAGCTATCATTAATAAAAATAGCTAGTTAAAATACAATTAAAGGTAAAACATTAGGAAAGTTATGAACAGCAGAGGTTTTATATTAATATTGGATTATAAATGAGGTCTTTTATACAGAATAAGGGTAACAAAGGCACATACAGTTTTATATATTTTTATAACTTTAAATAATATCGTGAAATAAGTACAAGTGATTAGCCAAATCATAAAAAATTACGAAACCAGTTTAGGTATAATTATCATAACAGAGGTATGATATAAGTGTTATGTAATAAATAATTTGAATTTAACACGAAAAATTGTAAACAAAAACCTTTGGGAATGACAAAATTCAGTTCTGCATTGGAGCATCCACTAATTTTCTTTGTCCACAATATAATTTATCGACTACTACGCGGAAAAAATAATAACTAATATATCATTTATGTGATCATGGACTGTGATTTCAAAAATCATATTTTCCGATATGCACTCCACTCGTAAGAAAAATAGCGTTAGTCAAATGCATATAAATATTAATGTTAGTGAATTATGGTATAAATAAATATAATAAACATATTTATCATCAATCCATTTTGATAACAAATTCAAAGAGTCAGTGGTAGTAGAAGTTGCCGTGATATTGTGCCTTAGTATCTTATATGACGGAGTCCTATATTCAAGAAACGATCCGTTTACCGAGAGTCTGTTTTATTACGCACGGCTTGCATATGAAAACAGGTTTATCAAAATTAACATTTAAGATACAGTTAAATTAGACGTTAAAAAAAAAACTAAAAAAGATGAAATAATTACAAATTTTGAAGTGGGTGCTAAGACAGTGGAAGAATTAAAACCCTGACTTCGTAATGCAAAATTATTTCTTTCTTGATAGTTCTTTGAAGTGTGGCTTTACTTTATTATATTAGAAGTTAATTTTACCATTTTAAGCAGACTATGGAATATTTGTGTAGCGTTGGTGCACAGATATCCATTACCCTACTACTTCCCTACTTATAAGGCAATCTAAAGAGCAGGTCTATATACAGTACCTTGTACGTAGTAAAGCCATGCTACAGCTATATTTTAGTAGTAGCACGAATGGACCGGCACGACCGTGTTTTAGAATATGTGGTATCACACAGGCACCAGGTCTTCGTTTATAATATGTATTAAAACTATCTTTTACTTCAAAAACACATGCTAGGTTCCACGATGTAAAATATAAAAACAAAAGGTGGAATTAGGTTGATGCGAGCGTGGGGGAAAATATACAGTTTAGAGGAAAAACTCATGTAACAAAGTGTGTCCTTAGCCGTAAGGATATTTAACCAACATGTGAATATTTATCAAACTAGCTGTTACCCGCGGCTTCGCCCGCATGGTCACTGGGAAATGAACTATCCATTGCTTTTTGAATTGAAAGAAAACTGAGTTTTATAGATTTGTCAGAGATGCAGCCATTAAAAGGAAACTGAGCAAAAATTGATTCGTCAGCCTTTCAGCGTATAAGAAAGCATGAAAATAGCCTGTTTATTCCAAATGGAAATGGGATATTTTTTAATTAGAGGAAACTGAGCATAATTATCCGTCAGGGGATGCAGACTTTTGAAAAGAAACTGAGCTAAATTGATTTGTCAGAGATGCAGTTTTCTGAATTGAAAGGAAACTGAGCCAAATAAAAGATCCGTCAGAGATGTAGCCTTTTGAGTTGAAAGGAAATGGTTATTGGTTCATTGGGGGAAGATCTGTGGGAATTCTGATTAATTGATTGTGGGAATTTTGAAAAAAAAAAACTAACTGAACACTATTTTAAGCCGCTACTGTGTACAATGTTATATGTTTTTCCATTCGGGGAAGGAATGTGGAGATTCTGGGCATTTGACACACGCTACTGTATACTACAGTAGTATGCTACACACAGCTGACCATGAGAGAAGCACGGTTTTTCTAAGTTGACCCCCGCTACATGTAACGTTTTCCCTTGCGCTTTATTAATTGTCATTGCAAAACCGAGCTTAATAGGGAACTGCAATCTTTCGAATTGAAAAGGAAGATCTGTGGGAATTAAAGGGATCCGTGGTATAATAACATTTTCACCTTTTCCTACGCCTGTCAAAATTGTAGCACCGATTATGTTTCGTCCAAGATGTGTCACACGAAGCCTTGTCACGTTACATAACCGAGGAGCATCTAAATTTCGCATTAGCATGACTGGGACGCCTAATTTTTATTGAAGCTTATGTGAGGGCACACCTGACAACTTTAGAGAATTTAGAAACTCTACGGGATATGTAGTGCTCTGTTCTGTGTCCATAAATGTGTCTACTGACAAATACTCTGTTATTTCTCCAGCTACTTCGCTTAATATATCTGAATTTATTTTGTTAACGCTCTCATCATCTCCCTTTCATATAACCATTTGTCTTCATGCATGTTGTTCGTTAAATCTGAATAAACGCTCGCAATTAATTCGGAATGACTCTGTACTAAATTACAAAAATCTCTCGTCAATTTAACGCAGCTCTCAGCATTCGTTTCCAACCGCCCATCGCCAATTTTTAATAGTGTGTCAGCATAGTTTCCAGCATTGCTATCATTATACAAATGCACTCTCATATTCGTAGTTGAACTGAATTTTGTGACCTTGTGACATAAAATAGACGACATGAGGCATGCTTTAATTTCATCTGCAGGTGTGCCCTTTTAAATGACAGATAAAGTTTGGCGAAAGTCACCAGCCAGTAAAACCACCATTCCTCCCATTACACCGTTATTACTGCGCAAATTCTGGAGCGTTAGATTTAGTGCTTCTACAGCTTTTTAATGCGACATTGTACTTTCGTCCCACACCATAAGTTTGCATTGTCGTAGCATTATACCTCGTGCACTATTTTTGCTAAAGTTGCAGATCGGCGATTCTTCCTGGGCCAGATTTAGAGGAAGTTTTAATACAGAATGTGCAGTGCGGCCCCCGCTTAGCAGCGTGGCGGCTATACCGGAGGAAGCTACGGCCACAACAATGTTTTTATCTTTCCGTACTTGAGCTAATAATAAAGTTAACAAAAATGTCTTCCGAGTTCCTCAAGGGGCATCTAAAGAGAAAAGTGCACCATTTCCAGATTCAATTTGTCCTAATACTTTGTCAAAAACTCGTTTTTGTTCGGGAAGCAAGCGGGGTACAAATTCGGCTACTCGTTGCAGCAAAGCTAGTATATCGTAGTTTGTTTCACATATAATTTCATCACTTAGTTCATTTTTGGTTGTTCGCTGAGGGCTTATCATTCCAAAGTCGCTTAATTTTTTGCCTACCATTGCCATTACTTTATCTTCAATTTTTCCAAGTGCTTCATTATAAATGTGTTCATTGTATGTTATGTTCGCGTGTGTCTGCTGTAACCTTCGCAAAATATATTCTGCCATGTACTATTTATATTTGTCCCACAATTCATGTGCATTAGATAGCCCGCAAGATGATATGAGAGTTGCATACATATCCCTAATTTTGGATGGTTACTGGCACTGCACAGCTTCCTCCATGGTTTCATCCCAGTGATTACATATTTTTTTCTAAAAGATGCAGAGCTTAACATGCTTCTCTTTAAGTTGCGCATTCCTGACCGTTGACAGTTTTAAGATCTTTATATCCTGTAGGACCCCGAACATGGTGCAGCAGCAATCGTAAACAGAAACATTCAAAATTAGTTACATGGACGGTATACACACGACCAAGGGCATCTGATGACTTTACACCGGGCCAATTTGCAACAGGCGCGCCTTGAATACGGCGTGTCCACTCCTTCCTAGATGTGTTCCAAGTATAATAGCGGGGAACTTCAGAATATAACAACGTTTTTGCAAAGGGGTCGATTTGACAAAGTTGAAAGAAGGCTGTTAGTGTAGTTTTTGGCGGTGATGCAATTCTTTCTTGGAAATTTCTTTCGGTGAAATATACACGCTCTCCATTTTCTAAGTGCACAGCAAGGTGAGTAACTGTTGTGTGCCTTTCGTGTAAAGGGAAGCCAAGGAGACGCCACGCTGCCTCGTTACTGCTGACATAACGACCTGTTGAAAGGTCTGTACTTCATTAACGGGATTTGCCTCACCTTCACTCCTGAGATTAAATATTGCTTGGTCGCTTCCTTTATTTATGTACTTACAGATATACTTGATTGCGCGGAAAGATCTACATGCTTCTACATTGATGTGGGCATTAAACATTTTACATAGAATGGGCGAATACGGGGCAATCCAGCTGTTATCTAAGGTTTTGAACGCTCCAGAGCGAGATTTGATTGTAACTTTCCTGCCACCATCTTCGGGAGCTTTGCGTCAGTATAAAGGGTAGCCATTGCCAATGTGCACTGTTTCTTTTAATAGCTGTTTAGGGAATTTCTTTGTACATTTTCCTTCTTTTATACATGGCGATATTTAATTTCGTGCTCCACATGGACCGTGAATCATATTTCGGACGATGGTTTCATACAATTCTTTATCTTGCTCAGGATCCGGAATCTCGGCGCTTATTATGTCGTCTATTTGGCTGATTCGCAACTTCTCTTTAAGCCATTTTAGAATGTTGGCATGTGCTAATCCTCTTTTTTGCCATTCAATTGAATACATGAAGCACTGCACTTCTCCGAAAATTTTCCCTTTGTTAATACATACATTAATTTTTGTACTTTTAATCTAAATACTCTAGCAACTAAATCGTGTCTTTCAGTACTTTTTTGCCCGGCATTAGTTCCTCGGTTATTTCTTTCCATGTGGGATTGCAAGTAAAAGTAACAAAAAGATCAGGTCTTCCGTAAGTTCGTACATAGGCGAATGCGTCTTGTGTGTACTCATGTAGGTAGCGGCGACTGTTAACGAATGATAAGGGCAGAATTACCATTTTACCTAAATCTCTGGGGTTTACATTGGCGTTGCTAGAAACTGCATCTTGTAAATGTATATGATTCTCAACGCGCAGCTTTTTTTTGATTTAAAGATATATAAAGAAGACGTTCACCTTCTACTTTCACATACATGTCTACCAAAAATTGATAAAATAATTGTCTACACCGGGTTAAAATCATTTTCTCGCAACATCATATGATACGCATAAAATCCACACATGATACTTTTTTGTTCGGAGTAGGCTCCTTTGTGACCGGGTTAATGAGTGGAATTTGAAAATGATAACCCTCTTGTTCTTTTCAATAAATCAATGGGTCATAAAACTTGTGTGTATCAGCTACCCGTTGCAACGTATAATCGCGTGCTCGCAAGACAATTTCTCGTGAAGAAAATTGATCACCACTAATTACGGCTGCTATTTCGTTTATCAAACTTGTATTTAAAAAAATTGTAGCGCCTTTCATGCTCTCCTCGAGGGGTCCGATCTGCGTGAATGACGACTTTATAATCCTCTTCAGGTAGGTTTTCTAAAGCAGTTTTAAATGTTTTGACTAAAATGTTACGTTAATGCAAGAATCTTTGAATTTTGAACACTGTGTCTCTCTCAACTCCCTGGATAAATCGGCAGCGACGGTCTACCTCAATTTCTTCGTCACCCATAAAATATGCTTGTAAAAATTTATTTTTTTAAGAATTATTATTTCCCGGTCAACTCCGAAGGAAGTCATTTGAAAGTATGAGTTATATTTCCGAATCCTGTTTAAAAAGCGCCGTGACTCATTAGCATCATATAAAAAGAGAGTTTTCAAAGGTTCTTCTGGTTCCCCTAGTAACGGAAGAGACACTTTGCCATTGGAACAGCACATGCCTGCGGTCTCATCTTTCCATTTTAAAGCGCTGCAAAATCGACACGCCTTGTCCATCAGTCGGATAACAACTAACCTGTGATTTTTATAATCAATCAACGGATCATAATTGAATGCTTCGTCATTAAAAACCGACCAATTGTTTCTTTGAAAATTTTGTCGACTTTCAGCTTGGAGCATTTCATTTGCATCTCTTCGCGCCTGTGTCTGTTCTGGTGCTTCGGATGCCCTTATAGTAGATTGACGTTCAGCTTGCTCAATGAGTCTGTGTTGAGTTTCATCAGGTGTTTCCGCGGCTCTTAAGGCAGCCTGACGTTCCGAATTAAGAGCGAGACGAAACGAGAGAAAATAGAATATTTCCCACGGGAACGGGAATGAGATGTTTTTCCGCGGAAAAAAGTAGCCTATGTCATTCTACAGCCACCGAACTATCCCCATACCAAAATTCATTCCATGCCGACGCTCTGTTGCGACGTGAAAGAAGGACAAACATTAGCAACATAATCTATTTTCCCACG
The DNA here is from genome assembly GCA_907164705.1 of Parnassius apollo. Lineage (NCBI taxonomy): Eukaryota > Metazoa > Arthropoda > Insecta > Lepidoptera > Papilionidae > Parnassius > Parnassius apollo. The sequence continues at coordinate 444,215 of CAJQZP010001064.1, read as the reverse complement.
GGAATGAGATGTTTTTCCGCGGAAAAAAGTAACCTATGTCACTCTACAGCCACCGATCTATCCCCATACAAAAAATCATGCCATGCCGACGCTCTGTTGCGACGTGAAAGAAGGACAAACAAACACACTTTCGCATTTATAATATTAGTATGGATTTTCATAGATTTTTTAAACTTTTTTAAATCTTCGATTCCCCTGCTCTTTTTACGGTTATAAGGTCCGTATCACGTAGATACTGCCATATACACACAAATTTAATACATAAAACACACGGAACTCAAAAAATTGCTACTTACCTCAACCAAGCCGAAAATTCAGAAACAAAAACACAAAGTCATCCATATCTTGACTGAAAATTAATCTTTTCTGTTTAAATTTTGTTATACAGTTAAATTAAATGCCCCCCGTAATTTACAATAGTTTTCGTAGTAAATTTTCACCGTTAAATAACTAATTTTCACATAGTTCGTTTTCTTATAATCGGATTTTCATAGAATTTTTAAACTTTTTAAATCTTCTACATATATATATATATATATATATATATATATATATATATATATATATATATATATATATATATATATATTCCGGAATCACGGAAATGGCTCCAATGATTTTCATAAAACTTAGTGTCCAGGGAGTTTCGGGGGCAATAAATCGATCTAGCTAGGATTTATTTTTCGAAAATATCCTTTTGTCCGTGTTTTCAGGCAATAAAAAACTGCTACAATATAAGAAGGTAAATTTTGACGTATAGCGTAACGATCGTAATAGTTCGCGTCCTGTCTCTGGTCCGGCTTTTTTTCATTTTTTTCAAGTTCCCTTTTTTTGTGAGAAAATCTATTATTTCAAGCCCTTTTTTTTAGTATTTTTTTAAAAATACGAAAATTTTAATAAAACTAATTGCACTCACGATTTTTTATTCAAATAACTAGTTCAGTTTTTTCTATTCTGTCAATAAGATCAAAAAATATTATTTATATTTCATCAGTATGTAATTTATAAATGTAATTTCAAAAAAAAAAATCATCCATCCGGGTACTATATATTTAATCACAACTGTCCGTACAATAAATTCTCTTGCCTCTGCAATGTCTGTACACATTGCAATACAACAGTGAAATTAAACGCGACAAAATCCTTAAAAATACAAATGTAAATATAAGAAGTTATTATATTTCCCACAATAAAATCAAATAGAAAGAAAAATACACTATCAAAAAATTGATATTAGGAAATGTTTTTTGGTAATTGATTACACTTCTTTGCCGTATGTATGACGGAGTTGGAGCGTGTGGATCGTCGACAATAAAGCAATAAAGGAGTGAAGATCCGTCGAGGGTCTGGTTATCCCATGGTGGAAAGATGAGGGAAGCAAAATAGAAAAAAAAATATTCTCTTTGCTAGATAATACTTATTGAAAGACAATTTTCTAATTACTACTGGTTCGCGAAACACCTTACTACGTGGAAGAACTGGCAAGAAACACACTACGAAATGTATGTTATATACCGAGTTCCTGGCTTCTCTGTGCCCGTGCTCGAGACTGACTATATTGGTTCATTCAAATTAAGGATAGCTTACTTTACTTCTTGTATTTATAAAAGGTGACAAATAAAATAAAACGTTTTTCTATCATACCTTGATCGAAAGTTCATATTTCGACCCTTTTTTGAGAGACGAATGTGCCACATCGTGTCCTGATTTAATGACTTATTAATTTTAGTCTTTCTATCTCAATATTATGTAAACGTCAAAAGTATATTTCATGATCACTGACCTCTATATATGGTCTGGCTACATGAAACAGTATGAAATAACGAGGCGATTAGATTTTCGCCATTTCGGCGCTGACAGCAGAAGTGAAAGTCCACGGAATTAATAATAGAGACAGTGTAATAAAGTATATCGATGAAAATTATACCCATAACGTCCATTCTAATTATGTATCATGTTTATACAATATCATACAATAAATAAAAGTATAATCAATACCTATGCTTTTGACCCAAGCTTTTTACCTCATATAAAACCAAGGGCTCAACCAGTTAGGATACATCCTAATAATCATGTATATATATATTAAACTACTAACACTCATGAATAGGAACTTAATTAATATCTACACTGTGTAATAATGATAAAAACCGACTGCCAAAATCAACTTTTTTAAATCTTCATAACTTTTGTCCATTACTGCGTAGCTACATGCAGTTTTCTAATTCTTTATATAGAAGATCTGTACTTTCAAATGACATAGGTTTCATCTCTGTACACTCTGGGGCACAGGTTCATACAATTTTTGGCCGTATCCTTTCAAATATTAGTTACTATTTAAATAAGTGGGTCATCTACGACGTATTAGCGTCACATTTTATAAAATCATCATTAATATCACCATTACAGCCCTTCGAAAGTCTACTGCTGAATATAGGCTTCCATTAAGAAATAATACAAAATACGGTGTCTAGTCACCTGCATCTATCGGCTTTCTTGTATATCTTACCAGCTCGTTACTCCATCTAGTAGCTGGCTGCCCTGCACTTCGCTTAATGTTACGAGACTCCCACGTGAGAACCATTCTTCCACATTAGTTGGTTCTTCAAATCACATAGCTATCTATATCAAATGAACTGTTTCTATAGTTAAAAATTAAGATGGTATAAAAAGAATTAAAAATGTTGAAAATGAATACTTGAATATAATTATGTACACGTCAATAAAAACAGAGATCCGTTAACGACTGTTATACTAAAATCATAAATTAACCCACGTTACATTTATTATCCAAGTACCGACACAAAGCTTTCCCCCTATATTTTAAATAATATACCTCAAAAAAACGAAATACATGCAATTTTTTAAGTAAACAATAAAATGTAAAAATTGACAATATATTTAAGTATAAAATAAAAAAAAGTTTTTTCAGTATTTTTTTTTAAAAACACGAAAATAAAAATAAAAATAACGGAAAATCATTAAGGAGGAAATAACGGCTGTATACTATAATTTCAATACAACAATATGCAAAGGAAATACAGATAAATCCAATAAACATGGTTGATGAATGATGAATGATGACACACACACACACACACACACACACACACACACACACATATATATATATATATCATCTTCTGTTTACTTCTTTAAAATTTTCACTCAAGTAATCATTAGTTTTAATTATAATAATTTTAACTTAAGTAATCAGTTCAAGTTATACATTGCTCGCACGGCTCTCTTTAGCAAAAAAAAATACGGCTTCGATATCAGTCGCATTACACCATAGCAAAATTTCAAAAGATATCATGCCATGAAAGTAACTAAAATAAACTAATTTAGTTGTCTCAACATTGGTGAGACTTCAAATTTTTCTTACATCATATGCTGCGGAACTCAGTCTGCCTGCTAATTTACATATATGGGGACCCATTAAAGCTTCACGTCAATAGTTACACCCAGAAGGAACAGTGGTATCCACAGGACTCAATTCGTTCCCATTTAAAAGAACATTGCTATTTGAATGCTTAACATTAGGTATTGCAAATTTAATACATTTTGCCTTATTGCCGTTTAAGAGCAAATTGTTGGCGTTAAACCAATGTACTAATTACGATAGAGCATTATTTACACTCATTACATTACGTCGTTTGTGTTTGAAAATTAAAAAGTTATAATTAAAAATCATCAGCAAATAATGCTATATCGTGATTACCCCCTACAAGATAAGGTATGTCATTAATATAGATGATTCTATCTCTATTTACATCACTGTTTTAATCCAAGAGAGATCACGCGCAGGACCAATGGCTTTACATCAATATATATATATATATATATATATATATATATATATAACACACACATATATATATATATATATATATATATATATATATAGTGTGTGTGTCATCATTCATCATTCATCAACCATGTTTATTGGATTTATCTGTATTTCCTTTGCATATTGTTGTATTGAAATTATAGTATACAGCCGTTATTTCCTCCTTAATGATTTTCCGTTATTTTTATTTTTATTTTCGTGTTTTTAACAAAAATACTGAAAAAACTTTTTTTATTTTATTCTTAAATATATACATAATATAACAGTCGTTAACGGATCTCTGTTTTTATTGACGTGTACATAATTATATTCAAGTATTCATTTTCAACATTTTTTAATTCTTTTTATACCATCTTAATTTTTAACTATAGAAACAGTTCATTTGATATAGATAGCTATGTGATTTGAAGAACCAACTAATGTGGAAGAATGGTTCTCACGTGGGAGTCTCGTAACATTAAGCGAAGTGCAGGGCAGCCAGCTACTAGATGGAGTAACGAGCTGGTAAGATAAAAGAAAGCCGATGCAGGTGACTGGACACCGTATTTTGTATTATTTCTTAATGGAAGCCTATATTCAGCAGTAGACTTTTGAAGGGCTGTAATGGTGATATTAATGATGATTTTATAAAATGTAACGCTAATACGTCGTAGTTGATCCACTTATTTAAATAGTAACTAATATTTGAAAGGATACGGCCAAAAATTGTATGAACCTGTGCCCCAGAGTGTACAGAGATGAAACCTATGTCATTTGAAAGTACAGATCTTCTATATAAAGAATTAGAAAACTGCATGTAGCTACGCAGTAATGGACAAAAGTTATGAAGATTTAAAAAAGTTGATTTTGGCAGTCGGTTTTTATCATTATTACACAGTGTAGATATTAATTAAGTTCCTATTCATGAGTGTTATGTAGGTTAATATATATGCATGATTATTAGGATGTATCCTAACTGGTTTAGCCCTTGGTTTTATATGAGGTAAAAAGCTTGGGTCTAAAGCATAGGTATTGATTATACTTTTATTTATTGTATGATATTGTATAAATATGATACATAATTAGGTATAGAATTTTCATCGATATACTTTATTACACTCTCTCTATTATTAATTCCGTGGACTTTCACTTCTGCTGTCAGCGCCGAAATGGCGAAAATCTAATAGCCTCATTATTTCATGGTGTTTCATGTAGCCAGACCATATATAGAGGTCAGTGATCATGAAATATACTTTTGACGTTTACATAATATTGAGATAGAAAGACTAAAATTAATAAGTTATTAAATCAGGACACGATGTGGCACATTCGTCTCTCAAAAAGAGGTCGAAATATGAACTTTCGATCAAGGTATGATAGAAAAACGTTTTATTTTATTTGTCACCTTTTATAAATACAAGAAGTAAAGTAAGCTATCCTTAATTTGAATGAACCAATATAGTCAGTCTCGAGCACGGGCACAGAGAAGCCAGCACCTCGGTATATAACATACATTTCGTAGTGTCATCAAAATATCCTAGCATAATAATATTTTCATTTCCCTTACATTTCATTAACACCATCCTTACAATTTCCCGAAACTGCTCTCGGATATTAGTGGGCTTAGACATGTCTGGGGCGTAGAGTCCTAGCACAAAAAACTTCTTTAAGCCCACTTTCATTCGTATCCATAACAGTCTTGGGCTTACACATTTATATTCTTTCACACTTTGGCCCATTATTTCTGAAAGGATGACACCTACTCCCTGGCATGCCCGCTGGGTCTCGTCTATACCAGACCAGTATGCGATATACATGCAATGAGCAGTGACATTCTTCACTTTCCGTTTCGTATAATACACGTAACACATCTATTCCTCTATTATACATCATATCGCATACTTCATCCATCTTATCATTAATTTCTCCTCATACATTCAGTGTAGCCAGGCGGGATTCTGCAATCCATTTTTCGCCCCTTCGGGAGACAGAACTTGACGGGTGGTAAACCTCGTCGCCGGTTTTCCTCCAGGAGATTCATCGCACCTCTGCCCTATTAAAGGGGCGCCAGAATTTCGCGGCCATTTTTTTTGGTACCTCATGTGTGTAATATGGGATGGTATATTTTACGCCGCTACCATGGCGAGGAGCCAAGTCAGTGCTATCGGCTTGTCGCTCATTTAGCACAACCCGGGAGATACGTGTGGGGTGGGCCTAGGATTAGGTGGTCGAAGCCTACGGACGTCGTTAGCAGAAAGAGCGGAAGGAGTTGTCTTTTCCTATGGAGCCGTCAAGGAGCACCTAGTGTTGGTGAGGCTTTGGAAGTGTTAGAGCTTTGCTATGGGCATTCACCGTATGTGTTGTCAAAGGAGTGTGTTCTAGCTATTAATTCGTTGAAAATTTACCACAATTTTCTGCATAATGTCTTATCCTTCGATTACAAATCCGTCTGCCAAACGTGGTTATTTCATCATATCGTCGTAATTTGGAGAAGACCCTAATACGTCTTATGATCATAAATCCTTAAAACTAAATTTCGAAAACTTATCTTATGGTAAACTTTTATGGAAACATTAAAACGTTCTATTCAAATCTACTATGATAATGATTTGTTATATTTACGTGAACACTACATATTGATTAAAATTACTTTTACGGATTTTATCGTAGTACATATTATAATTTCATTGACTAAACGAAACTTCATCTTCCTTGCTATTATATTTTATTTACCACTTAATACATTTTTTCATTAAATATCGCTCTTTAATGTCTTTTTATTATTTTTATTACAATAATTAAAGCAATTATAATAATGATTTTTTAATAATAGTATCATTTACAATTGAACATTAGAACTGGTTGCGCGGAAAACCATTCGTATTTGTTTTATTTGACGGTAGGCTGCCAAATCGGTTATCCCTTTCCAAAACGATATCATTCGTACTCTCCTATCGACAATCGGGTGGTGGGTGGGAGGGGAAAGAAATGATTCTAGAACATCACGTAATCATCGGAACCGAGGATATATAAGACACGCGTGACCGACCGTGGCTCTTCCCGCCGCGCTCGTTGTTGAAAACACATCACTAGTAGAAACCGCTTTAGCCTGGAAGCAGTCGAGCTCCAGGAAACCCGCCTCACCTCGTGTGAAATATAGTCGCGCACCGCCTCTCCCCAGAGTGTCTGTCCAGAGGGGAGGTTCCAGAAGTCGCAGTTATAGTGCTCGACCGCATAGAAGAACATCCCGGTGAGTCAATATCCAATATTATAACCTGCTTGATATAATTGTTTTAACCCGCTCCAATTTTGTGTTTTTCTAATGAAGCAGGATTTCTTTCATCGATTTGGCAAATAATAGTTCGTTTTTTTAGGGAAGAGCGAGTGCATTGTACCGCATATATAAGTGTAGAAGCATTTTGTAGATACAGTCCACTTAGATTAATATCTCGCGTAATAGGTTTAAGGTTCGACCGGGGAACTAGACTTCGGCAGCCTTAAACACGTGGCTCCACCAAGAACAATTGTGTAGTGGCGGTGTACAAAAATATACTACATCATAATATCATCCTGTGGGTTTGGTAGTATCCATATATATATATATATATATATATATATATATATATATATATATATATATATATATATATATATATATATAGTCGCTAGTATTACGTGAACTTCAACGCGCACACTTCTCTAAAGAAATTACAAGATTACGATCGAATAGAGCTTGTAGTCGCGCCTTTCAACGCCTTAAGCCATTTTTTACAGGATGGGATTGTAAGGGTAGGTGGACGCTTGTCCAACTCGCAGTTGAGTTTCGACCAACGGCACCCTATAGTTTTACCGCGTAAAGAGCATATCATGAACTTATTAGTCGATTACCATCATAAATTGAACTCGCACGCTGGCCCCGACTTGTTGATGTCGATGTTGCGTCAGAATTATTGGATTCTTTCTGCACGTAGTTTAATACGTAATCGGGTGCGCAGATGTATAGCTTGCTTTCGGGCACGCCCCAAGCCGTCATTTCCGGAAATGGCGGAACTTAGATCTTGTAGAGTAATACAATCGGTAAAGCCCTTTACGCACACAGGGTCTGATTTCGCTGGTCCGTTTAAGTCACGCTCACTTGCGGGCGTGGTATAAGATCCACAAAGGCTTACGTCTGCATTTTCGTATGTCTAACTACTCGAGCGTGCATACAGAACTCGTTGGTGACCTAAGCAAGGCTTTATGGGTGCATTTAAAAGATTTCTATCCCGTAGAGGCCCTGTAAGTAAATTATATTCGGATAACGGTACAGAACTACGTCGGTGCAAAACGTATTCTATCGAAACTACATGAGCTCTTAGCTAGCAAGTATTATAATTCGGAGTTCGTTCACATTCTAGCCGAGAACCGCATTGAGTGGTCTCTGAACATCCCAGCCGCGAGTCATTTTGGAGGCATTTGGGAGACTAATATTAAGAGTCTAAAGAGTCACTTATACCGAGTAATAGGAGATCAAATTTTGTCCTTCGAAGAGCTAAGTACGTGCTCGCTCAAATTGAATGCGTAATGAATAGCCGCCCACTTTGTCGTACATTGTCTAGTGACCCATCGGAACCGCTGGCTTTAACTCCAGCACATTTTTTGAATTTAACGCCTTTAAAGTATTTGCCCGCCGCAGATATGGATGAGAACAGACTTAGCATTTCCGCACGCCAAAAATTAGACCGGTTAGTGCAATCGTTTTGGAAACGATGGAGGATGGAATACTTGCATAGTTTGCAGTCTCGGCAAAAATGGAACACAGCGACTGAGCCTTTAGCTGTAGGAACTGTAGTTGTGCTCACTAAGGAGAATGCGCCGCCTCTCCATTGGCCGTTAGGAATTGTCGAAGAGGTCTTTCCCGGTTCCGACGGAGTAATTAGGATAGCTCGCGTTAAGACCACGGTTGGGTCTTAACTACGTCCTGTTGTCCGTTTGTGCCCCTTGCCTCTTCCATAATTTAAATTGGCTTTCTAGATTAAAATTGTAGTTGAAATTAGGTAATCTTAGCGTTAGTTAGTTATTTGTTAGTTGATCTTAGCTCTAGTTGTTTTAGTTATTTTTTGAAGGGAGATCCTTCAAGGGCGGGGAGATGGTTGCGCGGAAAACCATTCGTATTTGTTTCATTTGACGGTAGGCTGCCAAATCGGTTATCTCTTTCCAAAACGATATCATTCGTACCCTCCTATCGACACATCGGGGGTGGTGGGGTGTGGGGTGGTAGGGGAAAGAAGATGATTCTAGAACATCACGTAATCATCGGAACCGAGAATATATAAGACACGAGCGACCGACGCGTGGTCTCTTCCCGCCGCGCTCGTTGTTAGAAACACATCACTAGTAGAAACCGCTTTAGCCTGGAAGCAGTCGAGCTCCAGGAAACCCGCCTCACCTCGTGTGAGATATAGTCGCACACCGCCTCTCCCCAGAGTGTCTGTCAGAGGAGGTTCCAGAAGTCGCAGTTATAGTGCTCGACCGCATAGAAGAAACATCCCGGTGAGTCAATATCCAATATTATAACCTGCTTGATATAATTGTTTTAACCCGCTCCAATTTTGTGTTTTCCTAATCAAGCAGGATTCCTTTCATCGATTTGGCAAATAATAGTTCGTTTTTTTTTGGGGAAGAGTGAGTGCATTGTACCGCATATATAGTGTAGAAGCATTTTGTAGATACAGTCCACTTAGATTAATATCTCGCGTAATAGGTTTAAGGTTCGACCGGGGAACTAGACTTCGGCAGCCTTAAACACGTGGCTCCACCAAGAACAATTGTGTAGTGGCGGTGTACAAAAATCTACTACATCGTAATATCATCCTGTGGGTATGTAGTATCCATAATATATATATATATATATATATATATATATATATATATATATATATATATATATATATATATTGTATAGACCAACGAATAGACTTTTTATAGGCTGTAATACCATTTCTAGAGGTGCATATAAATGAAATCATTTCTTGCAATTTCTGTTAATTTTTTGTGTATTTTGATTTTGTTATCAGTTAACAGTTAGATAGAATGCACTTACAAATTAAGGATGTATTTTGCCCAATAGATGCCTTCCTGCTGTTGAGAAACAAGATAAAATATCTCGATATCAGTAAAAAGGGTTTTCAGTTCCTGTCTACCACCAACTTTTCGTACGAATAATTGCTGCATTATTCTGGTATTTTAAGCTGTTATATTTTTCCGAGGAAGCCAGTCTTAATTGAAATGGTTGCGATTGTTTGTGACCCGGAGGATTTAAATATTTAACTGCTATCGTTTCCAGGCATAAAATTACTTCACTATAGGCTCTTTTTGGAAACGGTATTTTAAATAATATTAATGCAAACTTCATTTCGCGCTCTTCTAAGGTAAATTGTATTTGAATTATTAAGATTTATTAAAATGGCCTTAGTTGTTATTGTGAAGCATATAAAATGTATGTTATGTTTATAATTTACAATTAACTTTTTTAAATACAATTATTTCTAATTCAAATTAAAAATATATTTTTTATTTCAAATATTTATGCGGTTTAAATGATGCAACACGAGGGGAATGTTGGTGCGTACACAGCCTTTTAAAAATAAAGATGCTCTTATCTCAAGCAGGTCAAACCACAGGTACAGACCTATTTCGTTGGCAACTTTTATCGCTAGTGTTTGACGGTGTGCTGAATTCTCAATTAGGTTGTTATTTGAAAATTCATGAACTCCAATTTGGCTTTAGACTGCAGTTATCAACTGAGAGTGCATATTTTTTATTTATGGCGCCATCTATCTGCTCCTATGACACCTGCAGAACGAAATGAATCACTTAGTGCAGTGGATTCAATCACGCCGCCACCACACAGCACTATTTTTCTTAAACGTAACCCTAAAATTGGGATTTCATTCAGTATCGCAGAGGCAGTTTACATTCATATATTGTAGAAGGACGAACATCCAGATGCAGAACAATTATTTGTAGTCCATACAAATACTTGTTCCATGCGAGATTTGAACCCTTGGCTCTCTGCGCCGAATTTATTGCTAAGTCACAGCGTCACGGAGTCGTTAACGCTAATAAAGATAATATCGTAACTATACAACCTAAAAGCTGTGAAATATTTTTTGCTAAATCATGACAAATGATATTCTGTTTGTTTACAAATAACACAGACGTAGTAAGATTTCTTAAAATACAAGGAAAATACTTCTTTTTTTTTTCAAGGAAAAGACCTTTGTCTAGATGGTGACATATATAAACATTCTAAAGGCGCATTTTATTGTTTTAAAAGTTAAAAAAGAAAACGATTTCTTCCTTGAAAATTGTTTATTGAAATAGTATCCTTAATAAAAATAGCTAGTTGAAATACAAATAAAGGTAAAACTTTATCATAAGGTATGTAAAGCAAAGATTTCTACATGTCTTCTATAAAGAATCAAACTTTTGTCTCCCTTGAGGACAAGGTTGGAGTGCCTCATTTCCAGTAAAAGGGGTGTCTGGTTTTATACATATCTTCCTCCATACCAAATTTCGGTAACGCCGACCAGCCCCAATGGAGACTAGGCATCTGCTTCTTATAGTTCAAGTGTATGTACGCACAAATGCAATCTTCATAACTTCTATCCATTACTGCTTAGCTACATGCAATTTTCGGTAAATATTTATTAGAATATATGGTACAAGTTAAAAAAGAAATTGGTTGCATTCCTCTGTAACTTTCAGCTCTGTATACTCTGGGGCACAGGTTATATCATCATTAATAAAAATAGCTAGTTAAAATACAATAAAATGTAAGACCTCATCAAAAGCTATGAACAGCAGAGGTTTTTATATCAATATTAGGATAATAAACGAGGTCTTTTATACACAATAAGGGTGACAAAGGCATGTGCCTTACAGTTTTTTATATTTTTTATAAATTTAAATAATATTGGGAAACAAGTACAAGTAATTGGCCAAATCACAAAAAATTACGAAACTCAGTTTACGTATAATTGTCATAACGGAATGATATAAGTGTTATTTCATAAGTAATTTGAATTCAACACGAAAAATTGTAATCAAAAACCTATGGAAATGACAAAATTCAGTTTTTGGTTGGAGCATCCGCTAGTCTTTTTGTGACCACAATATTATTTCCGACTACTACGCGGACAAAATAATAACTAATATAACATTTATGTGATCATGGACTGTGATTTCAAAAATCATATTTTCCGATATCCACGGGTCGTCGTCCTCGGTTAAAAGCTACTGAATAAACATATAAATAGATCCCAATGTCTCGTAAAATAATTCCTTGTTACGGGTTGACATCCTGACAATAAAATACTCATTTCCTGAAAGATAATATCAGAAACATTCCACTGAAATATAAAGCAAATCAATTCTAGCGAAGTCGATATGAAAACAAGCTACGTACTCTTAACCGAAATAGAAAAATAGCGTTAGTCAAATACATTCAAATATTAATGTTAGTGAATTATGGTATAGATAAATCAAATAAATATATTTATCATCAATCGATTTTGATAACAAATTCAAAGAGTCTGTGGTAGTAGAAGTTGCTGTGATATGTGACACGGCTTGCATATGAAAACCGGTTTATAAAAATTAACATTTAAAAAACAGTTAAATTAGACTTTAAAAAACTAAAAAGGATGAAATAATAACGCATTTTGAAGTGGGATCTAAGACAGTGGAAGAATTAAAACACCGACTTTGGAATGCGAAATTATTTCATTCTTGTTAGTTCTTTGATGTAGGGTTTTACTTTACTATATTAAAAGTTAATTTTACCATTTTAAGTAGACTATGGAATATCCGTGTAGCGTCGGTGTACAAATATACATTACCCTACCTAATTTCCTACTTACATGACAAATTGTAGGTCTATATTCAGTACCTTGTACGTGGTAAAGCCATGGTACACCTATATTTTAGTAGTAGCACGAATGGGTCGGCGCGACCGAGTTTTAGAACATGTGGTTTCACATAGGCACTGGGTCTTCGTTTTATAGAATTTAGCAAAAATTTACCTTCAAAAAACACAAGCGAGGTCGCACGATGTAAAAGATAAAAACAAAAGATGGAGTCAGGTTGATGCGGGCGAGGGGAAAAATATACAGCTTAGAGGAAAAACTCGTGTAACAAAGTGTGTCGTTAGCCGTAAGGATATTTAACCAACATGTGAATATTTATCAAATGTTTGTCTATTTGCCAAACTAACACCAAAAGAAAATAAAACGTGTATTTTCCTTATATATTTAATCACAACTGTCCGTACAACAAACTCTCTTGTCTTTGCAATGTTTGTACACATTGCAATACAACAGTGAAATTAAACGCGACAAAATCCTTAAAACTAATTTCAATCAGTGTTAGTATTCGTGTAAATATAAGAAGTTATTATATTTCCCACAATAGAATCGAATAGAAAGAAAAATACACTATCAACAAATTGATATTAGAAACGTTTTCTGGTAATTGATATACACTTCTTTGCCGTATGTATGACGAAGTTGGAACGAGTGAATCGTCGACAATAAAGCAATATAAGAGTGGAGACCCGTTCAGCGCCTGGTTATCCAATGGTGGAAAGATGAGAGAGGCAAAATAGAATAAAATCTTTTTTATTTTTTTTTTGCTGCATAATACTTATAGAAGGACACGGGAAGATGTTTCATCTTGATATGTGTATGCCAATAAGACATGATTAACCTTTTTTTAAAATTGTATATCTCTCTATCTGTACGGGCTATTCTTCGGTTTGCTGAACCGATTGTAATGAAACTTCACAAAAAGATATAGAACAATGCCTGGTATAGATGGATATAACGTTGGTATGATCTAGGCTATATTTTGGCTGGTTTGGTCTGTGATTATCTTAAATCTAAATAACGCTTCCTTTATTAATTCAAGCCAGGCGAAGTCAGGGCGGGTCGTCAGTATAGAATAATGGTGACAAATGAGCACACAATTAGGGTTGCCAGGTCTTTAAACCGAAAAGCCGGACAGACCATCCAGCTTAGCCGGACATTTTGGTAAAAAGGCCGGACATTATTCAGTCTTAGTACAACACGATTTTTTTAAGTAAAACAATGCTTATTTCATTTACTGTAAAATCTTAAATTAAAATTAAATGAATCAGTGTTCTTTCTTATATCATTCAATATTCTTTACAATATTAATTTCAATAATTGCAACAGTATGTATTTAAGTACATGAAAAATGTAAAAAATGGTCAAATATAAAAAGCCCAACAAAAGCCGTACAAGCCGGACACCGTCTAATTTGGCCGGACACGCAATCAAAAAGCCTGACTGTGTCCGGCTTTATCCGTACGCCTGGCAACGTTACACACAATCCACAAGTTGTCAAGTGCATGCACTTGTGCATCTAGATCTATCTAAACTTTAATTAAAACTATTCCAAATAAGAAATGCAGAAGTGTTGTTAACCCTGAGGACTTAGATCGAATGCCTCGTTACTAGGGAAACGGGCCCCGTTCTTTAGCCAAGTTCCGACACACAGCTGCGTAAGTTGCTATTTAAAGGTAGTGTTCTATGAGAGCGTTGTCCTCCCGGTCGAGCTGATTTGACATTCATGTTGCTGCTATAATAGTACAGCCTGCTATATAGTGGTGGATGCTACGGCCCGTAGACATATTAATCTAAAAAAGAAGATCATAGATATTTTATTTCAATTTAAAATAAAAAAGAAAGATTACAAAGGAGGATGGCCAAATTTCTATAGGAGCTGGACTTGACTCTTTTTTTTCATGTCCCAAAACAAACTATAGTGAGATTGGTTCGTTTTCATGTTATAAACACCATCACGTTTAAAAATAATATTTAAATAGCCACGATTTTTTATAATAACTTCAATAATATTTTTAAGACTGAATCAACAAATACCTTTTACTTTTTTTTATTGTCCGTTTCGTTAACATTGGTATGTCAAAATTACAATCAATTCGAATGATTTATGATTACATTAGATTATTAAAATTACAAATTAAGTTAATTTAGTCAAGGAAGTCAGAAAATAAATATTTCGTATATTATTCTATATTATAGAAAGCGATTTGGACGCTTTATCTCACTGCGACGTAGCCTAAAAGTGTAGTTAGCGATAAGTGAGGAGGGTAATTAGCGATCTCGTTTCAATTCATTTAGATTTCTCTAAAATAATTTTACTACCCAATAATAGAACATTTCTTAATGCCTACCTAAGCACCCTACGGCTGTGCATTATACTCCTAGACTTCGATGTCAAAAAGGGTCGTCGGTCAAACCGTCTCGTGAAGTTGACCGTTTCGACGACAGATTGTGACCGATAATTCAATAAAAACTAGACCTACATAATATATTGCACTAGTTTACACAGTATGTAGTGTAAAAAACGAGGATGGCATAATTATTATCACACGTGAAGTCTTTCCTGAAAGATTTCAAGGCTTTTTTGTAGTTTGACCACTTCAATTCTATCTGAAGAGAGTTAGTCACTAGACAAGTACCTAATGTCTTTCAGTCTTCAATACTAAAGTTGCATATGTATTGAATAATCGAGAAATGCTGGGTTACGGGAGTAAATGAAGTGTAATAGTAGAATTTGGAGTACTTTAATGAAATAAGTAGGCTAGACAAAATTACTTTTTATTCATCATCCTCTCTTACAACTATAACATCAAGGAATGATGCTGGCGCTGGCGATATTGTCGGCTGATGCCTGGCCCACCCAAGGTACTACACAAGCATCATAACATGTGCACATCACCCAACTGTCCTTCGATTCGTATATTCGTCATGTGTTGCAACTCCCTTGAGTCTCAGTCAACAGCGATAAAAAACATGGTCTGTTGAAGTTGCCTGAAACAACCATACAGCCTTGTCTTAATATAATTGTTTTGGCTCATTATTATTAAACCTGAGCAAACAGTAACATTTTTACAAAACAATATAAAATTGCAGTGATAAATTCACTATAACACTGATACCAAAAGAAAACAAAAAAAAAAACACAAAATAAAAAGTTAATTATAGTATATAAAAATTTCGTTTTCTGGTACGATTTGGCCATCTTCCTTCCGGAGACCTCTCGTCTGTTTATATTTGTAATATTACCAACACACGCTAAGAAATGAGTTTTAAACTGGTTGTATTACATACAAAAAACAAAATATAATGTAACTCTATTTATTATTGTAAATGATAATTTCTAAAATAGTCTATTAGTAGTAAGTAACAGGTACAGAACAAAAACTTTTTATTCAATATAGATTATAAATAATACTTATTGAAAGTCCCTTTTACACTTTTAAATTTACCACTGGTTCGGAAAAAAACCAGCAAAATACCCAGTAGGACTTTAAAAAAAAAACAGCTTACAATCATGTATGTTATAATAAAGAACACAGAACAATTTAGAAATAGCTTGGTAGCGATCACCTTACCCAGTGGTTAATTTCATCCATAAATTCCTTAATATTATAATAACCCTTTTTATACAAACTTAGTTTAATAAAGTGTTAGAACTTTGATGATTGACTGAGATAAATAGACAGGAGCGGTGTCAAGACTTTGTTTTAATATGTTTTGGTTGTTTAGTAAGTACTTATACATCATAATAAAATGACTGGGAATTAACATGCTTATCTATGTACACAACATAAAATACACAACGATAAATAGTAAGTAAGATGTATTAAACTGTTTGTGTAAGGATTAAAAAACACAGGTATAATTTAAATGTATTTATTGACAGCGATGCACCTCAGCTTCGCACTGGCTATTTATGGATCTCGACAACAGCGCCATCTATCGGTTCCAAATGTAAATATAAACCATCTAGGGATCCATCCAAATACACACTTGTGGGCAGCTGTAGCTTCGATCAGGCGACACATGTGTATCAGACATAAACACCTACGCTCGCTCGATCGAGATACACATGTGTACCACAAGTACTACCCTTTGAAAAAGAATTTTTTAAATTTAAACAAAACTAAAGACATTATGCAATAGATAATAGTATCAAAGACAAAGATATGCTCTTTTATTTTAAACCATAACCTGGCAATGTTTCTTAGAAAAAAAAATTCACTCTGAACTTTCGGCGTTCCACGTGTCGCTTTGATGAAGGTGCTCCGTCTTTTTTATAGAATTTTATATTTGTGTCTGGACTAAAAACGAAAGTATTGTACTTTTTTATATTCCTTGTACTCTTAATATAGTAAACACGTAGATATATGATTTGTGGTATAAAAAGTGAAAAGTAAATTGCCAAAAGTACTTCGAAATCCGGAAGGCCCATTTTGGCGGTTGGGTCATAAATGTGTTATTTTTCCAATTCTCATTTATTTTTAGTGTAAAATGTAAGTAAAAATAGTTTTCTTACATATTTCAAATAACTTGACGTTGTATTTATTTCAAATTCACACAAAAATATTTTTGAAATATTGTTCGAAATGTCATACAGATAAATATTATTATTTTTTTTTTTTTTATTTTTTAATATTTTAATATTTTGGTATGAGTAACGAATAGAAATACATAAAACATAAAAAAATACATATATATCCAAACATTTTCATATAAATTTCTCCAAAAACAAAAGTCTAGAATTCAAATTAGTAGTAATTTTGGCACTAAAAGTGAAATATATACTACTACTATGATATAAAGGGTAATTTATGAATTTTATTATAATTTCTAGCAACCAAAAATATTTTTATTCGATAGTTTATACATTCAACAAGAATTCCTGTAAGTTTTATCCATAAATATTGTCTCAAAGTGAAAATATAGCAAAATTTGCAATATAGCAAAAAATTTGCTAACTTGCATATTTTCCCGCCATTACGGTCCCGAGGGAACGGGAGTATAACATGTCGCGAGCTGTCTGACCTTACAGGATAAATTAGCACTCAATACTAATATTCATTACTAAAATATAAATTCAGCACTAAACAAATTAATGGACTACAGCTATAATGTACTGACAAAAATTTAAGAAAACTACGCTAAAATGTTTGAAAGTACCAACAGCGATATCTATTGTCTGCGAATGGGCATTATTCATGCCGTTCTACGAATCTAAAAAGATTGATTGCCGATCACAGACGTAAATAACTTCCCAAATAGGAAAATACGAGATTGGAACGAAATGTGTCTAAATTTTATGTAAGTCGCTAAGCCAACAGGATACAACAGTTGGAATAGTCAGCCATTATTACATACATGTTTTACAATGTCAATGATGAATTTGTTTATTTAAACCTACTACAACCTATTATACTAATTTAGTACATCAAGTTATTCATTTTAAATTGAAATATTTGTTTTGGATTTAATAGAAAAGTAGAAGGATGAAGAAATATAATGTGCAACAGACGTGCGTATGTTAAGTAGGTAAATACTAGATGATTTTTCCATACAACAAGCTTTTAAAATTAAATGGTTGAATCTGTGTTTCAAAACTGAAACACACAAACACACACGCATGCAAGCTCGCACGCACGCACGCATGCGCGCACTCACTCACTCACGCGAGCACGCGTAGGTGCACACGGGTGAACGGTTTTTTGAGATCAGAAGATCTCAATCCACCACTTCGCATTGAGACAATATTATTAGCTCTAGCGACTTCGCACAACCATACTATGCCACTTCATCATCATCATTATTACAGCCCTTCACAAGTCCAATGCTGAACATATGCCTCCCCCAAAGGCTTTCTCATAGTCTACATACGTCAGGCAAAGTGGCGGATTGTATTCCTCGGACTTCTGTACAATTTTCCGAAGGGTATGTATGTGGTATATGGTGCTAAAGCCTTTTCGGAAACCTGCTTGTTCGGGCGTCTGGAAGTCGTGGAGTCTGCGTGCGAGACGATTCGTATTGACTCTCGAAAACAGCACGTAGACGCGGCTCAGAAGGAATATTGGCATGTAGTTCTTCAAGAAAGCATTGTCACATTTCTTGAAGAACAAGACCACCGCAATTCTGCTCCATGCCTCCGGAGTAGTGCCACCATGAAGGACGGAATTAAAGAGCTTCTGAAGGACTTTAAGTGCCGTTGTTCCACCCGCTTTCAGAAGCTCCGCTGTAATTCCATCCTCGCCCGGGGACTTGCCGTTTTTAAGGTACTGGAGAGCTATTCTAATCTCACTCAGACTGACGTCCGGGATGTCATCGGAATAATGTCGGATAAGACTTGCTCTTGGACCGTTACTCACACTTGCGTGTGGCACCAACGATGATGTGTACAGGTGCCCATAGATTCTCTCTCAATCTCACTCAAAATCTCAGCTGTCCCAGAAACGATGCCGCCAGCCACTCAGTCTTCAGCTTTGACAGTTGGCTCTTTCCGGCAGACAGATCTCTGGCAAAGACTTTGGAGCTCTGGTTCCGCTCAATCGCTTCTTCAATACGAGCTGTATTGAAGTTGCGTAAGTCCTGCCGCATGCATTCTGAGAACTGTCTGTTCAGTTGCCTGTTTGCTGTCAAATCTGCTGACGACTGCAGCTTTATCTCCCGTCTAACATCCGTGAGATTAAGAGTGTGATCGGAGAGTTTTTGTATTCTTCTGCGACGGGTCTTGTAGAACTTAGCCCCGACCGCATGGACAGTTTCCACGAGCTTGTCATTCATATCGTATACTGTATTGCAGTCATCTAGGCACTGAAAGCGGTTTTGTAACTCGAGCTGAAATGTTTCGGGATTCTGGGTCAGAGCACGAGGGAGACGGAGCGTTGACTTCATTAGACGAGACCTCTTCAACTTAACGTTACGGTTCAGTGTGCCTCTAACGATTCGGTGATCGCTGCCAGTTTTCACTCTTGCGATCACTGAGACATCACTGAAAAGTTGGCGTCTGGTTGTCATAATGAAGTCTATCTCATTTTTTCTCGAACCGTCGGGGCTCGACCAGTTCCACTTCCTGTGGGACCGCTTCTGGAATAAAGGGTTCATCATAAAGAGTCCCTCTTTCTCCATAAAGTCGGCCAGCTGCTGGCCCCTACGGTTCTGTTGCACTACTCCGAATTTCCCTAACTTCAGCTCACCGCTTTCTCTTGTGCCTAGTTTTGCGTTGAAGTCTCCCATCAACACCGTATAGTGGGTTTTGGAGGAGTGCATGGCTTTAGAGATGTCCTCATCCAATTCCCCCACCTCCTCATCGGTATTTAACGAGGTTGGTGCGTAAACCTGTATGACCTTCAGCGAATACCGTTTGGTGATTCTGAGTATCAGGTACACAACCCTCGTCTACACACTCTCAATCTTTACAACGTTGTTGCCAAGAGACTTGTGAACGATAAATCCGACACCTCCTTGGGAGAGATGGTCGCCCTCCCGGTGATAGAACAAGTTGCCGGACTTGAGGATTACCGTGTCCTCCCCCTCTCTTCGGACCTCGGTAATCCTATAATATGCCTATAATATGCAAATACAAAACTTGAAATGTTTTGTATTTTTTAAAATGCAGTCTAAGTCACGATGTATTCCTTCATCGATTAAAGGGAATTGCTCAGTTTGTCAGGATGATCTGGCTAAGCGTGGACAAGAACTTCATTAATCAATGACTTGCATTATAAAAACAGCTTATCTATAGGAAAGCAAATATTATAATAAAGTTGTAGCAAAATGCAGGAAGATGCTTCAACTGGTATGTAAAAATTGAAACCATAACGCGTAAAATCATTGTAATAAACGCATTCCTTTCTGAAATATATTGTTTGTCAGTAGTATTTTGATATAATTTGTTTATTTACACATTTTAAAGAAAGAAAGAACCATTTATTTTATAATCACATTTTACACACAATTTAAGAAATATAAATACAAAAAAGGGAACTAATTGTCAAAACGTGTCCATTATAAAGCAAAGAGAATGTCAGATGTCATTTTAATTCCCGAAGCGGTATAATAGGAGTTGCGGGGAAAAAATAATAATCTGACAATAATCGATTTCTAGAACCGATAGTCTAATAAAAAAAAATGTTAAAAAGTAATAAATAACGTTTTTGATTCTTTTATTTTAAAACAATGTAAGTAAAGGAGTATAATCTTCTCAAACAGTATTTATTTGTACCCGTTTTACAGAAAAATTTTTTTTTGGTTACCATAATCGATTATCCAATTGATTACATACCGACATTGATGTTTTATTTCCGTGCTGGTAACAATGGCTATGCTATGGAGTATAGAAGCAAGAAGTACCAACTCCCATAGTAGAATAGTTGAAAAGTGGCCAAGCAAGTAAAGGTAAGCAGTAAATAACAGTTCAAAAACTCTCCACAACAGCGCTGGAGTAGCTACTGGGATGAAATGAACTAAGCAGTTGTCGACGGTTTGAGTGTCCTGCTAAACTGCTCAACTCTAAAATCTAAAATAATTTTATTTAGTAAATATAACCTCGAAAAAGTCGTCTATCCTACTAATAATTTTCGATGCGTTCTTTAAAGTATCTAGTTACAGTGGCGCTACCCTTATTAACGGTTTTCTATGGACACTTTTACACAGTCTGTAATTATTACTTTGACACTATCATAGACTATGCTTTATGTTTCACGATACGTTCACGTTTAGGAATTGGTGTTATGATATAGTTATATACTATATATATCGATTTTTATATATATACATATAGTCTATATATATATATATATTATATCATGTTATTTAATATATATATATATATATATACTTATACGCCAGTATATTCCAAATTTATGAAGAAAACATATTTTTTGAATTTTAAAAAAGATTTAGTTCTTTTTATGAGAAATGACGTTGACGTTGTTATGTCAATTTTTATTATAAAAGGCACTGAAAATATAGTAAAAATATATAGACCAAATTAGATCATACGGCCAACAACCCTTCTAGTGTATCAGCAGGACAACAGGTCAACTACATAGGTCAACTAGTTAGTCTAGTAAACATTTTCTGTCCCTTTTGTCCCCATTGGCTAGCGTACATGTTATGTGCACGGTCCAGTCGAGCCGAATATCAGACCCAGATTAGTCAGAAGTTTTTGTTAATAAGCGGTACCAGGTTTGGACCGAACGCCATAGTACTCGCAGTTGAACTAACACTCTCAATACAAACTCAGCTGCATTGAGAGTGTTAGTTCAACGTGACGTTCAGTAGTACATCGCCAGTTCAGTCTTCGAGTTCGCCAATAGCAGCCGGGTGTCGAAGTTCAAGGTGAAGCCGAAGGGGAACGCCGCAAGTACAATATCAGCTCAACCTGTGTTTGTGTTAGTGAAGTGCAAACGTGAGTACAATTTAGTTATTTTCATAGGAGCTGTGACAATTCCTTGTTTATTTGAATATTGATTTCAAGGAAGATTTTAACTTGTGCATGTTAGATTAAGGACTCAGACTAGTTTTATAAAAACAGGGAACCTATGCCCGATTTCTGTACGAGTGTATTTTTGTTTATAAATACTTATAAATTTTCACTGTTTTTGAGACTTGAAAAATTCGCAAGCTTTGTTTAGTAAAGAAACTTGATAAGTTTTACGTTTAAATTTAGGTTTTTCTGTTACAAAGTTGATATTGTGTTACATTCAGATTGATAAATTTAACTTTACACAAATAATTGAATTATACTATTTTTAATATTATTTAATAATTCTATACGATTGTTGTTTACGATTGAAGGACAAATTAATATATTAAAAGACCTTCAACAAGTAATACAAAAGGGCTTTACTAATTTCAAAAAGTGTCCAAAGGATAGACTTACTGTTGAATATATACAAACAAGGCTTGAATTATTAGAAAATGATTGGTCTTCGTTCAAAAATACTAAATCTCAACTTTATGGTCAGTTTAAGTTAGAAGATATATGTGAAAATATTGTCGATATGTATGACGCGACAGAAGAAACTTACATACTATGTAAATCTTTAATGAAATCAACTTTAAACAAGATAAGTATTAGAGAACCGTTACCACAAGATAGTGGATGTAGTAATAGTTCTTCTAAGCAATCTAGTTCATTTGTAAAGTTGCCCAAGATAACAATTTCTACTTTTTCTGGCAAGTGCAGTGAATGGACAACTTTTCACGACCTTTTTGTTTCACTAGTATACAACAATGCATCCTTAGATAATGTGCAAAAAATGCACTATCTTAAAAGTCACCTAACCGGTGAAGCTGAGCAGTAAATTGGGCATACCACATGTGACTGTTTAAATGCACAAAAAAATTTGAAAATCGATGTGAGCACATGGGACGTTATTTTCATCCATATAGTGACGTTCAAGTTTGATAATGAAACGCGAAAGCAGTGGGACTTAAGCATTTCTAATGACTACAGCAACGAGTTGCCCACCTTTAATCAGTTTAGGACATTTATTGAAAGTCGTTTCCGCGCATTAGAATCTTTAGAGCAAAGGAAGATTGTGGCTCACCAGATCAATAATAGTTCTCATGTTCATAGTTCAAAAGTATTGCTGGCCACAAAGTCGCTGAATATCCGTTGCGAATTCTGCTCGGAACTTCATAAGCTCTGTTTCTGTAAGCAATTTGCAAAAGAGTCCATAGAAAATAGACGAGAGTTTGTAGCAAAAAATAAACTATGTTTTAATTGTTTAGGTGGCAATCATACAGTTTACAACTGTAAAAAGCAGACTGTCTGTAGAATTTGCAAAAAACGCCACCATTCCTTGCTGCACCATAATAAAGAACCTTATACAGAAAATAAGGGTCGAGATTCCAGAGCAAAGTCTGCTATCGATAACACTAGTTCCCCCACAAGTGATAATCAAATAATTGTATGCTTATCTTCGGGAGAAGTTTTAAAACCCAGATAGGTTTTATGAGCCACTGTATTGATAAAAGCTGAGTCCAAGACTGGTGGATTTCAAACAGTTCGAGCCTTACTTGATCAAGGATCACAGGCTTGGTTTATAACAGAGTCCACTGTCCAATTTCTCAGGCTTAAGAAAATTCCAGTCCGAGGTCATGTTTCAGGTTTAGGAGACAAGTCAACCATTGCTAATTACATGGTAAATCTGATTATAAAGTCCACGGTTGATCTTGATTTTCAACTTCAAATTAATGCTTATGTTTTGAGTAAGATTACATGGTACTTGCCTGAGAGAACTGTGAATACCAGTTCAATGGAATTGATTGATCTCAACGGTCTGTGTCTAGCAGATCCTTCTTTCAAAATACCCAATAAAATTGACGTTCTTTTGGGCGCAGATGTTTACTGCTGCATTGTTAAGGAAGGTGTAGTAAAGAGTCCATCTGGTTCTTTAATAGCGCAGAACACCACTTTAGGGTGGATCCTTTCCGGTGTAGTGAGTTCAAGTAATGAAAGTGTAAAACACCACAGTAGAAATATAAGTGTACACTGTACACAGTTCAGTGAAGACAATATTCTAAAGAAATTCTGGGAGATACAAGAACAAGTTAGTACAAAAAAAAGAAAAACTTAATTCAGAAGAGCAAAAATGTGAAGAAATTTATATTAAAACTACTAAGAGGGATGATACAGGCAGATACATAGTGCGTTTACCATTTCAAGACGAAGATCTTGCATGCAAAGGCGGAAGTTCACGTGACATAGCAGAAACAAGATTCAAATCATTAGAAAGGATTAAATAAGGACACAGATTTAAAACAAAAGTATATAGAAGTAAATAATGAATACTTGGAGTTAGGACACATGAGACCTGTAAAAGAAGAGGATGATAAGAAAGATGAAGCAGTTTACTTACCACACCACGCGGTGATAAGAAACGACAAGACCACCACGAATTTTCGTGTAGTTTTCAACGCCTCTGAGAAAAACAAAAAGGGAGTTTCTCTCAATGATACTTTAATGGTTGGACCAATGCTGCAAGCAGACTTGAGACACACAGTTCTTAGATGGAGAGTACACGCTATCAGTATTGTGGCGGACATAATTAAAATGTACCGCCAAGTCAGAATAAGATGAAGATGCTATATTCCAGAGGAACTTTGGCGAGAAAGGAAAAGGGGATGGGAATTGATAGAGAGGTTAGTGAGGGCTGTTTTATTTTGTTTTTGGAAGATGATGTAAGAAAAGGGGCAGGCATCGATTTAGAAGAATAAGTTAATATATATACCAGTGAAGAGTATAGAAGAAATAAACTGAACTGACAATCACAACAAAGGGAATATAGTAGTTAAGGGAAAAGAAATAGAAGCAGCATTACAAACTTGTATAATGAAAACACAAATGGATTCATTCACAATAGAATACCAACAATTAAAGGAAAAAGGGTATTTGAATTTAAAAACAAGTAAACTGTAAGTAAAGTGGACGACTTGAGAAGTCAGAACTAGATGACCAAGTAAAAAATCCGATAGTCCTACCACATTCAAGTCATTTGACTCATCTTTTAGTCGCAGATGCACATGAAAAGACACTACATGGTTGTCCTCAGTTAATGGCAAATTATTTAGGGTCAGCCTATTGGATAATAGGTGCTAGATCTCTAGTTCAACAATATGTTCGCAAATGTGTAACTTGTGCAAAACAGAGCTACTATCAAAAATCAACTGATGGGTGATCTTCCATCGGTTCGATATACACCAGCAAGACCATTTTTATATAGTTACTTACTTACTTACTTACTTTCTTCACGCACAATCCCTAACGGGGTAGCCAGAGAGAACAGATCGCCAAGTGTCACGATCCTTACATACCTCTTTCGCTTCTTTCAGGTACATTAACTTCTTCATACATGCACGTCTAGGTATCCGAGTACTCTTGACCCTCCCCTCTTCGAGTAATTTGCTCACATGGTCTTCGAAAGTTAGTCTCGGTCTACCTCGACACCTTTTAATATTTACTTTCGCTCTATATATTTTCTTCACCATTCGGTCTTCACTCATTCGTTCAACGTGCCCAAACCATTGGAGTACGCCCCTATCAATTTTTGTGATAAGGTCATCTTTCAATCCTGCCATATTGCGAATCTCTTCGTTTCGCTTTCGGTCGGCTAAGGTAAAGCCACACATTTTACGAAGAGATCGCATCTCCACTGAATTCAACTTGCTTTTATGCCTCTTCTGGCATACCCAGGTTTCGCTGCCATATAACAAAGTCGGTACCAACACTGCATTATGTATTGCAAGGCGTGCGCTCTTCACCACGCCTTGCCTTTTTACTAATGCATTCAGGGCACCATTGACTTTGTTTCCGGCAGCGACACGCCTATCCACATCTAAATCACATCTTCCATCCCGGCTGAAAGCACTCCCCAAGTATACAATTTCATTTACCTGTTCTAGACATTCCTGATTTACCCATATTTCACATTTCGTTCTCTCTTCGTCCTTTTCAAATACCATTCATTTTTATATAGTGGAGTGGATTATGCTGGACCTGTAAGTATAAGAGCGACCAAAGGACGTGGGTATCGTTCTTATAAGGGCTACATATGCCGTTTTCGTTTGCATGTCCACTCGCGCTGTTCACTTAGAGGTCGTAAGTGACATGAGTACACAAGCATTTTTAGCTGCTTTTCGACGATTTGTGTCGCGAAGAGGTCACTGCGCTAAATTGTGGAGCGACAACGCCTCCAATTTTGTAGGTGCCTCCAAAGAATTGCAACAGTTGGCATCTATTCAGCCAGCCATAGCAGAATATCTGGAAGCACCCAGCGGCATTTTATTCCGCCGTATGCTCCTAATGTCGGTGGTCTTTGGGAAGCGGCTATAAAATCTACCAAGTTTCACACTAAAAGAGTTATCGATGACTCTGCCCTCACGTACGAAGAAATGACCACATTTCTCAATCAAGTGGAAGCTTGTCTAAATTCGAGGCCAATAAGCGTCATCAACTTTACCGATCCTGGTGAGCCCCTGTCTTTAACTCCTGGACATTTCTTAATAGGAAAACCGATAGTTAATGTACCAGATAAGTACTAAAAAGGTTCAAGCGTAGGCTATTTAACTAGGTGGCAATTTGTGCAAAGGATGCTACAGTCTTTTTGGAAACGTTGGTCCCAGGAGTATTTGTCAAAGCTCATGAATAGGTACAAATGGACGTCACAAGTTCCGGAACCTAACATTGGGGACATTGTTTTGATTATCTTTAATCAAAACAATGTAGACGATTTGCCGCCAAGTCGTTGGTTATTGGGTCGAGTTATAGAGAAACACCCCGGTGATGATAACGTTACCCGTGTGGTCACATTGCGCACGAAAACATCAGTTATTAAAAGGCCAACATCAAAATTATGTATTTTACCTATAGCAGATCCATGAATTATTTACTTTTTATGTCAAATTTATGTAAAATATTATTATATTAAATGTTTACCTACTTTTCCATTTACGAAAACATGTATTAGACAAGTTTAGAATTACTACCTCTTAGTTTATGAAGCTAATTTGTTATTAAGTACTCAGTGTAAATTTTAGATGTAAGTACAATTTAGAAGGACATTTAGTTAAGTTTTTTTGAAGGCCATTCCGTCACTAAATGTCCTTGGTGGGCGGTATGTTTATGATATATATACTTATAAGCCAGTATATTCCAAATTTATGAAGAAAATATATTTTAGAATTTTAAAAAAGATTTAGTTCTCTTTTTGAGAAATGACGATGACGTTGTTATGTCAATTTTTATTATAAAAGGCACTGAAAATATAGTAAAAATATATAGACCAAATTAGATCATACACTGTTGCGGATCGTTTTATTTACCAACAACCCTTCTAGTGTATCAGCAGGACAACAGGTCAACTACATAGGTCAACTAGTTAATCTAGTAAACAAATGGTCATTCCTTTTCCAACATTTAAACTATTTTTGAATTATTTTAAGACGCTTATCTCCTAAGAGTCTACGGTCCTAATATAGTCTTAAATGAAATAAGATTGTAAGATTATAAAAGAAATATTTAATAAAGTAGTCAGTCTTAACAAAGTCTTAAGAAATATCGCAGTTAAATTTTTAAAAAGAACTAATAAGAAATACTTCTAGGCTACAGCTCTTAGTTATTGCACAAGAAGAATTTAAGTAACTGTAGCGGAAACAAAGTATTCCGTTAAAAGGAACTTAGTTACAGTTTAAAGATGTTTTAGCAGCATCGTTTAGTTAGTGGAGTGTCCATTATGTTCACTTTTAAAAAAAGAACAAGTAGATTTTTTAGATTTAGTATCGTGTCTTGTAGAAATAGGACCATTCCATTAGTTAAATTATTAATTTTTTTTAAGTGGTATGATTGTAGACGAATAGGTAGGCTCGACCAGGGTACGATCACGCTCTCACATAAAACCACCGTAAAATAATAAAATTACATAGTTTACATATTTTACTATTTTATTTAACATATTAGCATAGTTTGATTCCGCTGTGTTTCTTACTACCATCTGTAACCACTAACCATCAGGTGGACTTTGGGCTCAACTGTCAGCCTTAAACTATAAAGAAAGTTAAAGCATTCTGTATGGAAATATGTATGGTATGTTCTTGTTTGATAATAGTGAAGTGACTAACAATCTAAATAGACGTTCAGTAACAACTTTCTTATACGTACATCAAATAATCAAAAAACTGTGGTTTGATGGCAACCACACTTTTTGCTTGCCATGCATAGCAACCGTGGTAAACATCTCCCCGATGATGCGATCAGCTGGGGATGGCTTTGTTCAGCTGTGGACTTTGATACGATGTAATGATGATGATAATGATATATAAGTCACAGTTATTTTGAATAAAATACATATTTTATTTCCCTTTTTTATAAAAATAAAAATGTACGCGTAATATGATTTTCATTATCATAAAAGTAAAACAATATTTGTTGTCTTTTTCCCTTTGCCTAAATCTAGAATTAGGTACACTCAGCAAACAGGACACTTACCCTTCACTTTTTTGCTCAGTTTAATATGGATGTTCTTTTCATCAGTAGTTGATCTTTATTTTCTTACATAAAATAACACTGGACCGAAGAAATAAAAGCTTTATATCTATCGTCGTTACAGAAGCAGCCAATTAGAGATAAATAACTCTTTATTTTCATATTGAATGTATAGATTACGTCTTAATGTTTGCTGTTTTTAGTACTTATGTTTTCTGGTAATCTACAGTAAAGTAAATTATTTTATGAAGTTATTTTTTATTAGAGAGCCAAACAATCCAACAGTCCACCTCTGTCTGGTTACTGCTACTCATAAGCGCTTGTAGGCACAGACTGGGAAATTTATTTATTCAACCAAAAACACATTAAATTTTTAAAACGGATTACAGTTTTAAATGTTTATTTACTTTATACTCACAGAAATTAGTGGAAATTATACGAAGTACAGATTTACTTTTTTTACGTATAATAAAATCATCATTAATAAATAATAGTAAATTCACTAAAGAAAAACGAATACAGATAGATGACTAAAATTTACAAAAATGATGCAAGGGAAGGGAAAGAGTTTGCACACATCAAATAGATAATTGACCTCTTTTTAGTTTATCCATTATGCAGTTATTCCTTGCAGTGATGACAGACGTAAACGCATTAGAGCTTAATGGATATAAATTTCTTGACTTGAACAGGCAAACAGACAACTAGCGCTTATTCCACAGATAGAACACCGAAAAACTGAATTTTAAAGGTCAAATAGGCTTTATTTGATATGTGCCATGAATACCTTTCCTTCCTTATCCTTTTGGCGGCCAGATAGCCGCTTATTTGACAGATTGTTTCATTAATATATATTATATTTTAAGTTAGATTTCTACTTAAAGAAGTAGTACTAGTAAAGACTAGTTTTATATTTCGTTTTATCAGCCAAAATTAATTTTATTTGTTATGTAGTTAGATTCTTCAGGGGCTTAACGATCGCCGAAAATAGCAAAGTACGCTAGCAACTAGGATTTGATCCCCGTCAGCGACAACAAAATTATTAGTTCTAAGTTAAAGTTAAATGCAAGTGCTGATTTACCACGTGCTCCACAGAAAAGGAAAACATCGTGAGGACTGAATTCACTCAATATTATTGTCGCTCAGAATTCAAAGACCATCAAAGAATAAAATAATTTCCACACAAGAGCTTCTGAAGTCGGAGCTTTAATCATTCTATAACTATGTTAGATATTGAAACACCGACTTCTGAAACTGGTTTATAGAAATTATTCAAGGTTCTCAGGAAGCGGCTTTTACTTTTAACAAGAGTTTAAATTTTCGCATTAATGTTCCCTTGATTTCGGTACACGATGTTGCAGTGAATAAAGTTAGTTCATATATCCTTTCTGTAATTACTACATTTTCATATCATTCAACGTATATATTTTAACAAGTCATTAGCTTTCAAGAACACTAAAATTTAAATGGAAGAGAAACGTTGCATTTCAACGTTAAAATTTAATTGCTTTTTGTTATTTTTTAATTAGCGCAGAACAAACTTTAGCTCGTTTAAACTTATACCAATGAAATGCATACATTATGAAAAGATACACTAAGGTTTTTCATTGATTTGCAGTAAGTCACAATCTGTAGAAGTATTTTTTTGTATAGTTAAAGTGATAAACGAGCATGCAGTCATTTGATGATAAGTGAACCCTGTGGCCTATAGACATCTACATCTATCCTCGATTAAGGATTAAACTGCAAATTCGTTGTCGCCCCAGAGCACTTAGATAGTACTAAGAAGCCTTATATCTAGTTAAATAAAGAGTCTCCGGTTTTCTGCACTCACCATACGAAAAACAGCAGCATTAAGTTGCTATTGTATATTATTTAAAGTGTGGTCCTTCCTCGGCCGAGCGCACCCATTCGCACTATAGCTGAACCATAGCTCTATCATGTTACACACAATGTACAATATATTATAATATTCTAATAACGTGGTAATAGTGCGGATTAGGGAAAGGCGTGACAAGGAATGACTAGCGAGCCGTGCTGGCACTCCTCTCACGAAAGTGCCATTCATAATGCATACTCAGCTAAACGCATGCCATAAAATGTAGGACCACCCACGTGACGCGTTATGTTTCGATGGTCAAAACCAATATTTTTTTAACTTAGTTGCTTTTATAATCACTCATCTATATTAAGTTATATCATGGTTATAACACGAAAGCGTCGGCGCGACCGAGGAAGAACCGCGCTGTCACAGCATGATACCAACGCAAAATAGCAGCATAATGCAGCTGTGTTTCATATGGTGAGTTTAAATAAGCGGTGGGCATTTACTGAAAAATTAAGCGTTCCACCTTAGTTTTGTGAAGTGAATACACATCTGCATTTTGATTCTTTAACGAGAATAGATGTACTAATTAAAACTACTTTTACGGATTTTATCGGGTGTAATATATCTGATTTCTAATTCCCGACGTTTCGGGTGCTTTCCAGCACCCATGGTCACGGGGGCTGAAGTGACTGACGTCCCGATGTGTGTTAAACTGGAGTATATGTATAATGTATAGTATAGTGCGGTATAGTGGTATATATGGTCCGATCTACCCAGATTGAACTTACTGTACATTGAAGTCTTGCAGTAGTATGCTTGGGTTTAGCTGTAATTTTATTTATTACAAGGTTCCACGCAGATAGTAGCACCCAGCCTGCTCGCGTAAATATAAAAAATAATTATGAAAATAGATGTAGATATTGATTAAACTATTTAATTATCGGTTTATTTTATCTATTAATTACTTTTATTTTTAATTCCCGACGTTCGGGGTCCAGCACCTATCCTGTATCCGCTGTCCACGGGGGACTGAGATGATGACGTCCCGGGTTGTTAAATCCGGAGTACCTTCAGCTTTTTTAATTATTGTTTATGGTCCGATCTATTAAAAAAAGCTGAAGGTACTCCGGGTTTAGTAATTAAAAGTAAAATAAACGCGATAAAATCCGTAAAAGTAGTTTTAATCAATGTGTAGTGTTCGCGTAAATATAAGAAATCATTATAGATGTAGATATTTATGGGCCACAGCATTCACTTACTATCAGGTGGACACCTTTGTTGTACACTCCTTTGTGATAACTGTTTTCGACGCCTCGACAGCCTTGAAAGCTTGCCTCTCTGGCACTGCAAAGAGATGTTGCATCTCTTTGCCTATTTTATCGGGTCTATCACGGGGAGTGCTCTGAGGAATTGTTGGGAATAATTTCAGCCGCATAATTTCACCATCGCACATCGCGACAAAACTCGCGATACCATCCATGCCATCTGGATGACTGGCGGTACACCAATGTACCAGAGATTTTTCCGTACCGATACGACTTAGGGGCATTCAAGAAAAGAGCCTATTTCTTTTTAAAAGGCCAGCAACGCATCTGCAATTCCCCTGGTGTTTTAGTGTTCATGGGCGGCTGTTAATCACTTGCCATCAGTTGAATCGTATACTCGTTTGCCCCCTATCTTATCCAAAAAAAAAAAAAAAGAAATACTGCGTTACCTATATATAGTATAGCTTTGTATTACTACACGAAGCGTCGGCCGCTCCCCGTAATGATCACCTTACTCGGTGGTTCCCTGTTCCTCCCGCGGCCAAAGTACAATTTGTCATAAAATACAATGAAATTATCTCACAAAGTTGAATAATAAAATTGTGAATTAAATAACGTCCGAAAACTGTTATAACTTACATTTAACCGTAAGGTTAAATCATTAGCGTGCACGTTTATACGTTTGATTTATACGTGGTAGAACCACGCTGCAGCAATATTATAGTTGTAGCACGAATGGGTCGGCTCGACCAGGGAAGGACCACGTTCTCACAAAATACCAGCGTAAAATAGCAGCTTAATACTGCTGTGTTTTGTATGGTGAGTGTAGAGATCCGGAGATCCTTTTATACCAGTTACGAGGCATTTCGTTTTAGTCCTCAGGGGTGACAACGCGCCTGCGTTTTCATTCTTAATCGAGGATATATAATAATAATAAATTAACGTCTATGGGCCACAATATCCACTCACCATCAGGGGGACTGTGTGCTCGTTTCTCAACTTTATTCTATATATATAAAAAAAAACTTCGGATGTACGTTACTTTTTATGCATTAAACTGACGACGACGTTTTATTCTAGTTTAAGTAAATGTCTAGTTAGCCGTTTTTTTGTTTATAACATAATAAATAGCATTTACTTCTCTACTTCTTCTTCTTCCTCTCTCTCTCTTTTTCTTTTTAGGATCTTGACCGTTACAGTATTGTTTCGCATTTTTTAAACTTATTTAGAAAATAAATTAATATAAAGTTCAAGATCTTAATAGATAATTTTAAAAGCTTTAATAAATAATGTAACATAAAGAATAAGCATTAAGGTCCTACCAGACGGTGCATGCTCCCATTACACGCCCACTATTGCTGGTATTCGACAAGGCTGCGTGTCACCAATGCCGTTTCATCTGCATATCAATGATATGTTGTAAATCGGTAACATTCATTGTTATGCGAATGACAGCACTGGTGATACTCATTCACACCGATCATGCCAATATTTCTCGGGAAAACGTCGCTGAACACCGGGACTAACTTGTGTCTGAAGTCTTTGCTGAACAACGTTTCGGATTGAGGGCGACTAAATCTAGTACAGTTCAATCCACATAAGACAAAATTTTGCGTGTTTGCGGCTTAAAGGAACCCCTTTGTCTTTTATTTTTATTTTTATTCTACAATCGTTTAAGGGACATTTAACGCTTAGCGTATGTCTGTCCAAACATATTTCAATTCTTTTTCTAAAGTACGTAGTCGAAAAAGTAAATAGTAAATCGCCATATTATTAGTTAATTTTAAAGCCAAATTTATCGCTTTTCTATTTATTTACTGCACTATTTATTGTCCATATTTTACAAGATATCACCACAAAACAAATTTCAAAACCAGTTCACAATCACAATCGGTAATAGAAAATTCCCACAACGAAGACTGTAATCCTTCAGCGTTCGTAACTATCATGCTCGGATATTGAACGTATTTATATGCAACCTTAATTAAATGTTAAGGCTCTTTACAAAGTTTTGCCTATTTTGTATTCCCCATGAAATACTTATCTTCACGCACAATCCCTAACGGGATAGCCAGAGAGAACAGATCGCCAAGTGTCACGATCCTTACATACCTCTTTCGCTTCTTTCATGTTCATTAATTCTTCGTACACGCACGTCTAGGTATCCGAGTACTCTTGACCATCCCCTCTTCGAGTAATTTGCTCACATGGTCTTCGAAAGTTAGTCTCGGTCTACCTCGACACCTTTTAATATTTACTTTCGCGCTGTATATTTTCTTCACCATTCGGTCTTCAGTCATTTGCTCAACGTGCCCAAACCATCGGAGTACGCCCCTATCAATTTTTGTGATAAGGTCATCTTTCAATCCTGCCATATTGCGAATATCTTCGTTTCGCTTTCGGTCGGCTATGGTAACGCCGCACATTTTACGAAGAGATCGCATCTCCACTGCATTCAACTTGCTTTTATGCTTCTTCTGGCATACCCAGGTTTCGCTGCCATATAACAAAGTCGGCACCAACACTGCGTTATGTATTGCAAGGCGTGCACTCTTCACTACGCCTTGCCTTTTGACTAACGCATTCAGGGCACTATTGACTTTGTTCCCGGCAGCGACATGCCTGTCCACATCTAAATGACATCTTCCATCCCGGCTGAAAGCACTCCCCAAGTATACAATTTCATTTACCTGTTCTAGACATTCCTGATTTACCCATATTTCACATTTCGTTCTCTCTTCGTCCTTTTAAAATACCAGAACCTTAGTTTTATTAGCATTCAAACGGAGACCTTTAATTTCACATTCCTCTTTCATACACGTGACTAATACCTGCAGTTCTGCTTCTGATGGTGCAATAAGCACTGCATCATCAGCATGCAGCAGACAATTAACTTTAATGTCACCCGATTTCACACCCAAACAGCTATTTTTCAGCTTCTGTAAACAGCTGTCGAGATACAGTATGAACAGCCAGGAAGACATGACACAACCCTGTTTTACGTCCGCTTGGACGCTAAACATGGGTGACAGGTCATGCCTTACCCGCACACAGGCTTTACAGTCATAGTAAAGTGACTGCACAGCCCTTAACAATCGACCATCCACACCATATTCTGACAGTTCCCACATTTTCTTCCTTATAACCTTATAAAATGCTTTCTCCAGATCCACAAAAGCACAGAAAATTTTCTGGTTAACACTAAGAAGCTTCTCCGTGATCATGCGGAGAGAAAACATTTGATCCGTGCATCCTCTTCCAGGTCTAAATCCGCATTTTGCCTCCCATAAAAATCTTTCCGATTTCTCTTGCATCCTACGTGTCAAAACCTTCGAGTAAACTTTACTTGCTAAACTGGTCAAGATGACTGTCCGATAGCACCCGCAGTCAAAATGTGAACCTTTACCTTTATATGAAAGAACAATGACCGCGGATCGCCAATCATCCGAGACACCTCCCGTCCGCCAGCACAAATTGCACAGCAGATGAAAGCTGTCCCAGACGCGAGGCCCGCCGTACTTGACCATTTCAGAAGTAACTCTGTCTAGTCCCGCAGCCTTACCACATTTCAAACTTTGAATCACACGTTCAATCTCTTTCATGCTGATGACCTCAGTGTCATCGAGGTCCGTGTCTGGCGTGCCAGTAACGGCGTCACCCCCGGATCCTTCACTAAGCTCATGACACGCATACATTTCTCTATAAAATTCACTCCATCGCTGCATGACGTCCGATTTTTCTGAGAGGACGTCATTGGTTCTCGAACACATACTTTGTTCATTCTTAAGGCTGTCGGACCACTACGGGACCTTCCAACCTCTTTCCAGAAGAGTTTGGAATTTTCCTTAAAGTTGTGCGACAACCTTTCGTCTGATTCTATTCTACACCTTTCACGTACTTTAATCAGTGTATTCGCATGAACTTTCTGCAGCTTATATCTTTTTTTCATATTCTCTCTCATACGCTTATCGTTACTAGTGGCCAAGTAGTCTAACCATGCTTTTTTCTTTTTTTTTACAGCTTCTCTCACTTCATCATTCCACCATGCATCTCTTCTTTTACTACTACCTCTTTTTGTCGTTCCACATACTTTTTCCGCTGCACTTACCATTCCATCCCTAATGTTTTGCCATATTCTCTCCACACATTCTTTCTTGCCATCGATGGTGTCAAGCTTTTCGGCTACCCTCGTGTGATATTTGTCCTTAGTATCCGCTTCCTGAAGCTTCCAGCTTCGCATGCGACAGACCGACTGTGGTTCTGTTACTGCCGTCCGGTAGCGCCAATCCGCAAACAAACTCCTAAATCTAGTAATTACTAGATAGTGATCCGTTCCCAGGTCAGCACCCCTGAACAATCGTGTATCCATCACCTGTTTTCGCAGTCGGTCATCCACCAGGAACGAATCAATCATACTTCTCTCATTCTTTCTTTCTCTAGTGTACATTTGGATTTTCCTGTGACTAAACATAGTGTTTGTCACAAGAAGACCCTTTTCCTTGCATACAGCTAGTATAAGCTTGCCAGCATCATTAACCCTTTTATCGCCAAACTTTCCAACCACCGACTCGTATCTTGGTCGAGCGATACCTACCCATCCATTCAAATCACCACATACAACAGTTCTTTCGTTTCCCTTAACCAAATCTAGAACTTCTCTTACATTCTCCTCTCTCCAAAACTCCTTCAGCTCAGCCCTGGACGACGAAGCTACCGGCGCATAAACAGCCAAAAGGAATAACTTCGTCAGTCCCATTTTAAAGCGAACCCAGAGAAGTCTTGAGTTCACAACCTTATATTCAGTCATAAGATCGACCAACCGGGACGACAACAGCACCCCCACTCCCTGGCAGGCGTTCTCGCTTTCCGGGACTCCGGACTATATAGCTAACGTCCCGCCAGGGAGCTCTTCAGTACCACTGCCTTTCCGTTTGGTCTCCGACATACACACGACATCTAATTCTCTTTCTTTCATTATTTCGATCAACTCATTCGTCTTATCTCTCATGCCCCCTCTAACATTCCACGTGTCAACTCTGCACTCCGTCCTCCATCTTCCGCCGTGTCGGGCTGTGCGTGATGGGTAGCGGTCCCCATCGCCGCTTTGCGCGCTGCATTCCACACAAACGGGGACGAGCTGGTGTGCGTCGCCTTGGGGGGACGCCCTAACTCTCCTTTGCATGGGTGCGCAGCTGTGTAGAATTACAGCCCTGAAAAGGGCTAGCAGGGGTCGCGACGAGCACGCTTCTACAATGACCCACTATGAATATTACAAGTATATTAGATATTTTTTGAAAATATGTGACGTTATTCGTTAGACATTAGTTAGTCGGTATATTCAATCTAAAAGGCTATTACAATATATAGAGAGTCACTATAATTACAAGCTGTCAAGTATAATTACAACTCTTTTAAGTTAGACGCAGGCGTCAATATGCCACAGTAGCCTATCACCATCAGGTGCACTATAAGTTTGCTGATTATTTTAGATTTTTAAAAAGTTTTGTAAATAGCGTTTAAGTCCAAAGCTGGGTATAAATCTGTTAATGCACCATCAGCCAAGCAGGGGTTGAGATTATTAACAATGTTAATATAAGATAATGCAGAGATAACGGATATCATCAATCTATTCCGTTCGTATCATAATTCGTGAAGTAGCGGTGCGAGAATATTCACTACCCCATGTCGCTGGAGGAAACAGATGGAAACAAATCAGGAGATGGTCAGCAGCCAAACCACAGGCAAAACCAAACATTAGGCAATTTATGGGGGAGGCTTTTGTATAGCAGTATTAAAATCGATTTTAGTAGGCTCTACCTGTAACGGTTCGTATTAAAGAGTAGATGTTACCAGAGCCTGACATTGGAGATTCATTTACAGGTTTCGTTTAAAGAATAACGGTGACAAATGAGCACACAGTCCACCTAATGGTAACTGGATGCTATGGCCATAGACATCTTAATCTAATATTAATATATATTTTTACGTGGTAGACCCATGCTGCACTTATATTAGTAGTATAGTTGTAGCACGAACGGGTCGGCTCGACCGGCAAACGACCACGCTCTCACAGAATACCAGCGTCAAATAGTACCTTAATGCTGCTGTGTTTTGTATAGTGAGTGTAGAGAACCGGAGAACCTTTTAACTGGAAACGAGGCATTCCACCTAAGTCCTCACGGATAACAACGCATCTACATTTTGATTCATAATCGAGGATAGATGTAGATGTCTATGGGCCACAGCAACCACTTACCATCAGGTGGACTGTGTGCTCGTTTGCCATCCTATCCTATAAAAAAATTGTCCCACATATGATCAGTACTTTAGATTAAACTAAATGATAGTAAAGTTATAGAAATAAATAACATCTATAAATACTAACTAAATAAGATCTAGTTGGGAGACTAGCGCCCAAACTAGATTGCCCTATGTTATGGGATTATCAGGCCCCTCCATCAACAGAAGCGAGTTTCTGTAAAATTCTTAATAAAAATTACAAGTACTTGTATTAAAAGTTGATTAAAATAGACTTGATCAATTTGGAGAAACTGTGAAAGATATTATGTGTACACAAAAAGAAAAGTATGTTATTAATACTAATAAAGGTAGGTATGTATTAAAAATGTCAAATACCTTTTCACCTCTCAGAACTAAGATAGCATTATTTCACTCTGGTATTTGTAAAAACATGATTCTACTCCGGTAGAACCAAACAATTTCATATTATGGCTGCAGCATATTAAATTATAATAAACGTGGTGGAGCCACGTTTATTATACGAGCTATATGGCCGGCCCATTGCCACTTCAGCTTACTAATCTGTTGGGCTATGTCGGTCACTCTGGTTCTACTGCGGATATCCTCATTTCTAAGTTTATCACGCAGAGAAACTCCGAGCATAGCCCTCTCCATAGCTCGCTGAGCGACTTTGAGCGTCCATATTCAATATTATGCAAAAATTGAAAATAACCCTACGATTTGTTTATTACACTATCAAACGATTCACTGAAGATTCAAGCTTCGAAGATCGTAATAGGACCGGCCGACCTCGTATAGTTAGGACACCCGCGATCATCAAAGCAATGAGGACGCGAATCCTACGAAATCCTGTTCGTAAACAAAAAATCTTAGCTCTTCAGATGGGCTTAAGCAGAACCACGGTCAAAAGATTAGTCAATGAAGACCTAGGATTACGAGCTTTACGTAAGAAGACCGGATATTTTTCGAACGAGCGTTTGAAAAAATTAGGCTGGATATATCCCGCGCTTTGTTACGGCAGTACGCGGGAAAAAATACGGCGAATTTTTGTTTTCGGATTAAAAAAAATTTTACACCGAAAAAAGTTATAATAAACAAAATAATAATGTGTTCGCCCACAGCAGTAAAGAAGCCAGCACGCGTATTCCGAGGGTCCAAAGAGCACATCCTTCGTCACTCATAGTTTCTTTTCATAAATTTTTTGATAGGATAGGTTGACAAACGAGCACACAGTACACCTGATGGTAAATGGTTGCTGTGGTTCATAGAAATCTTCATCTATCCTCGATTACGAATCAAAATTCAGATGCGTTGTCACCCGTGAGGACTAAGATGGAATACCCCGTGTCCAGTAAAAAGGGTCTCCGGTTCTCTAAACTTACCATAAGAAACACAGCAGCATTAAGCTACTATTTCACGCTGGTATTCTGTGAGAGCGTGGTCCTTCCCCGATCGAGCCGACTCATTCGAGCTACAACCATACTACTAATATAATTGCGGCATGGCTCTACCACGTGTAAAATACCGTCCTAACAAACATAGCTGAACGTTTTTCTCAAACAATGTTCAAAAACAGACATTGGATATTCCAATAGGACTCTGCACCAGCTCATAGGGCATGAAGCACTCAAAACTGGTTGACCGCCCATGGAATTGACTTTATCTTAATTGAATTGAAGACTGGCCCTCTTCTAGTCCAGATTTAAGCCCACTTGATTATAAAATATGGCAACATTTGAAGGAGAAAGTCTGCGCTAAACCTTATATATATGTGCGTGCTGCGATTGATGATAGGCCGCGTTCATTAAGGGCATATATTCAAAATAGGAGAGGGCATTTTGAATAATGTAAATAAAATTGCATTCTAAATTAAATTACCTTTCATTTCATATATAATTTCTATATAATTATCAAAAAATGTTCATGAATTTTATAAAAAGTTTTTGACAGAACTTATGACCTGAATAAGTACTTCTATAGGTGCTAAATACCCTGACTGTGATAAAAGTCCGCTCTTTATCCGGAATCTCAGTAATAAAAGTCAATAAATTGTAACTTTTAAAAATTTGGTTTTTCCACAAATTATATTGTAAATTTCTTCACGAGTAACACAAAAGTCGTACTTTCTAACTGTCACCGACAGTGTGTATTGAAATCCGATTGAAACCCGGTTTTGACGCAGTAAGAGACAGGATTTATCCGGTCAGATGGAGCCCTACGTATGAGACGACTACGGGATATGCCAAACAGACCACGACGCTCCCAATAGATAGTAGTATAACCACAACGTTAACATCAGCCGCTAAATACAAAGAGCAGCAGCGTTAAAGATGCGAGAGGTCAGGTACTGCGATCGTTAATCACTAAATGTATCCACCCCGCGTTCATGAATCTATATGTTAAAAAAAAAGTTGACTGGTTCCCTGTATTATTTAAATTGTTCTCAAAATCAATATACTTCTTCTATCTCACTTGATTTCATAAAAATATAATTTAATTGTTTTTGTTTCTACTAAATTTAGTTTATAGAAAACAAAGATTTTCGATGAAGATGGCCTTCATTTTTATTTAAGAGCTGTCTCTTAGTTGAAGTCACTTTTCCTTGTAAGCCTCACGGGATTGAAACCAAAAAAGTTGTTCATCCTAGAGATTAAATTTTTTATTTATCTTGAAAAACTCAGAAATAAAAACAGTTTTACATAGTATTATAAGTATATTATTTATAGTAGTAATATTTTTATTTACTTTTAGTAAACGTTTCATGCTGCCAAGTTATACTAACATCAGTACATCGTGGAGTCGTTTTACATACCATAGGACTACGCGTTTACCAATATATGTAAACATGTTTTAGATACGTAGTAGATTTTTAGGTGGTATAACCACGCTGCAGCTATATAATACCACCATCACGACCACGAATGCGTTGGTTTGACCCGGGTGGGGCCACGTTCTCCCAGAACATCATAAAATAGTATCTTAATGCTGCAGTGTTTTGTATGATGAGTGTAGACAACCGGATACTCTTTTTAATGGAAACGAGGCAATCTATCTTAGATGAAATCCAGTCCTGACCTTAGTCCTCAGTGACGACGCATCTACATTTTTATTCTTAATCAAAAATAAGTGTAGATATCTATATGGGCCACAGCATCCACTTACCATCAGGTGGACTGTGTGCTCGTTTGTCACCCTTATTCTTATTTTTAAATATTTGCTGCAGCACGGCTATACCGCATTTGAAATGTTGGCAAGCGTTATTGGGCTGTTGGGTCTTTTTAATCTGGATCTAATGCGTATAATATCAACGATTACGTCTACGAGTATTAAACATTTTGAAAATAAAACTAAGTAAAATACATAAAAAAACTATAGCATTTATTCCAAAGAAATATGGGAATCATCAGAAAAATGGCAAAATACTCGTTTAAATTTTCCGAGATAAATTGAAGGGGAAAAACTATTAGCTATTGTTTACTTTGTTTTCGTAAGTTAGGTTTCTACTATAAAACAAGATAAAAATTATGTTACTTTTATCTGTTTCCTTCATTATTAAATTAAGCAGTAAAAATTTACATCAAAACACTACTATAGAGTAAAATAAAACTTTCATTAAAGAGTAAAAGGCGACAACAAAAACTAAAAAGAAGAAAATCAATTCTACACAAAAGCTTTCGAAGTCGTTGCTAAGATATATTATATTGAATAATTAAACCCCGATTGCAGAAGCTATTAACATTACATTAACACTCATGTCCTTCACCCAGTTGTGTAAGCA
This sequence comes from Parnassius apollo, assembly GCA_907164705.1. Lineage (NCBI taxonomy): Eukaryota > Metazoa > Arthropoda > Insecta > Lepidoptera > Papilionidae > Parnassius > Parnassius apollo. The sequence continues at coordinate 402,366 of CAJQZP010001064.1, read as the reverse complement.
TTGACTACGGACTTCCATTTGGAACGATCCTGGCTGGCTGGAAATCTTCTACTGACTGAGTACTATTATCATAAGTTCAAGGTTAACATTCATCGCCAATTTTTCTATCAAATTTATATAGGCCCACATCTGAAGCCACCTGATAATAAAAAATAATTATTCAAATGTAAATGTAATTATTTATTTATAATGTGGGAATGTAAAATTTCGTTTTCACTACTGTCTCTTTAATAATTGATAAAACTGTGAACAAATAATTATTGTAGATCTGGTTTCTTGGTTGAATTACACGCTAATGAAATCACCTGTAAAAGCTATTTATAGATAATTAATGAAATTAAATATAATATACAGACATTATATTTTGATGCTTACATTAAAATTTAAATGAATTAATATATAGTCTGTTTAAAAACATATAGGATATTTTGTAAATATCGGAAGCCGTTGAATATCACTTTGATTTTATTTCACTTGTAATTTGCCTCAAGTAGAAAATTTATAAAATAAATATATTTTCTGTTAAATATTTTAGTACTTCGATATAGAATATGATATTGTATTAATTGTTATAAATAAACAGAATAAGATATTACACAGGTTTTTCGACAATGTTATTACTACAGAGTTTTGTTTTCTCGACAAGAAATGTGATAATATAAACTATTAAATTTAATAATTTAATTTAATAATCAATTTTAATATGAAACATTTCTGACGTATGTGACATTAATATATATTTCGTCCTCTTTGTATTTTTTAAATTCAACAAATCTCAAAGATTAGATAATGATTTCTTATATTAACGCGGACACGACACATTGTTTTTAAGGTACTGGAGAGCCATTCTACTAGGCTGCACTAAAAGTATGGGGGAATGGAATATTTCCACTATTCCTGTCATATTAAAATCTTTTTTAATTGAAAACTGCTTGGTTTTAAAAATCGAATACCATTTATTTATTTAAAAAAAAGATTTGCGGTCTTGTCATAAGGTTTTGTCAAACTTGTTTAGTCGTTGAGAAAATGGAATTGACTCGAGAAAATTCAAGAGCGATGATTTATTATGACTTTCGAAGTGGTTTAACACAAAAACAGTGTGTTCACCGGGTGATTTCTGCATTTGGTGATGAAACCCCATCCAAAGTCACAATTTATCGCTGGTTTGCTGAATTTCAACGTGGACGTGTCAAGCTCAGTGATGATCCCCGTCAAGGTCGTCCAAAAACTGCAGTCACCCAAGAAAACGTTGATGCTGTGCGTAAGATGATTGACGAAAATCGACATGTGACACACCGCGAAATTCAGGCAACTTTAGACATTGGCATGAGTTAAATACAAATAATCTTGCATGAACAATTAGGTGTAAAAAAGTTGTTTTCCCGATGGATACCGCATTCGCTCTGTGAAGAGCAAAAAAGCGGCTCGCGTTACTTGGTGCGTCAGAACTCTCGAAAGATTCCACGCAGGATCCTCAAATGCTGTATACAACATCGTATCAGGTGACGAATCCCGGATATACGTGTCCAATCCACCAATCACAAGTTTGGGTGTTCGAAAATGAGTTAAAGCCAATGAAAATTGATCGTTCACGGAGTGTTGCAAAAAAATGGTGGCCACGTTTGTCTCCAAAACCGGCCATGTTACGACTACTCCTCTTGAGTGACAAAGAAAGGTTAATGCAGAATGGTATGCTAGCATTTGTTTGCCACAAGTAGGTTCTGAACTCCGTAAAGAGAACTGCAACCGCTGCATCACCCTCCATCACGACAATTCTCACACCGCACACAGAAGAAAAGAGTTTTTAGAGCAAGAAAACATAGAATTATTAGACCATCCACCGTACAGCCCCGACCTAAGCCCTAATGATTTCTATACTTTCCCAAAAATAAAGAATACATTGCGTGGACAGAGATTTTCATCACCTGAAGAAGCTGTGGACGCCTACAAAACGGCCATTTTGGAGACCCCAATTTCCGAATGGAATGGTTGCTTCAATGATTGGTTCCATCGTATGGAAAAATGTGTCAAATTTTGCGGAGAATACTTCGAAAAGCAATAAATACATTTTTAAATAGTAATGTTGTGTCTCTTCCTTGATTCCCGAAATTTTCAGTGCCACCCTCGTAATCTCGTTCAGACTGACGTCCGGGATATCATCGGAATAGTGTCGGATAAGACATGCTCTTGGATCGTTACTTGCACTTGCGTGTGGCTCCAACAATAAATGAAACTTATTTCAGGGAAAACTATTTCAATATGGATGTGGAGTTCGTGAAAGGGCTGTTGGAAACCATCCAAAACGAAATGGTTTCAAATAAGCGATACGACAATGTAGCGGTGCCAATTTTCAACCCGGACAAAAGCAACAGCGGAGCAGCTGCCTGATACACAAGCTTCGATAAGTTAAGAGATGAGTTGAAATGGAGCAGCTTTGAGAATATTGCAAAAGCCGGTAAGGCCCTTCGAGGCTCTGCATTATCTTGGTTTGAAACGTGAAGCCTGAGACAGGTAAATCATGGGAAGAATTCAAAAAAGAAATACAGATGCGTTTTAACCCGTAAGGACTAAGATGGAATGCCTCGATTCCAGTAAAACGGTCTTCGGTTCTCTACACTTACCATACGAAACAACATTAAGCTGCTATTTTACGATGGTATTCTTTGAAAGCGCGGTCCTTCGCCGGTCGAGCCGACCCATTCATGCTACCACTATAATACCTATAGCTGCAGCGTGGCTCTACAACGTTTAAAACTTTTTTGCGTAAAGTTTTACGCAAAAAATCTCTGACTCTCTTTTTTACAACAAAATTATATGTGAAACAGAAACAGATTATTTTAAATTCAATATAGATTAAAAATAATACTTATTGAAAGTCACATTTTTTAATTTGTGTATATTTAGTACACATTTTTATTTTAAATATTATTCATATTCACATATCGCACATAGTTTTAGAGATTAAAAGTATTTTTTGGTAATATGGGCACTTACAAATTTTATTTGCCGCCAAGGCGGCACTATAGTGAACATTTTATATATTTCATGATGTGGACGTTAAATTGTTAAGAAAATAAGTTAATAATTCTGTCTGAAATATTAGCGGTTATCATAGTTATAACTAAATTATAACTCGACTACTAGTAATCCTCCTCCCCCCAAGGAATGTAACATTTTTTAATTTGTTTATATTTAGTATACATTTTTATTTTAAATATTATTCACATATCGCACATAGTTTTAGAGATTAAAAGTAGTTATTTGATAATATGGGCATTTACAAATTTTATTTGCCGCCAAGGCGGCACTATAGTGAAAAATTTTATATATTTCATGATGTGGACGTTAAATTGTTAAGAAAATAAGTTAATAATTCTGTCTGAAATATTAGCGGTTATCATAGTTATAACTGAACTAAATTATAACTCGACTACTAGTAATCCTCCTCCCCCCAAGGAATGCCACAAACACGGCCCTGAGCCACCTGCATCCATAGACTTTCTTTATTGTTGATTAAAACTATTTTTACGGATTTTATCGCGTTTAATTTTACTTTTAATTATTCTTATTTTTAATTCCCGACGTTTCGGGCGCTTTCCAGCACCCGTGGTCACAGGGGACTGAGGTGACTGACGTCCCGATGTCATTGTTAAACCCGGAGTAGCTTCAGCTTTTTTAATTATTGTTTATGGTCCGATCTATTAAAAAAAGCTGAAGGTACTCCGGGTTTACTGATGGTACCCTGTGACCATGGGTGCTGGAAAGCGCCCGAAACGCCGGGAATTAAAAATTGTTTATGGTCCGATCTATGCAAAATGAACTGACTATGTCCTGAGGTCTTGCAGTGGTATACTTGGGTTTAGTTTTAATTTTATTGATTATAGGGTCCCAAGCAGGCAAGTAGTACCCAGCATCCTTCTCTATTGAAATTAGGATGTTTTTTAATTTCAATAGCCTCACGTATCATCCTTGGTAGGAATCGGTGTTCTTTCGCGAGGATTTGTGGTCTATCAAATCTGATGTAATGGTTGGGGCCGTCTAGGATATGATCACAAACTGCAGACTTCCCGGAACGTTGATGCTTCAAATCCTTTTCATTCCTTTATTATATTTAATTATTATTAGTTATACATTCCTTTATTAGTTATATTTTATGTTATTTACTAATAATAACTAACACATATTTATAAAAGTATGTAACAATAGAGAGTTAAAACGTGCATAAACTACCCAGGCATTGTTTTGTATAAAAAAGGACTAGAAACCCGAAAGCGTTTATTGAAATGCTGATGCTGAATTCTGATATTTTTTATGCAGTTATTCTTTATCACAGTCGCAACTAGCGACATCTGGCGAGCGAAAAATTATTAGACGCATTATTTTATTTGCCCAAAGACCATTTTTTGTAGATCTGCAGGTTTTATTCTTTTAGGATCTACGCTAACGAAGTAGCGGTTAAAAGTTGGTTTTCAGTTTTAAAAAAAAGTTCCGATTTCTTCACAAAATAATCATGTCTATTGCAAACACCTCAATTTTTTTAAACAATATTAATCAATTCTGAACCGTAAACCGTAAAAATGTCACCGTCTTCGCTTCTTTCATGAGTTTTTAGATTTATATTAGATAGGAATTGAGATCTCTTTGAAACATAACTTTGGGCATTTCATTGAGTTTAATGCGCAATCGTGACTCTTATAAAAAAATTGACAGAATTTATGAACTAACTAAGTACTTATGTAGGTGCTAAATACCCTGACTGTGATAAAAGTCCGCTCTTTATTTTATTTTTTTTTTAATAGAAGAGGGGGCAAACGAGCATGCGGCTCACCTGATGTTAAGTGACTACCGCCGCCCATGATCAACCGCAACACCAGGGGAATTGCGGGTGCGTTGCCGGCACATTAGAAAGGAGTAAGCTCTTTTCTTGAAGGTCTCCAGGTCGTTTCGGTCCGGAAAAATTGCCGGTGATAAACTATTCCACAGAGAGGTTGTACGCGGAAGAAAACTCCTTTTGAAACGTACAGTGGTGGACCACCAAGCATCCAGATGGTGTGGATGGTATCAGGATGTTTGCCGCGTAGTGCGTTCACGAAATTTGGCGGCTGGGATTAATCCGAACAATTCCTCAGAGCACTCCCCATGGTATATGCGAAAGAAAATGCAAAGAGATGTTACATCTCTTTGCAGCGCCATTGAATCGAGCCGATCGGAAAGCACCCAGTCGTCGACGATTCGAGCCGATCTGCACTGGAGGCGGTAAATTGGAAACAGTTGGTACTGGAGAGCACCAGCCCAGAGAAGGGAACAGTATTCCATGTGATACCGAACCTGCACCTTGTAGAGTTGCAGGTGGTGTGCCGGCATGAAATATTTTCCCGCACTGCTGAGCACGCCAAGCTTTTTAGAGACCAATTTGGCTTTTTCTTCCAAGTGACCACGAAACTGCACGTCACTCGATATGTCCATTCCGCGGATTCCGATACTGGCTGAAGCAACAAGGGCCTTGAAACTGAGGAGATACAACAAAGAGGGTTTTTTAGCAGTAAACGTGCAAACTTGTGTCTTTTGAGGGTTAAACTGAACTAGATTTAGTCGCCCCCAATCCGAGACCTTGTTTAGCAAAGACTCGACTTGAGATACAAGTTTCTCCCGGTACTCGGAGACGTTTTCCCAAGAAAAATTCGCACGACCGGTGTTAGCAGAAACAGCGGTGGTGATAGAATTACTACTTTTAGCTTTCCGTTTGACAAATAAGACTTAAATCAACACAGCGAAAGTTCCAAGATTCCAAAAAAAATAATGATTGTTTGTTAAGATATCGTGATTTGCAGTGTCGAAGGCTTTGCTGAAGTCAACACTGAAGTGAACACGCTTATCAACAGCTTCCAGGTTGTTCACGTTCACGAGTAGGTCCACTGCCCCAAACCTATATGTATATAGGTAGAAAGCCATAGGGACAAATAATAGTTTTAAATACTTTCGCAGCGACTGAGAAAATTGCTAATGGTTTGTAATTTACGACGATATTTTATCGCCATTTTTATGTACGGGAACAATCCTAGTTTCTACTACGCAGATACTTATTAAAAGTAATCGATAGAGGAAGTGATAATTTAAATGGGAAGATTTAATGCAAATTTGGACGCTTGACGTTTGAGAGGTGAAAGGTCATAATTTCCGGGTAGTAACGTCTTCCATCCCTTTTAATCATATTTTTTTATGTGGCTTAAAAAGTGCTTAGAGCTTTTTTATTTAATTGCATTTCACCACGTGTTTGACAGTGACAGAAAATATCGTGAAAAAACGTGCATTGATATTTAAACAAAACAATTCTAGGTGATAAAATGGGAGATTCCTGTCTTTTACTTTTTGTAACTTTACATTTTGATCTTTAGATATACGTAAAAGCACACAAAAGACATTTTTTTAAAGCGGTCGCTTGAACGGTGCAATAAATTTAAGTTACGCCTATCGAAATTTACAGAGCTTAAAAAAAGGAAGTCTCAATTCTAATAGCAATTTACGCTTTAATTAAATTTATTGTTTTCTCAATTCATATTTCCGTCTCCTGGTGATTGGTTTATTCATACTGTGTAAAAAAATTATCTAAAGCGTTTAATTTAGAAAGAACTTTGATAAAATTTAAAATACAAAAAAAAAAAGAATTTTAAACCCAATACTTAATAGCTTTTGAGCTTCTTGCAATAAAATTTTATTTTTGTACCATTTTGAGATGCCTGAGTAATACTACAAGTTCAAGATAGCAACTAGAGTGTTATTAACAAAATTACAATTTTTTCTCCAAATTTTCCATCCTTAGGGATGGATTTTAAATCCAAACCTATATTAAACTACTCCTGAATAATTGTCTATTAAATAAAAATAATCATTTTCCGAAGAAGGCTATAGATGAATCGTTTTAATTTTAAAACTATGTTTATACATAAGCAGCAAGTCTTTAAATTTAATGTGTTATCCTGCTTTATATACACGATGTGAACTTAATATAAAATAAATGTAAGCAACGGATTAGTAAGCTGAAGTAGCAATGAGCCGGCCATATAGCGATTATCAATGGGAAAAAAATTCTCGAGAGGCAGCCTCACTGACAGGCGAAGTATAGGGCGTTCCCTCACTAGATGAAGTAACGAACTGGTAAGATATTCAGGAAGTCGATGGATGCAGCTGCAGCATGCGGCTCAGGACCGTGCTTTGTGGCAATTCTTAGGGGAGGCCTAAGTTCAGCAGGGGACTTGTGAAGTGCTGTAATTATGATGATGAAATTTAGTCATATACTCTTACACGTCATCCAAAGAGGTGGGCCAACTATCAATTTATTATATAGACTTGGGCACGTCCTGAATAACTCTCTCACGTCATTCACATCTATATCAATATCTACGCATGTACGCTCGTTTGTTAAGAGTGCGCTTAATTTGGATCGTCTTTAAGATATCGCCAATTTGGTCAGATAACCTTCCGTCTTGGTCGTCATTTGCCAACTCTGTCGCTAACTTCTGCAGCATAAATGTCCTTTGCCTTGATTAGCAGTCGCGCTTATAATCACGAGACCAACTAGGCAGTCACAGTCACAGTGAGTACAGAGAACGCATATGTTCTATTTATATTGTATGTTAGCTACTGCACAGTACTGAGAGAACATAATAATATACGTTTTATCTCTGAAACGCATTTACATTTTTGGTTGAGTGGTTTTAAACCATCTGACTAGTTCAAGCAACATGCACTCTCTTAATAACCCTTTTATTTTAAAAGAACATCTGTGGTTATTTGGTGCATTGGTTCGTTTATCACAAAAATATATAAAATATTTTCGGCAATCGTTACTTGGTTTTTCTAATTTTTTTGAAGTGAGGCGATAAATTTAATATTAGAATCTTTCTCAAATTCATTACTAAATCCTTGTATTATAATTTTGTGACGACTTAAAATTCGTTAAAACTCCTATTCCTTTTTTATTTTGTACCTTGCTTATAATTATATCAAAACTTGTCTAAAATCACACATACTGGGAATTTGCATGTAATGACGTTGTAGCTAAGTTCTTACCTGATACTTTAGACTAAAATGCTTATGCATACCATCTTTAGTAGGCTTGTAACCTTACTAGTAGTACAAACCATTAATTACTAATACCGTTACAGCATAAAGTCCACGCAATATTTATTCTTTCACTTTCTCAAACATGTGTTCGTTGTTCATAAATAGCATCATGATGCCGTGAGGTGAAACTAAAAAATATTGTGAAACAAGTGCAAGAGCTTAACCAAATCACAAAAATAAATAAGCTAGCCGTATAAATAATATTATGGTAACCGTATGATATAAGTGTTAATTATGATATAAGTGATTTGAACTCCACACGCAAGAAATGGTAAACTGAAATTTCTTGCAATGATATCATTCACTTTCGGGTTGTAGCATCCGCAAGTCTCTCTGTATCCATAATACTATTTCCGACCACCACGTGGACAAAATAAGCTCATATACGGGATTACTGGTAGAATATTTTAAAAACAGAGAAACAGATCGATTTCTATGTTTTATAAATATTCGGCGTGCCAAATGTTTCAGCGTTTTTTTTTTGCTATTTGTCATTATTTTGGAAATCTTTAATTAAAATTATTAAAATTAATGGTGTTGCCATCTGGTATTTTCTAATGTAGACGGAAAGTTCTAGTTTTGGTGATGATAATGAATGCTTATTTTGTCTTTTAATTGAGAAAAAAGTAAAAATTTTATTGCAGGCAATACTTTTCTTTTTATTAATTTTTAAAACGCCTTACCTCGATAAATAAAAAAACTTAAATGTATTTTTCCTCATAAATGGTTCAATTTGGCTTAGGAACTTTATGGCCTTATTCATCGGTGATAACCTCCTTGCCGAAATAGGTTGAATAACCACTAACCCTTAAGAGATATTGCGCTGTGATTTTTAGAAATCATATTTTCCGTCATCCACGGAGTAAAGCCAAGAATAAAAGCTCCTGAATAAACATATTAATAGACCCCACAGTCTCGTAAAAGAATTTCCTTTTACGAGTCTACATTCTGTCAATAAAAGGCACATCTCTGAAAGACAATGTCAGAAACACTCCACTGAAACATAAAGTAAACCGATTCTAGCGATATCGGTATAAAAACAAGCTACGTATTCTTAATGGTAATACAAAAATAATGTTAGTGAAAGACATTCAATTGTTAATGTTAGTGAATTACGGAATAAATAAATATAACTAGCTGTTACCCGCGGCTTCGCCCGCATGGTCTCTGGAAAATGAACTATCCATTGCTTTTTGAATTGAAAGAAAACTGAGTTTTATAGATTTGTCGGAGATGCAGCCATTAAAAGGAAACTGAGCAAAATTGATTCGTCAGTCTATTTAAATATTTTGAAATGCAGCGTATAGGAAAGCATGAAAATAGCCTGTTTATTCCAAATGGAAATGGGATATTTTTAATTAAAGGGAACTGAGCATAATTATCCGTCAGGGATGCAGACTTTTGAAAAGGAACTGAGGTAAATTGATTCGTCAGAGATGCAGTTTTCTCAATTGAAAGGAAACTGAGCCAATTAAAAGATCCGTCAGAGATGCAGCCTTTTGAGTTGAAAGGAAACTGAGCTTAATAGGTCCGTCAGAGGTGCAGCATTTGGAATTGAAAAGAAACTGAGCTAAATAGGAAATTTTGAATTGAAAGGGAAGATCTGTGGGAATTCCGATTAATTGATTGTGTGAATTTTGGAAAAAAAAACTAACTGAACACTATTTTAAGAAGCTACTGTATACAATATTATATGTTTTTCCATTCGGGGAAAGAATGTGGAGATTCTGGACATTTGACACACGCGAGCATGCTACATACAGCTGACCATGAGAGAAGCACGGTTTTTCTAAGTTGAACCCCGCTACCTGTAACGTTTGCCCTTGCGTTTTAATAATTGTCATTGCAAAACTGAGGTTAATAGGGAACTGCAACCTTTTGAATTGAAAAGGAAGATTTGTGGGAATTATAGGGATCCGTGGTATAATAACATTTTCCCTTTTCCTACGCATGTCAGAATTGTATCACCGATTATGTTCCGTCCAAGATGTGCCACACGCAGCCTAATTCCGTTACATAACCGAGGAGCATCTAAATTTCACATTAGCATGGCTGGGACTCCTAATTTTAATTGAAGCTTATGTGAGGGCACACCTGACAATTCTAGAGAATTTAGAAACTCTACGGGATATGAAGTGCTCTGTTCTGTGTCCATAACTGTGTCTACTGACAAATACTCTGTTATTTCTCCTGCTACTTCGCTTAATATATCTGAATTTATTTTATTAACGCTCTCATTTTTTGGTGCAAGAATCGCCCTTTCACATAACCATTTGTCTTCATGCATGTTGTTCGTTTAATCTGAATAAACGCTCGCAATTAATTCGTAATGACTCTGTACTAAATTACAAAAATTTATCGTCAATTTACGCAGCCCTCAGCATCCGTTTCCAACCGCCCATCGCCAATTTTTAATAGTGTGTCAGCATAGTTTCCAGCATTGATATCATTATACAAATGCTCTCTCATATTCGTAGGTAAACTGAATTTTTTCACCTTGTGTCATAAAATAGACGACTTGAGGCATGCTTTAATGTCATCTGCAGGTGTGCCCTTTTGAATGACATGTAAAGTTTGGCGAAAGTCACTAGCCAGTAAAACCACCATTCCTCCCATTACATCGGTATAGCTGCGCAAATCCTGGAGCGTTCGATTTAGTGCTTCTACAGCTTTTTTATGCGACATTCTACTTTCGTCCCAAACTAAAAGTTTGCATTGGCGTAGCATTATACCTCGTGCACTATTTTTGCTAAAGTTGCAAATCGGCGATTCTTCCTGGGCTAGATTTAGAGGGAGTTTTTAAACAGAATTTGTTTTTTGTTTTTTTATTTGTTTTTTTTTTTATAAAGTAATAACCTGTAATTGGCAGTAGAAGACGTAAATACTTACTAATTTTATAATGTTACAAAATGCTGTTGGTTCTGTTACAATAAATAAAAAAAAAGAATGTGCAGTGTGGCCCCCGCTTTGCAGCGTGGCGGTTATATCGGAGGAAGCTACGGCCACAGCAATATTTTTATCTTTCCGTACTTGCGCTAATAATAAATTTAGCAAAAATGTCTTCCCAGTTCCTCCAGGGGCATCTAAAAGAAAAGTGCACCATTTCCAGATTCAATTTGTCCTAATACTTTGTCAAAAACTCGTTTTTGTTCGGGTGCGGTTCGGGCAAGTGGGATACAAATTGGGCTACTTGCTGCTGCAAAGCTGGTATATCGTAGTTTGTTTCACGTATAATTTCATCACTTAGTTCATTTTCGGTTCTTCGCTGAGGGCTTATCATTTCAAAGTCGCTTAAATTTTTGCCTACCATTGCCATTACTTTATCTTCAATTTTTCCAAGTGCTTCATTATAAATGTGTTCATTGTATGTCATGTCTGCTGTAACCTTCACAAAATATCTTCCGCCATGTACTCTTTGTATTTGTCCCACAATTCATGTGCATTAGATAGCCCGCAAGATGATATGAGAGTTGCATAAATATCCCTAATTTTGGCTGGTGACTGGCACTGCACAGCTTCCTCCATCCACAGGTTTCATCCCAGTGATTATCGTTTTCTAAAAGATGCAGAGCTTCACATGCTTCTCTATAAGTTGAGCATTCATGACCGTTGACAGTTTTAAGGTCTTTATATCCTGTAGGATCCCGAACACGGTGCAGCAGCAATCGTAAACAGAAACATTCAAAATTAGTTACATGGACGATATACACACGACCAAGGGCATCTGATGACTTTACACCGAGTCAATTTGCAACAGACGCGCCTTGAATACGGCGTTTCCACTCCCTCCTAGATGTGTTCCAAGTATAATAGCGGGGGGCTTCAGAATATAACAACGCTTTTGCAAAGGGGTTGGTTTGACAAAGTGAAAAGAAGGCTGTTAGTGTAGTTTTTGGCGGTGATGCAATTCTTTCTTGGAAATTTCTGTCGGTTAAATATACACGCTCTCCATTTTATAAGTGCACAGCAAGGTGAGTAACAGTTGGGTGCCTTTCATGTAAAAGAAAGTCAAGGAGACGACACGCTGCCTAGTTACTGCTGACATAACGCCCTGCTTGAAAGGTCTGTACTTCATTAACGGGATTTGCCTCATCTTCACTCCTGAGAGTAAATATTGCTTGGTCGCTTCCTTTATTTATGTATATACAGATATACTTGATTGCGCAGACATAGATACATGCTTCTACGTTAATGTGGGCGTTAAACATTTTACATAGAATGGGTGAATACGGGACAATCCAGCTATTATCTAAGGTTTCGAACGCTCCAGAGCGAGATTTGATTGTAACTTTCTTGCCACCATCTTCGGGAGCTCTGCGTCTGTATAAAGGGTAGCATTGTCATTGTGCACTGTTTCTTTTAATAGCTGTTTAGGAAATTTCTTTGTACATTTTCCTTCTTTCATACATGGAGATATTAAATTTCGTGCTCCACATGGACCGTGAATCATGTTTTGGACGATGATATCATATAGTTCTTTATCTTGCTCAGGATCCGGAATCTCGGCGCTTATTATGTCGTCTATTTGGCTGGGCCGTAACTTCTCTTTAAACCATATTAGAATGTGTGCATGCGGTAATCCTCTTTTTTGCCATTCAATTGAATACATGAAGCACTGCACCTCTCCGAAAATTTTTCCTTTGTTAATTACATACATTAATTTTTGTACTTTTAATCTAAATACTCTAGCAACTAAATCGTGTCCGTCAGTACTTTTTTGGTCCGTCATTAGCTACTCGGTTATTTCTTTCCATGTGGGATTGCAAGTAAAAGTAACAAAAATATCAGGTCATCCGTAAGTTCGTACATAGGCGAATGCGTCTTGTGTGTACTCATGTAGGTAGCGGGGTGTGTTAACGAATGATGAGGGCAGAATTACCATTTTACCTAAATCTCTGGGATTTACATTGGCGTCGCTAGAAACTGCATCTTGTAAATGTATATAATTCTCAACGCGTAGCTTTTTTGATTTAGAGATATATAATGGAGACTTTCACTTTCTACCTTCACATACATGTCTACCAAAAATTTATGAAATAATTATCTACACCGGGCTAAGAGATTAAAATAATTTTCTTACAACATCATATGATAAGCATAAAAATCCATTAATGATACTTTTTTGTTCGGAGTAGGCTCCTTTGTGACCGAGTTAATGAGTGGAATTTGAAAATGATTACCCTGTTGTCCTTTGCAATAAATCAATGGATATTGCAGAGCGATAAAACTTGTGTGTATCGGCTACCCGTTGCAACGTATCATCACGTGCTCGCAAGACAATTTCTCGTGAAGAAAACTGATCACCACTAATTACGGCTGCTATTTCGTTTATCAAATTTGTATTTAAAAAATTGTAGCGCCTTTCATGCTCTCCTCGAAGGGTCCGATCTACGTGAATGACGACTTTATAATCCTCTTCAGGTAGGTTTTCTAAAGCAGTTTTAAATGTTTTAACTAAAATGTTACGTTCATGCAAGAATCTTTGAATTTTGAACACTGTGTCTCTCTCAACTCCCTGAATAAATTAGCAGCAAACGTCTACCTCAATTTCTTCGTTACTCATAAAATATACTTGTAAAAATTTATGCTGTTCGTTTTTAGCTGGAAAAAGTGAACCTATTCTATGATAAATTTGCGATGATTACTTAATATCGTCTACGAAGTTATCGCCTGTTCTGTGTATTACAATGCAACAAAACGTTTGAAGAAAATCAGCTGGTGAATTTTATGTTTTTATCGCTCTCTTCCCGGTCCTGCATGAAAAAATACAGATCCGTACAATTTTTATCTTAATTTTGGTAAAAAGACATAATAATCCAGATATTCTGAGTTCGTCCATCGTACCGTCGTCCGTCTTGTAGAATCACGGTGGCGCCACCTAGCTGAATTTAATTTTGCAACATATTCGATTTTCCCACGGGAATCAGATGTTTTTCCGCGGAAAAAAGTAGCCTATGTCACTCTACAGCCACAGAACTATCCCCATACCAAAATTTATGCCATGCCGACGCTCTGTTGCGACGTGAAAGAAGGACAAACTTTTGCAACATATTCTATTTTCCCACAGGAATGAGATGTTTTTCCGCGGAAAAAAGTAACCTATGTCACTCTACGGCCAACGAACTATCCCCATACAAAAAATCATGCCATGCCTATGCTCTGTTGCGACGTGAAAGAAGGACAAACAAACAAACAAACACACTTTCGTATTTATAATATTAAAATTAGTATGGATTTGCTGATATTTTATCCATTTTGATAATAAGCTTAAAAAGCCAGTAGTAGAAATTGCCGCGATTTTGTCACGTGTGTGAATTTAATTTTGCAACATATTCTATTTTCCCACGGGAATCAGATGTTTTTCCGCGGAAAAAAGTAGCCTATGTCACTCTACAGCCAACGAACTATCCCCATACAAAAATCATGCCATGCCGACGCTCTGTTGCGACGTGAAAGAAGGACAAACTTTTGCAACATTCTATTTTCCCACGGGAATGGGGTTGTTGAGTGACATAGGCTACTATTTCCGCGGAGAAACATCTCATTCCCATGGTAAAATAGAATGTTTCCTACGGGAACGGGAATGAGATGTTTTTCCGCGGAAAAAAGTAACCTATGTCACTCTACGGCCAACGAACTATCCCCATACAAAAAATCATGCCATGCCGATGCTCTGTTGCGACGTGAAAGAAGGACAAACAAACAAACAAACACACTTTCGTATTTATAATATTAAAATTAGTATGGATTTGCTGATATTTTATCCATTTTGATAATAAGCTTAAAAAGCCAGTAGTAGAAATTGCCGCGATTTTGTGACGTAGTTTCTTATATGCCCGATTTCTATATTCAAGAAACGATCCCTTTACCGTAACAATCTGTTGTATTTTACACACGAGTTGCATATGAAAACATGTTTAAAAAATTAACTTTAAAGAAAAAGTAAATTTAGAGTTCAAAAAACTAAAAAGGATGGAACAATAACACATTCTAAAGGCGGTGATAACACAGTGGAAAAATTAAAACCCCGACTTCGAAATGTGAAATTATTTCATTCTTGTTAATTTTTTGAAGTCGGCTTTTAAGTTTTGTCAAAAATTATTTTTAAACTTTTATGTAGACTAAGGAATATACGTGTAGTGTTGGTGTAAAAATATTCACTACCCTACATCGTCCCTCCTTATAAGATAATCTAAACTGGAGGTCTAGGTAAAGTACTACGACTTTATACGTGGTAAAACCATGTTTCAGTTATATATTAGTAGTAGCACCAATAGGTCGGCACTACCGGATTTTAGAACATGAGGCGTCACATAGGCACTGAGTCTTCGTTTTATAGAACTCATCAAAACTACTTTTCCTTCAAAAAAAAAAAAACACAATCGAAGTCCCACGATGTAAAATTAAAAGATGGAAGTAGATTGACGCGAGCGTGGGGGAAAAATATACAGCTTAGAGG
Source organism: Parnassius apollo (assembly GCA_907164705.1). Classification (NCBI taxonomy): domain Eukaryota; kingdom Metazoa; phylum Arthropoda; class Insecta; order Lepidoptera; family Papilionidae; genus Parnassius; species Parnassius apollo. Next base: position 386,783 of record CAJQZP010001064.1, on the reverse strand, counting down.
AAAAACTCGTGTAACAAAGTGTGTCGTTAGCCGTAACTATATTCAACCAACATGTGGATATTTATCAAATGTTTGCTTATTTGCTAAACTAATATCAAAATAAAATAAAACATGAACATATTTTCTTAATATAATTAATTACTTACTCCATAAAAATCTTATGCAGTCGCATGCATCCATCAAATCCCGAGCGGTCGCATGCGACCGCACCCACTCAGAGCACTTTAAACATAAAAATTTATATTTAGAGACTACTTTTCTATGAAAAAGTTTGGCATTATAAAATTTATACAAAATTCTCTATGCTGTGGTCTAAACAAAAGTCTTATTATTTACTTCATTAAAAAAATATTATGGTATTTTGAAAACAAAAACCAGGTGTATACCTAGCGGATATCGGCAGCGTGAAAATCACTATTATATTTCTATATATTACTCGATATTATTTACTTAAAAAGAACATATATTCACACAAAAACTTTTGCAACAATTTTATAATAAAACACTATAGTAAAATACTAATAAAACACCAGAAAAAACAAAAAATCAACACAGCAACATCCAAATGAAAATGGCATACGAAATGAACGTATATTATAAATAAATATCCATAGACTAACTCACTTTTTATTGCACTCGAGGAGAGAAAATTTCATATTGATTCTATAATGCCATACTACTTTATAGAAAAGTAGTAAATGTAAGTTTTATTGGTTTAAAGTGCTGTGGGTGTGCGCGGTCGAATCCAAACGCTTGGAATTTGACGAAATATCGCCGTGGTCGGATCCGATCACTTGGGGTTTGAGAGGTTAACTGTCTGCACAACAAATACATTTTAAGACACCAGTCGAATTAAACGCGACAAAATCCTTAAAACTAGTTTTCATTCAATGTTAGTATTCGTGTTAAAATTTAGGAAGTTTTCATGGAATCGGATAGAAAGAGAATTACATTGTCAGAAAATTTATATGAAAATATGTGCTGGTAAATTATTCCACTTTTTTTCCGTACGTATTACGAAGTTTGCACGAGTGAAGCGACGAAAGTAAAGCAATAAAGGAGTAAAGACCCGTCGAGCGTCTAGTTATCCGATGGAGGAAATATGAGGGAGGCAAATTAGAACATTTTTTTATTCTGTTTAAAATACCTCTGTCCGTATCCGTAAGAACTGGCTAGAAACGCACTCTGCAGAACGTATTTTATATACAGAGAGGCTGGCTTCCCTGTGCCTGCGTTCGAGACTGACTTGATTGATTTATCCAAATCAGAAATAACGTATTTTATTTTTTGTATCTATAAAAAAGTGACAAATAAATAAAACGTTTTATTGTTTAATACAATCGAAGTTTACGAAGTCACCCTTTTTACTCGAAACGAGGCATTCCTTCTTAGTCCTCAGGGGTGACAAACTCTTTTTTGTCTTTTTTAATTTTATTTATTTAAAGCATTCGATAAAGAATAAAAAAGCTATTAGCATTTTTATTCTTTATCGAGGATAGATGTAGATTTATGCGGGCACAGCATATGTTTTAAGATGTTTTAAGTGAAATATTTGGCACTCATTGTCTACCTAGGAGTCCGTCAGGGAAGGTACAACCCCCTCACCTATTTCTGTCGCAAATAGCGGTGCTTATTATGAGCCGTAAGGGAGCGAAGAAAAGAAGGATAACTGTGATTCCGTTCGAAATGCAAGATGGATAAGCAAATTTAATCAAAAAGGTTTCATTTAGACTATTAACAAACATTATAAAAAAACTTCCAAGTAAAAAGTATTGTAAAGCAACCCCCATGGATAGGATTTTATTTTGGTCTTACCTGGTAAGACCAAAGTATTGGAACTCGATCGATAGAGATGACTTAAGACCATGATTTGTAGCGGTCTTTGGTAGGTCTTTGTTCAGCGATAGATAAGTTATATAGATAGGCAATAATAATGATAATGATGACAACAGTTCCTTTATAATGATTATAAAAATTTGCACAAAGCAAAATAGTGATTGGAATTATCTAAGTTAACCTGATTCATAAAGGTCGCTTTAAATGATTTAGTATAACAGCGTGTCGATGTACAACACTCGTGGGGGAGCTTTATTTCAAATTTATGGCAGTGAAAGTCGTCATACATTGTTAGTCACGGAGGCCTCTACTTAAATACTCGAGAGTTTATTACAAAAATATGTTAATACCCTTCGAATGCATAGAATCTGTGCGGTATATTTTATATTTGTAATGTTTTATAATAAACGGACAAATTGATCATTCACAAGTTCACTGCTGTATACAGGTCTTTTTGTATAAATAATTCAAGTATATATTGTGTTTGAATGGCGTATCGATATAGAAAGAGTACTGTATTGTATGTTTAATTACATTATGAATAATAAATGATATTAGATATATATATATCTAATAATATAATATTATATATATATATATATATATACTTATATATATAATATTATATATATTATATTATAATATATATATATATATATATATATATATATATATATATCTAATATCATTTATTATTCATAATGTAATTAAACATACAATACAGTACTCTTTCTATATCGATACGCCATTCAAACACAATGTATACTTGAATTATTTATACAAAAAGACTTGTATACAGCAGTGAACTTGTGAATGATCAATTTGTCCGTTATATATATAGGCAATATATACGTCTATAGGCAAAGACCCCCCCATCAAATCGGCGATATATTGAAAATGTGCCATATTGAGAGTACGAGCATATATGCGTAGATGTAAAGATGTGAAATTCTCTACACTGGCGTAAGATTTAATTTATGTGTTTTAATGTATGTGATATTCAAGATTTTAGTACCCATGAAATTGTTAATTGCAATTCAAGTATCGTGTTCCATTTCTCGAAATATGAAGATCTTAGTGAAAAATAAGGAACATTAGATTTTTGGATCTTTTGGTTTTTCCTGGCTGGGAAAGATCACTTTCAAAATAAAGCTTGTGCACTCCTGCATCTTGTAGATGAGCAATATACTTGACAGATGGTAATAACTGACTAATCTTCTTCAGCGGCTTGTAGTATGTTCTTATGGAAGCCCGCTCCAAGATGTAGCCAATCTTCTCATCATATTCTTTCTATTCTGTACTGTGTATTATTTCACCCTTCTACACCTCCCTATCTAAAGGAGAAGTTTAATTTTGTGGGGCTTCCAGGAGAACCTCTACGCTCTTCAAGAAAATTCACTTTAAGGGTACCAACTCACAATACTTCCTTTTTTAATAAATCTTTTACTGTCCAGTCTATCCAGCTCTCGAAGCTTGTTGTCGTGCAAAACCTGCATGGCGTGCAGGAGCTCGGAGGCCAGGTGTTTACTGTCACAGATCCCTTGTGATTTCTGAAACAAAGATTTTCCCACGGTGGTTAACTATGAAGGATAGTGGTGAAATTCACTGTTTAAATATCGGTTATTATGGGTCTTTTTTCTATACACAATATGACTAGTGGCATTGTTTGGATTTCGAATGACTAAAAGTCTAGGAAAGCTAAAGAATTATTTGCTTCTAACTTCATAGTGAACTCAATTTTATAGTTTATGGAGTTAAAGTGGTCTAAGAATGCAGTTAGTTTTTCTGATGTTAAAATTGTGAAAGTGTTGTCTACGTACGTACTTGCAGAATCTAGGATACACAGTTGCAGTGAGGAGAACTTTCTCGTCAAATTCCTCCATGAATATATCGACGACAATGGGTGATACAGGTAAGCCCATCGCCACACCATATACTTGAATATAGAACTCTTCCTTCCACAATATATAGCCAGTTGTGAGGCAATGTCTGAGTAGTACTGTATATTCCGGAGGCATGTTGCTTTCTAGTCACAATTGTGATGCAGTTTTCTATAGATCGACATGTAAAACGTAACTGGTCGTCAAAACTGACAATAGTTTCAGTTTCGATAAGATTTAGGTCTTTTATCTCACTGAAAAAACAGAATGAATCCTTTGTATGTGCCTATTGTGTGTCCTCTTAGTTGCGACAGTATTTGTGCTAAGTGTTGAGCCAATTTATGTTGGTGAATCAGTGCAGTATTTGGTTTGTGTATTTTGGGTAAATCATACAACTTCGGTAGTTTGGTATACTGTGGTATTAATGTGGATAATAATCCAATTTACGTTGAAATTCATATTTTTGCTTTTGGGTAGATTGAACTAAATCTTAATATTTAAAATTTGAAAGTAGGCCTTGTTAACTATGACATCGGGACGTCAAACACCTCAGTCTCACCCCGTGGCCATGGGCGCTGGAAAATGCCCGAAACGCTGGGAATTAAAAACTGAAATGAGACTTGGAGGTCGTACAAATTTCGATGGGCAGGATGTGCGTAAACAATGCTTGCCTAAGACTTGATAGGTCTTACGCTAGCTTAATATACATTGATTAAAACTACTTTTACGGATTTTATCGCGTTTAAGTTTAAATATTTTTATTTTTAATTCCCGACGTTTCGGGTGCTTTCCAGCACGCATGGTCAGGGGGGACTGAGGTGACTGACGTTCCGATTTCATTGTTAAACCCGGAATACCTTACCTTATACCATATACCGTACCTGGTTATAGTGTAAAATAAATCTATAATATAAATATAAAATACACTAAAATATAAGCAACTAATTTATACTATCACTAAATATCATTATCCATCATTACAGCCCTTCACAAGTCCACTGCTGAACATAGGCCTCCCCCAAGTAATGCCACAAAGCACGGCCCTGAGCCGCTTGCATCCATCGACTTCCTGCATGCCTTACCGGGTCGTCACTCCATCTAGTGGGAGGTCGCCCTACACTACCCCTACCGGTACGAGGCTGCCACTCGAGAACCTTTCTTCCCCATCGGCTATCGGTTCTTCGAGTTTTAGTTTTTTTTTCCACTAAATATACTAAACAATAAACAAAATGTTTATACAAGTATTTACAAAAAGTCTATTTACATAAACAGTGTTAAAAAACTAAAATTCACTAGTACGTTACTCGCCTAAAATGCTCTAGCCCTGACTGCGTAATCAATGTGAGGTTCCGAGTGGTTATAGGCATTTATTTCACGCAGGTACCAAGAGTAACAGAGACTTGTCTTGTACTACTAGGAAATCATCTAGAGGAGACTGTCTTGTAAAATTGGCAATATTTAAGTAGATTTTATAAGTTTAATTTTATTGTAATCGGTAAGACAAAGAACTGCACTTGACTATTAGTAACAAACAAACTACATACAATCACGTAGCAAATGTCAAATGCTTTTTAGACTTGTATCATTCTCAAGTGATGTTTAAGTATAAGCATGACAAACGAGCACATAGTCCACCTAATGGTAAGTGGATGCTGTGGTACATAGATATCTACGTTTATCCCCGATTAAGTATCAAAATGCAGATGCGTTATCACCCCTGAGGACTAATATGGAATGTCTCGCTGAGTTCTCTAAACTCAGCATACAAAACACAGTACAGTCAAGCTGCTATTTTATTTTGGTATCGTGTGAGAGCGTGGTCTCACTGCAGCTGAACCTACCAATTCGTGCTACAACGGCTCGATTCACTGGCGCTGAGAAGAGATGTTGCAACTCTTTGCATTTTCTTTCGCATATACAATGAGGAGTGCTCTGAGGAATTGTTCGGATTAATCCCAGCCGTCAAATTTCGTGACGCACTACGCAGCAAACTTCCCGATACCATCAACACCATCTGGATGCCTGGCGGTCCACCACTGTACGTTTCACAAGGAGTTTTCTTCCGCGTACGACCTCTCTGTGGAATAGTTTACCACCGACGATTTTTCCGGACCGATACAACCTGGGAACTTTTAAGAAAAGAGCTTACTCCTTTTTAAAGGGCTGGCAACGCACCTGCAATTCCCCTGATGTTGCGGTTGATCATGGGCGGCGGTAGACACTTAACATCAGGTGAGCCGCATGGTTGTTTGCCCCCTCTTCTATAAAAAAAAACAACCGTAAATATAGCTGGAGTGTGGCTCTATCACGTATTATAAATTATTTTATACTTTTTGGATTTTGAAGTTGGTTGTTACGTTTTTAAGTTTAATTTTTCTAATTAAATTACAGCTAATAGAAATAGAGTTATCAAGACAGCCCAGCGAATCAGTAAGCTGAAGTAGTAATGAGTCGAACGGGCAACCGACGAAGGAAGAAAGGTTCTCAAGTAAAGTAGGCAGTCTAGTACCGGTAAGCGAGTCTAAGATAGCCCCCCACTAAATGGAGTGATGACCTGGTAGGGATGCAGGGAGTCGAAGACCGCAGGTGGCGTTTTTTCGGCGAGACCTATTTTGACCGGTGTACTTGTGAAGCGCTGTAGTGGTGATGGTAATAAATTACTGCTACTAGAATTTATCTTTCTATCTTATGATATAAAATCCTCATAAAATATTCATTTCAGCTTTGTTACTTTGTGTAGTTTTTTTCATTATTTATGTGTACAAAAAGGCACAATACATATTTCACGTTTAATTCAGATGTCTTCGAGTTGGCCTAGACAGGAAAACGTTATTTAAAAAGCAAATATTATTGCGTAAATTTCTAATTTATTAATTGTACTATAACACTTCTCAAAATACAAAAAAAAAAAACATAAAATACAAATAACAAATACAAAATTTGTTTAATTTTTTTTTCAATATAAAACGTTATACTCATTCAATTAGATGCTAATTAGTATTGTCTTAATCGCTTATTTAATTATTTTTTTTCAGTTTTTATTTTTAATCAGTTGCATTTTAAATTAAAAAAAAAACTTTTAATTCAGATGTAATAAAAATCTATCTATTTAATGTTTTATAGTAATCCAATAAAATGATCAAAAATTGTTATAGTATCACTAACCAAGCACAACATAGAAATACGTATGTTGTCTGTTTGTTTAGCGACCCGGCTGCCTAACGATCTATGACAGAAGCCTATGTGGCTTCTCGTGCAGCAGCAGCCAGTATATATACTGTGGTATAGCCAGTGGATTTTTTATGAATTTTAATGATGAAAAAAGGATAAAACGATCGTATACATTTTAATTAAATTACGACTACCTAATTAAAGTAGAAAATTTCTGGTGTCTATCCGGAGGCTTTAGGCATTTAACATAAAATTACGTTGTTAAGCCTTGAAATCCCTTTGTCGTTTCCAGGCGATTTAATTGTGGAATGGTTTAATCTGGGATAATTAGATTTAAAGAAAAGTAATAATATCCTACAGATAATTTCAATCTCATCTTCAATAATTAGATTTTTAGGAATATATTTGTAATTTTAAATATATTTTAATAATAATGTCCTCCAAACATTATTTTTATCCGTAGCTTTAGTAATTATATAGATATAGGTGTAATTGCATAAGAGGAAAGCCACGTTACATTGACCGGATTTTTTTTATCATAATGGTGACAATCGAGCACACAATCCACCTGATAGTAAGTGAATCTTCGATTTAGAATCAAGAAGCAGATACATTGTCACCCCTGAGGAATAAGATGGAAAGCCTTGATTCCAGTAAAAAAGGAGTTTAGCATTAGGCTGCTATTTTACGGTGGTATTCTGTGAAAGCGTGATGTTACTCCAGTTGGCATGACTCTACCACGTCGAATAGAGAGTGCACTATAAAGATAATGTCCTCCAGACTGAATTTCAGTCACAGTATCGAGTCTTAACGGTGACTGGCCAACTGCGCTGGAGAGTATTATAGTGCATGAGTGTACACAAGCACTTCAATATTTTAATATATTTCGTATCCATTAGTTCGGTTTCGTAATGTAATAAGATAATAGCGCGCTATAAAGTCGAAGCAATGTTGAGACGAAGTCCCTGTCCAGTCGAGTATGCAGCAGAATGCGGCGCCGTTGAATAACGTGACCGTGCCTCTTTTTTTACTTATATCAAGCCAGTGCTTGCCTTGACCAGTGATGAAGTCTGAAATGGTGAAAAGCACATCGCACTGATTGCGAGGTTTGGAGGTGTTCTTAGCGGTGTATTGACCGCGCCTCAACCGACACTCGAATCTATTTTGTTTCGAATTTTTCGTCGATCGTACAAATTATTTTTTTCCATACGGTATTCTAAATAATTTGCCTCTGGGCTCAGAGCCGTCTCTTTATATAAAACATTGTAATTAACCTTTTCGGGTCTAATTTCATTCAGAAGATTTTTATTATTTGTTAATTTTCTTGTTTGGTTGTATCAAATAAAATGGAATACAAATATTGTAATGACTAAAAAGAAACAAAAGAAAACTCGGATTTTACGCTTTGATTAAAATGTTTGTTTTCCGGTCCAGACTCCATTGTTCTTCGTTAGCTACCAATGTTCTGGCTTTAAGCTCCAGCTTATTTAGGGAGCTATAAACGACATTTTTAGAGTGTACGTGGTGTAAACACACTGCAGTGTTTTTTAACCTCTCAAACGGCAAGCGTCCAAATTCGATATTCCGTCAAAATTCAAAAGGTCAAATGTGACCGAAACCACCCACAGCACTTTAACCCCTAAATACTTACATTATTTTCACTGCAGAAAAAATACCTAAACTATCGGCGTCCTGAACCTTGTGTGTGTTGTCCCTGCCGCCCAATCAGTCTATCTATGGCTTTCTAACGGGAAAGCTGTGTCGCTTACGATCAGAATACACATTACGCAACAGGACGACGTACAATTAAAATTGGAAATAACCGTAATAAAAATAAGAAGCGACTGGGTTGGCGTAAAGAAACAGGCGTAAATATGATAAACATATTGCAATAAGTATCTAAGTAAGTATCTACTTACAGTATTAGTGATTTCAAATATGTCGGTACATAGCATACGACGCGCGGGGAAGTGGGGGCGAAATTATAATTTGAGCTAAGGTAGTGTAGGCCTGATTTGGATTTGGAACACCTATATCCTGATATGACCACGGCTGTAGCAAACGGCGCAAATTAAAAAAACGCGATATATTAGTAAGATATCTATGATGTAGATATATAATCGATTAAATAAATGTTACTCAATCTCTTCAAGGTAATGTATTGAGATGGTTTTAAGCAATAACTTTTTCTACTTAGTTGTATTAAGAAATTAAAACTATCTTATTAAGTAATAGCTGGTCTATTACACAAGAAAATTACTGCTTGCATAGTTTATATCCCCTACGGGTATACGTATAATGTGGAAACTTTTACGATAACAACGTTAGATATTTCGGCCTTCTTTCAGTATTTCTAGAAAAATAATCATTTTTATTTCATTGCGGGTATAATCAGAGCTCTGGTGTTAGGAGCTAACAGTGAACTTTTTAACTATAATGATATATGTATTATTATTAAATATACTTCTAAAGTTCACTGTTCGCTCGTAGATTGGATATTTGGCTTAGTTGTCATGCTTGGCAGGCGGCTGTAGCAACTCCAATTTTTTTTTTAATTTATTATTTCTTATTGGGTAAACGCTGCTGCCCATACCCTGATTTATTTGCCTCTGTTACCTTTTACATCACTCACTAGATGGTCTGATAGATTGATGGCCTTTTCTGTTTATGTATATAAATATTATATGGGTTTTATTTCTTGCCAGCCACTCAAACGCCCAGGCGACTATAGTCGCCTAAAACTTTTTCCGTTGAACTTTAGGGCGACTTCTACAATTTAAACGACTTTTTATCCATGGAAAGTTACAAAAAGCTTAATGAACGCTAAAACAGATGGATTCTTATTAAAAAATGCGTCTATCGGTTAGTAAAAGGTCTATGCCAGGTAACAAATACCATAGAAAAAAAGAAAAAGAATCAAGCGTTGTGTCAAGTTTTGTGTAGTGGCTAGTAGCACTGTGAATTCTGCATTTAAAATGTAAATAACAATGTATTTATAATACTTTTGTACTAGTATTGTATATGAAAATATTTCTCAAAATGCTTTCTTTTCATATATCCACAAGTTTTATGAATACAAAGTCTTTAATGATGTTTTTATATGCGAACACTTCGCCTTTGTGTGTTGGTTTTTCGTTAAGTTTTTCCTTTTTGGAAAAAAATAGCAAATTCTACTTTCAGACCAATTATATAAAAATTAATATGGGTATGCATATTATGTTTATGTCTATTATATATTATGAATTTTCGGACATCAAGAGCGTGCACTCAGCCGCCCGAGCTGCCTCTGGCTGGACTGAAAACCAGTGCTATCACTGAGTCCGGCCCGTTTCACGGTGTCATGCTGCAGCAAAGGGTATTTTTAAAATGTTTTCTTAAATTTAATTAATAATGTATAAACTTTTAATTTAGTTATATTTATCTTATGGCATTTAACTACTTTTTACTTGTTATGATGCGTGTTTAAACTGGAATAAAATGCATTTCTTTCTTTCTTTCTCTCTATTATATACTATTTTTTTTAAATATTTCTTATAAATATAAAAATAATAAAAAAATTAAAAATAAATTCTTATAAATATTAATTTAAAAACAATAATAGTTGCCACATTTTATAGCCGCCCGGGAGATCAGACTTGAACGGAGTATGTCGTTATTTTAGATATTTTTGCATAGAAATACTTAACATTTATATAAAGTTATTGATATTATTGGATAGGGTAATCACGTTTTTTAATTATTGTACAATAAATATATAGAAATAAAATGATTCTGCGATATTATCAAAGATAATAAAAACATATTAAGGTTTTTGACCCAGATTTCTAAAATTAATCATTTGTTTTACCCGTTACACTTCAATTGGGTAAATTATTATTAACGGAATTTAATTTTGCATTTCATTAACTAGTCGAACTGGTCGCGATCGGACCGTAAAAAAAGCCGCGACGAGCGGCGCGGGGTGTTAAAGGCTATTGTCGCCGCGTCGCTCGGACGTTCAAGTGGCCAGTTATCCGTCGTTTTAGGGCCCACTAGAAATTTTAATGTAAATTAATGTAATTTTTATAAAATTGCACCTGCAATAAATAAAGCATACACTAAAATAGTAATTGTGTCAAATGTTATTTATTTACCAGGCCATAAAATGTCACAGCCAGATTCTTTTCATTATCATTATTACAGCCATTCACAAGTCCACTGCTGAACATAGGCCTCCCCCAAGGAATGCCACAAAACACGGTCGCCTACACTACGCCATCTGGTACGAGGTTATCACTCGAGAACCTTTTTTCCCCATCCGTTGTCGGTTTTTCCGTTTTTCCCGTCCGGTATTTCCGTTTGCCGGCCCATTGCCACTTCAGCTTACTAATCCCTTGGGCTATGTCGGTCACTTTTGTTCTACTGCAGACATCCTCATTTCTAAGTATATCACGCAGAGAAATCCCGAGCTCCCAAACCCATAGCTCGCTGAGCGACCTTCAGCGTCCTCATACGGCCAGCAGTGAGGAACCATGTCTCAAATCCATAAGTCATCACTGGCAACACGCACTGTTTATACAATCTAGTTTTCAAGTTTTAAGGTATTAGGCATTTCAGGTTTTACGTTTTTTTTTTTTTTTATAGAATAGGGTGACAAACGAGCACACAGTCCACCTGATGGTAAGTGGTTGCTGCGGCCCATAGACATCTACATCTATCTTCCATTACAAATCAAAATGCAGATGCGTTGTCACCCGTGAGGACTGAGATGGAATGCCTCATTTCCAGTAAAAAGGGTCTCCGGTTTTCTACACTCACCATACGAAATACAGCAGCATTAAGCTACTATTTCACGCTGGTATTCTGTGAGAGCGTGGTCCTTCCCCGGTCGAGCCGACCCATTCGTGCTACAACTATACTACTAATATAATTGCAGCATGGCTCTACCACGTAGCAACGTGGTTGCCCGAACTCTGCTCAGTCGAGTTGAATCCATCGATTGACCTCTCGGTCCAAGTTGGACTTACCTATCAGTCGTCTATATTATATATATAGTCAGACTAGTCAGACTATTTGTCCAAGCTAAAAGTACTCGTCAACAACTTCGAGCTTAATGCTCCCAACTACTACCGGCATAGGTGTGATATGGACATTAAACATGATTTTTGTTTTCTTCACGTTCATCTTAAGACCTATCTGTTTGGAGACACTATTGAGGTCATTGAGAATAATGCTTAGGTCTTCCAGCGATTCTGCCATAAGGACTATATCGTCGGCAAATCAAAGTTGAGTGATGTACTCGCCATTGATGTTAATACCGTATCCTTTTCAGTCCAGTAGTTTGAAAACGTCTTCTAATGCAGCGGCAAAGAGTTACGGGGATATAACGTCAGCCTGTCTTACACCTCTTTGCAGTTGGATAGGTTTCGAACTCTGGTTCTGTACTCGGATAGCGTATATCGTAGCCCTACTGTACAAATACTTCAGCACTTCGATACCTCGAGACTGGATACACTTAAAAGCACTTAAAACTATTTTGTTAGTGGCAAAAATGCATGCATATGTGTACCTACGAGACAGCGTTTTATTGTAATAAATTGAGCGTGGTTTGGGTTCGGAATTTGCGTCACTTAATATGTACACGGTGCACCGTCTTTCTTCTTTCTTGAGTATATTAATATTAAAAAATATAATATTTTAAAAGGTAACATCTATAATAAAAATATTTCGTGACATCTCAACTTTTCAATTGCAACATAATACTAAAAATATTAGCAACAAAAATTTTACTTATATTATTTGAGCAGCTTTCGTGGACCCTTTCAGTTACAATATTAAATCAATGTTTAATGGAGCGGGAATACCTTTGGTCGCCTTGTATAATGCCTATAAGTTAGAATTTGAGGTCAGCCAAAGAAAATAAAACGTTTAGTGAATAATAATAAAAAGGTACAACTTTATAAAGCTACTTAAACTGTATACAGAAGGAAAATATTCATCACCATTATCATCATCATTACAGCCCTTCACAAGTCCTCTGCTGAATGTAGGCCTCCACCGAGGAATGCTACAATGGACGGTCCATACGAAATGTACTTATGGTGTTAACATATTAATATATATATATATATATATATATATATATATATATATATATATATATATATATATATATATTCACGCTTGTATTATCGTCAGCTTAAGTAATAAAATTAGGTCTTGCTTTGCTGAAATCCATTATATTAAATATGTTTGTAAATAAAAACTAAGATCTACATAAAAAATAAAATGGCCGTCTTTTCTTTTCCTCTTCCTCCCTCCCATATTTGCGTGCAATATCACTGCTGTATCGAAAAACAATACGTATTTCACCTCCAAGCGAGGTTCGTCGGGAAACTCTGAGTTGGCTAATGAAAACATTAGGTCATTAATTTTGCACTACATATGTTTTTACTGCAACAGTTCTTAAATAAATCCTGCAAAAGCGATCTAAATTTATTTAGTTTGCAAAATTTACAGAATATTATGTCAACACCTTTTTTGTGACATATACTGTGTGTGTGTTTTATGAAATTAAGAAATACATAACTTTACTTTCTACATTTCCATTTTTATCTCATGAAATTAATTATTTATGTGGCCTATTTTCTAAAAGTTAAAAGTTTTTAATTTTAATTTTTAATCTTTGTATTTGTAATAGAACATTCATTTTTATGTGGCGTGCATTGAAAATTAGTTTTATCAGGTTTCTATAATATCTGTGCTGTGTAAACCCCATTTTAGGTCTTCAATTATTATGTGATTTTTTCTTTATATTAATATTTTGAACTAAATGAATTATAATATTTTATTATTATTAAATAAGATGAAAAATCCTCTAACGCTGCTAACACACTTGATATGGTCTATATAAAACCAAACATATAAAAACTGTCACGCCTAGAGGGGTAGGAAATAAAATACTACGGACTTTCATTTGGCACTTAATTTACCCATACATTTTGTGAATTCTTCTCTTATAAAATAAAAGTGAGGAACGAGCCCACATTCCACTTTATGGTAAGTGATGCTGTGACACAAAGACACTTTCATATATCCACGATTAAGAATGAAAAGAATGTCGTTACCGGTTTAAAAGGGTTCCGGAACTTTATACTCGTACTCGCTTTACAAATCTTTGATTTCTGCCAGCATCAATGAAGCATTTAGAAAGTTTTTTTAATTATATGTAATAGCTTTAATAAAATATTGTATGTACCAATTCAAACTAAAATAATATTTAAATATAATGGAAATGTTACAAAAATTATTAAAAAAAAACTGTAATAAGGAAAAACTAAAACTATAAATTAATATTGTCATATAGTTCAACTTCCCCGTGGTATCGTGCCGAAAAAAACTAAAACTATAACTTTATATTGTCATACAGTCCTACTTCCCCGTCAAATCATGCCAAGAAAGCTGGCTGCGTTTCCTCGCTGGATAGCTATACTTAGCCTTTGACAAGAAAAGCACCAGCAGCAACGACCAATCATGGATACAGTTCCTTTAGGAACTTCAGTGAACGTGGACTAATCGGACTGATAGTCTCTAGAGCAAATGGCACAAAAATGTATTCATTTCTTAAAGACTCATAATCATGAGTAAGTGGGGCATTACTCAATTCAACTACTTATGATCCCACCTCGGCTCTAAAAGAGGTACCCTAGAGATGGGAACCCGCCAAAGTGTCTACGCAAGTAGCACCCCACACTAGGGTTTCATATGTCTCCCAAGGGATCAAAGTCGTAGCGTCGGGTCTCTAGCCATCGTCTCTAAATAATAATACTAATAATAATAATAAATAAATAAGGCGTAGGGAAGTGACGAACCCATCGCCCGCTGACGTGACTGCTATGTGACAAAACTAGCTACGTCAGCGCAGTCAGTCAGCACCTTGCCAAGAGGTGTGGGTGCAAAAATTGAAGGTGCAAAGGCCAGCTTGTGGATATGGCCTTACTATGAAACGGTGCCGGGTCTGGTCATCTCCCGTTAAATGACGCCCAGAACACAGAAGAATGCGCAAAGGGCCGCTGCCTGGAGGTCGCCAGGGTGCGTCTGGAGCTGGCGGTAGACGCGACAGCATGCGAACCGCCAGCCAAGCGCGAAGTGCTGCACGAGAACCCAGTAGCCCCTCGCATCCATCATCCCCACCAGCTTGCTTGGTGTTGGCAGGGTCTTCGCAGGCCCAGCAATCGGCACCCGCCTTTGGTGGAGTACGCCGCATGCGATGGACCATCAAAATGAATAAAAACGCATTGCGGCGTATTTTAGGGCGAAAGGTGGAGAAGTTGGAGGTTTTGCGTATCGGGCTAGGATGCGTCGTCTTTTTACTGAGCTGGAGCCATCTATTACTGTCACCGAACATAATGGTTGATCCTGCAAGCCATCCCTGGAACTTTCCACTAATTTCAACATCCAAGCTATTATAAAGCTATATCACTTATTGGAAAACCACGTTTTTTTTTTCCTTTTTTTCAAAATTGAGTATTTCACGAACCAAGAAACCGATTTTGATGTGATTTACGGCAATCGACGCAAAATATTTCAGCTTAACAAAAAAGAGTATTACAAAAAAAATGATTTCTCTGAAAGTTATTTTAATAAACACACTCTTGAACGAATACACCGATTTTGATGTGGTTCAATATTGCGGCAATCAGCGTCATTTCTTGAGTAGAACAGCTGATTGTATTATACAATTGATCAAAACAAGGGTGTCGAAGTAATCCCAAGAAAACAAATTTTTGAAAATTAAAAATACTAAAATTTTTGAGCTTTTCTCAGAATAAATAGTAAGGATCGGTCTGAATCCGCAGAAAATCTAAATTCAGCAAGGCTCTTTTAGATGCCGAAAGCCGCTTTTCGATTGGACACTCCGTTACGAACACACACACAACACACACAACACACACACACACACACACACACACACACACACACACACACACACACACACACAATCGTATATCGGGGTCGATTCTCAATGTGTTTACGGATTGCGGACTTTTTCGTAAAACTGATACGACAAACGTTCAGGTGGACTGTATTACATGATTGTATGTCGCTACTGTAGTCCAGGGATAACTTCAAACATATAATACAAAACACGTGTGGACATTGTGGTGAATTAGGACATCAGTCAAATGCTTGCATTAAGAAAACTGATCCAGCAAAGTGTGCAACGTGCCTGCGTTTTAAAAAACCGAGCGACCATAAAACAGGTGACCCCGAATGCCCGGCTAGGAAAATGGCTGAAAATAGGTATATTAATTCCATAGATTATAATGAGGGCGCCTAAGAGCGCCGCCTTTTACCTTAATTCTTTTTGCCCTAATTTATAAGTTACTAATAAGTTTAAGTTTAGTTTATATATATATTTTTTAAATATTGTTATTATTTCTGTTGAATAATATGGATAAGTTAAGTAATGAAATCGATGCTGTCAGTTTATCAGTGGCAAAAACATGTGAAATTGATATGTGCAAAGAATATCTCTTCAAACCTGCGAACTCTCTTACTATTTTAACACAGAACATTCGTAGTATAAATAAAAATATGGATAATTTCCATATCCTCCTTCAAAGATTGGACACTGACTGCGACATCATCATACTAACAGAATGTTGGCTATCTAAAAGCCAAAGCAACCTCCCATTACTGCCAGGTTACAATACTTTTAGTAGTAAAAATGTATATAACCAAAATGACGGTGTTGTAGTCTTTGCGAAAAAAAATACGAACATATCAGTCGAGGAGCCTAATATGCTAGATTGTAGCAGGTTATTGGTGAAAGTGGGTCATGAAACTGATATCCTTGCTGTTTACAGACCGTGTGGTTTTAAGCAAATAGACAATTTTATCACGTCATTAGACATTACACTTAGGAAACTGTCGTCGTTCAAAAATATAGTGTTAACGGGTGATATGAATATTGATATTAACCCAGAAGGCAGTGAAGGCGGAGCGAAAGACTACCTTAATATATGTGCATGCCAGGGCCTGCTTCCAGCACATTTGCTCCCTACACATCTAAGTGGTTCTTGTTTAGACCACACTTTACTAAAAACTAGGTTACCATCAATAACCCTTGTCACCAGTCCTATAGTAACCGATCATAGTGCCGTCATTCTTAACTTAAACCTTAAAATATCGAAACCTAATTGTAAGTACTCTATTACTAAAATTAATACGAAAAACCTTGAACAAGCAATTCAAAACATTGACTTTAGCCCAGTTTAAAAAACCGATGACGTAAACATCTCTTTGCCTTACTTAATAAATAACATACGAAATGCCATTGCTAGCAATACTTCGTATAGAACAGTAGCTAAAAAAAATAATAACTTAAAGCCTTGGATTACACCTGGCCTGATTAGGTGCATGAAACACAGGGACAAACTACACCTGATGGCAAAGACCTCTTCAGATAATTCCATTTTACAAATTTCATATAAAAGATATAGGAATTTTTGTAACAATTTATTAAAAAAGTTGAAGTATAATTATCTTACAAACTTACTAGAAGAGTCTGGTAGAGATAATAAAAAGATTTGGCGCCATGTAAAAGATATTGCATTTCTTTCCAAACAGCATGAATCTTCGTCAGAATTATTACAAAATAATGCCTCGCCGCTTATATCAGCAAATACAGTAAATAATTACTTTGTGAACGTTGGTAAAAATCTGGCTGAGCAGATAACAAACAACTCTAACAATAATTGTGAATACAGGGCCACTTTATTAACTTAAAAAAACCTGCCAATTAAGCTCGTTCACATTATTAGATACGGACCCTAGTGAGGTGGAAAGGATTATAATGGGACTGAAAGAAACAAGCGCGGTTGGATGGGACGGATTACCCACTAGTATATTAAAAAAATATAGACAAATTCTAGTACCACCATTAACCCATATTTTCAGAATTTGTCTCTCTGAAGGAATTTTCCCAGATTGTTTAAAAAAAGCAATTGTAGTTCCAGTATTCAAATCGGGGGGACAAAAAAAACGTTTCCAATTATCGGCCTATCTCAATACTCTCATCCACGTCTAAAATATTAGAAAAATTAATTAACAACAGATTAATGAATTATTTACAAAGTAAATCCATATTATCGAATATGCAATATGGTTTCAGGCCTAAAATGTCCACTGCTGATGATGTGCAGGAAATGACCGATTATGTCTCTCAAGAATTAGATAAAGGCAACCAATCAATTGGCATTTTCCTTGACCTTGCAAAAGCATTTGATATGGTTTCTATTCCTATCCTATTAAATAAGTTAGAGAGCATAGGTATTCGAGGTAAGCAGCTTCAACTTTTTAAGAATTATTTAGAAAATCGATATCAATGCATAAAAATCGATAAGGTTGTTAGTTCTGAACAAAAAAGTACTCATTTTGGCGTGCCTCAAGGAAGTGTATTAGGACCAACCTTATTTTTGATTTATATAAATGACCTTTGCAATCTTGAACTTAACTCAGGTAAAATAATATCTTACGCAGATGATACCGTGCTACTTTTTTCCGCAAATACAGTTGACAAGGTTTATTCATATGCTCAGCAAGGTTTTGATAGAGTTAATAAATGGCTCCAACAAAACATATTAACACTGAATACGGACAAAACCAAATATATTCGTTTTTCTATGCGCAGCTCAACCCAGCATATAACCATTCCAGAACTTTATGCACATCAATGTTACTCAGTCACAGAGTCTAAATGTTACTGCCCAGTTATTTCTAATACAAAAACTGTTAAGTACCTTGGAATAATTATAGATTCTACGTTTACATTTAAAAACCACATAAACCACCTATGCAATAGAGTTCGTAAACTAATGTTTGTTTTTAAAAGAAATCGTTCTTTTGCTGATAATAAGGTAGTAAAACAAGTATATTACGCATTATCTCAGTCAATACTCACCTATTGTATAACCTCTTGGGGTGGAACAGCTAAAACTACACTACTACCATTGGAACGCGCTCAAAGAGCTGTATTAAAAGTTGCAACATTCCGCCCTATTCTATTTCCATCCCATCTCTTATACAAATCCTATAATGTCCTCTCAGTGCGCCAGTTATTTGTTATGAGCATGTTACTAAAACAGCACTTAAGATTGCCTTATAGAAGAGAGGTCACTGATAAAAGACGCAAAGATAAAGTAATTGAAACTAACATTAGAATAAGGCATTATTTCATGCATAGATTTTTTACATTTCTCGGCCCTTTTTTTGTATAATCAAGTCAATACAATTTTGTATATATATCCATTAAAAATGGCAGACTGTAAAAAGGTAATTCGAACATGGTTACAAAATTTGTCATACGATGATACGGAGAAGTTGTTGATTGTTTTAAGTTAATTAATATCATAAGTAAATTAATGATAATATATTTTACCCAAATAACCCTTATTAGTTAGTACGTTATTCATTTTATATAAGAAACAGAAAATATTTGTTAATGTATCTTTTAGCACATACACCTGAGATACAGGTTTATCCTAGTTCAGGTGCCTGTTATTGTAGACTATTTTTAAGTTAAGACTTATTGGAATAATTTGTATATTTTATCAAAATAAAATAAATTATTATAAAAAAAAAAATACTATAGATACGTTTTCATCTCTGAGGAATCAGATGGAATGTCTCACAGTTTGTAATTAAAATGGCATTCTATACCCTTCATATCGCAATAGAGAAGTGCAAGCACTGCTATTTGGTAGAAAAAGTAGGCTTGAAGGTTCTGTCTACGAAAACGGACACCTAAGAGAGACCACCAGAAAATGAGTCCTACCACCTATTAAGAAGGGATGTAGATCACCCATGCCTGGTGATTGTGATGTGATGATTGGTGATCGGCGATGGAAAATGGAAAGCGATGCAACATCCCTACCCAGCGCCAGTGATTCAAGACGATCAGAAGGAACTCTCGGTCATCGACGATTAGAATCGCTCAGCTCTGGATGCGGTCAAGTGGAACGAGCTGGCACTGAGGTGCCCCGGCCCCGAGGTGAGAACAGTATTCCATGTGAGGCCAAACTTGAGATTTGCAAAGTTGCAAGCGATGTGCCGACATGAAATTTGGCCTTCCATTCCAAGTGACTACGAAACTGTACAATATATATCGACGCCAAGGACTCCGATGCTAGTTGAGGCGGGAAGGGTTGTGCCTTGAAACTTATGGGATACGACAAAGGGGTTCTTTTTAGCAGTAAGAGCGCAAACTTGTGTCTTCTGGGGATTGGACTAGAATTAGTCGTCCTTAATCCAAAACATTGTTCAACAAAGACTCGTCTTCATACACAAGTTAATTACGGTACTCGACGACGTTTTCCCGACAAATATTGCCCCAGTCAGTGTACAAAGCATCACCAGTGCTGTCGTCCACATAGCAATGAATGTTACTAGCTTGAAACATATCATTGATATTCAGAAAAAACAGCGTTCGTAATAGCACGCAGCTTTGCATAGCACCGGCGTTAATATGCTAGTAGCAAAATACACATTTTAAAAAGGAATAATCTCAAAAAAACTTTAAATGAATACTGGTGAACGTAATACCACCCACAACGCTATTTTTCCCTTAGATACCGTAAACGATAACTATGGGAAATGCTAAACAGCTCTTATGGCTTCTTATAGATGGTAGTATAAACGTCACTTTTACAACAATGTAAAATAGCCAGACTGGCGACAAAAAGCACTGCTAAAGCTGAGAGATGTCTGATGCGATTATCATTCAGACTAACACAGACCTTCCCCCAGGGGATTCCGTGCTCATCTGTGGACTTTGAAATGTGACCGTGTTGAGCCGTTGAAGAAGAAGCAGCGATAGATCGGCGTGGCAACGACATTGAATCATCCCTTTAGTGATGATGAATATTAACGCGAAACAAAAGAATTGTAGAAAATAATTATAAAACATTGTAGATCAATCCGTGTCATTCAATCATTCAACTCTTTCCATATGAAAATAGATACTTGAACACTCGCGGATAACAATATATCCAAAGGACAAAAAGACTACCTCTTGCTTGTTAGTGAGCGTTGTCTGTTCTTACGCCTATACATTTTATTAGCTTGACAAAGTCCATTGACTCTTCTCTTAGGGAACATTCTCGTGCAACATAATACGAAATGTAACTGGCTGTCGTAACAATAGTAAAATAAAATTATAAAAGCCCCTCAGATGCCCTCCGTCACGGAGATACAGTCATCTTAGTTGACCCAAGAGACTGTACTGTACACCATGAGTGAAATTCAATTCAACTCTTGATTTACTAATTACTCAGCGGCATAGGAAACATTGTACCAACATGCATGTGAGAGGAATAAAATATTTTGAGGACTTTTGGGCTACACCAACACGCACTGACTAATTGTTTTAGAATTTCATAAATACTAGTAAAGGGCTTGTGCTCACAAAAAGGCAAGAGAAATGAAACGCTCGAGTGTTAACATAAGGCTGCTTTCATCTATTATAGCCTATAAATGTCCACCACTGAACTTAGGCCTCCCTCATAGGGGGGATTTTGCCATCGCTGCCACGCTTGGCGCAGATTGGTATCCGCAGTTTTTCATAATTTTTTCAGCAGAACTAAGTGTGCTAGTTGTTATCAGGAAGGTGCTGCTGCCAATATTCCGTGTCAGTTTCCCTTTATCGCCTTTTACGACCCCCAGGTGATGATATGCGGTAGTGAATGTTCTTTTACCACCACTAGGTAAGCGATTAAGACTACATTGCATTGATGTTATTGTTAAATTTATATAATAAGATAATACCAAAACGTAAGTATGGTAGATACTACACCCAGCAGTGGGACGTATGCAGGCTCTAACTTTTACTTTTTTATCATTATCCTTTCCTTTTTTAAATTGAAATAATATATTTCAACTAGTCCCTTCAGTTAAATTTAATTTTTAGTTCATTAAGTGCACCCGAGCATCATATTAAAATTTACTGAAATAATCTCCCTATTAGAATTAAATACAGGCCATTTCACAGTTATGGTAATTTATTCAAAATTCGATGCCTTCATAATCCTGTGGTTAATTTATATGATTAAATTTATAATTTAAGGGCGACCTTAACTTATAGTAATAATAACGCTAATATTTAATGCTATCTATTTGAGGAAGCGCATAACCAGTTTACCGAAAAAAGAAAAAAAAATATAAAAGATGGAACGCCGCTTACATATCAACTGACGCACAAGCCAAGCCAAAACCACGCTCAACTTATTGTAAAAACATGCACTCACGCAAACATCATATGCCACGTACAAAACACTGAGCTGTACGGTAACTGCCAACATCTGTCTTTCTATCGGATTACAATGTGTGTATCGTCATGATAGAGTAAATAGACTTTTGTTAAGCTAAGTTAGTGCGTTTTACCATCTTTGGCTGCATCATCATTTAGTTTGACTTATAATAATGATTTCTTATGATTACGTGGACACTATACATTTAAATAAAACCGTTCTTTAACTCCCGAAGTTGGCGCTGTTTCAACCCCGTGCCTCGGAAAGCAAATTAAACCGTTTTTTCTGCCTTTGATCTCTCTTCGGTCAAGTCGTGTCCCATTACACTATGAGAGTTAGGATATAGAGAGTGCACCCGGACTAGCACGTACACTCGTGCACTATAATCCTGTCCTGCGCAGATGGCTAGTACCCTTTAAGATTGACTGCAGTGACCAAGATTCGATCTGGAGAACATTGTTATAAAACTTTTTGATTGTAGTATTAAGTTAGTTTATTTATGTATCCCATAAAGGAGATTGTAGTAGTTAATTACAAGTTTTGAGGACACATTTTAATAATATTTATAACTAATTTTGCAAGTATTTTCGACAATTTTTTTGTTCTTATATGAAAATAAAACAAACATAAAATACATGGCGTGGTGTTGTAACTAGAGAACAGCAAATTCCACAACCAAACCATTCGGGCGAAAATAATTTGAATAATAAACAATGCTAAAACACTAGTTGTGTGTTAAACTTCTACCTGAAAACTTCCGTGCATTCGTTGTAATAGCAGCTATTATTTATTCTGTGCTAGCAGTGTGAATTGTACAGATAAACACACCCATGCAAGATACTAAGATGTCCATGCAAGATTTAAAAAAAAAACGTTAGGTGTTATTAGTTTTTATTTTGAAAAAGGTAGCAGTATTTTCCTGATGATAAGTCAACATAATTAAAAAACTGCGGAGACCAACCCACCCGCCAGCATGGCAACTATTACGAAATCCCCTCTATGGGGCAATTTTTAGGGAAAGCCTATAAAATACACCTTACTTTACGTGATGGATCTACACTCACAGAATATTAATAACAAAAAGACAAGCGTACAATAGCAGTGTTTCGTATTATGTTCAAGGGGTGACAAAGCATTTGATTTTTCATCGAAGATAGAATGTAGGCATCTATATTATCCACCCTTACGTGTTTTACGTGGTAGTACTATGCTGCAGCTATATTATGGTTGCAGTACGATAGGTTGGCTCGACTGAGGAATGACCACGCTCTCATAGAAATCCAGCGGAAATAGAAGGTTGTGTTTCGTGGTAAGTGTAGAAAACGGGAGAAATATTTCTAATACAAACGAGACATTCCATATTAGTCTTTAAAGGATGGCATTTGCATTTGGATTTTAATCGTGGATAGATGTAGAAGTCCGCGACATTCGCTTGCCATCGGGTGGTCTGTGTGCTCGTTAGTCACCTTTATTGTATAAAAAAATCATCTTAAGTTTAAGTTTATTCTCCGAAACTTTTAATCAAAAAATCTTTTAATAAAACTATTAAAGGACAAACCACAATGAACTTTATTAATTTCATGATAAGATAATAAAAATAGAAGCTCTCACCATATTCTCGCTATGTGGAAATTGGATATAATGAAATGTAAACGTCTCAAAGAACGTGCTTTTGATTTTACATTACGACCAGAAGCTTTAAATAGATATGAATATTTATTTTATAAAAAAATTAACTTAAGACAAGCTTTTTTAGTGTAATATCTATTCGTAATTTACAGTGATTTCGTTAAAGAATATAATCCTTTTGAGTCAGTTCGAACGAGGTACGATATTGCTTTTACAAAACACCAGCGTGATGCTGCTGTTTTGTATGGTGAGAGACGAGACCGAAGATAATTTTAATTTTAGACTAATATGACATAGGCTTTGCTCTATGTTTGTGACATGATTATGTTTTCCAAATATTTGTTTCTTGTCTTATTTTTGCCATTACTAAGCAGGCAAATTAATATAATAAAAATAGTAATAGAATTTTAATTTAATTAAAATTGGTGTTACATATTATATATAACAGTAGGTGTAGGATTTGATTTCCGAACAAAGATGAGTGAATGAGATGAACGAACGTGTGAGCGTGAGAAGCAGAAGAACGGAGAAACTTGTGCATATTGTAAAACGAATGGTGAAAATAATTAAAGAAGGAAAGTTCCTTCAAGATTATTTTATTTATTTTTCCCACATATAACAGTAATTTTAAATCTTTACGTGGTAGAGCCATGCTGCAGTTATATTAGTAGTATAGTTGTAGCACGAATGGGTCGGCTCGACCGGGGAAGGACCACGCACAGAATACCAGCGTGAAATAGTAGCTTAATGCTGCTGTATTTCGTATGGTGAGTGTAGAAAACCGGAGACCCTTTTTACTGGAAATGAGGCATTCTATCTCAGTCCTCACGGGTGACAACGCATCTGCATTTTGATTTGTAATGGAGGATAGATGTAGATGTCTTTGGGCCGCAGCAACCACTTACCATCAGGTGGACTGTGTGCTCGTTTGTCACCCTATTCTATAAAAAAAAAAATGGTATCTTATGATGTGGTGGGGGCGCGATTGGTGGTGTTGCTCTTCCCTATTCTATATAAAAAAATGCTACTTGTGAAAATAACATTAGGGTATGTTAAAATATGGTTGAAAATTGCGCGTCAAGATCCTTCGTTTTTCATTTTGATGGATCGTCACAAATTATTCATGAAGAAATACTGACCAAGCGCGATTCGCGGCCCTACTTATAACCGTTAAATATACTAATCTCTATACTTGTCCCTTTCTATTTTCATTCAGTGAAGAGTATCTTTCTTCCTTGGATAAAGTACCGTAATCATTACTCTCTTCACTAAATGATAATGGAAAAGTGAATGCGTTTTATTTAATTGATGTTGATTTAATAATAAAGGGTAGATATGAAAATGATTAAAAAAGAATCATCTCAAAAAATGTCGGTTATTAGTTAAAACAAACGTTTTTTCCTCGAATCGATGCATATAAGTTTGTTTAACACTCCGTTCATTTAATTTTATTGAAAAGCATTTATCAGTTATGTTTAAACCTGTTGAACTGTTCCTTTATTTTCTGACCTGGTTTTCTCATAGGTTAGGTTTATTATGAAATTTGTCGATTTGTATTATATGACAGATGATAGATTAACAAGAATAATAGATTTAATGTCTTTAAAGATGAGAACATAGAAGCGAAACTGTAGTCCTTACTCGCCCACGAGTTTTTTTAAAGTGTGTGGCTTATAAATAAAATGTTACAGTTACTATTCTATAAGTTTTGTCAAAAAATATTCAGTCATTACCTTTACCGAGCCGTGGTTTGGTTTCTGAAGAAGTTAACTCTTTTAGCCTTTCGGCTTCTACAGTTTCAAAGCGTTCTGGGCTTGCGGTCTGAAAGGTCGTTCAAAATGAATTTAAATCATTCCACATCGTTATTTGCGTAACGATGTCTCCTATGACAGTGTACAGTGCACGTGGGTGAGCTATTTAACGGTCGTCCGAACAGGGGATGGCGGGCCCCGGCTATGACGGCTAACTCGTGTCGTTCGATGTTCTGGGCGATGAGAACCGCCCAGGGACGCGGGTGTACGGTGTGGACGCGGTGTGTTCGGCGCGCATGTCTGAGGACTCGCTGTGTCCCACCCGTTGTCCAAACAGTGTTCGTGGCACTAGATAAATGTATAGTATCTATGTGTCATAGGCCGGCGACATTTGTGTTGTCGGGATCTAGCAGAACTTGAGGATTGATTGAAACGTTACGGGGCCTCCGAACACTTTATACTTAACGTTTGGATTAGGAGCGTAGGTTGCTGCGTTTACCACTAGCAGGTTGGAATGTCAGCGCTCTCAAAATAACGCAAAGACATTTGCTTGAAATATTCAGAGATCGTCAGAAGTTGACAATCTCTGTGCAAGTCGAAAGAGTTTCGCTGGTACCACCGAGATCCGGTAGCGGTGAGAATGAATTTATTTTGGACGACTTAGTGGTCGTACAATTGTTTATGAGCCGCGTGTGCATAGACTACGCTTGCATAGGAAATGATAAGTCTTACGCAAGCTTTTTAGAGGTGGAGTTTGTGCCTTAGGGACAGTTTGCTCTTACTTTTAACTAGCGGGTGGAGGTGGAGCGATTAATGACGAATTTATCACAATTGCGGACGGTGCGAATGTGTTAAGCAAAGGTCATAGAGTGGTGGAATGTGAACCCAAGGTATTTTAGTTTCAGTCCGAATGAGAGGTGGAACAAACGCGTCATCGTAGGAGACAACAATCGACCCAGGATAAGTCACACAGTGGTCAGAAGTTTCCAATGGTGAGGTAACATTAACAGTGTAACAGTCCGGATTGGTCGTTAGCAGAAGGTCGAGGCAGTTGATTTTGTGCCCATTCACATCGACTTCAACCCTATTCGCTTATTGCACCAGCTGGAGTAGTCCCAAGCGACAAAAAAATTCCACGCCTCTCAACCAGCTTAATCGGTCTTCAGATGTGGGAACATCCAGTCCTGATAAAACATCATGGATCGACAAATAAAATCTTAAAATATATTTTATAATAATGCTAGCAATGGTCGCAATAGTGGCCAAGACAAGAAAACTATAACATGACAAATAAGAGAAGCTGGCTGAATAATAATAATAATATAACTTGATAATAGTAATTTTTAGTGTAATGAACAAAGACCAACATTCAGGAAACGACGGATTAATTTAAAAAGGAAAGAAGCGGTTGTACTCTTGCGAGCTTCGTCAAGAATTATATGGAAATTGACCCAAAAAGAAGAAAGAAGAAATTAAGAGGTGATTTCCTTTCACCTTTTTTCGCACCTGTGTGAAATTCCAATTTAAATAAATAATTTGATTTTTCTCAATGTTGATTTAATTTTTTACTTTAAAAAATAATTCTTTTAAAGTAAAAAACTTTTATTTGTATAGGTGGTATAGCCATGCTGCAGTTACATTAGAAGTATAATTGAAGCGCGAATAGCTCGGCTCGACCGGGGAAGGACTACGCTGTCATAAAATACCAGTGTAAAATACTAGCTTAATGCTGCTGTGTTTCGTATGGTGAGTGTAGAGAACCGGATATCCATTTTACTGGAAACGAGGTATTTCATCTTAGTCCTCACGGATGCCAACGCATCTTCATTTTGATTCGTAATCGAGGATAAGTGTAGATGTATATGGGCCACAGCAACCACTTACCATCAGGTGAACTGTGTGCTCGTTTGTTACCCTATCCTATAAAAATAGTAATATAGTTGAAATTGTTTATCAGATAATACAAGATACAATTAAATTTTAAATACAAAGCAAATGTAGAATTTGTATTAAGGCAGAAGATCATAAAGGATTTTGGGGGAGTGTGGACTTGTGAAGGGCTGTAATGATATAAAAGAAGATTGATAATCCCTTTTATTCAGTAAATTTTTTATATTATTTTTATTATGTACTGTATCCTGAAAAAAAAAAGAAAAGACATGATTCTTGAATTTTTACCATGTCAATAATTTTTTCATATTTGTGGTTGTAAACACATCAGTAATAGATTGTTTTTTTTTCGACAGCAACTTTATTTAGATGTATACAATTTTAGTGTAATAAATTTTAGTTTTTCTTTTTTTTAATTAGAACAAAAAAAGTTGTATATTATACCTACTTAAAATTTTTAATTAAATTAATGGTTGCGCAGAAATAAAAACACATCTGCATTCGTTCAGTTACTAAGTTTATTAGCTGGCAATATCCTTCCTCTTCACTTTCACTTCCGATTCCTTCCTACATGGGCACGCCTTCAATAGGAGGCTAGACATGGTGGCGTCATTCTGTTCGACTAATGGGACACGCGCTGACCTGAATGAAAGGTCGAAAACACGCAACCGACACAGACCAGAGTTGTCCACGTGCACTCAGTCCCAGCAGTTGAAGCTCTACCTAGGTTGTAATATCACCTGTGACAGTTCAGTCACAGAACAGAACAATTTCGCAGTGACCGCTAGCACAAGTTCATTTATGTCCTGCACTAGTGCAATTAGTACTATCAATCTCGAGGCCTGAGCAAGAGGCTGTCAGAAGACTAAGCCCAAGTAAGTGCCCGCTTCTATTTTAAGCTGATCTTATTTGTTGTTTATTTCCTACAGCAGTTCATGCTCCTGCCCTGCCAGCTGATATAGTAAATTAGGAAGATCGCAAGTGTATCGTCCAAAACAGCTACGTGACACGTCCGCCATTTTGTTTTGGTTATAAAAAACTACGTATAAACAGTCCACTTTCAAAATTCTTGCATCCAATTGTTTGAAGTTATTGTTCCCGTATTGGTTATCGAAGCCCTGTGGCCTAACCATTTTCCTGGTTACTTCGCTCCGGATACGAAGGGAAACCTAGTCATCCTAACCATTTCGTGGACATCCGTTTCCGGATTCAAACCCAAGAACCCTAACTCGGACAAGATGCAGGAGTGTACAAGCTTGATGGTGATTGTGGTCTCTCATATATAGGGCAAACAAAGAGATCAATTAGAACCCGCGTAAAAGAATACATAGCGTGAAGCATCAATGTTCCGCGAACTCTGCAGTTTGCGATCATATCCTAGATGGCCCCAACCATTACATCAGATTTGATAAACCACAAATCCTCGCGAAAGAACACCGATTCCTACCAAGGATGATAAGTGAGGCTATTGAAATTAAAAAAACATCCTAATTTCAATAGAGAAGGATTGGTACTACCTACTACTACCTGCTTGAGACCCCATAATTAATAAAATTAAAACTAAACCCAAGCGTACTACTGCAAGACTTCAAAACACAGTTAGTTCATTCTGCGTAGATCGGAATAAAGACAATAATTAAAAAAGCTGAAGATACTCCGGGTTAACTTTGACATCGGGGCGTCAGTCATCAAGTTATATATAGCATAAATAAATGCGATAAAATCCGTAAAAATAGTGGCCTAACCATTTTCCTGGTTACTTCGCTCCGGATACGAAGGGCAACCTAGTCACCCTAACCATTTTGTGACCCTTCATTCCGGATTTAAAATGAGCATCTATTAGCGCCACCAATTAAAGTTTTATTTTGTTTAACTTAATAATAGTAATAGTTATTTTTTTATAATTTTCTGTATACCATAAATTAAAAATTTTCTAAAAATCTTATTTTTTAAAATATATTTAAAATTAATGTAACTTATAACATTGTTTCTTTATTTCAGTGTAAATTAAAATAAATGGTTAAAATTATCCTTTTTAAAAATAAATTACCCGAAAAGTAGGGAATTCAAAATAAGTTAAAGTAGTTAATTAAACGAGGTAAAATTCGTAAATATAGTTTTATTCGATTGCAATTACATCGGACTTTGATCATACGGTGTGATTCTAGTCTAACTTTAAGATAACTTGTACAATATGTTAAAATATGAATGCAAGTAAAATGTACCTTCAATTTATGTAATTGCAATCGAATAAAACTATATTTATGGATTTTACCTCGTTTAATTAACTACTTTAACTTATTTTGAATTCCCTACTTTTCGGGTGCTTTGCAGTAACCATAGTCACGGGGAGAAACTCATGGTAGTCGGGCTAAATATGGCATTCTACGGAATGTATTTTATATATAGAGAGTAGTGATGCAACAGAACTCTGTTTCTGTTTCCGCAACTGCGGAAGTTCTGCATGGTTTTTGACATCCGTTTCTGCTTCCGTTTCCGCAAGTTTTATAACGGAACTCAGTGACGCAGCCACATAAGTAGAGGAGGGGCGGAGAAGAGGGGATATTTTCAGCCAATCACAAACTGAGCTGGGCACGTGTTTTCGACACTGGTACCAATCGGTTTGTTTACATACTTTTTTAACTTTATTATACGGCGTGACATGAGTGTAAAGTGCGTAAAATTTTCTGTTATAGTTTTTTTAGTTAATTTTTTTTAATAAAAGAATATTAGGAATGCTATAAACATTACTAATATTCCCCGTAACCACACGTGGTAGGCTTAAATTAGTAATTTGAGTCGTGTGTGTAATTTAAGTGCAATCATGAAGTCAAAAAAGAGTCCTGTTTGGGACTATTATGTTAAGATTGATGATAGCAGCCAGATATAAATTATGTGACAAAATATACTCGCCGAAAGAACATACAACTACCGCTTTAAAGAGCCATCTTAAAGTTATAACGAAGAGTTTCCTGTTTGAAAAGTTAGTTGAAACTCTAAAACTTTCATTGCAAACTAAAAAAACAAATGGTCAGTCAATTTTTTCAATCAAATCAGTCAAGTTTGTAATTTGTCTGAAGTTTTTTTATTGATTTTTTACTTGTAGTTTATATTTATTATTTTCAAAGATACTTGAATGAGTAAGTATTTTGGATTCAAAGTTCGTTTACGTCGTAATTTCGTGCAAGGGTTTTTCTAAGTTACCTACTCGCTTAACGTAAATGCGGCTCTTTAAAGGGTCTGCCCATATTTCAGTGCCAATTTAGCTTTGGCGTATATGCAGCATCGCCAGTGAGCAATTATTTAGCGGAGCTGGACTTATATCGGGTGTCCGGTAATGAATGGATAACCTTAAAATGTCTTATAGTACAACTTATGGCCGTTCTGAAAAAAAAAATACGAAACATAATATATCACAAGTAGTACCTTTGATATATTTTTTTAAAGAAAAGTCGATTTTTTTCTATCTTTTACTGTCTTGAACACTATGACCAAAAATGAATGATTTCTATTGGTTTTTTGTTGTTTTATTATTATACATTAACTGCGCTGATTGGTAAAAAGTAAACAGTAAGAATAGCTTTTGCAGTTTTTATTTAAAAAATTCGCAAATTAATTTATTTCTGAAAAACATGCAAAAAATATTATTTAAGCGAAGTTCAAACCTCTTGGATATGAAAAAATGTATGAATGAATGGGTGACCAATAATTTTACAATAATGTCGGTTTCATGTAGATTTTATGATGGTATAATTCATAAATGTATCTTCCATAAATAGTGACTTATTGCCATTAATGTAGAAAAGGAGAAAATTTGACTAAGTAACAAAATTTGTAATATGGGAACATTTTTTAAATTGAATTGTGTCTGATCATTGGGGATTAATAAAAAAACAACATTTAAAATTAAAATATTTTATTTTTCATTAATTTACAAAAAATGTTCAAATTGTTTGCCTCGCACTCTTATGCATGCCCTACATCTTCGGATAAATGATCTTCTGAGCAGTCTTGTGTCCCGCACTCGCATGTTTTTGATGCGGCTGCTCTGACACGACTGCGTAGTTCGTCCAAAGACCGCACAGGCTTAGAGTATACTTCCACTTTCAGACAGCCCCAGTAAAAAAAATCCAATGGATTTGGATCCGGTGAACGTGGAGGCCACAAA
Organism: Parnassius apollo; assembly: GCA_907164705.1. Taxonomy (NCBI): domain Eukaryota; kingdom Metazoa; phylum Arthropoda; class Insecta; order Lepidoptera; family Papilionidae; genus Parnassius; species Parnassius apollo. The sequence goes on along the minus strand of CAJQZP010001064.1, from coordinate 355,171 downwards.
ATTGGCCCTAGACGTCCGATCCATCTATTTGGGTATCTGCTATTTAAATATGCACGAACCGGAACAGCATAATACGCATGACAACCGTCATTCTGCAGCCAATACGATTCCCTCAGCTCCTCGGGAACCTCTTGTAATAATTGAATTTAATTTTGAAGAAACTCCAAATAACTTTGCCCCGTTAAATTCCCCGGTAATTCAAATGGGCCAATTATCATACCTTTTAATATTCCGGTCCAATAATTTATTTTAAATTGGTATTGCGACCTGTCTTTACGCATAAGATAGGGATTTTCTAGTTCTCAACTATGTAAATTGTGTAAATTTAAGTAACCGTCTCTTTTAAGCGTTGACTCATCGCTCCACAAAATTTTATTAAAAAATTGCGGGTCTTCTTCCATCTTTGCCAGCGTTTGCCGGCAAAAACGCACTCTTGAGAGATAATCTCTTGGTTAGAGAGTTTGCACGCGTGTGACGTGGTAAGGGTGGAATTCGTTTTTCTTTAAAATATCGCGTATTGTCGATTTTCCAATACCTGTGCGTCGAGCTATTGCTCGCGTAGAGGTTGAAGGATCGTTTTAAATCTCCTCAAGCACCACGTCTTCTACATCAGGACGAGCGATTCTTCCAGCGCTAGCACCACCGCCATCACTAAACGGCATTCTTCCTTCGGAGTAACAACCGTGGAACTCTTATAAATACGCGGTAGTTTGGGTGGCGCGCATTAGGGTACCTCTCCCTATAAAGAGCTGCGGCTGCATTTGCGTTGCCTCTGCATTCTCCATAAATAAAATGCATGTTTGCATATTCTTGTGCCGTGTACTGATTACGTGGCATTTTGATAAGTACACAAAAGTCCAGGCTTGTTTCTGGACTATAGTCCAGAAACAAGCCAAATCGTTGCAAATGTCACCAAACGCAAAACAAGTCCAAATCAGTAAGCAAAATGAATAGTCCGATAAAATAGCCAAGTGGACGTTTTTTTAAAACACTGATTTAAATAATTGCAAACGGAGACAAAAAAAAAATACATGCGAAGTCGAGCTGATGCACTAAGTTCTCTTTTACATTTAGCTCTTCTCTCTCCCACTTACCCAATTCAAACCCCTCTTTGTCTAATATAACACAAAAGACAGCAGATAGTAAATATGAAGGTCATACGACCCATTTCACGCTAGTAAAGTAACCATTTTAACATTTCATTTTTTTATTTTATTACGTTTAAATAAGTTAATTTCTAATACTTAATTTGGTTTCAATTTGTTTAAAAATATCTGTTTTTATGTATGATCAACTCCTGATGTGTTTTTATTAATTCCCAATGATCAGAGATAATTCAATTTAAAAAATGTTCCATATTACAAATTTTGTTACTTAGTCAAATTTTCTCCTTTTCTACATTAATGGCAATAAGTCACTATTTATGGAAGATACATTTGTGAATTATACCACTATAAAATCTACATGAAACCAAAATTATTGAAAAATTATAGGTCACCCATACGTTCATAAATTTTTTTCATACCCAAGAGGTTTGAACTTCGCTTAAATAATATTTATTTTCAAAAGTAAATTGATTTGCGGTATTTTTTTTAAATAAAAACTGCAAAAGCTATTTATATATTTACTTTTTATCTATCAGCACAGTTAGTGTATAATAATAAAACAACAAAAAACCAATAGAAATCATTCGTTTTTGGTCATAGTGTTCAAGACAGTAAAATATGATAGAAAAAAAATCGACTTTTCTTTAAAAAATATATCAAAGGTACTACTTGTGATATATTATGTTTCGTATTTTTTTCAGAACGGCCATAAGTTTTACTATAAGATATATCAAGGTTATCTATTCATTACCGGACAACCTGTATATGAAGAACACTGGAACAGATTGTTAGGTGTAAAAGCAGCCGAACTACTTTTCATAAATTATAACATGGCGCTACTTAATTTTGAATGGTAATTAAAGGTTTTATTTGTAATTTTTTTAATAAGTAGTATTTCCGTTTCCGCATCCATTTCTATTTTCGTTTCTGTAAAAAATATTTTTAACATCTTTTTCCGTTTCTGCTTCCGATATGACACTTCCGTCGCATCACTAATAGAGAGGTTGGCTTTTTTGCTCCTGTCCTCGATACTGACTAGATTGGTTTATCCAAAAATTTCGTATATATTACTCTACTCTATAATCCAAACCAATGATAACTTATCTTACTTCTTATCACTACAAAAGAGTGACAAATAAAATAAAAGGTTTTATATATTGACACAATCGAAGTTTTTTTTTAAGTTATGAATATTTTCTGTTGCAAAAGAAATGAGTCTATAAATAATGCACGTTTAGATTTACGCGGTACGACCGTGTGCAGCTACTTAAATTATGGTTGTAACACAAATGGGGCGAGAGCTAGACCGGGGAAGGACCACGCTCTAACGGAATAACAGCTTATACATATATAAAAATAACAGGATATAAATAAAGCTAAAGATAGGCTACCCTTCTTACTAGAAACGAGACACACCATCTAAAAACTCAGGTGCGGCACACTCTTTTTTGTTTCTTTTTTATTTTATTTTTAAATAGACTATCAAAATTTTGATTCTTAATCGAAGATATATGTAGATATCTAAGGGCACATCTGAACCCTTAACTATTTCTGTCGCAAAATAGCAGTGCTTTTTATGAGCTATAAGGAAGGGAAGAAAAGAAAGATTGCAAAATTGCTAAACAAATTTAGTCAGAAAGGATATACGGTTTTAATAATGAATGTATCTCCCATTGTCGCCGACATATTGATGGAAGACTTTGAGGAGAAAGCCCTGCTTAGTTCTCCCATAAATCCAAGATTCTACAAGCGGTACGTAGACGACACTTTCACAATTCTACCTTTAGATAAAGTAACTGCATTTTTAGACCATCTTAACTCTATAAATTCTAAAATTGAGTTCACAATGGAGTTAGAGGCAAACAATTCCTTAGCTTTTCTAGATGTGTTAGTAATTCGGAATCCTGATAACACCTTGAGCCATACTGTGTATAGAAAAAAGACCCATACAGATAGATATTTAAACGGTGATTCTCACCACTATCCTTCACAGTTAGCTTACCGTGGGTAAATCTTTGTTTCAGAGAGCGTGAGGGATCTGTGACAGTAAACACCTGGCTGCCGAGCTCCACCATGTCAAGCAAGTTTTGCATGACAACAAGCTTCGAGTCCCGCGCCTACGTCACAGTGAACGAGTGAAGCCGGCCACAGTCGAGCGTGTACCTGCTGTACTGCCATATGTTAGAGGGGTCACTGACAAGATTGGCTACATCTTGAAGCGCGCTTCCATCAAAATATATTTCAAGCCGCTGAAGAAGATTGGTCAGTTTTTACCATCAGTCAAGTGTAATGTCCCTCTGCAAGATGCAGGAGTGTACAAGCTTGATGTGAATGTGTCTCTCCACATAGGACAAACTAAAAGATCAATAAAAACCCGCGTTAAAGAACATATAGCTGATGATTTGATAGCCCGCAAATCCTCGCTAAAGAACACCGATTCCTTCCAAGGATGATTCGCGAGGCTATTGAAATCAAAAAACATCCTAATTTCAATAGAGAATTTGGCTGGGTGCTACCATTTGCTCGGGATCCTATAATAAATAAAATTAAATCCCAACCCAAGCATACAACTGCAAGACTTCAAGATACCATAAGTTCATACTGTATAGATCGGAACAAAAGTTAAATTTTAATCTATGGTAACCGCGGTTAACTATGACATATGGACGTTGAACATCTCAGTCCCGCCCGTGGCCATGAGTGCTGTAAAGCGTTCGAAACGTCGGGTATTTAAAAAGTAAAATATACGCCATAAATTACGTAAAAACTAGTATTATTTCAATAATGAATGTTATTACAAACATTATAAAAAAACTACCAAAAAAGGACTGCAAAGTAGTCCCCACTAGATGGGATGACTAACTAGAATGATAGATGCGGGTTACTTAAGACTATGATTTGTGGCAGTCTTTGGAAGGTTTTTTTCAGTGGTGGATAAGATATAAGCTATCATAATGATAATGACGACATTTTTTAATGATCATAAAAAGTAGTACAAAGCAAAAAGGTGTCCAAAGGAAAATATGAATTTCTATACAGTGATAAGATTTATTTGAGTTAACCTGATTTATAAAGATCGCTTTAAAAGATTTAGTACAACAGCGTGTCGATGTACAACACTCGTGGGGGAGCTTTATTTCAAATTTATGACAGTGAGGAATTCTGCAGTATAATTAAGGCAATTCAAGTAGATCTATACTTAATTCGTTGACGAGACGGTCATTACCAACTTCGTCATTCATTGTTAGTCACAGAGGCCTCTAATTAAGTCTTTAATAGAGAGTTTATTAAATAAAATATGTGAATATTCTTCAAACGCATAGAATCTGTGCGCTATATTTTATATTTGTAATGTTTCATCACAAACGGACAAATTAACCTACTTTTGTGTCATTATAATCATCCAAGTCCACTGCCGTATACAGGTCTTTTTGTATCAATTTATTTAATTCAAGTATATAATATGCTTGAATTGTGTATTAATATACGAAGTGTTATATATTGTATGTTGAAGTAAATTTTAAATAATAAGTGATATTAAATTTATATCGGCAAAAACCCTAGACGAAATTGTTTTCATCAAATCAGCGATATATTTAAAATGGTCCAAATTGAAAGTAAGCACATGTATACGTAGATATAAAGATGTGAAAGTCGCCACCTCCCTCACTGGCGTGAGATTTAATTTATGTGTTTTAATGTATGTGATGTACAAAATTTTACAAAATTCTAGTACCCATAAAATTGTTAATTGCAATTCAAGCACCCTGTTTCAAACAAAATATATTGAAAATGGTCCAGATTAGGAGTACCCTTAATCGACGAGCGTGTATTCGTAGATGTATGGATGTAAAGGAGGCGAGAGAGGTGTGTCAGGATCGTGCCAAAGAGAAGTTTGTAATCTCTGTCTATCCCTCTGTGTGACAGGTGTGAGTGTTTATGAATGAATTATAAATATATAATTTGTATAATTATAATATAGAAAAACAACGGCCCGCTGGTTTTAGAAGTAAAAAATAAAAAAAAAAACATACTTTTAATAATTAGTGTTTGTAACCTATATTAATTTTTTTTGGAGAAGCCATCCACATCAAATTGTTTAGTTCCTATGTTAGTGTTGTTAATCAGTTGGCTTTTGAAACCTGTAAAACCCAAAATCCACTGTTGAACATAGGTCTTCCCATACATATTGCCTCGTAAGGGGAAAATTCGTCAAAAGTGGTTGCCACTTAGTTGATGAATTGGAAACCGTACCGTCCATCGCCTGGTTCAGTTTTCCTGTAAGTACTGCGCCCACAAAAATATTTTGAAGACATATGATTAAGTCTGTAAGCACCCGGTGCAGTGACCTATTTTCTCATTCAACCTTCCTGAAATGAATGGAGACCTGTGCCATGCAGTGGGACGTTCTGTAACTATACTTTTTTTCTTACTCGGAAACAGTTGCTTTGTATTAAGATTATGTTTTCTGTTCCCTGTTTATGTAGATAGATATTATTCCTGAGATTATTATATTTTTTCTTAACGCCCAATGAAGCTCGGTTGCCCAGGTAACAACTATATGCTTCTTTATAAAGTAAGAAATACTAGGTTACATTTACTTACACACACGGATACACAAAACGGGCGACACATTTGTACACGTCAATATCAAATTCCCTGCGTAACAACTGTAGGCAATGAATTATTACGGACTAAGAATTTCACGAGTAATAAATTACTTAGAAATAGGTTACGATAACGACAGCAATGTGTCATTGAATGTACAGATAATGGGCATTTACTCCGTGTGAAGGCTTGTGAGGTTCCTAAGGGGACTACGTTATCTTGTTTTGTTGTCTTACGAGTTTACTTTAGAAAATACTAAGACGACCTTCGTTTTTTAGGCAAGTAAGACAAATTAGCACACAGTTTACCTGATGGTAAGTGAATGCTGTTGCCCATAGACTCCTACATTTCTTACGTCTACATCTTATAAAGAACTCCTTTTAGGAGATGAATAACATTTTTTTTTCATTCTCTGTCTGTCTGAATGGGCTCATCTTCCTATATGTTAAACCGATTGTAATAAAACTTCACGAACAGTTAAAGAACATTATCAGGGATTATATCTAGGCTATATTTAGTCTGGTCTGGTCTTGATTATCTTAAATCTAAATAACGCCTTATTAATAAAACATATCCGGGTGAAGACGGGTCGCCAATATAGAATAAGGATGGGAAAGGAGCACCAGTCCACCAGATGGTAAAAAGATGTCACCTAGATCTATTTAAACTTTAATATAATAAACTTTCTATTGTGTTCATTCTTAGTAATGATGCCGCCCCGGCTCTAAAAGAGGTAATTTTTAGATGAGAGGACGTAAAAGTGTAAACGCAAGTAGCATATCAGACTAGGGCTTTACCTAATGGAATAACTAATGGGGATAACTGATGGGGGAAAAAGGTCCTCGGATGGCAGCCTCGTACCGGTAGGTGAAGTGTGGGGCATTTCCCCACTAGATGAAGTGACGACCTGGCCTGACCTGGTAAGACATGCAGCTAGTCGATGGTTCCAGGTGGTTTAGGAACCGTGCTTTGTGGTATTCCTTGGGTGAGGCCTATGTTCACCAGTCGATTTATGAAAGGCTGTAATTACGATGATGATTAAATTTAGACATATACTCTTACGCCTGTCAGGCCAGGACTACGGATTTATAATATAGACTTGGGCACGTCCTGAACAACTGCCTCGCGTCATTGCTCGGCGGTTAAGACTATGATTAATTTGGCCCATCTTTAAGATATACACATATATATGTATAATAATAGTAATATTATTATACGCGAACGCGCAAATGCGCAAATACGCGAACGCGCAAAGGGCCGCTGCCTGGAGGTCGCCAGGGCGCGTCTGGAGCTGGCGCTGGACGCGACAGCATGCGGACCGCCAGCCGAGCGCGAGGTGCTGCACGACCACCCAGCAGCTCCTCGCATCCATCATCCCCACCAGCTGGCTTGGTGTCGGCAGGGTCTTCGCGGGCTCTGCAATCGGCACCCGCCACTGGTGGAGTACGCCGCATGCGTTGGACAACCCAGATGAACAGCAACGCATTGCGGGCGTATTTTAGGGCGAAAGGGGGAGAAACTGGAGGTTTTGCGTATCGGGCAAGGATGCATCGACTTTTTGCTGAGCTGGAGCCATCTGTAACCGTCACCGAGCAAAACCTGGCAGACCGAGTTCGGTATATCTTGCGCTCAAATACATTTGATGTCACCGAACTCGAACGGCTACGACGTGAGGCTGTTCCTTCATCGGGTGAAAATGCTGCGGCTGAGGATGCGGCGCCACAACTTGCTGAGCAAACGGCAAATGTGGATGCCGCCGTGAATATGCCAGTTGTGGTTGATTCAAACGATGATGGAACAGTCGCCCAGGAACTGGAACTAGAGCAAATGAGGAGTACATTGGAAGAGGCGATTGTGGAAACGCGCAGTACGACTCTCGAAAATCGACCGCGACTTCCCCGCTTAGCCCTAAGCAAGCGGAATCGGGCTGTCGTGAGGGCTCTGAACCCAATGCTGGTTACCTATTTGGAAGCCAGCCGGGACCTTTGCGAGACGGACTCAATTCTTTTTGGCGCCGCACTGGCAGTCTGCCGTATTAAAGGTGCCAAACTTTCCACGGCTGGACGCGCTACTGGACAAAGTAGTGCTATCCCAGCCTGGAGAATAAGAATTGAAGAACGTATCGCAAAGGCTAGGGCCCTCATCGGCAGACTGATATGCTTCAGGTCAGGCAATACCAGGCCAAGGATTGTGCGCACCGTCAGGATGGCGTTTGCTGGGACAAATGTTAGTTTGTCCCAGCCGGATATAATGCAAAAACTGACGGAGCGCATAGACGACCTGAAGCAAAGAATAGCTGCTTGGGGAAAGCGCATTCGGCGATATACCGAGAGGTCGACACGGTTCAACCAGAATCGTCTCTTCCAGAGTGATCAGAAGAGGCTCTATAAATCATTGGAGCGACCAATAGTAAGTGGAACGGGCCCTGCACCAAATCAGGCCGACATGGTCGCATTCTGGCGCAGCCTGTGGTCAGAGACCGTAAACCACAACGAGGGCCCTTGGACGGAAGTTGTGGCGAGTCAATGTTTGAGTATTACGCCCATGGACCCCGTCATCATAACGCCGGATGACGTAGCTGAGGCGGTCCGTAGGGCCCCGAACTCGAAAAGTCCGGGGCTTGACGGGCTGCATCACTACAGGCTGAAGGGGTTCATGGTGTGTCACTCTGTGCTCGCCAGACAGTTTCAAGAGGCTCTCAACCAGAAGTCGCTCCCAAGCCTCTTCACTACTGGGATCACTCATTTGGTTCCTAAAGATCAGGGTGCCACAGACCCGAGCAAATACCGCTCCATCACGTGTCTACCTACCATATACAAGACACTAACATCCATTTTGAGCGCAAGAATCGCTCGTCACCTGGACTTAAATCAGGTGATGTAGCGCGCTCAAAATGGATGTCGGGGCGGCGGTCGTGGAACCAAGGAACCACTCCTCATTGACGCGGTCATTGGCAAAGTGGGTTAACGCAACCGTCGGAACTTCTCCGCCGCCTGGATAGATTACAGAAAGGCATTTGACTCGGTGCCCCATACATGGCTAAAGAGGGTCCTCGAGCTGTACAAGATTGACTGTACAGTTCGAGCCTTCCTCGAGCAGTGTATGGGGCAGTGGAGTACGATCCTCTGTCATCTAGGCGAGCGGACGAAGGCTGCGGAAAGCCGCATAAGGATAAGAAGGGGTATATTCCAGGGCGACTGTCTGAGTCCAATCTGGTTCTGCCTCTCTTTGAACCCTCTCAGTACTTTACTGGAGGGCTCCGGGAGGGGATTTCAGCTTCGGAAAGGAGGTACAAAAGTGACCCACCTTTTCTATATGGATGACCTCAAATTATTCGCCTCCAGTCGCTCCCATCTTATAGAATTGCTAAACATCACGTGTGAATTTAGCAATTCTATTAGAATGGAGCTGGGGACGGATAAGTGTGCGGTCCTCCATGTTGAAAGGGTAAGGGTTGCTAACTCTGAGGGCATAGACTTATCTATGCCCGTCAACTTAAGATCCCTTTCCGAGACTGAAACATACCGATACCTGGGTATGTCACAGAACATCGGTATCGATGAGGCTGGTATGAAACAGCCAGTTTGCGACGTGTTTTATGCACGCTTGACCAAAGTGCTTAACAGCCGTTTGTCCGGTGTGAATAAGGCACACGCATATAACGGTTGGGTCATGCCTGTCCTCATGTATACCTTTGGCATACTCAGGTGGACTCAGACTGAACTTAACGCCCTGGATAGAAAAGTCCGCACTACCATAACGTCCCATAGGATGCATCATCCGAGATCGTCGGTAATGAGGCTGTACTTGCCGCGGAAGCATGGTGGTCGTGGCTTCTTGAGCGCGCTCACCATGCATAATCGCGAAGTATGCAGCCTCCGTGATTACTTCCTGTCGAGATCGGATGATCCATTCTATAAGGACGTCATTTCTTGTGATAAAGGACTTAGCCCTCTATCCTTAGCCAACGAGCAATGGCAAGACCCGGCAGTGCAGAGCATTTCCGACCGGGAGACCGTATGGAAGGAGAAGGAGCTCCACGGGAGGTTCTACAAGGCTCTACATGAGCCTTTCGTAGACACAGTAGCCTCCCTCCACTGGCTACGCTTTGGTGATCTCTTCGGGGGAAACCGAGGGTTTTGTCTGTGCAATACAGAATCAGGTTATTAAGACCAACAACTATCGGAGATACATCCTAAAGGATGGCACCGTCGACATCTGTCGAGCTTGTCGCCATCCCGGTGAGTCACTTAGGCATGTCATCTCCGGTTGTTCGGCGCTTTCTAACTCTGAGTACTAGCACAGGCACAACCTAGTAGCCAGAATTCTACACCAGGAGCTCGCTCTGAAATACGGTCTCGTGGATCGGAAATTGCCGTATTACAAGTACTTGCCGGAAGCCGTGCTCGAAAATGATCGCGCCAGGCTCTATTGGGACCGGGCCATCATCACAGACAGGACTATTCTTGCGAATAAGCCTGATATTGTGCTGATGGACCGGGCACAGTCAAGGATATTTTTGGTCGACATTACCATTCCGTATGACGAGAACCTCGTGAAAGCCGAAACAGACAAGCAAACAAAATATCTGGACCTGGCTCACGAGGTGACCGACATGTGGGGTGGTCTGCCGACCGAAATTATTCCTGTAGTCGTCTCTGCAAACGGGCTAATCCCAGTCAGCCTCTCGGGTCATCTGAGGCGGCTGGGACTACGTGGCGGACCGCTCCAGGTTCAAATGCAGAAGGCGGTGCTCCTCGATACCGCCCGCATCGTCCGCCGGTTTCTTTCCCTTTCCCCCTAACCCTCGGCCGTTTGATCTCCCCTGCCGAGGGCCTCCATCTGGTTGGGCTTTTACTTATTTATGTACTTTTATATTTATTTTATGTTATTGATATTTATGTATATTTATCTTTTCATTTTCATTTATAATTATATATTTATAGAACCCAACCAGATGAGAAAACTATATAGATACCCCATAATAATATTATTATTATGTATATGTATAATAATAATAATAGTAGAAATGCGGTCGTTAAGGAGTATGTTAGGGCTGAATCTGAACGATAGGGTAAGAAATTGTGTAATAAGAGAAGAGTGTGGTTTGCAAAATGATGTTGTGACCAGGATTAAGAAAGGAATGCTTCGGTGGTTTGGTCATGTGGAAATAAAATGAGGAAAGAGTGACAAAGAAAATTTATGTTGCAGAAGTGAATGGCAGAGTCGGAAAGGGACGTCCTAGGCGAAAATTTATCGACTAAATTGGCGATATATTGAAAACGGGCCAAGTTAGGAGTACCCTTAACCGACGAGCATGTATGCGTAGGTGTATGGATGTGAAGGAGGCGAGAGAGGTGTGTCAGGATCGTGCCAAATGGAAGTCTGTAGTCTCTGCCTACCCCTCTGGGTGACAGGCGTGAGTGTTTTATATATATATATATATATATATATATATATATATATATATATATATATATATAATATGATCTGGTCGTTAACCTTACGTCTAGGGCGTCATTTGCAAACTCTGCCACTAACTTCTGCAGCATATATATCCTTTGCATTGATTAGTAGTCGTGCTTACGAGCAGTAGACCAACTATGTAGTCACAGTCACAGTGAGTACAGAGTACACATATGTTCTATTTGTATTGTATACTGGCTAATGACATCCGACTAGTCAAAGCCACACGCACTCTCTTAATAACACTTTTACTTTAAAATAATATCTGTGGTTATTTGGTGCATTGGCTTCGTTTATCACAAAAATTTATACAATATTTTCGGCAATCGTTACTTAGTTTTTCTAGTATTTTTGAAGTGAGATGATAAATTTAATATTAAAATCCCTCTCAATTTCATCGGTAAATACTTGTATTATAATTTTTATCCGGCATAAAATTCGTAAAAATTCCTTTATTATCCTTTTTTATGTTATACCTTGCCTAAAATTACATCAAAACTTCCCCTGTGTCTATCATACGATCACATATAGTGAAAATTTGCATTTAATGTCGTCGAAGCTAAGTTCTTACATGGTACTTTAGAGTGAAATGCATATTCATCCGATCTTTAGAAAGCTTGTAACCTTCCAAGTAGTACAATCCGTCAATTACCATTACCGTTACAGTCTATAGCTCACTCTTAAGTTGACTCCCCATAGTGTATCTTGTAAGGGATATATTTAAGGTATGTATGGTGGGTTTGTTGGTAATTACAATTTTTTTATTTTAAAATTGTTATAAGGAAGTCGCTGCTGCCCATATTCTGGTTTATTTCCCGCTTTTACTTCTTACTACACTCACGGAACGATATGGGGTAGTGGATATCCTTACACTGCCACTAATCGGTCGATCACGTTCGGTTTGGACAAATTATCAACAACCAAAACTCTGAGTCGAATTAAGAACTCTCGTCTTAAATAATTGTTACGTGTTAATACGCCAACCACGTATGTATTATTCCCAACCATACCTCAAGTTGTTCGACCGCAAAATGGAAATTAAGGATTTAGATGTCGTGATTCTTACGCTTTTACGAAATGTAAGCCTGAAGTTTCGTTCCGCACGAGCTCACGACGCTACGCATATTAAGCGACTGAGCGAGAAAGTAATGAAGTTTCTACGAAATTGAGCGCACTTTTCTCAAATTTATTGGAAGTCTTCGAAAATCCAATTACTTAGCTAGCAATGTTTACGTCATACATACTTTTATCAATTTTTTACTTCTTTCACTGCTTTTTAAAAGTCGCTCGTAGGTCCATAATTTTTCTGCACATCTTTATATTACAAATATTTCTTGAAAGTAAAATAGATAAATTATGGAATTTTTAATAGAATAAGGATGATAAACGTACACAAAGTCCATCTGATGGTAAGTGAATTTCGGCCTAAGATATATACATCTATTTTTGAATAGGAATCAAAATGCAGATGCGTTATCACTCCTGAACATTGAGATGAAATGCCTCGCTACCAGAATCCGGTGCTCCACTCTCATCATAAAAACATTTACCTCATCTACTCAAGAATAAATACCACGCCCTCAAAATAGTCTGAAAATCGTAATACCGTCATAACACTTTCACATAACTCATGTTTCACCCTTCAGACTACATTGCTATGGAATGCCATTTTAAATGATATCAAGAAAGTTTTGAATTAGGATTCTTTATTAATACTAAAATAAGAAATAAACAACATTACTCAACATTACTTAACATTACTCAAAGAAAAGCTGACTCATCAACTAATATGACCAAGTTTAAAGTAACATTCATAATCATAATCAATATATCATAATAAAGTCATTATAATTGTCGACATAAGTCGTGAGCACACTTTTTATTGGTCGATACGACGTTGACCACGCTGACGTTCAACGTGATTGGTTCATCAGTCGATTCTCGTCATCAGTCGTCATTGGTTTCGAACGTATTATTCGGCTTCCTTACACTTCAGAGCAACAATTTTAGAGATAACTTTTTTAATTAGTTAATTTTCGTTAATTGTTTTTGTTACCTCGTTGTTAATTGTTGTTTGTGTATTCCTTGTTATTGTTTTTGTTATTTCTTGTTTTTAATTTTTTTTCTTGTTATAATTTGAGTGTTCAGATTTTGGTCTAAATATGCAGAGAAGGAAGGATTCGGTGTTAAATAGACAATCCCGACAAATAGTCTATTCAGTGTTTAGTTAGATGGAAAAATTAGGTACTGCGAAAACCATCATAGATGTGTATAAACAGACTGCTGAGGCGACTAATGTCGCAGTAGCTACTGTACGGGGCGCCGCAACACCAGATTTTATGGAAGACATGTCACCTCTTCCTTCCTCTTAATAAAATAATCAATTCTAACCACCAGGTATACATTAAATACATTATAGTAGATAATAAAATAACGGACACGAATATCTGCAACATTACTGTATCAAGGTAAAAGTTGATGTGTTCGAGTAAACATTTTCATAAAAGTCGGCGAAAATATACAATTTAGAATTGAAATAATGAAGTTACCCAATAATTTTGCCCGACAGTGTACCTACCTCAGTTTATCTGTGCTCACGACTCGTGTCGGCAACTATACACGTGTTGGTGACGCGTCATACGAGATGATAATATTACACTGAGCAGTTTAAAATGCCCGTCAACCGTATTTTAAACACGAATCTAACACAGGCTAGTTAATTCATTTACATAGAAGTGGAAATTCAGGTTTTACAATATAATATTAACAATGGACTGAATGCAGTGTGTCAGTATTTATTTTATATTAACAAAATACCCATTAAACTTAAAACTGATAACCTCTTAAATAAATAATAAGTACCTGGATGACCGACCCTTGTAATCGGTACTTTTATTTTTGAAATCGTGTGTTTTGGAAATTATATTTAGATAAAAATACATACTGATAAATATAAATAATATGTTTTGATCTTGTCGACATAATAGCAAAAACTGAAATAATTATTTGAATAAAAATTATAAGTGCAATTAGTTTAACTTAAATTTTCACGTTTTTAAAAAAATACTAAAAAAAGGGATCAAAATAATAGATTTTCTCACAAAAGAAGGGAACTTGAAAAAAAGGAAAAAAAAGTCAGACTGAAGAGAGGACTCGAACCAGTGTACTACGATTTCAGGACCGCCTGATATCCCATTTGAGCTATTATAATCAATAACGCGCTGCTAAAATTTACCTTCTTATTCTAAAGATATTGTGGTAGTTTTTCATTGCCTGAAAACACGGATAAAAGGACATTTTCTAAAAATAAATCCTAGCCAGATCAATTTATTGCCCTCGAAACCCCCTGGACACTAAATATTTTCATAATATTTAGTGTCCAGGGGGTTAACTACATTATTCCAGAGGAATTGCCTCATAATGTGTATTAAGGTTTATAATAAAGTTCCTAAAAATATTCGTGAACAGCCATTAAGGCGAATGAAAAAAAGTTTAAAGCAGTGGCTAATAAATGCTGCCTTTTATAATATCAATGAATTCTTTAACCATACATTTTGATTTGATTTTATTGATTTTCTTTAACTAAGTAAATTACTATAGAACCAGGATTTTGCGTGATACTTCTTAAATGAAGAAAAATTAATTTTTCTATTTTTGTTATGTTATCCTAAAAACATAAACTTAAAGTGTTTATGAAAGAAAAAGAAAATTTATAAAAGTGTTTATTTCTAATTTTATTTTTTTAATTTTAATTTGTTTTTTAACATATTTATTTTAAACAATTTTTACGCATGCTACAAAAGGCAAAACATGTGGAAACAAATGTTGACTCTGTATCCATCCGTTTGTATCCATGTTTTAGCGAAATAAATGATTTGATTTGATCGTTAGAGCCGTTTCCGAGATTTCGATTGTATATACAAGAATTGCTCGTTTAATGGTATTAGATTAGATTAGATTTCCGTGATTGGTTGCATTGTTTTGTAATTATCTATAAAATAATACCAATCAAATAATTAAAAATCTTACTACAGTAAAATCTGATTGTAATACGAAACCACTCTTAAAGTCTTCTGGGTTTTTTAATAGGATATGGCTGACAAACGATCACACAGTTCAGTTGATGGTAAATGGATGTTGCGGCCCATAGACATCTACATCAATTCTCGATCACGAAACAAAATGCAGATGCGTGAGGACTAAGATGGAATGCCTCTTTTATAGTGAAAGGGTCTCCGGTTCTCTACACTCGCCATACGAAACACAGCAGCGTTAAGCTGCTTTTTTACGCTTGTATTCTGTGAGAGCGTGGCCCTTCCCCGGTCGAGTCGATCCATTCGTGTTACAACTATACTACTAAAATAGTTGCAGCATGGCTCTACCACGAGAAAATAATTATAATCATCATCACTCATTAGCTTATAATCATCATCATCATCATCCTCATTCTTACAGCGTACTCACACAAGTCCACTTCTGATTATGCATCAGTCCGGTAAATTAAAACAAAGCACGATATTAGGTCATCTGCATTCATCTTTTCAGTTTTATCAGACTCTCACTTCCTGCAGTTGAAGATCGTCCAATAAAGTCTTCTTGGCTGCGCTTGCTGGTCTGAGGCTGCCATACTTTTTGCTCCTGTTCCGTTCTAGATAAACTTGTCATGCACCATTTCACGCAAAGAAACCCCAAACATTAAATCGAAGCATAAAACTCATTGAGCTACTTTAAGCTTCAACATATGTTTTTGTACAAACATTTTATACTCGTATGTGTTAGATTCATGCTGGTCGTAAAACGAAAGAAATGGCTCGACCAATATAGGACCACACTTTCACAGAATACTGGCGCAAAATAGCAGCTCAATGCTGCTGCGTTTCGTTTAGTGACTGTAAAGAACCGGAGAACCCTTTATCTTTATCCTCAGGGATGACAACACATCTGTATTTGTATGTATTCTTAATCGAGGAGGGATTAGATATCTTTGGGCTACAGTATCCACTTACCATCAGGGGGACTGTAAGCTGTCCCCCATACTCTATTAGAAATAAATACAACCGGCGGTGGAGACCGTAATTTATAAATTTCAATGACTCTTGAAAATGTTGTTAATACCTGTACATATTTCACCGCATTTCTTTCTGTAACAAAAATAAGTAAAAAAATAATAACTTCCGAATATTTGTGAAATATAATCGAGATAAATATTTTTCGCCAGAAAATTCCACTTACGGGCGATAAATTCCCGCATAAGCACATTCCAGATTCGATACTAAACCATTCTGCAGCAAAAATAAAAAAATATTACGTGACCCATTTGTCAGATAATGTATGATTGCTTTAAAGATTGTTGTGGTGGATTCGATGTCCACATAACATATTACTATTTATTCCTTCTATACGAAAGCACCTGCAAAATTGCATATTGTGCTTACCGATTTCCGACGACGACTCCGTGGCGCAGTGGCTTAGCAATGAGTGGCTGCGCTGGGGGTCACGTTGAATCGGGAAGAAGTATTTGTATGGCCTACAAAAATTGTTCCAGGTCTGGATGTTTGTCCTTGTGCAATTTATGTTTGTAAACTGCCCCCACGATACAGGAGAAAATCCTAGTGTAGGGGTAATGTTTTTAATAGAAAAACTAAATAAAATATATAAAAAAATAAAATTTCCGTCGGTGCCCGTGAAATCATTTTGACAATCTTTACTTTGGGATTAAGTTCGTTATATCTCCCAAAATTATAAATTGTCTTAAATTTTAATAAATGTAGACCATATAAATATTTTAAATATAAATTAAAATAATATTTATTAGACAAATGCTTTTTTTGTTGTTTATTTGGATCACCAACAGATGATACAAAATATGACTCATAATTTTTTTTATAATGAATTCTTAAAGTTTTTAAATTTTAAGAATTCATTATAAAAAAACATAAAGCAAATCTCAAACCGTAAGCAAGCAAACAAAATCGAAGTATTGTTTCGTCGTTTTCTACAGTTCACGTGGGCAGACACTTAATACACAAAATCGCATCACCTTAATCAAAATCCATTTCATGCCATTATTTAACGATAAAACACGAGCAAAAATCCGTAGATGGTCAAATCCTATTAAGGTCCTATCAAAACCAATACGTTTATAAATATTTTTCTATATTTTGTTCACGGCAATAGATAATGAAAGCTATTTTTATAATAAAATAGCCTTCATTACTAAAAAATCATAATGTTGAAACTTGAGGCAAATCTGTACAGATTAATATTGAATAAAAGAAATATATTTATAAAAACGATTGAATAGGCTATATTGTTAAAGTAAAAAAAAAAACATTTGAATATTATCTAACACGACTGAATAGGCCGTATGGTCATTGATCATTGTCTGTTACTTGATAACTTCAAGTTTAATATTGTCTTGCGCATGTAGCTGTGTTTATAATTTCGTGTTTTTACTTTCGTGGATTTAATTAAGCTGACCCTTGGTTTTCTCTTGCATTTATACTTGAGTTATGAGAGCAATAGAACAGATAATTTATAGCCTCCGGCTCCTTTTCTGGATGACATTTTATAAATAATAAAAGTATAATTAATTGCAGAAAATAATTTAACAATTTAAATAAGTTGAGTAAAATATAGATATAGGGCAAATCCTTTCTACAACGCTACACAGGCCCAAGTCCAACAGTGGGCTCTTATAGACTGATGAAGATGAAGAGTTAATTATCAGTCGGCGAAAAAGTTTCATCATATTTAATACACAAATTCAAGACATTTTTTTCAATTTTAATTACATTTAATTATGATATATATGTGCCATTTTGATCGATAAATTGTTGTCATATTGTAGGTCCCTTCCTTTAATCCCTTTGCTGCTGATATCTTGAAAGTTTTGATCAAAAAATGCCACAAGTAGTTTTGACAGTCCTCTCATGATGTTAAATACAACACTACATAAAGAATTCTGAAGATAGCAAAACAGGTGAAAATCTGAAGGTCAGGACCATCTGGTGAATGCATTAAGACGACACGTCGAAAAAGTGGCTCCGGGCTATCGCCGTACTGATCCGAGTGAATGCATTATTTCTATAAAAACTTAAAAAACGCCGTAATAAGGTCTAAAATTGCGTAGCGCCCCCGACGATTAAAACCGTTTAGAAATTGTCTGTAAATTATGAATATTGTTGTTATGAATATACTTGAGTGATTCCTTATAGTTATTTTTAGAGGAGTTTTCGCAAATAATTGTAATCGTGTCAAAACTACAGAATCGTGCTTTTGAACAAGTAAAGTCACGATAAAGACATGAATCTACCTACGTAATATCAAAATTTCACTTTTGTTAGTGGTGTCATGGTCCCATACTATTCGATGAAAGGACTTGCATTTTTTTGCGGTGTCGCCTTAACACTTCCCAACCGTTTTTTCTCAATTTCTTACTTGAGTTTCATTCATTGTACGCAGTTGAGAACCAGATCGATGGTTTTGTCCAGCGGTAAAAGCTCATAATTAACGATGCCCTTCCAATTCCACCATACACACAGCATTACCTTATTGTGTGTTAATTAGGGTTTTTCATACACTTTTACAACAAAATCCCTGAAAATGTTAAGAGTTCGCTTAAAATTTTTACTAAAGAAATACAGTAATGAAAATAACTCCTGAGAAGAAGGTGATCGCTACCATGCCGGTTATATTATAAAGTTGTAGAAAATTATTGTAAAATTATGTTATTTATATATCTGCTGGTTTCTGAATCTTACCAGGATAGCTAATTTTCAAGGTTTTTAATTAAAAGGTTGTAAAAATTAAAAGGTTGACAAACGAGCACACAGTCCACCTGATGTTAAGTGGACGCTGGGGCCCATATACATCTAGATTATCCACGATTAAGAATCAAAATGCAGATGCGTTGTCACCCCTGAGAAATAAGATGGAATGCCTCGTTTCCAGTAAAAAGGGTCTCCGGATCTCTACTCCCACCATACGAAACACAGCAGCATTAAGCTGCTATTTTACGTTAGTATTCTGTGAGAGCATAAACCTTTCTCGGTCAAGCAGACCCATTCGTGCTACAACCATAATATAGCTGCAGCGTGACTCCAACCAAGTATAAAAATAAATTAAATGTAACCAGCAGTATAAATACTCACACGTAAATTTATGAAGCCAGAGGTCAGGTAGATAGATGACTTTTGTTGAACCACTGCAGTGCCATTGTTTATAAAGTAGTTCTATATGGGTTCACCTGTATGCTAGTCGACTCGATGTAGACTGAAATAAATAATAATACTATTAAAATATATAATAATAAATACTAATAAAATATATGATCAACAAATCTTGTGCCAATGTTGCTTTTTCTCACAATATGGCCGAGAAATGTTTTTACGAATACAGTAAAATGAACAGTTTACGCATTACTATAACTCACGTGAATTTTATTAAGGAATTGTTAGTTGTATAACTGAACTCAGTTGATCTTTAAAAATGCAAACATTACATTGACTCACGTTTATGCTGTTCAGCTGTACTCGATTTTTAGTTATCCCTTAAGTGCTATTTACAAAGGACGCTAAAAACAGCTCAAAGCTGAATTACGAATTTTCGGTGCATCATAACTGAAATTTATGCTATTAAGCAGCATTAGGTATTATTTTACTCAAGAAAAATGCTAATGTAAACTCTAAGGGACTAAAACAGCTGAGATCTGTATAGCGGATTTACGTGGAATTATATTAATTCATGTTTATGCTGTTAAACAGCATTAAGTATTGATTTATTACTTTAAAATGCTTTTGTAGATCTAAATGCACTAAAACAACTGAAAGCTGTACAGCTGTGTTGTTGTTTGCTACACTAAAACTAAAAGCTTTACAAAAGCATTTTGATACGCCATTATCCAACCGTCAAACAGTCCAAAGCATCATAATGCGTTTTAAATGCCAATACAATGCGTCGAGATGCTCAGTAAACTTAATAAGAGTTTGTAGAGACCTTAAGTTCTACATAAGTTAACTAATCGTTTGTTAAAATGTTTCTTGTGTTACTTGGACGGTTTCATTATGAAATCTCTCAGAGAAATACATTAACACAGTGACATTTTTGTCATTTTTATCTTCTTTTTCATAAAAACAGTCATGACGGATTTGTCTTTTTGACTTCATTATTACGTAATAATTACGGTGCAATAGATTATCAGAAGTTTAAAAAGTTAAAAAGTACTGCAAGGTTGCCCTAACGCATTTTATTTAACGTATATCTTAGTCTTAGTTAGAAATAAAATAAAATTTAATGCCTAATGTGCAGTTGAAAGTAAACTAATAGACGTCCAGTAGTCTAAATTTGACTGTAGTTCCTAAAATGTTAAAAATTGTACATTTAGCAAGTTGTGTTTAACTTTTAGCTTTCAGTTTAATACACATTGTGTGTGTAGTGGCATTGTAAGTGGTTGCGCGGAAAACCATGCGTATTTATTTATTTTGACGGTAGGCTGCCAAATCGCTTATCCCTTTCCAAAACGATATCATTCATACCCTCCTATCGACACATCGGGGTGGTGGGGTGGGAGGGGAAAGAAGATGATTCTAGAATATCACGTAATCATCGCAACCGAAGGTATAAAACGCACGCGCGACCGACGCGCACTCCTCTTCCCGCCGCGCTCGTTGTTGGAACCACACCGCTAGTAGAACCGCTTTAGCCTGGAAGCAGTCGAGCTCCAGGAAACCCGCCTCACCCCGTGTGAAAAATAGTTCTAGAAGAAGTTCCAGAAGTCGCAGCTATAGTGCCCAACATAGAATAGCATAGAAGAAACACCCCGGTGAGTGAATATTCCTAATAATATTGCCTGCTTGATATAATTGTGTTTTAACCCGCTCCAATTTGTTTTTCTCCTAATCAAGCAGGATTCCTTTCATCGATTTGGCAAATAATAGTTCGTTTTTAGGGAAGAGCGAGTGCATTGTACCGCGCGCTATAGTCGTCGTTATATAAGCGTAGAAGCATTTTGTAGATACAGTCCACTTAGATTAATATCTCGCGTAATAGGTTTAAGGTTCGACCGGGGAATTCGACTTCAGCGACCTTAGGCTCGACGCTCCACCAGTAAGAATATCCACTACACCGGATCATCCCTTGGGTGATGTAAGATGTGACAAAGGTGAATGTTAAGCGAAAAACATGATACGAGATGTCCAGCAGCATCTACCTGATAACTAGCCAACCTACCTGTCAAACGTGGCAAATATATCAATATATTTTATGTGGAAATCTATGGGGGAGGTCATGTTCAACAGTGAACTATTACACGCTATGATAGAATATAATCATTTTTTAGTAAATATAGGTTACAATAATACTTATTGAACGTCATTTAGGCTTTACCAATGGTTCGGAAAAAAACCTCTGTCCTGCAAAGAACCAGAAAGAAGAAAATTAGTAAAAAAAAGTAAACAAGTAGACAATCCAGGGGTTGTTATCAATCATAAACCCGTTCCTAGCGTAATAATTCTTATTATGCAATTTTTGCTTACTAAAAATTTGAAAATTTTTGATCCTGCATATTAATTTCCAGATAAATGTATAAATAATTATAATAATATCATAAAATAATGATGATGATTTATCATACTATCGTTTTAATAATCATATTATATCGTCCGTATAGTTTTCATATAAAACTTTTACGAATAGCACACAATGTTGGTATAATGAATAGGTATTTCAACCGACTTTTTGCTCCCCTTGATATATATGGTCTTCCTGCCGGTACTCAATCTTAATTTGGTGAAATAAGGAAAGTTAGGGAAATAAACGTCGGGGATATTTTCTCGAACATAAAAGAGACAATTTGAGAGAATCACGGTTTTCCTGCAAATCCAAGAACTTGATTATACAAGTAGGTAATATTAGTGATATATAGAAGAAACACTGTCAGTCAATCAACATGGAAGACCAGTTATTTTTATTTTTTTATTTTTTTATAGGATAGGGTGACATACGAGCACACAGTCCTGATGGTAAGTGGTTGCTGTGGCCCATAGATATCTACATCTATTTTCGATTAAGAATCAAAATGCAGATGCGTTTTCACCCGCGAGGTCTAAGATGGAATGCCTCGCTTCCAGTAAAAAAGGGTCTCCATTTCTCTACACTCACCATACAAACACAGCAGCATTTAGTTACTATTACACGCTGGTATTCTGTGAGAGCGTGGTCCTTCCCCGGTCGAGTCGACCCATTCGTGCTACAACTATACTTCTAATATAACTGCAGCATGACTCTACCACGTAATAAAAGTTGCAAGTTGCAGGTAAAGTTGGCATTTGAAAAAAAGAGACATTACTTTTTACGTACCGATACCATAGACACTTAAAAAGTGATTAATACACGTTTTAAGAATAAAAGCGATATGATGACATTTTAACAATAAAAGTGATAAACATCCAATATACAACCAGTGAAAAGGTTTTAGCCAGTATTATAATAAGTCACACATCATCACACACATGGGCACGCGTATGCACGTACAATAATATATAACAGGATTTATCATATTTTAAAATTAAATAAATGCGTATTCATTATTACAGCCCCTTAAAATAGTATATAATATCCTTATTCAACTGCCTCGTTGGTCTTGTGGTTGTAGTAGTGCAACTGCTGATCATGAGATCCTGGGTTGGAATCCCGGGTTGGGCCAAAAAATCAAATATTGAGTTTTTCCGTCAAGAAATTCTCAGTAGCTGCCCGGAGTCAGGAAGTTGGCGGTGACTCACCCCCTTGCCTCGGAAAGCACGTAAAGCCGTTGGTCCTGCGCCTGATCTCTCTCCGGTCGTGTCAGTTTACCGTCCCATCGGATTATGAGAGTGAGGGAATAGAGAGTGCACCTGTGCTAGCGCATACACTTGGGCACTTTAATCCTGTCCTGCGCCGATGGCTAATGTCCGTTGAGGCTGGCCGCCGTGACCGAAATTCGGTCTGGAGGACATTATTATTTTATCCTTATTCATAAAAACAAATACAATGAAATTACTCAGAGCCTGACATTAATAGTTCATTGGAAGTAATATATCTTAATGTAATTCTGTAAATCTGTTAAATATTTTATGGTTTCATTGGAGGTTTTTCGTAAATGACGGATATAAACTTACAGATAAACGAGTATTGAAATACATTTTAATACGATATCAATTGGAGATTGTTTATATAAAAAGCTTATAATATGTAGGTACGTAAATTTTATGATTTTTTAAGCCGTGGTAGCTTATGGACTAAGTACTTGAAGTAAATTTCACAGCACGCGATCAACCCGAGTTCGATCCCCTCCGGCACGCAAGAAATTATTTTACCGGCAGGCCGCCTGCGATTTTACAAGGCGCAGGTTCGGCCGCACATGGAATACTGTTCACATCTCTGGACTGGGGCTCACCAGTGCTAGCTCCTTCCATATCGCATCTAGCGCAGAGCCGTTCTAATCGTTAGTGACCGAGCTTCAGGTTCGTTCTGGTGATCAGCTTGACTCACTGGCACTGCAAAGAGATGCTTTTACCACGGGGAGTGCTCTGAAGAATTGTTCGGATAAAACTCGCGATACCATCCGTACCATGTGAGTGACTGGAGATATACCACAGTGCGATTTACAAGAAGTTTTTTTTTCGCACAACTTCTTTGTGGAATTGACTACCACCAGAGATTTTTCCGGTCTGAAACGACTTTGGTACCTTTAAGAAAAAAGCCTACTCCTTTTTAAATGGCCGGCAACGCATTTGCAATTCCGCTCGTGTTGCAGTTGATCATAGTCGGCGGTAATCACTTATATACAATCAGGTGAGCCGTGTGCTCATTTCCCCTTCTCCTATAAAAAATTACGATTTTAAATTCTGAGTAAGGAAACATTGTAGGGAAACCTGCGTGTCTAGGGAATAAAATTTTACGAGGATATTTTTAAGTGACGACTGCGTAAAGCAGCGCAACCTTCTTAGAAATGAAAGAAGACCTAAACCTATGGGTCGTAAGATGACCTCGAATGATGATGACATCGGAGTAAGAATACGCACGATAACACATTGTGGTTTACCCCACACACAAACACACACACACACACACACACACACACACACACACACACACACACACAACACACACACACACACACACACACACAAACACACACACACACACACACACACGACAATTTTCTATTCAAAAATCACCAAACCTCATATAACCTCAAACGTTAATGTCAAATCGACCATTAGAAAGTTAAGTAAGCGTTTTGCTGTCCTTAACTTTAATTGTCATTAAGGGACGCTAATGAACCGTTAACTGACTCTGAGAGTGAACTTTTTTAAATCTATACTAAGGAGCGTCTTAAGTAGCCGTTAAACGTCTCTGAGTGCGGCCGTTAGTGATATCACTGATTTTCCGTTTGGTTGCGTTGATTAATTTCCGCACTTACTGCATTTACTGCAAGTTCGCGACAGGACGCTATGTTACACAAATTTCCAGTGAATGAGAAAAGACTCAAAAAGTGGCTTGAAATGATTTCATGTGATTCTTTACGGAATAAAAGTGTTTGTGATTTTGCCCACCTGCAAGTCTGTCACAAATATTTTGAGGCTCATTTTGTGACTGGAAAATCACATCTTTTAAAGACGGCTTATCCATCGCTGTTCCTTAAATCTGAAATCATCACTAAACCGTTCGAAGAGCATTGATAAGTTGATATTATTTTATTTACTAGCTTTTCTACACACAATAAAACTAATTGGTTAGCACACAACACACATACACTGTAACGTTGCACGTACATGTATGCATAATTATAATTAAACGGTTTATTAAAATTAAATAAACATTTAATAAACTAAATAAAAATAAATTAAAAGTTATTAACAAAAATAATTCTATAATTAACTTTGGTATCCTATTAATAAAACAAATCAGTAAACTAAAAGAACGAATTAAATAATAAATCAAATATTAAAATATTGTATTTCGAACAAACACTCTGACGCTTCGTTACTCTATGCGCCTTGCAACTCTCGCGTCAGAGTTTTACCCGGCCGGTATTATTCCACGGCGTCGCGCTCCCGACGATTCTCCGCCCGAGCGCCCTGGGAGGCGCACACTACCACTGCAGCCGCGTTCACAAGCTCTGCTTTGTGTCCTCGTACGCGCTTGCAAATTTTAATCCCATTTTGGAAAAAGTTTAAAATAATATAATAATTCCGGCACTGTGGCCGTATAGTTTTTTCGTTAATTCTCGTCACCGAGACCTCCGTATCGTCTTGCACCCCGTAAGGGGTGCAATTTTACGACTACAACCGTGGCGGTCGCCCCTTTTTTAAGAGGGCCTAGGCCTCCCCCTCGACGCCGCCACCGCCACAGCCAGCTGCCCACGGCGCTCCCCCGTGAACAGTCCAACCCCCCCGCCCTGCTCGACCACCTAGCGGCCACATAGGGGAGTACCTGACCCTGCCAGTGAAGCCAGACGGGCATTTTTTTTTAAAATTATCGGAACCACGCCCACGACCTTTTCTTTTACCAATATACAATTTTTTTTTATGACTGGTTGTTGCCTTATTTTAAACCCCGACCGCCACACTGGCGCCCATAAACGTGGTAAAAAAGGTCTGGTTTCACTGCGTAGGAGTAGTTGGTGTTTGTGTCGTTTTGTGTTTGTGAAACGTTTTTGTTTTTTTGTTTTTGGTTGCAGCAACTAATGTGTACGAATTTCATTATTGTGTTTGTTTTAGGAATTTTATTGAATTTCAATTGATTTATTTATTTACTTTTATTATTTGAGAGATCATAAACTTTAATCCCTAACTAAGAATTTGTTTAGTTTCGAACAACTTTTCGTAATCACTCTATGCCGTGCACTACCCTATGTTGTTTACGTTCTATCATTGTACAGAGTAGTTAGCGTGCAGAGTGGTCACTGTGTAATCTGTGATAGGGTAAATTTAATATTGTTCCGAGGTATTACTATTCTATTCTGCAGTAGGTTTTTTTTTCTCGTGTTTTTTTTTTCTGTGATATCATTATTATTGAAATTTTATGAATTGTAACTATTCCCTATTGTTGCTGCAGAACTCTAGTTCAGTTGAGTCACGCATGCGTTGGTAGTATTTTAAATTATTCAATCAATTGTTTTTTATTTTAATTCTTAGGCATATTATTATTATCTTGTTGTTGTTTTATTTAATTGTTCGAGTACACATTAGTTGCGTATTTTAATTTTTTGTTGCGCTGCTTCTTTTATTTTGGTGGCAGTTGCTTTATTCTTTTTACTGCTTCTTTTATACGCCAATCGTTTTAGTCAACCAGAACGTTCTTAGTACCTGATATTATAATTGTAACGGAACGGAGTAGATTAAGTCAGTAACGACTCAACACTTACCTCTTTGCGGTTATACGCGTATAACACGCGTATAACCGCAAAGAGGCGCACTCGGCTAAATTCCTATCGTTGCAAAAGTCGGAGTTAGAATACGAAGTTGCCATTAGAGGTGCCACCCCCGGCTGACACAGTCAGAGAGTTACGCGAGCAGATTGCTAAATTAGTTCCACTCTTTCCTTCGGAGGACATTCTCGAGAGCGTTTTGTCTGTCGGCGATGATTTAAAGGGAGTCAGCGATGCTTTAATTAAGCTAAGAGCATATATCGAG
Source organism: Parnassius apollo (assembly GCA_907164705.1). Lineage (NCBI taxonomy): Eukaryota > Metazoa > Arthropoda > Insecta > Lepidoptera > Papilionidae > Parnassius > Parnassius apollo. The sequence goes on along the minus strand of CAJQZP010001064.1, from coordinate 328,314 downwards.
GCGCCTAGCAATGGGAATGCGTTGCTTCGTGCTCGCAACCTCATTAACCACCTCCATCATCGACTCAACCGTATAGTTTGTGATAGCACGACCCAGCAAGGGGTGGTGGATACGTGTGTTTCGGAATACAGGCAACTTTTGGAACGCTATAATGCTATTACTGCTACTGATTCCACCCCTTCTCTGGCATCTAGAGACCCTCAGTCTACTGCTGCTTTACCTCTCAATGTTAACGTAACTTGTGAGCGCGGCGTGGCTAGTGAGTTCACTAAGTTTAAGTTCGACGGCAAATCTTGCGTTCGTGCATTTATCCAGCGCATCAATGAATACAGCCAGTCGAGGAATATACCGGGGGAAAAACTGCTGTCTTACTGCGCTGAGATTTTTACCGGCGATGCCTTGCATTGGTATCGTGCCATTCGGGACCAGGTATCTAATTGGGACGAGTTAGTTTCCCTTCTTAGAGAAAATTTCGACCAGGCCGATTATGATTACAGACTCTTGTCGGAGATTCGGGCCAGAACTCAGGGCGAGTCTGAAAATATAACTATTTACATTTCTATTATGACTGGGCTATTCTCACGTTTGTCCAAGAGCCTGTCTAACGAAGACAAACTTGAGATCATTTTACATAACATCCGCCCATGCTACGCCAGCACCTTAGCTTCTGTCACGAAGATCTCAGACCTCGACACCTTGCGTTCGCTCTGTCGTAATTACGAGAACATTCAGGCTCGCCTAGTGGGATTCCACGAACCTCCGAAGGTCTCTTCAGGAACACTGGCGCCAGAGTTTGCTTACGCTGGTCAGTCTGCAAGTAGGTTTAATCAAGGCAGCGGCCAAAGTTTCAATAAAAGACCTTACAATAACTTTTACAATAAAAGCAACAATAAAAAAACTTATACTAAAAATGATAATTATGTGCATGCGGTGCAACAGCAGTACCAAAAGTCTCCTTATTGTCCTAGGTGTCGTAATAACACCCACAACCTTCGTCAATGCAAAGCAAATAGGGATAGAATATTTTGTTTTGTTTGTGGCCAGGAAGGCGTCAAGTCACCAGACTGTCCGAAGTGTGGCAAGGATAAACCGAGCACTTCAAAAAACTGATAGACCAGCAGAATTGTACTGAAGTCCTGCCACCCAAGTTTGACCAAGAGGATTGGCAGAGCTGGCTTAACAGTGTTAATGTTTTCTTCAATTCTTATAAAGTTGATACAATTCTGCTGGACAAACCATTGCATGATCCTAGACCTTACGCTTGTGTACAAATCAATGATTTTAAGCTATTTGGCCTCTTAGATTCAGGCTCAGCTGTGTCCATTTTAGGTGATAAAGCTTATAGGAAGCTAGAGGAGCGGGGTTTACAGCTGCATAGGGACAACTTAATTACAGTCACGGCTGCTGGGGGTCAATCTATGACCAGCATTGGCTATATGTTTCTCCCTATAAACTTTGAGAATGAGTACCATATAATTAAGTCATTTGTTGTGCCAGACATCAATATTGATCTCGTGTCGGGGATCGATTTTTGGCGCGAGTTTAACATTTTTCCTAGACATTTCTCAAGCATTACATTTTCTAATGCCGCAGTATTGAATGCTAGCCTTAGTACCGATTCTACCACTTTCATACAAGCGTATGACCACTTAACTGTTTCGGAGAGATCAGTGGCGGATGACATCATTTCTCAATTTAGCGACATTTCCGCCGAACGTCGGGGTTTGGGCGAGACGAGTTTGGTCACTCACCGTATTGATACGGGAGATGCTGAGCCAGTTCGTCAAAGGTACTATAGGTTGTCTCCAGAGAAGCAGCGGATCCTTGCCGAGCAGGTCGACGAGATGCTGGCTCTGGACGTAATTGAGCAGTGCGAAAGTGCTTGGTCATCACCAGTTCTCATTGTTACGAAGAAAAACGGTCAGCCTCGGTTTTGCCTCGACAGCCGCAAGCTCAATTCCATCACGAAGCGCGACGCCTATAGTCTACCCTACATTTCAGAGATCTTGGATAATCTTCGCGATGCTCGCTACTTATCTAGTATCGATTTATCCAAAGCTTTTTGGCAGATACCTATAGCACAGGAGGACCGGGACAAGACTGCTTTTTATGTGCCTAATCGCGGTACCTATCGTTTTAAGCGCACTGCTTTTGGTTTAACTAACGCCCCGGCTACACAGCAAAGGTTGGTTGATCTGTTATTTAGGGAATTTGACCTCAAAGTCTTTGCATACCTAGACGACATTATTATCGTCTCAAACGACTTCAATTCCCATGTTTCCCTGTTACTTCGGGTTCTTAATAAGCTGAAACAGGCCAACCTCACTGTAAACCTAGAGAAATGTCAATTCTTCCGCAGTCAGCTCAAATACCTGGGTTACGTCGTTGATAGTAGTGGTTTACGTACCGATCCTGAGAAGGTGGAAGCAATCCTCAATTACCCGACACCTACATGTCGTAAGGACGTTAAGCGCTTCCTCGGGACTGCTACTTGGTATCGTCGTTTCGTCCCCAATTTTAGTACCATTGCAGGCCCCTTAAACAAGTTAACTTCGAGTAAGAAGGGTGGACCACCTTTTGTCTGGTCTGCCGAAGCTGATGCTGCCTTCAAGAAACTTAAGGAGTGTTTAGTTTCCGCTCCTGTTCTTTCCTGCCCTGACTACGATAAGCCATTCGAAGTACACACCGATGCCAGCAATTACGGCGTGGGTGCGATGCTGTCGCAGACTATAGATGGTAAGGAGCACCCCGTTGCTTATATGAGCAAGTCGTTGTCAGCAGCAGAGAGGAACTACAGTATAACGGAGCGTGAGACATTAGCTGTCGTCATCGCCCTGGAGCACTGGAGGTGTTACTTGGAGAACGGTAGGCCATTCACTCTCTATACTGATCACAGTGCGTTAAAATGGTTTCTGTCTCTCAGGAACCCTACCGGTAGATTAGCTCGCTGGGGTGTAAGATTGTCCTCATTTCATTTAGAATTCAAGCATCGTAAGGGTGTGGACAATGTGATCCCCGATGCCCTCTCTAGAGCTCTTCCCGTCTCGGCGATTAGTACTTCCGGTTCGAACATGGTGACATCGGATTCTTGGTACAAAAATATTTATAATTCTTGCCTTTCTAAGCCGCAAACTTTCCCGAATTTCATTATCAAGGATGGCAAGTTATTCAGGCGTGCCAAGAATAATCACTCACTTTCATCCGAGTTCTTATGGAAGGAGGTTGTACCTTTTGAGCTACGCGAGCAGGTGATCAACGAGAATCATGCGGAACCCACGGCTGGACATCTCGGCGTTTTTAAAACATACCATCGTATTGCTTTGCGCTACTTTTGGCCTGGTATGCACCAGGACGTGGTGAAGTTCGTTGCCTCCTGCGAGAAGTGCTTGTCTTACAAGACTCAAAATCACCAAACCTTGGGAGAAATGGGCCGCCCGAAGCAGTGTTCTAGGCCATTTCAAATGATTTCAATTGATTTGATGGGCCCCTTGCCTGTCACTAGGAAGCAGAACACTTATATCTTCGTAGTCACATGCTGCTTCTCGAAATATTGCCTAATTTTCCCATTAAGAAGTGCTTCTGCCACTACAGTCACGAAGTTACTGGAAGAGTCTGTTTTCCTCATCCATGGTGTCCCTCAGACCATATTTTTGGACAATGGCAGCCAGTTTATTTCGAAGGTCACTGAGTCACTTTTCCATCGTTATAAGGTCCCTAACGTGTTCTTCACGCCAAAGTACACCCCTCAAATTAATTTGGTAGAACGACATAATCGTTCAATTATCACGTGTATCTCAACTTTCGTGGACAACGATCATCGCAGTTGGGATACATATATTCCGAAGGTTCAGTTCGCCCTCAACAATTCGGTGAGTGAGGCGACTGGTTTCACTCCATCCTTCCTGGTGTTCGGCAGGGAGCTCGTTACATGTGGCTCGCATTATTTAGATAACGATTTAGGCGATGAGGTTTTATTCCTTCCCCGTGACATCTACGCGGAAGATTTGGGTTGTCTTAAGGAAGTTTTCGATACTGTAAAGGCCAAATTGTGGCATGCTCATGCTAAAAACTCAACCCACTATAACCTTCGGCGCAAGCCTATGGAATTTAACATTGGTGACACTGTAATGAAACGCGCATATGTTTTAAGTGATAAGGATAAGTTCTTTAGCAAAAAACTTGCGCCAAAATTTATTAAATGTCGCGTCATCGGTAAAAAGTCACCCCTAGTTTACATCCTGGCTGACATGTCTGGGAAAGATATTGGCACCTGGCACATCAAGGATTTGAAATTAACAGGACACAATACTTAGTCATATACGTATACACTTTTTTTTTAAAGTGTGTACTTCCCCCGTGTGGTGTCGGGTTAGAATAGCACCACCCCATTTCTTCCTGTGGGTGTCGTAAAAGTCGACTAAGGGATAGGGTAGTAGTGTGTTGTGGGAGATGGGCTAGCAACCATCACTGCAACATCACAAGATCTCCATGTTACACCTACAAGTACACTTAATTAAGTTGCATGTGTTCTGCTTGTTACTTAGGAATACACTAGCGTTATATTTATTTATATACATGGTGCTCGTTTTACCCTGGTCACACTTTTACGTCTTTAGCTCTAGGTATTCGTATGGGTCTTCCAGTCTAGCCGATGCTGGAACACCTTGCCAAATGACAGGATGCGTCAACTACCCTATTGATGTTCGTCGACGCTGATATAATCGCGTGAAGTATGAGAGATGTTGTATAAAAGGATAATGCGAATACATAACAATTTAGAGCGGATTTTATTAATTAAGAGTAATAAAATCCTTATGTAGCGCGCGGGGTACTGTAACGTTGCACGTACATGTATGCATAATTATAATTAAACGGTTTATTAAAATTAAATAAACATTTAATAAACTAAATAAAAATAAATTAAAAGTTATTAACAAAAATAATTCTATAATTAACTTTGGTATCCTATTAATAAAACAAATCAGTAAACTAAAAGAACGAATTAAATAATAAATCAAATATTAAAATATTGTATTTCGAACAAACACTCTGACGCTTCGTTACTCTATGCGCCTTGCAACTCTCGCGTCAGAGTTTTACCCGGCCGGTATTATTCCACGGCGTCGCGCTCCCGACGATTCTCCGCCCGAGCGCCCTGGGAGGCGCACACTACCACTGCAGCCGCGTTCACAAGCTCTGCTTTGTGTCCTCGTACGCGCTTGCAAATTTTAATCCCATTTTGGAAAAAGTTTAAAATAATATAATAATTCCGGCACTGTGGCCGTATAGTTTTTTCGTTAATTCTCGTCACCGAGACCTCCGTATCGTCTTGCACCCCGTAAGGGGTGCAATTTTACGACTACAACCGTGGCGGTCGCCCCTTTTTTAAGAGGGCCTAGGCCTCCCCCTCGACGCCGCCACCGCCACAGCCAGCTGCCCACGGCGCTCCCCGTGAACAGTCCAACCCCCCGGCCCTGCTCGACCACCTCGCGGCCACATAAGGGAGTACCTGACCCTGCCAGTGAAGCCAGACGGGCATTTTTTTTAAAATTATCGGAACCACGCCCACGACCTTTTCTTTTACCAATATACAATTTTTTTTTATGACTGGTTGTTGCCTTATTTTAAACCCCGACAGCCACAACACGACAGTTTTTCTATTCAAAAATCACCAAAAGTGCTGTGTGCTTAGTTTCTTTCGCCTATGCGTAATGTATTAAAGAAATTAAAAATAAGTAACGTTTGTAAACTGCACTTTGTACGAATCTGAAAACGAAAAAAGATCGATTTTTGAGAAATCGATATTTTAGACCTCGATTCATCAGGTTTCAATTTGAATCGAATAAAAACGATGTTTTTAAGAAAGAATCGACATCCCTACTTGCAGCTAATGAGGAGTAATAATCTTCCACTCATAGATGCCACTAGTTAGGACTGAGGTGAACTATAAAAGGTAATATTATAACTAAGAAACAGGCTGAGATAAATTTGCCAAATCATTGTCATGATCGTGATATAATAAATTAACATTTTTTGAATATTCCTGGTGATGATAATATAGAGCTTTCAAAACTTATTTTCTATGAGTTTAACAAATATGGGCCAGCTATTCTACATTTAAGTACAACAAATGAGGACCAAATAGCTAAAATAATTCAGAGTTTGAAATCTAACGCCCAAGGTTTGAATCAGATAACACTTGATATGATACTTATGACACTGCCACATACATTGAAAGTTATCACAGCTATTGTGAATGAATCTAATACCACCTCTACATTCCCCGATCAATGGAAAATAGCTGTGGTAAAGCCTATCCCTAAGAAAAAACAGGCAACCTGTTTAATAGGTCGAAGCCCTATAAGAATCTTGCCTTGTATATCTAAGGTAATAGAAAAAGTGGTCTGCGTTCAGTTAACCGAATACTTAGAGATACACAAAATCTTACCTTTAGCACAGTCAGGTTTTCGTAAACACCATAGCACTACAACAGCGATTATTGATGTTGTTGAAAATATACTAACAGCTCAGGATAAGGGAAAGGGCACAATACTTACTCTTTTAGATTTCTCACGAGCTTTTGACTCCATAAATTATACTCTTCTTCTGTCTAAGTTATCTTTCTATGGATTTTATGCTTGCATAGTTCAATGGTTTCATAGTTACTTAACGGATAGATTGCAATATGTTAGTATAACAAAACCTGATGGCACAATTCTTATATCTGAACCATACTTAGTTTCTCGCGGTGCCCCACAGGGATCTATCCTGGATCCTATTTTATTTATTTTATATAGTTCAGACATCACTAACTGTAACAAAAATTGTGAGTATTATTTATATGCAGATGAATTGCAAATATATAAATATTTTTTCTCTCAAGATTGTGAAACTGCTGTCAAATTATTGAATAAAGATCTCAAACGTATCTCGTTATGGTTCAAGCAAAATTCTCTTATGCTAAATCCACAAAAATATTAGAGCTAGCAACTAGCAACCTATAAAATATTAAAAATATCAATGCTTCAGCCCTTAATTCTAATTGATAATGAACCTATATAGCAAGTCCCTGAGAAAAGAAATTTAGGGGTATTATTGGAATCTAGTTTGCGATTCGAAAGTCATGTACTTGAGGGAGTGCGCAGTTGCTTTTACCGTTTGAAGTTGTTGTATAAATTTCGGCAGTACCTCAGTGAAGATATACGGATAAGATTGTGAATTATTTTTTTTTTAAATTTAATTAAGATTAATACTGTCTAAGTTAAATTATGCAGATGCAGCCTATGGACCACGACTGTTGAGAAGGACAGAGAAGCTCATACAGCGGGTGCAAAATGCGTGTACTTAATTATTAAAATGCGAGAAAATTACACCTTGTTACTATACTATTCTCAACATTAACAAAACAGCGACCAGTATACCTGTTTTAAAAGCTGAAGTGGGCCCGAGACCAAAATAAATATAATACAAGAGCTTCTATTCATTCCCTTGTAACAACTCGATACCGCACAGCTGCGTTTCGAGGTAGTTTCATATTTCCAGCAACCCACTGTTGGAATGATCTACCACCACCTAAAATCACTGAATAGTTTTAAAAACAAACTAAAGTTCTATTACATAGTAAAACAAGTTCAAAATACGTAATAAAATTATGTTTAGAACGCAAAATAGTACTCGTAATAATATTTATATTGTTTTATACTTTTTTTTAATTATTTACCATGTTAAAATATTATTGATGAAATAGTATTTCTGTTACATATTTGACGAATGATCATTTATTATTTATTTATTTTTAATCTTACTTTTTTATTTTCTAAACAAAAGCTAGGAAGTCTCGTAACATGGCGTGTCTCTTTGATTACAGAGTATAAATTATATATATACTAAAATCATAAATTTTATTGCTACTTTGCTTTGTCTTCCCCATAAAGCCAAGTATTTTATGTATAAATATATTTGTAGAGTATGTACTACACAACATTTATATTGATATTTATACAGTATGTGTGTGTTAATTGTGTTTTTTAGCACTACTCTTTAACCCACTGGCTAATTAGTATTACAGTTTTATCCATAAAAAGTTAAAAAAGGTTTATTAGCTTGTTATAAGGAGGTACCCGTAAAACATTATTCATAAACATTTAATAAATTTAAAACGCATTATAAGTGTTCAACAATGGCTTCATAAGTTATAGAAGGGTCAACCCTACTATAAACCTGTAATAATGAAAAATATGGCCTGTTTGTGTGCGAGTAACGAACAGCTGTTTGTTTAAGTCGTTAAGTTATTGTTGATGAAATTGTTTTTGTGGATTTTGCTAAAAAGTGTCGATATGCAAGCTTTAGAAGATATGGAGCAAGTAGGAAATGCTCCGCATATTCGTCGTAGGGTATTTTTTTAAGAGATATTATCCGTTTTCTTTGCCCGATGTAGAGTTCAAAAAGCGATACCGCTTCAATAAAAATACAGCATCTTTTATAATTGATCTTGTCAGGAAGGATTTACAACTTGACCTAAGGGGTTGTGGTACATCACCAGAATTGCAGGTGTTAATTGCCATTAGATATTGGGGATGTCGTGAAGTAAGGTTCAACTCGTAGCATACAAGTAATAATACCATATATGAGTGTGTAAACGTTTTTGTACCTATCCGTTTTAGGTTCAAGATAATGGGGGAGACCTTCATCGGTTCACACAACCAACTGTTAGTCGCATTTCTGCCAGAGTAGCTCGCACGATTGCTCGTCACTCTGAGACGTACATAAAAATGTCGCAGTCTCTGGCAGAAGAGCAAAGGGTTATAAGGGAATTCTTAGAGATAAGAAATTTGTGTTGTGGCTTCTCTTCTATGTTGGGTTGCATTGATTGTACTCACATAAAAATAAAGAAATCTGGTGGTGATGCAGCTCAGTATTATATAAACCGAAAAGGATTTTATTCATTGAATGTACAAGTAAGTTCATATAATAATATTATGTAGTTCTTTGCCAGGTGGTATATTACTCATATATATATATAGTACGCATTTATTTTGCCTACATACATAACTGTGCTCACATATATTTTTTTAATTTTCTGTTAACCAAGCCTAGCTCACCTTCGATCGTGCAATACCAACCTTACGCCCGCCAAGTAGTGATCGAATTAGATCAGAATTATGTAAACATGTCTACCTATGAAAAAACTATTTTTTCGTTTTAAACAAAACCAAAGACACTATGCAATAGATATTAGTATCAAAGACAAAAATATGCTCTTTTATTTTAAACCATAACCTGGCAATGTTTATTAGAAAAAAAAAGAAATCACTCTGAACTTCCGGCGTTCCACGTGTCACTTTGTTGAAGGTGCTCCGTCTTTTTTTATAGAATTTTATATTTGTGTCTGGACTAAAAACGAAAGTATTATACTTTTTTATATTCCTTGTAATATAGTGAACACATATATATATAATTTGTGGTATAAAAAGTGAAAAGTAAATTGCCAAAAGTGCTTCAAAATCTGGAAGGCCCATTATGGCGGCTGGGTCATAAATGTGGTATTTTTCACATTCTCATTTATTTTTAGTGTAAAATGTAAGTAAAAATAGTTTTCTTACATATTTCAAATAACTTGACGTTGTATTTATTTCAAATTCACACAAAACTATTTTAGAAATATTGTTCTAAATGTCACACAGATAAAATATTATTATTATTTTTTTTAATTTTTTAATATTTTAATATTTTGGTATGAGTAACGAATGGAAACACATAAAACATAAAAATATACATATTTCCAAACATTTTCATATAAATTTCTCTAAAAACAAAAGTGTAGAATTCAAATTAGTAGTAATTTTGTCACTAAAATTGAAGTATATGCTACTACTATGCTATACAGGGTAATTTACGTATTTTATTACAATTTCTAGCAACCAAAAATAATTTTATTCGATAGTTTATACGTTCAACAAGAATTCCTGTAAGTTTTATCCATAAATATTGTCTCAAAGTGAAAATATAGCAAAATTTGCAATATAGCAAAAAATTTGCTAACTTACAAATTTTCCCGCCAAAAAAGGTCCCGAGTGAACGGGAGTATAACATGGCGCGCGCTCGCTTGGCGAACAGGTTAATGTAGGTAGTTTGCGATGCTAAGCTGTATATCAGAGACATCGTTGCCAGATGGCGAGGCAGTATCCATGATTCCCGTATCTTTAACGAATCCACTCTAAAAGAGCGCTTTGAAAGAAGAGAGTTTAGAGGGAGACTCTTAGGAGATTCAGGCTACCGATTAGAGCCATATCTACTCACACCTATACTAAGACCACAAAATAAGTGTGAAGAAAAATTTGAACGTTGCTTTGGAGTGTGGAAGCAGGGGTTTCAAAGTCTGTTGTATGGCATGATAGTACACATGAAAAATGTGAAACCTACAATTGTGGCTCTGGCAGTGTTGCACAATATTGCAATAGGACAACAGGATTCGGTACCAGGTAATTTGCACACAAATAAATTTAGTCATTCATGAATATAATATTTCCTTACATAATAATATTAATAATATAATTTTCAGTACATGATGATGAACTCAATACAATTGTGGATGCTGAACTTCTACCTCAAATTTGTGAGGCCAGAGGAAGTGACTCCAATAATGCTATGCTAATATGAGCAAGTAAGCTTCACATTTTAATTTTAAATTACTTATTTTTAAGAACTAGAAGCTTTTTTTATATTCAATTTTAAAAATAATTAATGTCTCATCGAGGTCCAATTTCGGGCTTTCCTTTCTTCATTTGCCATTTGGGCTAAGCCGAGTGCAGGAAAGAGGTCCATCAACCTCTTTCCTGCACTCGGTTTCAGTATTGGCTATACTTTCTGCATGATCTGAGGTCTGAAATACAAATAGCTATGTTTGAGTATTTAAAAAAATCAAATCAACAATTTCATAAATTAAAATAATCCCTATTAGTAGATCCCTAGAATCCCTATAGTAGAGATCATTATATTTACCTTTTTCTCAGTTTTATTCTTTCTTTCAGGTTTCTCAGATGGTTTATAGAGTGGTTTTGGTGCTGAGCCAATAGATACAACCTGCAGCAATGAAATCCGTTAAAAGGAACATGTTTTCATTAACTTAATCTTAAATATACTTTGACATAAAATGTTTCATCAAATAAAATTCAAGTTTAAATGGACCATTTTTTATTCAACTAATATTTTTATCTCTAAACTTTACAATCCAGGATTACAAATCAAGTTATGGGTTCGATTCCCACTTTGGCACATGTTTAGTAAGTACTTGGTTTATCCGCTCGTTTGCTTCTTGCAACCACAGTTGCAAAAACAGAATCCTTTACTTTGCTCTTTGCAACTGTGGTTGCAAAGCGACGAAGTTCTTTTAATTGAATTTAGACCGTATTTTAAACGCACAGAGTCTAACTATTACGTATTAAAACCAAAAATAAATATATAAATCATAGGTTTGGATCAAAATTACCAACCTCTCGGACGAAAAATATCGAAACTTTGTTAGTAAAACTAACAAAGTTTAGTACGTGAAGTGACGCTTGAGTGGATTTAACAGGTGATAAAATATGCCGTGAGTATTGAATTTTACTAATTTTTGTTAGTATTTATATACCAATTCTTGTATTATAGTAATATTTTTGCAATGTATGAAAAATGTGATAAAGTAGACTTTTAAAAATAGTCAGAATGACGCGAATCTAAACATAATTTTCTATAGCTTATATTATCGTAACTTTGTTGTATTCTTTAAATACGAAATACTCGTAGTGGTATTTGAATATAATAATTCAATTTAAATAATAAAGTTTCATAAATTGTTCATCATATTATAATGTATTATGGAAATAAAACCGCCCGGTGAGTTTTTACCTTGTCGAATTACTTTTGCCACTCTGGTTGCAAGAAGCAATTCAAATGTTTTGGCTTAGGGTTGGTGCTTGGTGGATTTTTGAGTATGAAAATTATTTTGTGTTTTTTGCAACAAATATTGTGGTGTAAGTGGGTGTTATGTGTGGTTTTTAACAATAACATCTTAACTTTTTCGTAACCAAATTTTTTCGAACAGCAGCGGCATAGTGATAGGTGGAAAAAAAGTGAAGCTTTCATTTAGGTGATGGTGACAGCTGAAGAGTTTTTTACAATTCCGGTTCTTCAATTTATTTTCAATGTTTTTTTAATATAGTGGACAAGGTAAATATAATAATGAAAAAAGACGAGGTAGAGGAGGAGATAGAGGACGAGGTAAAAGACTAGGTCGAGGCCAAGGTACAGGTCGAGGCCCTGAAAACCATGTGAAAGCAATGATAAGCTTGTACCAGTTACTAAACTCCACAGAATTAGCTTTGTTATTTTTTATTTTATTACATTTATGGGGCAATGTATACGTTTTTACAATAAAGTGCCAGAAAATGTACAAAATTTTTCATTAAACAAGTTTAAATGTTTTATTAAAGAAAAGTTGTACAAAAGGCGTTATTATAATATAAATAAATACATAAATGAAAATAACCCCTGGGGATGAGGTGATCGCCGCCATGGTGTTTCTATAAAAAAATCATACAAAAACTACAAAAAATAAATTTATTTTTAATTAAAATATGTTTAAAAAAGTCCCGCTGGGTTCCTTGCTGGTTCTTCCCAGGACAGAGGTTTTTTTGCGAACCAGTAGTAAATAAAAAATTTATTTTCAATAAGTATTATACAAAATAGATTTATTGAATAGAAGTCATTCATTTCATTTCATGACATATGGCATACTACTGTGGGGAAACGCTGCCGACATTGAATGCCTCTTTGTGTTGCAGAAAAGGGCTGTTCGGACTATCTATGGTATGAGGTCAGTTTGTCGATGCTGTGCCAACCCTAGCTAAAGTCGACCGCCATCTTTACGATTCGATCCCCAAGCAATCGATCTCAGCGTTTTTGAGAACATATTTAGCCAGATTTAATTTATTTTGTATTAATTGTAAATATAACATAATCTACAAGTTTCCTAATGTTTTGAAATCTTCAGGACTTTGCCCGTTTATTGTATAGGTGTAATTGATTGCGTCATCAAATTAATGTATTTCCAGATTTAACAATTTAATTAGAATTGCGGATTGGCTGAAAATACGCCACATGCATTTAATTTGTAAATTACGACATGAATTTATACATAACAATTTATTTGTTATATAAAAGAAAATGAAATTTCCTTTACGAAGGTGGCTATTTTTTTGGTCTACGTAATCAAGTTTTTATGTAATAACAGCCTAGATTGTAACTAACAAATGCGATCAATTTCGCAATCCGTGAATTCTTCATCAGGTTTCACTTAATATTTTTACTATGTTTTTAAATATAAATCGTTTTATAATATGGATAAATATATCAGGTAATTCATTAAGTTTAGGGATATAATGAATAATCACACACTTATTGATCTTATTTTTTTACTAAACCCAATGTTTTACAAAGAGTCGCTAAAATAACTTGTACTTGTGATTTCAACACCTCTAAAATATTATTGTAATCATATTTTCGTAAAATAACATTTTCAATTTCTTTCTTAATTTAATGGATATGCATAACATTTAAAATATTTGAAGTGCTCCTCTCGAGTAAGTCATAAATTAAGTTTTATTGATGGCGCGGCGGGTCGAACGCGCGTAACACTGTCCCGACCTACTGGCAAAGTAAGCTACCAATTTTTTTTACGCAAGAAATCGAGCGGTTTTTTTTGCGCCCGAAGCAAATATGGGCAACCCTCCGGAAAGCGGGGGAGGGAGGTTGAGAATGCTCATAGCATACCACGCAGCCGGCTGCGTGGTTATGTGGTGACTTTTACCCACTAAACCCAACCTCTTAGGAATTGGCTTAACGATCTGACTAGAGATCTCTAAGCCGTATACGAACGCGACCCTCCTTGGCAGAAAGGAGGGCGCAGAATCGAGCGGTTAAAACATTTCACATATTTACCTGTCGTGTAGTTTGGATCTTCTCAAGTATTTCTACTGTGACAACCTTTACTATACTCTGTGTCCTACAACAGCAAAATATAAAAAATTAGGTATGAAAAATATGAAAATTGCTAGCTATCTCAATGCTAGACAAGTTTATTTATCCCATCCACTTTGATTTCATTTTGCGATGGCTCCCCAATCTACAAACAATGCAATAAATAATTTGTAGGTGTGCTGCGTACACACATACACGCATGTATGCTTTGCAATATTGTCTCTATATAATTAGTGAATAAGATTTTTCAGTTAGTCACTAGTTGCCCGCCAACTGTATTGTACGTTCCGCTATAATAAATTTTAGCAAAAGTTATTTCATCTTTTATTTTGGTCACCAATAGGCACCCCTATGGAGTCAGCTCCTAAACTGGGGACCCCGACGTGATGTTAATTCAGTAGTGAGCAATATTCGCGTGGTTGTGATCGGACGGACAATTTATATAGTAACACGAGTGCGCCGTATTCGCCAATGCCACAGAACGTGCCGCCTGTTAACGTGCCACCCGTTCAAGGCATCCAGCCACACGCGCAACCGCCCATTATGGCACCAGGTGTAGATGCAGTATCTCTACAGTCTCGCCTCTCAGACTTTTGGACGATCAGCCACGCGTATGATTCTTACGCACAGAAGCTATCCTCGCACCTCAGAGGATGAGTGATGAAGCGAAGTTTGACCTGATCGTGTCCAAGCTAAGTAAGGAGGTCATCGCGCAAGTGACGGACATATTACTAAACCCGCCTCCTACCTACAAGTACGACGCACTCAAAGATCGGCTGCTCCACATCTATGAGGAGTCAATGTCGAGGCAGATCAAGAAGCTTATGAGCGAGCTAGAGCTGGGCGAGCAGAAACCATCTCAGCTGCTTCGTCGGATGCGTGAGCTCGCTACTGAAAAGGTTCCTGATGAAACCCTTCGCGTGCTGTGGCAGAGTCGTCTTCCGACACAAGTGCGAGCCGTGCTCACTGTGTCTGACTCCAAGGACCTGGAAAACCTAACAGCAGTCGCAGATAACGTCATGGAGGCTGTGCGGCCTTCCTATGCCGCCACCGCTACCTATGCCGTACCAGCGCCAACATCTACGGCCGCCCTTGACTTGGCCCTGTTGAGGGTTGAGGTGGCTAAAATAAAGGCTACCGTGGACCAGATCGATCAGCAGAGGTCGCGGTCTCGCGACCCTGATCGCAACCGGCGTCGTTCGCAGTCCAGGCGCCGTAGCGGTTCCCGCCGGCCCCGGAACGGGAACTACTTATGCTTCTACCATTACGGGTTCCTACCAACAAGTGTATGAATCCTTGTGCGTGGAAACCAACACAACCAGAAAACTGAGCGGCGAGGTACAGTCTGAGGATCTTCAGGTCTGTACCATTTTTCCATTCAATCGTTTGTGTGTGTCAGACAGTAACTCTGGGCTTAGATTTTTAGTCGACACCGGTGCCAATGTGTCTGTTTTACCAGCCGTGAGAAAAGATCGTGTAAATCAGTGTAGTGAATATAAATTATACGCAGCTAACGGTAGTGAAATCGCAACTTACAGTACGAAGACACCAGTGTTAAACTTAAACTTACGTCGACCTTATCGTTGGGAATTCGTTGTGGTAGATGTCAAACAACCAATTTTAGGCGCCGATTTTTTAGCGTACCACAAATTATTAGTTGATTTAAATGCACGTAAATTAATAGATAAAACTACAGAATTGAATGTTTCGGCATCTGTTGTCATTGTATCTCAACCTAGTGTTAAAACTATTGATGTAAATCATCCGTATCAGGATTTATTGTTAAAGTACCCGAACATCACTAAACCAGCGTCATTCCGAGAAACCGCGAAACACGATATCGTCCACTATATCGAGACCTCTGGCCCGCCCGTGCACGCGAAAGCGCACCCGTTGCCACCTGGTATAAAAAAGTTAAAGAATAATTTCGCATCATGCAGGAACTGGGCATCTGTCGTCCTTCAAAGAGCGCGTGGGCTAGTCCACTCCATGTAGTTCCTAAAAAGAATGGAGATATTAGACCTTGTGGGGACCATCGCCAGCTGAATGCGATAACAAAGCCCGTCAGATACCCAATTCCTGGCTTTAATGATTTTACTTTTATTCCTCCGGATAAAAATATATTTTCAAAATTAGACATCAATAGAAGTTATCATTTTATACCTGTCGCACCAGGTGACGTGGAGAAAACCGCTATCACAACAATATTCGGACTTTTCGAGTTTCCTCGAATGACCTTCGGTTTGCGTGGTGCAGCACAAACCTTCCAGCGCTTTATGAACTCCATTTTACAAGGGCTTGATTTTGTCCTTTGTTATTTAGACGACTTACTTATAGCTAGTGACAACGAAGTTCAACACAGGCAACATTTAGAAATTATTTTTAAAAGGCTTAATAAATATGGAATTTCAATTAATTTGGCAAAATGTCCTTTCGGACAAAACTAAAGTAGAATTTTTGGGACACGAGATTAGTACCGACGGCGTCAGGCCGTTGCAAGATAATGTTCAGGCAATTGTGGAATTTCCGAAGCCGAAAACTGTTGCAGAGCTAAGACGTTTTCTCGGTATGGTCAATTTTTATTGAGCTCATCTTCCCAATCCTACTTTATATCTAACAGAATTAAATAAATATCTTAAAAGCTCAAAGAGAAATGATAAGACTCCCATCGTCTGAACGGATAGTGCGAACGAAGCATTTACGCAATGTAAGGCAGGTCTCACACAGGCCGCTACATTGACGTACCCTAGAGTGGGTTCCGCACTTTCTATAATGACTGATGCATCTAATACATGCGTGGGAGCAGTCTTGCAACAAAAAGAAAGAGATAGCTGGAAACCATTGGGCTATTTCTCAAAAAAATTGACCACCACCCAACAGCGATATAGCACATACGATCGCTAGTTGCTCGCTATATACTTAGCTATAAAACTTTTTCGGAAATTATTTGAAGGGCAAGAAATAACCGTGTATACGGACCATAAACCTTTAACTTTTGCATTTCAAAAGGTAGGACGCGATGAAAGCGAAACGCCTCGGAGAACGAGACATTTAGCTTTCATAAGTGAGTTCACTACAAATATAAAACATATAACCGGTACGAATAACATTGTAGCTGAGACCTTATCGCGCATCGAAGCCGTGACTATGCCAACTGCGTTGAATTTTGATGACATTGCAAATGAACAGCGTAGCGTTAGTTATATCACGAATGTTATGTCTGGTTTAAATACCGATACTATTTAAACCAGACATAACATTCGTGATTATGGGTTGACTGGTAGAGAATGCCTCAAGGCGTTAAGTCCGCCCTTTGTATTCTTTTGTTAAGGATGCGATAAAGAATAAAATAAATAAATAAAATAATAAATAATATTTTGTTAAAGGAACTAGTTATACCTATGTTAAATAAGTCTATTTTTTGTGAGATGTCTACTGATACAGCTCGTCCGTACCTACCGGAAAAGTTTCGACGCCTAGCTTTTGATAGTTTACATAATTTGAGTCATTCTGGAATTCTTTTTACGCGAAAGATGTTATCCAAAAATTATTTCTAGCCTAGTATGAATCGTGATGTTTCTTTGTGGGCAATAACGTGCATACAATGTCAGCGTTCTAAAGTTAACAGTCATACGGTATGGAATCTGACTACGTTTGCGGAAGTAGATCGTTTTGAGCATGTGCACATCGATATCGTTGGCCCTCTTGAGATCTCACCAGATTGTTATAGATACTTTTGGCCTGAAGCTTTTCCGTTACGCGACATTACGCCAGAAACTGTTGCCAAACATTTATATGAAGGTTGGATTTGTCGTTACGGTTGCCCGATATAGTTAACTAGCGACCAAGGTCGCCAGTTTGAGAGTAGTCTTTTTAAGCAGCTGTTAAAAAGTTGGGGTAATAGAATGATATGAAGGCGCAGGTGAACGTTGGCACCGCTCTTTAAAAACAGCACTTTCAGCTCGCCTTTCACATAGGTCCTGGGTGGAAGAGCTACCCACAGTATTACTTAGGCTTCGCGCGGCCGCCCACAGCGACTCAGGGGTTAGCGCCGCCGAGTTAACGTTCGGATGAAACTTACGTCTACTCGGAGACTTTTATGACAGCTCTTCAAACAACCGTAACGTCAATGATTATTGTTTATTGGATAAGATTAGAGATACTATTCGTAGTTATAAGCCTACATCCGACTATTCACGTAACTGTCAAAGTTTTTTTTGTGCACAAGGACTTACGTATCTGTGAATATGTCTTTATTAGGGACGCTTCAATACGTAAACCTTTGAAACCACCCTACGACGGTCCATACCGCGTGATAAAAAGAGGCTCAAAGGTTTACCTAAGTCAAATACCCGATAGACAGGTACATATTTCTATCGACAGATTAAAGCCTGCATATGTATTAAAGGAATGTGATGGTAACGAAGCAACGCCACGCCACAGTAACGCTGACAACGCAGCAGATGTGGTACCTGCGCATGTGAGGTTCACGTTACCACCGCCCACACTGGTGAAGTCGTCGTTACCGGCCCGAGTAATCCGATAACCGTGAAAACAACGCGAAATGGTCGCATTGTTAAGTTACCTTCACGATTTATAAGCTAGTGTTTATATAAAATATATATAATACAATTACATGTCTAAATGATAATCAGGTTTAGTTACTATAGATGTGAAAGTATTATTTACATTGTTAGGTGCATAATATTTTCATACAGGATATTCAAGTTACAATATTTAAGTTGAATGTAATTGTAGAGGTATTGTGTTCAGTATTTTGCGTATACTGCAGTTTCACTAAGGTTCTAGGTAGTGAGTTTAGTTATAATGTATTTAATTTCATTTTATTCGAAATACTTCCTTTGCGAAAGCATTAGTGCGAAAAGTTTTACGATTTTTACTATGGGTAATTTTCAAGAAAAGCCAGTTATTGTTTCTCAGGCTCAAAATACTGTAGAGAATAAAGTGGATAATTTTCGAATATGGTTATATGTGATAGCCAGTTTTATGGGGGCGATAATCCTGTACGCTATTTGGGTAAAGTTTGATAAGAAGTTCAAAAGCTGGCTTCGCCGTCAGGTGTTAATGGCAGGCGTTCCAATATCGGGCCAGAATATGGGTCAGATGATAGGTGCTTCTAGCACCAGTCTGCAGCACGCGCCCGCGCCCGCTGCGGCAGCCGCCCCTTTCTTGCGGGGGTCTCCGTGCAGCCCTGCGCACAAGCGTATTAGAAAGTTTTTGTTGTTAGTTTTAAGTTTTGGTTTATATTCATTGTATAGTTTTAAGTTTTTTTATTATTTTTTATAAAGGGGGAAGTATTGTAGGTGTGCTGCGCACACACATACACGCATGTATACTTTGCAATATTGTATCTATATACTTAGTGAATAAGATTTTTCAGTTAGTCACTAGTTGCCCGCCAACTGTATTGTACGTTCCGCTATAATAAATTTTAGCAAAAGTTATTTCATCTTTTATTATGGTCACCAATAGGCACACCTATGGAGTCAGCTCCTAAAAATTAAATTAATAATGAACTTAAGCATAAATTTTTTTGATAACTATATCATTAAGTAAACTTTAGTAGGTATTTTATTTAGGCAGAAAAGGAACAAATATATTTATTACGCAACATAAAAGTATGTACTGGGTAGAGACAAAACTTGCGACCCTTAACTTAGAATGTAATACCTGATTTAGTTCATCAGAATCAAATGCATTGGTGTCAATGACACATTCGTTCGGGAGCCATAAACAGATGTCATCTGTATTTTCAGGGTTCATTGTTGGATGTGGACCACCACCAATCTGGCGAAGATTCTTTCTTTCGACAGACTTAATTTACTTTTTTGTCATTTTAATGATGCCCTATTGGGATTTTATTTAGGGAAGAGTGTGAGTGCCACCTTTGCACACTGTTGAAACTGGAAAAAAGTATAGTCACAACTTATACAAATGTTTGACATTTTAATATTTAAAATGGGCCAATCACAACGCAAGTGATCCTGAGGACTTTTTTGCGTTTTCATAGTTCCATGTTCTATGAAGTGAGCACATTTAAGTTTTCAACTTAAATCTGAACCTCTATCAGCAATTTTATTCTTAAATAAGTTTCATCATAATTAATCCTATTACATAAGTGGCTCCTAAGCTTATACGCATTAGACAAGCTAGAGACGAAGTGACATGCTTCTGATGCATAATAATGTAACTAACCGTATATAGAATATCATTGCGTTGAAGACTCATCTTCAAACACTTCATAAATTGTTAGACAAAAATAGGTACCTAGTACCTACATAATAAATCTGCCCATGCTGCTAGCTTTTTTGAGTTTGTATTTGTATCAGTATTTTTATTTTCAATTACTGATCCACGCTCCCTTATCAAATCCATCAATAAATGCTATGGAAATAAAAGGGATATACTATTATAACAACACAGTTAACTAACTTTTGTGCACTAAGCACCAATGAGAAAATTACTTTAGTCACATACTAACTTTATCTTCCTCCAGGCAATTTCCACTTCTTTGCCACTTTTAACATGTATGTTTTCCACTATTTTTGTGGAGTATAAAATAAAACAAATCAATTTCTTGCATTGAAGTAATATGTACTTACGTACTAGTACAGCTATCTCAAACAAAAAAATGTGCGCTATTCTGTGTTCGCGCGGTTGTTTTTTTTATTATAGGTAGAATGACCCGTAGGTAATATTAGATTGTATTGTTAAAAAGGTAAATTATATCGAGAATAATATTTAAATTTTGTCGTTTATTTTGTATATTATATTATTTGCTTATTTAATATAATATTACATGATATTATATCACAGTTACATGTTGATAATATTTTAATCTGAATATTTTAAAAGGTATCTAAGCAAATATAAAAAACATACTAAATGTATGTTTAACAAAATTTATTAACACAACAATTAAATTACAAATATATTTATTTAAGTTAGAATAAAATTCGTTCATAAATGCTGGGCACGCGAGAGTTAAAAATGGACGAATTTATACCACTTTGACTTTGATGTGGAAACCTAAAAATAAAATAAAAGAATAATAAGCAGATTTAAACATGGAAAATTTTGCCAAGTTATAATAACTTATATATGTTGCTACAAAAAAAGGGTATAATAATATATTCGCCTTATACATGAGTACCCACAAAAATGTCGCATTTGAACATATTAATTTCATAATCTATATTCCATGACACGAGATGGCGTCTTAGGAATAATTTGTTTTATTATTAATACATAACACTTTTTTATTGATTAAGTATCTTAATAACCGATGAAAAGTAATTCCTTGGTTTTTACTGACATTTATTGTGCAATATCTAAGTACACACGACAGCATATTTTTATCAAGAGATTTTTTTTTAAATTAACACAACACGTGACAACTCTACAAGCGCCTAGCGAGTGACTGATTAAAGTGCGATGTATGCACCGCAGTTGAGTGCAGTGTCGCCTCTAGTACGTAGTACATAATAGCTCAATGACTTGAATCGATTTAACAAAAACACTACGCTTGTTTCGACGGAAATTTCATAATTTCTGTCAAACTTTTATTTATAGAATGACAACATAATAAAACTAAAGTATTCCATAAATATGATTTAACTATGACATGTTTATTGAACGTTTATGCATAGAGAATTTTATAATAGGTTTAATTTTATTTAAATTTAAGCGACAGTAGCCTAATGGCAGGGCGCTGACCGCGAACTCAAAAAGGTCGTGGGTTCGAATCCGCCATTCGACTACTGTCGTGAACCACTCGTAACACAAGCAATTTAAGCTTACCAAGAGTGGTTAAGGGGAATATTAGTAATGTTTATAGCATTGTTAATATTCTTTTTTAAATAAAAAACAAGTTTAATAGTACTATTGAGCATTTTAACTAATTACTGTTATAACGCCATTTTAGTCGATTTTTATGAATAAGACTGTAAGTTTATAAGTTGTAGTTACGTGTAATTCGAGTTTCACACACCGACTCGTCAGTGAAGTCACAAGGTTCCAACTGAAAACCAGCGCTGCCACTGCAGCATTATGCTGAGTTGGAGACCTATTTGATGTCACATTTTATCTTTAAATTCTATCTTTAATTATTTATGGATATGGATGCAAGTAACCTTGGACTTATTAGATTGTTGATTGTGCTTGAACGAGTTCGGATTAGACTTGTGATGGACGGTAGTGACAATGATGAATTGTCATATCAACCAAAACATATTTAAATTCAAACATTGCAATAATTTCTTTTGACTGCCTCATTAATTTAGTAGCCCTAAGCGCGTCTGCTGTATCCTTTGGCTATGTTTCGATGATCTCTTTAGGGATCTCCGGTTGTTCGACGCTTTCTTACTCTGAGTGTTCGCACAGACACAAACAAGTAGTCATTCTACACCAAGAGCCCGCTCTGAAATACGTAAATTGCCTATATTTAGATAATGGACCGGGTACAGTCAATGATATTTTTGTTCGATATTACCATTCTGTATGACGAGAACTTCGTGTAAGCCGAAACAGATAAACAAACAAAATATCTGTACATATAGCTCAGTATTGTTTTGGGAACATATTTTATATTTATTAATTAGATTTATAACACAACTAAAAATCACGCAATATTTAAAATTGCGTGTGCTGTAGCTATTATGATAACAAATTAAAGTCTTTGTTGTCATAATAGTTGTTTATATTAAAGTAAGCTTCTTAAACAAGTATTTCCCTGTATTTTTTTAACTCCATAAATATTTTTCACAGTACCGTGTTTCCTGAAATATATTGTTATCATTCATATTTTTAAAAGCACTACACGAAAAAACTGGTAATAATTTTAGGCGACGGAAATAATATCTCTTTAAATATTTCTGTACGGTATTATAAATTATTACGATCGCATAAAATATTTCAGTTAAAAATGTTTATCAGGTACCTGTAGGTTATAAATAATAATATAATTCACAATATTTTCCTAGTAACAAGCCAGCCAGTATTGACATTTTTATTTTTCATAGGTTTTGTTTTCTAAACAGTTCCACCACACTAGGATTTTTCTGTATCATGGAGACGGTTTATATTCATAAATTTTATAAGGACATACATCCAGACCAATAACAATTATGTGTAGGCCTAACAAATATATGTTCCCTACGAGATTTGAACACACGGCCGTCAACGTAGCTAAGTCACTGCGCCATGGAGCTGTCAGTCAGTATATTATTCCATTTATTTAACATGACCTTCCTTCCTTCCATGCTCTAATATCTTCAACTGAGTGTTACAAAGTAAATAATTAATGCTTTACTGAGTCATCACTACTAGCCAACCCTATAAAATATTTGGATGCGACTGAGGAGCAATTAAACAAGCTTGAGCGCTTGCAAAACTTATGTATCCGTTACATTTTTGGGCTAAAAAAGTATGACCACGTCTCTTCCTATCGCAAACAGCTCAAGTGGCTCCCAATCCGACTTCGCAGGAATACCCGAATCCTATGCCTCCTTTTTTAAAATACTCTACGATCCAACATCACCACCATATCTACGTGATCGATTCCGCTTTGCTCGTTCTCCCGATGCAGTTTGCAGATCACATTTAAAAACCCTCCTAAATTTCCCTTCCTTCAGAACTAAGTACTATTCTCATTCTTTTACAGTACATGCAGTTAGGTTATGGAATTCTCTTCCTACTGCAATTCGTGAGGCTCCAACAGTTTCAGTGTTTAAAAGGCGAGTTAAAGAGCACTATCTTTCTTTGTCGTCCCAATGATCCAATGTATGACTTGTAAATATATGTGTATCTACTTGTATTTTATTTTATATATGTATATAGCATAGTATTTAGGTATATGCATGTTTGTATGTATATGTTTTTATTATCTTTATGTTATATTAAGTTTATTATAAAATTTATTATGAGGGTGCACACTAAATCTGCTTCTCTTTGAATCTGTCCAGTATCAGGCCTGCTGGAAGAAATTTCATTATGAAATAAGCAGAGCCTTTGTACAAAATTTCTTTTTATTTTTCATTGTAAAATACTTCGTGTGTACATGAATTGTTAAATAAATAAATAAAATAAATAAATAAAGTATCAAGCGTTAGTAAGCAAATTTTCACACAAGGTTCCCTGAGGGATCCTTTCTGTCCTATATATCCGTTTAGGAGTCATTGTGTACGAAAAAAATAAAAAGCCTTCGCAAATGGCACGGTGAAACGTGTGCATAGAACTTTAAAGCGTAATGGTTCACAGGGGTCGAAATATTGTAAAAGATTCGTAGTTAAACATAAGGCACGCATTTTCCCACTCGCACGACACCGAATTAGAAACAAAATACACCTAATTTTTGATTTCAGGGTTATTTTCGCATTAAAAAAGAACGTGACGTAAATACGATACAGTGCGTTAACATTACACATTAAGGGAGATTGCGTGGTTTAAAAAATTATATAGTTTATAGACACAGTTTTCCGTGTTTGAAAAACTTTACTGTTAGATCGTTTAAAAGATTAAAATAATCGTATTTTAACAATGTTGTGGCCAGGATTAAGAAAGGAATGCTTCGGTGGTTTGGTCATGTGCAAAAAATGTATGAGGAAAGAGGACAAAGCAAATTTATGTTGCAAAAGTGAACCGCAGAGTCGAAAAGGGACGTCCCAGGCCAAAGTTTATCGATCAAATTGGCGATATATTAAAAATGGGTCAAATTAGAAGTACCCTTAACCGACGAACATGTATGCGTAGGTATATGGATATGGAGGAGGCGAGAGTGGTGTGTCAGTATCATCCCAAATGGAAGTCTGTAGTCTCTGCCTAACCCTCTGGGTGACAGGTGTGAGTGTTAATGTATGTATATGTATATATTTTAACAATTAAATGGCATTAGGTGATGGCATTTTAAAGCGAGCCTATTATTAATAATTTACTAGCTGGTACACGGTGCATTGCAGCCGCAGAAGCAGGTTTGGCAGTTTAATTTTTACATATTAGACTAGTTTTGATTTTCATTTGATTCCGTCGAAATTTGGGTGGTGCTGCTGTCCTCCAGCGGTGCCAAGATTACTGTCAGTATATCGAAGTGCTGAAGTGTTTGTACATTAGGGCTACGTTAGCTATCCGAGTACCATGGTACAAAATCTATGCTACTGCAGAGAAGTGTAAGACAGGGTGACGTTATATTCCTGAAAAATCAGTAGGCATTAGTTTTCAGGATACTGGACTGGAGAAGATTCGACATTAACATCAATGACGAGTACATCACACATCTTCAATTTACCGACGATATAGTCCCTATGGCAAAATCGCTGGGGTACGTCCATGTCACACCTATGCCAGAAGTTGATGGGAGCACTAAGCTCGCAGTTGTTGAGTATGTTTACCTGACAAATATGAGACAAATAGTTCGACTAGGTAAGTCCAAGTTCGACCTAGAGAACAATCGACGAATTCTACTCGGTTTAACGCTGTTTTGTTTCGTATGGTAAGTGTAGAGAGCCGGAGATCCTTTTTACTGGATAAGAGGCATACCATCTTAGTCCTCACGGGTGATAACGCATCTGCATTTTGATTCGTGATAGAGGATTGATGTAGATGTCTATAGGCTCGTTTGTCCCCCTCATCCTATTAAAAAAAATCGTCTTGTCAAGTATTCCTTAAAACTTCAAAACAAGATTATAGAACTAGTGTGCTTTTCTTTCTCTTCTCCAGGAACGACCTATGGATTTGAGACGGATCCTTCACTACTGGCTGTATGAGAAAGTTCAATGTCGCTCAGCAAGCTATGGAGAGGGATATGATCGGAGTTTTTCTGTGTGGTAAGTTTAGGAATGAAGATTTCTGCAAAAGAACCAGAGTAAACGACATAACCCAACGGATTAATAGGCTGAAGTGGCAATGGGCCAGCCATATAGCTTGAAAACCGAACCGACAATCAATTGGGAAGGAAGGTTCACGAGTGGCAGTCTCGTATCGGTAGGCGAAGTGTAGGGCGGTCCCACTATATGGAGTTACGACCTGATATGACACGTAGGAAGTCAATGGATGTATTTTGGCTCAGGACTATGTTCAGCAGTGGACTTGTGAAGGGTTGTAATAATGATGACGATGAAATTATAAAATAGCACGGGAATTGAAAGTATTTTATGATTTGTGTTTTTAGCTATAAATAAAGTATTTTTGTTTACTTTATTATAAAATATTTTATTTAAATAAGGACTGTTAATAAATACGTAGGTTGGCACAAGACATAGGGTTACCTCACATCTGAGAGGGTTATTAAGTAATAAACTCACCATGTAAATTTCAAGTATGGATTTCGGTCACGGCGGCCAGTCTCCACGAAGATAAGATATCTGTGTGGCACAAGATTATAGTGCTCGAGTTTTTGTTCAAGAACGGGTGTACCATCTATTCCCTCAATCTCATATTTCAACCAGAGAGAGATAAGGCGCACGACTTACGCCTTTACATGCGTTCTGAGGCACGGGGGTGATACACCACTAACTACCTGATTTCAGGCTACTACTGGGAATTTTTGACAGAAAAACTAAATAACCGATTTTGACTCGACTAGGAATTAGAATCTGGGACCTCAAGATTTCAAGTCGCGTTGACAACCACTAGACCAACGAGGCACTCAGTCAAATATATTATATACGTCATTACATCGCCATAATTGAATCCCACAACAAGTCCACCGCTGAATGTTCCAACGAATGCTTCATAGCGAGGTCCTAAGCCAGCTGCATACATTATTAGAAAGAAATGAAAACTCCAGAATAACTAATTGAACGGATGTTATATACTATTACCATTACAGCCTGCCATTAGTCCGCTGAAAATGTTTACCATATTAATACAGATATTTGCCATATTTGCCACGCTTGGCAAGCTGGTTTGCAACCGCAGTTATTTATTTTGGTTCAGCTATCATCAAGAAGATCCCGCTGCCCATATCCTGATTCAGTTTACCTCTGGCTCCTCTTACGACATCACGGGATGATAGAGCGAGGTAGATAATATTTATGTTGTATAATTAACTAACAAAATAAAAAAAAATCATATCTAACTGTTAACTGTAACCAGCCAACGAATTAAAAAAGATTAAATTAGTAAAATTAATCAATAGCCTTTTTTAAAGGGATTAAAAAGTAATCCACAGTAGGCGAACGATAAATGCACTCGTTAGTCCAAGTGAAGAATGGTATGAAAGCGCTAGAATTCGACTAAAAAGTTTAAATGAAGCAATAAACGATAACAACCGCTCTATTTATTGCGGCGCGCCTGGTTTTTGAATTTAGTGCACGGTATTTCAATTTGCATTTATTTTTTGAGATGGCAATGATTCTAAACTACAATATGTACTACATTTCTTGTAGGTTTGTTAAAAAGTAAAAACCGACCTAACTGAAAAGTATAAAATAATTATTGTATAAGAGCTTCAGTAGTCAGTACCTTAGCTTACGTCTTAACAGAGTGTATCCAAGAATTATAATCCTCGACTTCAGAAGCTTTACATACATACATATGTAAGAACTTTCATCCACAATCAACAATTTCTATAAGTTTTTCTAATTCGATGAATTCTTTTTTCTACTAGTGTGTACTAAACCAAACTTTTCGCTAACTTTACGTATCAAATTCAAAATATTTTTCCACGCAGTTTTCTACAAAAATACGTTGTCAAGTGCAAGCAACATCAAGTTTTTATTAAAGAAAATAAACAATATCGGTCTATTCTTTGTGGGAATTTTTGCTTTGTACTGTGGATTGAATTTTCAATCAAAAGCTGTTCCAAGAATATAAAGACTTCGTGTACACCATTTTTTTAGTTTTAATAGGTATTTCATAGTTAACAAATGCCTTTTCAATATTAATCTTTTGTCCGGTATACGAAATGTCGAGATATAAAAAATTACAGTTAAAGGCTATAAATTCCGTAAAATTAGTTTCATTCAGAATGTTCAGTCAGTCAGTCAGTTCAGTTCAGTCAGAGATAATATTCGCATAATAAACATAAGAAATAATGTAAAAATTTATTTATATAAAACTGAATTTTACAGACTGCTAAAGAGGACAACCATCTTTAGTAGTTAGTCAGTTAGTAGTTATCAATACATATTGATTGTAACCCCCCCCCCAGGAATGGGTTCCCGCCTTGTCGTGGCCGTGGGCGTGGGCTAACTAGCTGTGGCTTGGCTACTCGCGGTGAACAAAGAGGAAACCACTCGGCTGACCCGAGGTGGCCGATCTGGGTGGGCTTAGGCAGCC